>WQNJ02000011.1:16812500-17542500 GCA_016584745.2 Phylloscopus trochilus trochilus
GCGGCGCGGCTGAGCTCGTCCCGCGGGGCAGAGCCGTGTGTCCCACGCGTGCTGTGCCCTCCAGAACCGCCGGCCTTTCTGCCCTGACTGCCCCTCTAAGTCAGCACCTGGTGGATGCCAGCACCGTGTGTCCTGACCCCTCTCTGTCTCTGCCCGCTCTGGAGCCCGCAGGACGTGGGGCAGGGGCTGGCCGGGCCCGGCCCCGCTGGGACTGACATCACTGACATCACACCCGCCTTGATTGTATCGTCCAAGTGTGTGGAATTCCTTCACTGAGCTCGTTACGTGGAAATAAAATGTGGTTGGTTTCAAAGCTGAACTGGTGTCCGGCTGTTGTCCGTGGCCTCAGGCCGTCCAGCTGCGCTCCAGCGTGCCCAGCTCCAGCCCCTCGCACACCGACTGCGGCCAGCGGGCCTTGTGCTGCACAGAGGGAATTCGGCTTGTGCCCCTCGGGGGCTGCTGTCCCCAGCCAGGGACGGCTCCCGGCGCTTCCCTGGAGTCACCCTCCCGGGGTGGGGTGGGCAGGATGCAGCCCGGGGCACCTGCACCCCCCTGGACCCCCACCCTGGCCCCTGCAGCCCTTCCCCGGGTCCCTGGCTCACCGGTCGCTGCCTGGAGAGCTGGTGCAGGAGAGGGAAGGGAGCCCACTGGATGGGCTCCATGGGCCAGCTGGACACGGAGATGTCACTGGCTTTCCCCGAGTCCACCATAGGGTCATTGATGCTGCTGGAGCTGGTGTCCCAGTCGTAATGGAAACTGGAAAAGAAGCCATGGGTAGTTAAAGGGATAAGAGTCAGGTTGGTGCAGGAGAGGGACCTTCTGCTGTGCCCTGGCGACGATGAAGTCGCTGTTGGAGCTGTGCTGAGCTCAGCCCCGGGGCTGAGGGAGCACCCAGAGCTGTGGCTTTGCTCCTGTTCCCCCTGGGCCCACAGCTGGGGGTGTTCCTGCCCATCCTGCCCTTTGCCAGTACAGCTGGAAACTTCCAGAGCTCTTTTTCCATGGATACCCCTGGAAGCTGATTTGACTTTCCAATGAGCACACAGAGCCACCCTTTCCTGCAGATGGGAACTCTCCTCCCTTACAGCAGTCCCAGCACGGACGGGCAGCTCCTCCCGTGGGAGAAAACAACCCAGGTGCTGCTGCTCCGTGGGCTCCAAGGGCTGGGGTTTGTCAGAGCTCCCGGCACCGTCTGGGCAGGGCTGCAAAGGGATCCAGGGCTCCCTGTGCCCCAAAGCCCTCCCTGTGCCCCAAAGCCCTCCCTGTGCCCCAAAGCGCTCCCTGTGCCCCAAAGCGCTCCCTGCCCAGAGTCAGCACAGCCCCCCGAGCAAGCCCCAGGCCCCAGGGTCCCTACCTGGGCCGGCAGCGCGGGTGGGCGCAGGGCAGGGGGCCCTGCTTGGCTCCGGCGGTGGCAGCAGAGTCCCCCCGGCAGGCACAGCAGCCGCCGTCCAGCACCTGCAGGTGCAGCAGCTCCTCCGAGTTGCTGAAGGCCGGGTTGTCCAGCGAGCTGGCCGAGGGCAGCCCCGAGCGGGACCAGTACTGGGCAGAGACATCGTCCAGGCGGCAGAAACGCCGGTAGCTGCGGGGCAGGACGGGCACGGGCTCAGCTGTGCGCACAGGTACACACAGGTACATGCAGGTACACACAGAGGTACACAGGTACACAGCAGTGCACACATGTGTACAAACGTACACACAGGTACACACACAGGTACACACACAGGTACACACAGGTACATGCAGGTTCACACACAGGTACACAGGTACACACACAGGTACACAGGAACACACAGATACAGGTACACACTGGTACACACACAGCTGTGCACACATGTGTACACACATACACACACAGGTACACACAGATACACAGGTACACACAGGTATATGCAGGTACACACACAGCAGTGCACATGTGTGTACACACACGTACACACACACAGGTACACACAGATACACAGGTACACACAGGTACGTGCAGGTACACACAGGTACACACACAGCAGTGCACACATGTGTACACACATGTACACACAGGTACACACATAGGTACACACAGGTACATGCAGGTACACACACAGGTACACAGGTACACACACAGCAGTGCACACGTGTACAAACATACACACACACAGGTACACACAGAGGTACACACAGGTACAGGTACACACAGGTACACACTGGTACACACACAGCAGTGCACATGTGTGTACACACATGTACACACACACAGGTACACACAGATACACAGGTACACACACAGGTACACACAGCTGTGCACACGTGTGTACACACATACAGATACACACACACGTACACACAGGTACACACAGGTACACACATGTACACACATACAGATACACACACAGGTACACACACACAGGGCAGGCACATGCACACGTGGGTACACACACGTGCACACGCACAAGCACGTGAGCACACAGCCCCAATGACTGCCTGACAGCACAGATCGCAGATTGCTGCCCAGATTTCCTGGGTCCAGGGAAGGGCCCAGGGTGGGGACAGAGCCCCTGACACTGCTCAGCCTCTGGCCGCAGCCCCGCGGCGTTGCAGCTGTTCCAGAGGTTTCCTCGGAAACAATCCCCAGGGCGCATTACAAAACGGGCCGTGGGGCCAGGAGAGCAGAGCCCCGTTCCCAAAGGAGCTGCTTTGTCAGGGCTGTGCCGGAGCCTCGCCTGCCCCCGCAGCACGGGCAGGACACGCCGGGGCAGGCAGAGCCACTGAGGGGTCCCAGGGACCGCTTTGGAGCACATCTCACACATCTGCCCGCAGCAGCACAGCCTTCAGTGCCGCCCCCCAGCCCCAGCAGGCTGCACCCCACATCCCGGGGCTGGGAGCATCCACGCTCACCCCCAGAGCCCCGGCCGGCCGGGGGGCACAGCCGTGGCTCCGGGAGCAGCCGCTCCTGGGCCCCACAGGTGCTGCCCCACCCCAGCACCTCCCACCGCCGCTCTCAGCCCCCCGACGGTGTTTTCCTCGCAGCTCAGCCCCAGCGCAGCCGCCCAGCACGGCTCTGCCTGCTGCCCCTCGCCCCCAGGCCGCAGGAGGGGCAGCAGTGCCCACCCTCCCGGAGCCCACAGACCCCAGCCCAGGCCCCCCAGGGCTCCCACCTGCTGCGGGTCTGCTCGGCCCTGGCCTCCAGCAGCAGCGCCTTGAAGCGGCGCACGGCGACGGCGGCGAGGACGGCGCCCAGGAGGATGATGCTGAGCAGGACCCCGGCCGCCACGCCCAGCAGGCTCTGCTGTGTCACCCGGTAGTCACAGCGCAGCCCCATGAACCAGAAATCGCTGCCCACGGGGCACCTGCACCGAGGGGTCCATCAGCGCCGGGGGGGACAGCTCCGGCCACCCGGGCAGCCCCCGGGGCACTCACTGGCAGCGGGGCTGGTGGTCCCGGGCGTGCGAGCAGATGCCGTGGTTCTTGCAGTAGTCCCGGTGGCAGAGGGAGGTGCAGGTGACGTTCCCGTCCGCGCCGGGCACGCAGGCGAAGCCGGGCGGGCAGGAGAAGAGCAGAGCGCAGGGGTCCAGCGGCCGCGCTGCAGGGACGGCCCCGGCTGTGTCACCGCTGCCCGCCCTGCCCGTGCCCACCGCCCCCCGGCCCCTCTCACTCACTCACCCAGAGCCGCGTGGCGCAGCACGGGGGCCGTGCCCACCGCCAGCCCCGGCCGGGCACGGCCGGAGCCCAGCGCGGCCCCGAGGAGCTCGTCCAGGCCCGGCAGCGGCAGCCGCTCGGCCGCGAAGAGCGCATCGTAGCGCAGCACCACGCTGCCCTCCCTGCGGGGACACGGCCGCGGGTCTGCGGGAGCAGCGGGCCGGCACTGCCGGGGCCCCGCAGCGTGCCACAGTCCCCGTGCCCCGTGCCGGGGAGCGTCACACGCTGCGGGGCTGGGCCACCACCCACCTGAGCGCCGTCACCTCCAGCCGCAGGAAGCCGGGCACCGAGGCCAAGAGCGGGGTGACCTGCACGGGGGGCGGGAGCTGAGCGCGGTGCCCCGGGGCGCGGCCCCCGCCCCGGCCCGCACTCACCGTCTGGTTGAAGCTCTGCAGCAGCTCCCGGCGCTCGGGGGACGCGGGGTCCCGCAGGGCCGGGACGAAGGCCATGTCCAGCACCAGCTCACAGGGGATGCGCAGGAGGGATGCTGCAGGGGGGGGGGATGGGGACCAGCATGTCATGACCCCACCCCAGGGGCCACCACCACGGACCGCCCATGCTGGTGGCTCCCAGGGCCTCTTCCCCTCCTGCCGTGCCCCAGCAGAGGATCCCAGAACCTCAGACTCACCTCTCAGGAGCGGGGGCTGATCTTCCACGATGAACACCTGGGGGGCCCTGCCCACCCCAGCCAGGGTCACCTGGGGGCTGCCAGGGTCTGTCCTCCCTCTGGGGCTGCTCGATGGCTGGGCCAGGTCCACAGCAGCTGAGGGGGACCCAGGGCCCCCACCGTGGGAATCTGTGGGCTGCTGGGGGGGCCCGGCCATCACAGTGGGCTCCTGCGTTGTCAGCCCCAGCACATCCCTCTGCAGCACAGCAGCACGTGGCTCTGCTGTGACTGTCCCCATGTCCCCAGGCCCCTCTGGGCTGCCTGCAGCTGTGATGGTGGCAGTGACACTGGTGGTGGTGACACCAGTAGCAGGGCTCAGTCCCAGGGAAGACGTAGGCTGGGACAAAGCTGGCTGCTGGGGAGGCCCAGGTGCTGAGGGGGGTGCCAGGCTGCCCACTCCCACCTGGGTCCCCCCCAGGGATGGAGAGCTCTCAGCAGGACCCACCCTCGACCTGGAATGGGGCAGCCCTGGGGAGGGGTCCCCAAGGGGGGTGCCCACAGTGGGGCCCAATCCCAGGACCCCCCAGCCAGTCCCTGGGGAAGGGAGCGGGGTCGACAGCAGGGTCACCACAGAGCCACTGGCTGGGGCAGACTGTGGGGATGGGGGGATGTGGGAGGACCCAGGACTGGTGTGTGACACCCCACCCTGTGCCACAGCGGTGCTGCCAGGGGCCAGGGGGACAGGGGGCTGCCCCGGGGTGGCTGAAGGGCTCAGGGGGAGGTGCCTGTGCTCAGGGGGACCCTCCCTGTCAAGTGAGCCCAAGACCCCTGTGGTCAGGTCCAGGGCTCCTCCCTGGCCAGGAGATGTCACCCCTGGGGTGCTGGCCATGGTGGTGGTGAGAGGCAGAGCTGAGCCCCTGCCTGTGGCAGGCAGCAAGGCCGGGCCTGTCCCCACGGCTGGCTGGGCTGTGCTGGCCAAAGGGCCCCCCCCAGACCTAAGGGACAGAGCAGAGGGGTGGGGGGCAGAGTGGGGACCCCCCCGTGGGTGGGAAACAAAGCCCTGTCCTCCCGGCAGCCCCCAGTGTGTCCCCTGCAGGGTCCCTGTGGGGGTCAGCAGCCTCTGCAGCCCCCCAGCAAAGGGTGATGTCCCTGTTGTCCCTGGGGCTGAGCTGTCCGTGGCCAGCACGGTCCCTGGGCGGGTCCCTGGGCTTCTGGGAGTGTCATTCTGGCTCTGCACCAGGGCTGTCCCAAAGGCCCTCCATCCCAGCAGGGTGCTGCCGGAGCTCTGCTGGCCCCTGGCAGAACCTGGCACTGCCGGGGAGGGCGGTGAGTGCGAGAGCATCCCCTGCTCGGCCGTGACACCTTGGGATGTCCCACGTCCCACAGGGGCACTGCCCGGGGGCTGGGTGGCTGCAGGGTCTGTGTCTGCCCCCGCGGGGGCTGGGGGCCCTGCAGTGGTGACCCCCGGAGCGGCAGGGGATGGCTGCTCCCCCCCTGCTGCCCCTCCAGCGGTGCCCGCAGCGCCCCGGGGCCCCGGGGGCTCTCTGGCTGTACCACCCCTCCCCGCCGGCCCTGCCCCATCCCTGCCCGGCCCGGGGCCTCCGGGGCTCTCCTGCGGGCCGGGCAGCTCGGCTGTCCCGGCGGGGGTCCCAGGGAAGGGCAGCAGCTCAGTCTCTGTCCACAGGTGCCCCACGGCCCCCGCTGTGGGCTCCTGGCCGGGGCCGGCTCCTCGCTGCGGGCGATCTGCGGGCAGAGGGGACGGACCCTGAGCAGCCCCGAGCCGCGGCCGGCACCCACGGCACCCACGGCACCCACGGCACCCACCGCAGGCGGCCGGCACACCCTGGGTGCCCCCGAGGGCTGCAGAGGAGCCGGGCTGTACCTGTCCGGCAGCGCTCCCCGGCCGCGGGGCCCAGGCGGGCGCAGGGGTCGGCAGCGCTCAGGGTGGAGCCCGTCCCGCCGCCCAGAGCGGGGCAGAGCCGCGCACAGCATTCCACCAGCACTGGGAGAGAGGGAAAGGAGCAGCGAGCACCGGAGCTGGGCCTCCAGCATCCTGCACCAGCTCCAGGCACCGACCCCCGGAGCTGCAGCGGAGGGTCGGGGGTCTCTTTCTCCCTCCCGTTAACCCTGGGTGGCTCTGCTGAAGGAGATGCTCCAGAACGACCCAACCCGAGCTGGGAACCACCTGCCCCGGTCCCGACAAACGGTGCCCAGTCCTGCCCCAGCACCTCCCTCCGCACGGGCCAGCACCGGCACCGAGGGGTCGGCGGGCAAGGCACGGCCCAGCGCCCCGGCAGGGCTCCGGGGCCCGCGGCGGCTCCTCTCCATCCCTGAGGATGAGGCTGGGACCGGACGGGGATCACCACGAGCCCTGCGGGCCCCGCTCTCCCGCAGGGGCAGCACCCACCGCCTTCGAGACCACGGAGTCGCCCGGGCTGGTGGCACAGAGCGGCACGGCACGGCCCCGGCACGGCACGGCCCCAGCACGGCCCCAGCAAGGCACCGAACGCTCCCAGCACGGCACGGAACGGCCCCAGCACGACACGCGGCCGCCGCCGGCGTGCCCGCCCCGCTGCCCGCTCGCCCCGGTGCCCCGCGGCCGAGCCCACTCCGGGCAGCTCCCAGTGACACCGGGCAGCAGCCGCCGCCCCCAAACCCGCCGCCATCGGGGACACGGACCCGCCCGGTGCCGGTACCGGCCCCACCGCCGCCGCAGAGCTCCGGGCCGCCGGGATGCACCGGCCCTGCCGCCGCCGCCGCCCCCCGAGCGCAGCATCCCCCGCCCGGGGAGCCGCGGGACCGGGGACCCTTCCCGGCTGTGCCCACCGCCCCCGCCCCGCTCACCTGCGGCGGCCAGCAGCCGGGGCAGCGGGAGCCGGGGCCGCTCCATGGCGCGGCGCGGGCGGCTCTGCCAGGCGGCGGCAGGAGGAAGCCCCCGCCCGCCCCCGCTGCGGCGGGGCGGAGGCGCCGGGAACCGCAGCCCCCGGCCCGGGCCCGCCCCGCGGCACCGGCACCGGAGCTCCCTCCCTCGGGCCGGGCGGAGCGGGGCGCGGCAGCGGGACCCAGCCCGGGGCGCTCGGCACGGGACTCGGGGGAATCCCGGCTCCGGCCCGTCCCCCCTCCCGGGACACAGCTCGGGACAGAGCTGTCCCCGCTCTGCGAGCCGGGCCAGGGCAAAGGCGCCCCCAGGGCACCCGTGTCACCTCCGCCTGCAGGGCTCTCAGCACATCCCTCAGCGCCACCGCACCCAGGAGAGCCCAGCGACCCCTCCCCACCATCAGACATCTTGTGTCGATGCCGTGGGGAAACCAGCCCAGAGACAGCAGGGAAACCCACGCTGTGCCCCCAGCCCTGCTCTGCAGCTGCTCAGAGAACGGCTCGGAGCTCGGCCAGGCTGTGGAGCCGGGGGGAAGCTTCCAAGGGCACCGTGAGAGCAACACCTGGGCCCAGAGGTCACTGGTCTGCAGGGATCTTGGTGAAGTGCAGCTCCTGGGAACCCCACAACACAGCACAGCACGTGCAGCACCGCAGCCTCTGCTCCATTTTCCATCCTTACCTCCCCCATTGCCAGAGGATCTTATCCAGTGACACTTCCTTGGCTCCCAGCCTGGCAGTGCTGCTGTGGCATGTGAGTGTTTCTTGTCTCTAAGCAAAAACTGAGGAAATAACCCATTCCTGCCTCGTGAGGGTTAAAGCAAGGCTCCCGTGCTGAGATGAACTGGGTGTACAGGAACAGCAATGTGAATTTGCTGTTCAGCAGCAGGAAAATCATTCCTCCCCCCCCTTCTTTTCCATCAGGAAAGCAGAAGCCTTTCACACAGAACTTGTTTTTACCAGCACCGATGAAATAAACAGTGACAAGCATGCAGGGCAGAGCCAAATCTCGGGGCAGGGTCCCCAGTGTCCTTCACACCCCAACACCACCACCAGGATCCACCCACTGAGTGAGACAGAACAGCCACCACCAGAATGGTCTTAACTCTTTATTCCTGTTTTTCTCTTTGTTTTTAAATGACAAGACATTCAGACAGCTTTAAATACAACATCCACGTGCAGCTTCCCCAAGGAGGCCGCAGTGGGACAGCGTGTGCACTCCCGTCCATCCCTGCCGGCACCAGCCCACTCCTGGCGTGGGACAGCTCCTGGGAAAACAAAATCCACATGTTTAACGTTTCTCCAAGCATTCACAGGTACAGAAGTGGGTCAGGACACGCTGAGCACTGAACACAGGCACAGAAGGAGCCCCCAGTTCTCTCCAGAGGCCACGGCCCCCACCCTGGCCCTGCACAGAGAAGAGCTGCAGCCCCCCGGCCCCAGGGAGCTGGGGGGAAGCCTGGAGCCACACAGGAACAGGCAAGAATGTGGATCAGTGCTGCAGGCTGGCCTGAGGCCACCTCATTTCCCCTGCAGCCCTCCCTGGTCACTCCTACAACCCTTTCCTGCCCATTTCCTTCCCGGCTGTGGCAGAGGAAACGGCAGCAGCAGGCGGGGCTGAGGTGCCCCACAGGGCTGAGGGGCACGGGGAGATGAGATAAATCTGCCACCCACTACTGCCCTGGGGAGGAGCTGGATGTGCCAGGCAGGAGGAGGGGAGAGGCTGAGCCCCACAGGCTGTCTCCAGCTGCAGGTGCCTCAGGAAAGCACCTCCCACCCTCAGGAAAACATTCCCTGCTCGCCCTCCCCGCTGGCACCCAGGGCTGCTGCCAGCTCCCTGCCAGGCTCCTGCCTGTGCCACACATCACCCTGCTCTGCCCCTACCCCCTGTGTGCCCTCAGAGCACCTCCAAACTCACCTCTGAGGAACTGCTTCACTCATAAATATCCTTCTTATCTGCAATGTAATCTACAATCTCCTGTGGGCACATCAGCTTCTCTGCATCTCCGTCAGGAATTTCAAATCCTGCAAGGAAGGGCACACACTCAGCCCAAAGCCAATGGAAAGAGGAGCAGGGGTGAGGAGGGGATGGCTGCTGGCTCAGGGGACAGGCAGGGCTTGCTGTGTCAGCTGGAGCTGCATCACTGCACTGCCCCAAGTGACAGCACTTCCAGGCAGGGGACACGGCAGGCACAGCAGGAGCCAGTGCCCCTTGTGCCCCCACAAAGCCAGCAGGGCCTTCCCAGAGCCCCCAGACACCCGTGTGTGGCAGGGGGACGTTCCTGGACCTCCAGGCAGCACGGGGAGCCCCCCAGGCTTGCATGGAGCACACACCAGGGCAGGGCACCAGGGCCTGGTGGTGGAACTGGTCAGGAACAGCTCAGAAATGTCTGTGTTCTTTTTCAGTGCTCCTGGCCACACACACAGCTCACTTGGGGATTACAGACACACTGCCAGCAAAGGCTCTGGGAGTGAAACATCCACCTTGGGCTTAGAGAGTGACCAAAGCCCAGGGATATCTATGGCCCAAGGTGACACTTAGACACCCACTCCAGAATTCATGGGCTTTAGAGGGAGGCATGAAGAAGTCCAAAGGAGGTAAAAAGAAATTTGTAATATAAACCAGTAGGGAGAAAACACCTTTTTTTTTTTCTTCTCTAGTAGGATTAAGGATGAAAAAAATCCTGGTGAGCAAAAACAACCTGGACTGTCTGGGATTTTTGATCTGCAATGCCAAGCTCAGCACTCACTGCTTCCCTTTCCCCCTCCCTGGGTGGTGCCCACCGTGGGTGGGAGAGAATCCCTGCTCCCAAAGGGGCTGAGCTGAGGAGCAAAGGGCTGCGTTCCCGACTCCCACGGGTGCCCAGCTCACTGCTGGTGTGCTCAGCTCCCAGGGCTGGCTCTGTGCGTTTTGCCCTGCTCCCAGCCGGCTCTGTGCGTTTTGCCCTGCTCCCAGCCGGCTCTGTGCATTTTTCTCTGCTCTCAGAGCTGGCTCTGTGCGTTTTGCTCTGCTCTCAGCCAGCCCTGTGCATTTTGCCCTGCTCTCAGCCAGCCCTGTGCGTTTTGCCCTGCTCTCAGCCAGCCCTGTGCGTTTTGCCCTGCTCTCAGCCAGCCCTGTGCATTTTGCCCTGCTCTCAGCCAGCCCTGTGCGTTTTGCCCTGCTCTCAGCCAGCCCTGTGCGTTTTGCCCTGCTCTCAGCCAGCCCTGTGCGTTTCTCCCCGCCCCAGGCCGCAGAGGCCCAGCGGTGCCGCCGCTCCCAGGCCCGGCCCGGGCAGCCCCGGGCGCCGTTACCGAACTCGTCCTCCATGGCCATGATGATCTCCACTTGGTCCAGACTGTCCAGGCCCAGGTCCTTCATGAAGTGGGACTCGGCTGTGAGCTGGGGGAGGACACGGCGGTCAGGGGGACCCCGGGGCGGCAGCTCCCGTTAGCCCGGAGCCCGCCGCCCTCCCGCCTGCCCCCCGGCCCGCTCACCTTCTCGGGGTCGATCTTATCGTACAGCTTCAGCACGTAGAGCACCCGGTCCTTGATGTCGGCCAAGGTCAGCGGCGGCAGCTCGGCGAAGCCGCGGCAGAGCGGCGTGGCCAGGCGCGGCAGGCGGAGCAGCGCGGGGCGGCCCGGCGGGGCGGGCGGCAGGCGGCGGAGGGAGCGGAGCGCGGCGGGGCGGGCGGGCAGCGGCAGCAGGCGGCGGGCGCAGGACGAGAGGACACGGGCCGCCATCGTCGCTGTCCCGGCGGGCGCCGCGCGGCACCCACCGCGCCTGCAGCGCCCTCTGCCGGGCGGCGGCCGCAGCGCCCCGGGCGGCTCCCGCCGTGCCGGGCCAGGATCCCGGCTGGACCGGGCCGGGAGCGGCCATCCCCGGCCAGGATCCCGGCTGGACCGGGCCGGGAGCGGCCATCCCCGGCCAGGATCCCGGCTGGACCGGGCCGGGAGCGGCCATCCCCGGCCAGGATCACCTCACTGCGGGAGACTCCAGACTCTCTTCTCTTGGTGTCTGTTCCAGGGCTCGGTCGCAGCACAGGAAAGTTCTACCTCATGTCCAGGTGGAACTTCCCATGCCCGTAGCCTCCTCCCCGAGTGCCCAGCAGCACACCGAGAAGAGCCCAGACCATCTTCTTGGCGCCCCCTTCAGATATTTATACACTGACAAGGCTCCTCGCAGCTGTGCCTCCTTTGGAGGCTGAACAGCTCCAACTCCCTCAGCTTTTCCTCATCAGGGAGGTGACGATCCAGTCCCTTCATCATTTCCGCAGCCTCACAGGGCTAAGCAGAGGAAGGATGCCCTCTCCAACCTGCTGGAAATGCACTCCTGGTGCACCCTGGCTCCCCATTGCCCTCCTTGGCCCCCACTGCGGGTCAGTGCCCATGAGAGCCCGCAGGGTATTTCTCGGCAGCCCCCCCCGTACAGCAGAGACAGACACGGGCCGGTTCCAAAGGCAAAACGTTTAATGGCAGGGCAGAGGGGCGGCACAGGGCTGCTCAGGCGGCCCCGGGCTGCGGGGGCCGGTAGCGGTAGAGGCGGACGGTGCCGCTGCGGTGCCCGGCCAGCAGCGCGGCCCCGCCCGCCGCCCAGCGCGCCAGAGCCCAGGGCCCCGCGGGGCCCGCGGGCAGCACCGCCGTGCAGCGGCCCCGCTGCAGGTCCCACACGGCCACGGCTCCCGAGGTCAGCACGGCCGCTCCCGCCGTGTCCCACACGTCACCCTCCAGGTACCTGCGGGGACACGGGGCTCAGCAAATACACCACGGCAGCGTTTGTTCAATTAGCGCAGGGCTCAGATAAAGATTAATAGCAAGGCAGGCTGCAGTCCAGACTGTTTCTCCCTAATAGCAACTGGGAAGGGAGGAGGCCAAGAAAATCTTCCTGGAGACTCAGAACATGCTTGAAAAAGGTATACTCTGAAAAGAGTGGTATTCTTAAAAAAACCCCTGCGTGTGTTGAAGACCAGGCTGGACAGCACTTGGAACAAGGTGGAAGGTGTCCCTGCCTGGGGACTGGATGGTCTTTAAGGTCCCTTCCAACCCAGACCATTTGTGATTCCACAACTGCTCATTAACCAAGACCTTGATCCACCACTGTTCCCACACATCCATCACATTTCCTGTGTAAGGACACTGCAAGGCTGAGCCTTAAATAAGCCAGGCTGACCCTACTGCTGCCTCACACCGCAGGGCACAGGAGGGAGAAGGCCACGTGCTGCTCCACACAAACAAACCTGGCAGCATGGAATGGCAGCCCAGGAACCCAGGGGACAAAGGCAGAGGCCCAGGCCCAGCGCCGTGTCCCCGGGGTGACAGTGACAGGGCAGGGGTCAGCGCACAGGCTGCTGTGGGACGCGGGCAGGAAGCGGCCCACGCCCCCGGCCCCAGCCCAGGCACGGCCGGACGCGCCTGGAGACGGCGGCTGGAGCCCTGCCAGAGCTGCCCTGCTCCTCGGGGGCTCCCCCAGAGCCCCAAGGAGCCAGCCCAGCCCAGCCCCGGGGACTCGCCTGCCTGCACAGCCCGGGGGGAGGCAGGAGAAGGCCCCCGCGGCGCTGCGGCCCGTGCGCGGGTTGAAGGCCACCACGCGGAACGCCGGGCTCCCGCAGGACTCGCTCTCCTTGGCGTGAGGGTGGCTTAAAACAACAAACAAAAGGCCCTGATAGAGAGAGGGAAAATACATCACTAAAGACAACAGCAGGAGGAGAAAAAAAAACCAAAATAATTTTCCAAAAATTAACTGTTACGCGCTCTCTAATCGCAGCCCCCATGAACAGTGATGCATTATTTTTACTGAAGAAAACAGAAATGGTTTACTTTCCTTATCAAATTAGATAAAAGCAAAAGCAGCTGCTGGCTGATAAGGGCTGATGCAACATAGCAGAGCGACAGCTCAGTGACCCGAGGGATTAATGAATTTCTCTTCCTGTTTCAAAAAGCTAAACCTGCCATAGGAGGAGGTGACACTTCAGGAAACAAAAGAAGTAAAATTTCTGGGCCACATTTTAATCCCTACAAGCTTAAAATGTAACAAGAATTCCATGGAAAGCAGCACAACTGAAAACAATAGCTCCCAGAACAGCCACAAACCAGCATGAAATATCCTGGGATGGATAATCTGAGGAAGACTGCAAAGAGTCTGACTCAAGGCACCATTATTGGACAAGACATTCTCATCCCAAAAGGTTACACGCTCACTGAAAACAATCAAATCCTTGGTAAACCACAAAAATCCATCGGGAATCACAGCACAGGGAGAAGCAAGTGGGGAAAGAGGATTAGCATGAATGCTGATTTTACACAGCTCATTCCCCCAGGCATGTATGTCCAGAGCAGCCACTCACAGCTGGTTTCTAACGCTGGCAGCACCCACGTGTGACAGGGAAGAGACTTGCTGAGCACCAGGCCTGGGCAACAGCACTTCTGCTTCCCACACACAGCATGCTGCAGCTTTGGAATGCACCAGGATGCACTGCTCCCATTTCATTAGCACCCTGAAGAAAGCCAGGCAGCCAGCATGGGTTATTTATTGCTCCTGATAACCTGTTTACCCTTGAATTATTTGCAGTTTATTTACTAAATAGAGCTGATAGTTCAACCCTCTCTAGAAACTTCAGTCCTTTATATCCCCATCCCAGTCAGTGCAGCCCAAGCATGAACTGTGAGTTTTGTGTACATACAGAGTCAGAATATGCTCGGTGGCAGATGGAAGCTGGGTAGGAATAACCAATGTGCATCTTCCTCAGGAGCTGACCTGTTTTCAGATTCCTGCAGTTGGTGAAAACACAAATTCTGACACATTTCTAATCACAGTTACACCCCTAGGCAGGACATGGGTTTGGTTCCCCATTAAGCAAACGAAGCCAATAGACAGGAAGGGTGTAGTGAGGATGATACAAAAGCAATGGAATTACAGCAGCACAGTTCATTCCCTGCCTGTCTGGCTGTGGTGCCACACTGCAGGCCCTCTGACAATCACATTTCACAGCAGGTCAGCAGCCAGCCAGCACCCCTGTACAACCCTGCAGCTGCTGAAACTGCCCCCAACCCCTAAACTGTGTGTGGCAGAGGAAACACTCACCAAACCACAACGCTGTTCCCTGCAGTGGTGCCCACCAAGGCCTCTCTCATCCCTTCTACTTCAGCAAAGGCTGTAACAGTTTCTTCAGGGGGCATCAGAGTCTGCCTGTCCTTGCTCCTGCAGGGAGACCAGCACATAGAAGAGCAGGTAAAACAAAAAGTGCATGCTCTGGAAGAGAAACATGACACTGTGCTACATCTGAGTGTTTCCTCACTTTTATCCCACCCACCACACGGACACCACCCCACAGAAGCACCCCCAAACTCACCCCCCTGTCTCTGAGAGTGAAACCATCTCCAGCTGCTGCTCCTGCATGGTCCTGCTGCTGCTCACCAGCCTCCTGTCCTTCAGCCCAACAACTGCTTTTATATTCCCAGTTTTCACTAGGGAGTGCTCGAACGAGTCAGTCTCAGAAGAATAAAGCAAGAGGCTAAATCAAGACACAAGCACACACCATGACAGCAGGAAGCCCCAATCAAGTATGCAGCAGCATATACAGATCAGCCTGTGTTCAATCAGTCTGCCAGCTCTGAGGTGAATAAACAGGTCTTTAGAGTTGATTTTTAGAAATTCATTTCCATATTTTCCAACAGTTAAAGCAACTGAGAAAGTGTCATGTTAGTAAAAAGATAATCTCAACCACTTCACACAAGTTCAGCTGCAACTACTACTCAGGGTGCAAAGTACTAGTAAGAAATAAATACAAGACCTTATTTCTCCAATCTCCAGCTCTCCCAGTGCTACACACACGAGGTTACAGGTGTCTGGCAGAGGAACAATCTGGATTACAGGAATCTGGGACAACAAAACCAGAATTCAGTGTTACCAACAGTGCCCTTTGACTTTATTCTCATCTTCTAGAGTGTTTCAAGTAAAATGATGTGGAGCAGAATTGATTTTCAGATCCCCCTCAAGAAGCACACTTAAATGAACAGCTGAACTCTCTGCTGACTGGTTGCCTAATTAAACAATCTCCATTGCAAGAGACAAAACGTTTCTCCAGGGACTGTGAGAGGAAAAAGCACAAGTGAAGTGAAGCAGCCACCATTCTGTGCCTGTGGTATTAAATCCCAGCAGATAACACACAACCACACAAGCTACGAGCTCCTTCTATCTTGGGAACTAACACACAGGGCACGAAAACTGCCCTTAACTCTAGAAATAAGGACTGTGCTCCTACCTCTGTCAGGTGCCAGGTGTGGACCTTTCCCCAGGAGCTGGCTGCCAGGGGCTCCCAGAGGGACACGGCGCTCTCGGAGGCAGTGACCAGGCGCAGCTCCCTGCGGCCAGCTGCTGCCCACCACACCGCGCCCACGTCCACGGCACACGAGCACCACCAGTCCTGCCCGAGACAAACCACTGCTGCTGCTCCTCTGACAGACAACGTTACCTGCTGTGGCTTTGCTAAACTCGGCCTTGCAGAGCTGCTGCTGCTGCTGCCACGGTAACAATTCCCTGCTCTTCTCCCACCTTTAGCTCTGACACAAACTGCAAGCTCTCTTCACTGGGGCCATCCGGCAGCGCTGGAGTCAATTGTTCTGTTACATCTTTTTTCTGCAGGAACAAAGTAAAGAATGAGGGTAATTCGACTTTGAAATTATGCTCAGGACCTGCAAGAATGAGGCAGAATTGTTGCATGCTCTCAGTCACTCTCCTGCAGATACTGCATGCCTCTGCAGTGATCCATGCAGGACTAGCATGCAAAGAGAACTTTTCCCTGAAGTCAGACAGGACTCTGGAAAAAGGGGATTTGCCCACAAAACCACCAGCTTAGTACCCTTCACAAAGATCCCAGCTTGTTACCTGTTCAGGTGGAGATCTGCAGGATTCCTGCTCCTTGTTCTCTGACTGCTGATGCTTCTCCAAGAACACAGCCTCATCAGGTTTATTCTCAGGACCTCTTTCAGCTGCTGAAGGAAATGTTGTACCTTGCTCCTCCTGGTTCCTGGCAGCCCCTGCAGCACAGCTGCCAGGCTGCAGTGGCACAGCAGGGTCTCTGTGTGCCACATCTCCCAGGACCAGGGCAGCTGCTCCTCTGGGGGAAGGTGGGGTTGCTAGCAAGGCAGGTACAGATGGTGTGTCAGGGAAGACTTCACCGTGCACTGAAGGTAGAACACCTGGGGTTGCACCCACAGCAGGGAAAAGAGACGAGGAAATCTGAGACTCAGGGTGAGTGGGAGCCTCAGCTAAGACAGTCCCCATGGGAGTAAATAGCAATTCATGGGTGGAAAGCTGCTTCTTGGAAGTTGGGCTTTCCATGCAAGGGAGTTCAGGCAGTCCACTTTTGGAAGGCAAAATCAAATTACTTCTGAGAGTTTTTTCTTTTGGCTTTATTTGTGCATCTGGTGTGTCCTCCAGAGCCACACCATCCCCAGACACAAAATCCTCCAAGTCATTCACAGGGGAAGATTTCAATTTCTCCAGTTTCAGTACTCCAAATTCCTCATTTGGTAAGTGGAATTCCCTGATGCCCAGCTTAGGGACCAGCCACTGGAGGCTGCGGAAGGAGAAGAGGGAGCCACAGGTGTCGAGGTCCACAGCAGGGAGCCCAAGGGCAGCAGGGCCCTGTGAACCCATGGCACTGCTGCATCCTCTGCTGCTGTCATCTAAACACAAGAACAAGACAGAACATCACATCATAAAAGAACCATCACGCCATAAAATCACCATAAATAAAAAACCTGCCTTTTCAGAATCTCTCATGAAGGGTGTCTTGGATTTTAAAAAAAATCAACACACCCTATTTATCTTAACACACAGAAGTGGCACTTTTCTGGAAAGACACTACACTCAGCAGTTACTCTGTATCTCTGGATCAAACCTCCAGCTCAAGGATTATCACAAAGCCTGACAGATATGCCTAAGTGCTCTGTCAGTTTGGTTTACTGGTTTTCCTCTTCTCCCAACACTTTCTCTTTTCACAATATTCACAGACCCTCAGAAAGGAGAAAATAATCATTATTTATATCCAGCCTCAGTTGGAAGAACAGACAGACATCCATTTGCTGGCAAACCAGCCCTAGTGTTCACACCCTTCACTCCAACTGCAAGGGCAGCAGCTCAGTAAGTTCCCTGAGCCCTCTGTTCATTCCCTGCAGAAGTTTCTTGAATTGTTTAAGGAACACGGGCACCACAATTATCTATTAAAAAAAAATAAGTCTCATTTTTAAAAGAATGATAGTTAACCTCTATTGTATTTTCTTGCATGAGCACAGTAGGGTGTGAACAGCAGGGCCTGCACTCACAGGATGTTCCCTGCCTTGGGGAACGGGGTGTTTTGGGGATTCATAGGTGAGGAAGTACCTGCTGAGGCTGCCTGGGCCCTGCGCCTGGCAGAGCAGCGCAGGGAGCGGCGCACAGGGCCCCTGAGCGCGGGGAGCTGCTCAGCCCCAGCCGCTCCCGGCTGCCTCCTCACACGCCGTGCTGGCTGTTCACCTCCCTGGCACACAGCAGCGCTGCCTTCCACATCTCCCCCACGGCTGGCAGCAGCGTCCCTGCCCGGGCTCAGGGAATGGCTGCTGTGCAGTGCATTTGGAGCCTGCTCCAGCAGAGCCTCGTGGCATTTGCCTGGCGCTTGGCTCCCGCCCCGAGCAGGGTCAGGACCCGCTGGCTGGGCAGCTCCAGTCACTCCTGTCCCTGCAGACCCCAGTGCTGCAGCACCAGACAATCTCTTCTCATCTGAGGATGACTTTTGAAGGTTAGCATCACAGTTCTCCTTTTCACTCTGGTTCTCATTTGACAGCAGAGCACTGCTTTCATTGGCCATGGTGGGATCCTGACTTTCTATAAGCTCTTGTGACACCGGGTACATGGGGGCTTTGCAGGCAGGCTTTCTTCTTCTCTTTTGCTTCCTCTGGGATTGTCTCTGCTCTTGCCTTGTGCTAGTGATGCTTTTCTGAGAAATGGACTCAAGAGAAGCGCTGCTGCTGCTGCTGGATGCAGGAAGAGATTTCTGAGAACTACTTGAGTTTGCTTGATTGTTTTCTGCCCCAAGAAAAGGGAAGGGCAAAACTCCCGGCTCCAAATCACCCTCGGCTCTCTCTTGCGAGGGCTGATTGGGGTTTGCATCTTTCTGCTTGCATTTACTGCGCTGACCTTTCTTGCTCCTGCCCAGCTGGCTGAGGATTACAGCATCCAGGTCCACCTTCCTCTGGCAGTTGGACATGCGGCGAGTTGTCCGCACGTAGTACTCGACGGGGAAGAGCAGCCCTTCCACCACTGTGCAAGAGCTCAGCATGCCCTTGGGAGCTGCTGCCTTCTCAGCAGGAGAAAGCCTTGACTGAATTTCAAGCTGTTGATTCTCCAGGAGCTCTTCAGCATTGTCCAGAGCATTATCTGCAGGACAGGGATTTAAGGTATTAGTGTCACTTTGATGTCCTTCACGGTTTTTGCTCTCCTTGGTTATGGTGTTGTTTCTGCTGTCAGGCAATATTTCATTTTCTGACATTAAATCCAGGAGCCCAAGTAATTTTCCCTGATCTTCACACAAACTCTGACCTTCCAGCTGGTTTATTATACTGGGGGATTCTTCTCTGCCATCACCTCTGGGGTCAAGTAAAACAGAGTCTCCACGCTGTGAACACGGCTCACGTCTATCAGGTGTGGCCACAGCCCCTGAGGACTCAGGCTGACAGATGTCCCTGCTGTCTTTCAGCGCATGTGGGGACAGCTCAGGCTCTCCTGCAGTGACACTGCCCTCAAACATACCCTGCACAAGCCCTGATGCTGCATCACGAGTGAAACTACTTCCTTCTCCCTGCACAAGCACTGCCCCAGGTGCCCTGTGAGCAGGTTCCTCAGTGTGCAAGGGGCTGCTGCGCCAGAACACTGGTGACTGAAGCTCCTCTGCATTGGCAACTTGATTTTTCATCATTTCACCAGCACTGGTTAGATGCACATCATGCACTGACTCCCCTTCCCTTGATTTCAGAGCCTTTGTCCGTCTCCGCAGCTTCATCATGCCGTGGGAGGTTTGGGGCTTTTTCTCCACAGGAACAGGTCTGACCATCCCACAGCACAGGTCTTCCTGGCTGGCCTGAAAGCTGTCCTGTGGGCTAACCTCATCACTGGAGAATCCTGGAACATGCTTAACTGGGACAGATGTTGTCTTCTCCGTGTCAGCATCAGAGCAGGTTTTGGTCTGTACCTGAGAGGGCCCACCTCTGTCAGCACCAGGAGATGTGTTATCTCTAGAACCTGGGGGAAAAAATGTCACACGTGTGAAGTACTCCTAAAATCCTATCCAAGAAAAACATCATATGGTAAAATCAGGCTTTGTTAGCAGGGAAAGATGGGGATCTTACAGTCAGGATCGGAGCACTGCAGACCTGTGAGGGGGGAAGCAGAGCAGACGTTACTGAGAGCAGAGCTCAGCCCGGGGCAGGGGCCCTGTGGGGCTGTGGGGGCAGCGGGTGTGGCCGCAGTGGCCGAGGGGACAGCGGGGCCGGAGTGAGGCTCAGCGGGGCCGGAGTGAGGGTCAGCAGGGCTGGAGTGAGGGTCAGCAGGGCTGGGCACATCCTCGGCAGGACAGTGCGTGTGGGCACGAAGGGGCAACAGTGCCCGCGGGTCCCCGGGTGCTCCCACCGCCCTGTCCTGGGGGACTGCCTGCGGCTCCCGCCTAGGGCATCCCCTTCCCACCATCTCCCGCCTAGGGCATCCCCTTCCCACCATCTCCCGCCTAGGGCATCCCCTTCCCACCATCTCCCGCCTGGGGCATCCCCTTCTCACCATCTCCCGCCTAGGGCATCCCCTTCCCACCATCTCCCGCCTGGGGCATCCCCTTCCCACCACCTCCCGCCTGGGGCATCCCCTTCCCACCATCTCCCGCCTGGGGCATCCCCTTCTCACCATCTCCTGCCTGGAACATCCCCTTCCCACCACCTCCTGCCTGGAACATCCCCTTCCCACCACCTCCTGCCTGGAACATCCCCTTCTCACCATCTCCCGCCTGGAACACCCCGTTCCCACCACCTCCCGCCTGGAACATCCCCTTCCCACCACCTCCTGCCTGGAACATCCCCTTCCCACCACCTCCTGCCTGGAACATCCCCTTCTCACCATCTCCCGCCTGGAACACCCCGTTCCCACCACCTCCCGCCTGGAACATCCCCTTCCCACCACCTCCTGCCTGGAACATCCCCTTCCCACCACCTCCCGCCTGGGGCACCCCGCTCTCGCCGGCTCCCACCTGCGGTATCCCGTTCTCCTCGGCTCCCACCCGGGGGGCTCCTCTCTCGCCGGCCGTGGCTCCTGGCTCGCTCGGCTCTCCGCGCCCGCTGCGGACACACAGAGAACACCCCGGCGGGGCTGGGAGCGGCTGGCGGTGCCCCGGTGCCCCCTGCCCGGCCCGGCCCGGCCCGCTCACCCGCAGCCGGATGACGGTCTCGCTGTACTCCCGCCTCAGCAGCGCCAGCTTCTCCCGCAGCTGCAAGAGACACCCGTGGGGATGGCACCGGGACGGCACCGGCCCCGTCCCGGTCCCGCCCGGCCCCGCACCTTCTCCTTGTCGGCGCCGCTGAGGGCGGCCGGCGGGGCCTCCATGGCAACCGGGGCGCGGCGGGCCTCAGCGGGGCCGGGCGCGGCGGAGGTGACGCGGCGGAAGCGGCGCGGGCCGGGCGGCGCCGGGCGGAGCGGCCATGGAGCTCAGCGAGATGCTCTACAACAAGTCCGAGTACATCGAGACGGTGCGGGGAGCGGGGGCGCGGGGGTCGGGGGGGCGGCGGGCCCGAGCAGGGCTCGCCGGGGCGCCGCGGGGGCGGTGGGCCCGGGACGGCCGCCGTGACCGCCCGTTCTCCCCGCAGGCCTCCGGCAACAAGGTGAGCCGGCAGTCCGTGCTGTGCGGCAGCCAGAACATCGTCCTCAACGGCAAGGTGAGCGCCGGGCGGCTGTCCCCGCCCGGTCCCCCGTGCCCTGTCCCGCAGCATCGCTGACCTGTGCTAGCTGAAAGCAAGCAGACATTTTTCCTCAAAAAGAAAAGTTCATACTGTCAGGAGGAGCATTCAGTCAGGGTGAAGATTTATTCCTGTGATCTCTTATAAAGGATATGTTTTGAGCAGTTAATCTTCTTGAAATTTAGGTAACATATCAGTAATAATAAGAAAACCTTATGTTTTTAGTGTTGTAAATATAAACTGAAGCAGCCCGTGGTGCTTTCATCCACGGAACACCACGATGCTGTTTTGTGCCTAAGCCTGGCTCTGTAATGCTCACTGGCATGACCAGGAGCACAGCTGGTGGTTCCAGCCTCCTGTGCTTCTGCTTTGTTGTCACTTTTCTTTTTGTCTGAAAGAATCGTCCCTAAAGCAAGGTAACCTTGCTGGAGTGACTAGCCCCGGGCATGAGTTTGTGCAGTAGCTGCCAGCAGGGGTGGCAGGGGGAGCTGGTTTCCCTGTGTGTCCTTCTGCAGACGATAGTCATGAACGACTGCATCATCCGCGGGGACCTGGCCAACGTGCGCGTGGGCCGGCACTGCGTGGTCAAGAGTCGCAGCGTCATCAGGCCGCCCTTCAAGAAGTTCAGTAAAGGGTAGGTGGGAAATACCTAAAAAAATCTGTCAGCGTGACTGAGTCTTGTGTTGCCAGAACTCTGCTCCTTGTGCAGCAATTTGCAGAAATACACCTCTCAAACTTGCTTTTTCCTCAAGTGCTGAGCTGTGCCCTGAGGGTTGGTGTTGCCATTGGACTGGATGTTGGATGGGAAGGGGTAGATCAGAATAGCAAAGTCAAGGGCATGTTTCAGTTTTTGTGTGTTTGTTCACAACATCTTCCTTCTCGTTTGGGCCGTCCTTTAGAGAGGAGAAACCCCGACGCTGTTCTGTCTCCCTTAGCACCAATCCACATCTGTTAATCCATCTGGGGACGGGAGACTCCCCAGGGTGATTTTGGGTCTAGCAGTGTGAGTGTGTTTGTTGGACACAAACCATGCTCTCCTGTTGCAGGGTGGCTTTCTTCCCTCTGCACATTGGTGACCATGTCTTCATAGAAGAGGACTGCGTTGTCAACGCGGCGCAGATCGGCTCCTATGTGCACATAGGCAAGAACTGCGTCATTGTGAGTGCTGCCTCTGCGTTTTCTGCAAACTCCTGGCTGCTGCTGAGGCCTTGTGACAGCAGCTGAGAGGTGTCTGCACCATCTGGCTGCAGCAGGCTCTGCGCTGTTCCTTCCTGCTCCTTTTCTTCTGTGCAGGAAGCTGAGCTTTCAGGTTTGCTTTCCTGAGGACAGCAGGTTCAGCTGCTGCTGGCTGGAAAATCCATCCCAGCAGTGTTGTCCCTGTGGCTAATGGGATTGCCCAGGGAAGGCAGCCTGGCCACAGAGTACAAGTGGAATTGTGTTGCTGTGTAAATAAGACCAAATAGCCAAGGCTGCTGTGCTGAGGTAGAGAAGGCCTTGCTGGTACTGCTTGATTTGGGTTTTTCAATTTGACAACTGACATGTTAACGTGCAGTTGTACCTGTGCTAGATGAAAGCAAGCAGACATTTTTCCTCAAAAAGAAAAGTTAATTCTGTCAGGAGGACCATTCAATCAGGGTGAAGATTTACTCCTGTGATCTCTTACAAAGGATATGTTTTGAGCAGTTAATCTTCCTGAAATTTAGGTAACATATCAGTAATAATAAGAAAACCTCATGTTTTTAGTGTTGTAAGTATAAACTTTTCCTGTTCTCTGTTTTAGGGACGTAGATGTGTTTTGAAAGACTGCTGCAAAATCTTAGACAACACAGTACTCCCTCCTGAAACCGTAGTTCCACCTTTCACTGTCTTCTCGGGCTGCCCAGGTATGCTCCATTATCTTCCCTTGCAGGGATATTCCCATTTTTCAATGGGATTTCTATAACAAAGATGCCCATCGGCATTTATTGCCTAAAAATAAAGGTATCAGGCACTTGCTGCACTGGAAAGTAGCAGTTTTAACTTGTGAAGCTCCCTGTTTCAGTGACTGATGGCCATACTGTTGTTGTTCTTCCAGGACTCTTCTCTGGGGAGCTCCCGGAGTGCACCCAGGAACTCATGATTGACGTTACCAAGAGCTATTACCAGAAGTTCTTGCCACTCACTCAGGTCTAGTAGCCCATTTCCCGTGTTTCAGGCACACAGGAGCGTTCTGGGGTGGGAGAGGGCTGTTGTCCAGTGAGGTCAGAGCCCCGTGCTCGCTCTCCTGAGCGTGTCTGCGTGTGCCCCAGCACCGCTGGCCTGGCCAGGCAGTCCCTCGGGAGAGCTGCTGTGTCCTGTTCACACTCTGTATGCTCATCCTGTGTGCTCCATTCCACCTTGTCTGAATTGTGCCACTGAATGTTCTGGAGCTGAAACACCTGCCTTGGGGCAGAGCTGACACGTGCCCCGCAGCCTCAGCCTGTCTGCTGGGTTCTGTCCTAACCCAAAGCTAGGCTTAGGTTTGCTAGGAGCAGTCTCCATCCCAGCAGGGCTGCTCTGGGTGTGCTCTGGGCACTTACCAGGGTTCATTAGACCTTTCCTTTGGCACAATACTTGCTGCCCATGGGCCTGCATTGCTGAGGTGCATGGCCTCTTCCTTTTCTCCCTGGGATTCTCTCTAGGGGTTCATCGTCCTGCTGTTGGCATCAGGAGTTTTGGGTGACACTGTCTTTCTGTGCCTGACAGGATGTTTCTTAGCTTTTAGCTCCTGAGGCAGACTGACCTCAGTCCTGTGCCCTCACCCCTCAGGGCTAGTGTTCTTGGGATCAGTGCCACTTCCTGAATATCACAGACCTTAAAGAGCCAAAGGCCTTTGAAAAGAGGATTGCCATGTCACTCACAGAATTCAATGCAGCAGAAAGTGGGTAATTAACAGAGAGAATGCTGCAGCTGTCCCCATTTATCACCCAGTGTCTATATTTGCAGAAAGCTCTTCAGTGCTTTTCTGCATTATGAAACTTAAGAATTCAGACTTCTTATAAAGAGTGAAAATTTCATTTTGGACACATAGCAGAGCAGGAATAGTTCTTGTTGAGAGCAGCTCTGTAAGTTGAAGGCATCTGATGCTGGTGTACCCGAGTACAGACAACTGTCTGCACACAATTCTGCCTGCTCTGGTTGTGCTCTATTAAAGCTTAGCATATCCTGCTCTAGGTTTTAAACTGGGGCTCCTGCATGTTGTAGTGTAGCAGCTGGGGCCAGGACATGTATTAGGTGTGTGGTAGGTGTGTGGCTGTGGATCAGCAGCCCTGGAGCCTCAGCTGATCTGTGTAGCAAATGCTGATACACCTTAATAGCAAATAGCTGTACGAGTACTAATGTGTGTAGTAGCTGCTGTACATCACATGTAAAACCAGTTTGTATTTTTACTGTACATAAATTAAAGCCTCTTCAGTTGTTCAAGTGACTCGTGCCTCTTCAAATCAAACTGGATTGAGATTCCTGCTGTGCCTGGGCATGAGCCACAGTCCCTTTTTCTGTGACTGCTACAGGCTGTCCTGTCCTGTGCATATAAAAAGTGTAGTACAGTGTGAAACAGCTGCTTTCTCCCTCTGAGGGCCAGAGAGACCTCCTCGGTCATGGACTTGACAGCTTTGGGGTGTCCTGTGAGATTTCCTGCACGAGTTCAGAGCAGTGCTTTGCTCCAGGGTGTCTCTGGGGGTGTCTGTGCTGTGTTGCTGTGTTGTCACCTCAGAGTTTCAACACCACATTGTGCGTTTCACCGCGATCACTTGATCAGCAGCCTCAGCAGCAGGGAGAGGAGTGGGAGAAGGGATAAGAGTTTGGGAGTGGGATGGCAGCTGGAAAAGTCTGAGTGATGAATTTCCACAATCACCTGGGAGCTGAGCTGTAGTGCATGAAGGGATATGTCACTGCAATTACGTGTTTCTTGGCCTGCTCTTCCTTCTAGCTGTCTGAGCTGACTCTTCTGCCTTAATTAAAACCTCTTTTGTTGTCTCTGTCAAGGTGGCCTCTGCCAGGGCCTAAAACCAAGCCACCACTGAAGATCCCTAACACCCAGCCTTGTTAACATTCCTTACACTGGCCACTTTCTCCTCCTGCCTCTGAAGCGTCCCTCTGACCTGGGCTCACCTCTCCGCCTCTGCCAGTTCTGGGAAGATGGAGTGTCAGTGGGTGCAGCGTGGGGAGTCCCAGCTCTGCAGGCAGCCTTCCATCCAGCGTGGTGCAGTAAAATGACACAGGAGGCTGTGCCTGTAGCCAGAGGAGCTGCAGGAGTGGGGAAACATGTCCTACAGGGAGGGGAATGCCTTCTGTCAGGAATCTTGTACAAACACTGAGCGCTTCTACCCCCAAGTTGCTGTGTTGCTTCATTGATGGCCTGTGTGCTTTGCTGGGCGTTGCTGGCGGGACGGGCAGGGCATGCTGCTGGATTTGGGGATGTTCAGGGTCCCTGGGAGCACAGCCCTCCCTGCCTGTGCCGCTGGGCCAGCGCTGGTGGCTCAGCTGAGGGGCCTGCCAGGGGCTGTGGGGGAAGGTCTCTCAGTCACCAGGCCAGCAGGACCATGCCTGCTTTTTGGGGAGGAGAACCTCCCGAGATGGTCCAACTCTGGTGGGAATGACACTTGAGCTGTGGCTGTGGTGACCTGCAGGGCTGCCGTGTCTCTGTGCACTGGGCTCTCCAGGACACCCTGCACGGATGAGCCGTGCCTGTGGCTGAGGGTGCCTGTGGCTGAGGGTGCCTGTGGTTGAGGCTCGGCCCGGGGCATTTTTCACTGGTACTGGAGTTACGCCTTGGGAACATCCCACAGTCACTTCTCTTGGCGGGTGGGGCCCGGGAGTGCTGCAGACCCTGGGCTGGGGACCCTGGGGCAGGGGGCCTCGGTGGGCAGCGTGTCCGTGGGTGAGGGGGCAGTGAGGTCAGGCACAGCCCCTCAGAACTGCCGCACTGGCACCCGAGGGGCAGCAGGGCTGGGGCGGATCTGCCTATAAAAACCAGCCCCGAGAGCGGTTCTTCAGGACATGGAAGCCGCGGGGAGCGGGTGCTGCTGCCGCACTGCCTCTCCCGGGAAAATCCAGGCCGGGTGCGAATCCCAGGGGGATATCCGTGAGGGAGCGCCTCGTGCCCGCGCTCGGGGCTCCCGCGGGGCCGCGCTCGTCCCGGGGCTGGGCAGCGGGCGCGCGCCCCGCCGCCAACGGCCGCCAGCGCACGCGCACACCCGCGCGCGCTGTGGGGGCGTGTCCGAACGCGCCCGGCTCCGCCCCCTCCGGCGCGTGTGTCCCCCGGCTCCCATGGTGCCCCGCGCGCCGCGTGGATTTTAAATCGTGCGGCCAATGGGGAGCGGCCGCGCGCGGTAACGGCCCCGGCGCCGCCTTTGAATCGCGGCCGCACCGAGAGAGCCAGCCAGCGAGCGAGCTCCGCCCGGGCCCGCCGCTGCCCCGGCACCGGGACACGGCACCGCTGCTGCACCGGGACCCTCCGCTGCTTCGGCACAGGGAG
Organism: Phylloscopus trochilus trochilus; assembly: GCA_016584745.2. NCBI lineage: Eukaryota > Metazoa > Chordata > Aves > Passeriformes > Phylloscopidae > Phylloscopus > Phylloscopus trochilus. The sequence continues at coordinate 16,839,095 of WQNJ02000011.1, forward strand.
CCGGCCCCCGCCGCTGCTTCGGTACAGGGACTCGGCACCGGGCGCTTCTCCGGCACCCACTGCTGCACCGGGACCGGCCGCTGTTTCGGTAGAGACATCGGCACCCGCCGGTCCCCCGGCACCCGCTGTTTCCATCCAGGGAGCCGGGCCCCGCCGGTGCCCCAGCGCAGCTCGGCGCGGGCACAGCATGAGCGCGCCGGGCGGGAAGGCGGCGCGGCCGGCGGCTGCTCCGGTCCGGGCGGAGCCGCCCCGCGCGGAGCCGGCCCGGGCGGCGGCAGCGGCGGCGGCGGCGGGGAAGGAGGTGCCGAAGGTGCTCGTGGACCCGCGCACCCGGCGCAGCTTCGTGCGCGGGCGGTTCCTGGGCAAGGGCGGCTTCGCGCGGTGCTACGAGCTGGCCGAGGCCGAGAGCCGGGAGGTGTTCGCGGGGAAGGTGGTGCCCAAGTCGCTGCTGGTGAAGCCGCACCAGAAGGAGAAGATGTCCATGGAGATCGCCATCCACCGCAGCCTCTCCCACCGCCACGTCGTCGGCTTCCAGGGCTTCTTCGAGGACGATGACTTCGTCTACGTCGTGCTGGAGCTGTGCCGCCGCAGGGTGAGGGGCCGGGGTGGGTGGCGGTGTCCCCCGGGTACTGGTTGTCCCCTGTCCCCGTCCCGTAACCCCCGCCCCGGTACTGACCGACCGCCCCCCGCAGTCGCTGCTGGAGCTGCACAAGCGGCGGAAGGCGCTGAGCGAGCCCGAGGTGCGGTACTACCTGCGCCAGACCATCCTGGGCTGCCAGTACCTGCACAGCCACCGCGTCATCCACCGCGACCTCAAGCTGGGCAACCTCTTCCTCAGCGACGACATGGAGGTGAAGATCGGTAAGTGGCAGGGACCCCAGCCCCGGCAGCAGCCAGCCAGGGATCTTGGTCATATCCTGTCTCCCTGTCCCTCCAGGTGACTTTGGCCTGGCCACCAAGGTGGAGTACGACGGGGAGCGCAAGAAGACCCTGTGTGGGACACCCAACTACATCGCCCCAGAGGTGCTGGGCAAGAAGGGGCACAGCTTTGAGGTGGACATCTGGTCCATTGGCTGCATCATGTGAGTCAAATTGCCTTTCAGAGGCCATGGGGACAGGCAATCCCCGTGGTTCTGGTCTCCTTGGCCCATCTGAGCTTCAGTGTGATCCAAAGCTCCAGGTCCCTCTCCCCTCAGTGCTGAGTCCTGCTACCAGGCAGCTCCTGACCTTCCCTAACTGAAACTTTGCCTGAAGGCTGCTAGATCCCAGCTTCCCCTTCCAGGGGACAGGATCCAGGCACAGCACACGTAGCTGTCAGTGTGTCTAATGCACTAGGTGTGTTCCCTCTGCCAGGAAAGCCCCTGGGTGTACTTAGGACGTGGTTGCTTCTACGCACAATCTGAGCCTCTTTTGCAAAACTGACACCCTTTTGTCTGGGAATGCCCAGGTACACTCTTCTGGTGGGGAAACCGCCTTTTGAGACTTCTTGTCTAAAGGATACCTACATCCGGATCAAGAAGAACGAGTACACCATTCCCAAGGTATGCTGCTTCCCATGGAGGATCTGTTTGGCTCTCAGTGGTGCTTGGTCAGCCTCCTGCTGCAGCCTCTGTGTCTGGCACTCCATGGGCAGGGGCTGGTTCAGGCTGGGGTGGTGTGAACCCCTTGGGGAACCAGCAGCTCCTTGCCCCCTGTTCCAGCAAAAACCTGAGCTGTTGGTGTGTGGGGGTGAGTGGACAGGGGCAAGTCCATGAGGTCTGGGCCAAGTCCCCAGCTCATCCCACTGCTGATGAGTTGGCGTTGCTCACGTCAGTTGACCTCAGGCTTTGGGTGCTGTTAGGAGCCAGCTCTCTGAGCTGCCCAGTTCTGCTTCCCCAAGCTTGTGTCCTGCTTGCCTGATGCAGCACTGGAGGTTCCCTGGGCTGTAAACCCTGTCCATTTGTCACTAGAGCACCTTGTCCCCTGACCCGTCTCTAAACCCCACCCCGTGTGTCCCTCAGCACATCAACCCCGTGGCTGCAAACCTGATCCAGAAGATGCTGAGGTCCGACCCCGCCGCGCGCCCGACCATCGACGAGCTGCTGAACGACGAGTTCTTCACCTCGGGCTACCTGCCCAGCCGCCTGCCCACCAGCTGCCTGACCATCGCGCCCCGCTTCTCCCTGGCTCCCAGCAGCCTGGAGCTGGGCGGGAGGAGGCCGCTGACCGCGCTCAATAAAGGTGGGTCTGGGTGCCCGGGTGGAGCTGGGCAGAGCCTGCCCAGCCTCCAGCAGCATCCACGAGCTTCAGCGTGCCTCCCTCACATCATCTCCTGATCCTTGTGGAGGTTCAGAGCGTTTGTGGGCGAGGGGGCTCTCCTTGCTCTGCCTGGGATGAAGCACTGCGTTCCCTTCAGCTCTGTGATGGGCTCAAATTGATGCCCAGGAAGTTCCACCAGAACGTGAGGAAGACCTTTCCTGTGCAGTGCCTGAGCACTGAGCAGATTGCCTGGAGAGGGTGTGTGGAGTCTCCCTCACTGGACACTTGCTGTGCCCTGTGCTCTGGAATTACCCTGCTGGAGCAGGGAGGTGGGATCACATGTCCCACCACTGTCCCTTCCAAAATGATCTGTTCTATGTGTAAGGTGTTGTCTACACCTGGGGTAGGGTGTGAGCCTGGTGCCTTTGGAAACCTCTCCTGGTCACGACTCAGTCTCTTCTCTCTCTGGCCCAGGACTGGACAGCCCTGCACAGGAGCCCTCGGCAGACAAGGAGGAGGCGGCGGGGCTGCGGGAGGTGGGAGATGCTGTCAGCTGCCACTTGGCTGACATGTTGCAGCAGCTGACTGCAGTCAACGCAGCCAAGCCCTCCGAGAGGGTAGCAGTGAGGCAAGGTGAGCCTGGGGCAGACCAGGGGCCTTGTGGGGCGCACAGGCTGTGGGAAACGTCTCCTAACAAGCTGCTTTCTTCCTGCAGAAGAAGCTGAGGACCCAGCCTGCATTCCCATCTTCTGGGTTAGCAAATGGGTGGACTACTCAGATAAATATGGACTCGGTAAATAACATGGGTGGCAATGCTTCAGGCTTTCCTGGTGTCTGAGGGGGCTGGGAGAAGCCTGGCTTGGGGCATTTCCTGGGTCTGGGGTTTTAATCACCATATTCCAGCGTGTGTGTCCAAGACCACTGCCAGGAATCATACCAAATACCCCAGGAATCTAGAGCAGTGGTCACTGACCATCAGCCCTGGCCACTTTAAGGTGGACAATGGTACCTGTGCATGAGGTGGCCAAGCTCTCCCCAGCCTGCACGGGGACCCACGGTGGCAGCAGAGGCTGTGCAGCAGCTGATGCAATAAGGGAGGTGACCCAGAGGTGGAAAGGTGCCACCCAGACCTCCCAAAAGAGGGGACCTGGCAGAGACTTGGTGGGTTGGCTGTTAGGGAATGCCTGGGTGATAAACTATCTGCCTTGGTACTTCCTACTGCTGGTGGTCCCCTGAGATTGGAGGCCTCATGGGGTCCCTTCTGGGCAGGTTACCAGCTCTGTGACAACAGCGTTGGGGTTCTCTTCAATGACTCCACTCGTCTCATCATGTACAACGATGGGGACAACCTGCAGTACATTGAGCAGAACAACACCGAGTCCTACTTCACCGTGAGGTCCTACCCCTCTGCCCTCAACAAGAAGGTCAGTCCTGGGGACAGGAGCCCTGGCTGGGGGGTGGTGACTCCTGCCAGCTTTAGGTTTTGATGGCAGGGGGTGTTCCAGGGAGAAACATTTATGATTGGAGGTCACTGGCACTGTGCAGGCTTCTAGCTGGTGACACATGGTCCCAAGGACAGACACTAGCAGCTCTAACTGCTATCTGAGGCCCATTTATGAGCAGTTTCACAGAAATTTAAGTGCTCCCATGAGTTGCACATACCAAAGTGCTCAGCAAAGACAGACCAATGTGTCACAGTCAGAGTTTGAGGATTTCCACAAGTTTTTGCAGTGACACCTCAAGCTCTGAAAGACATAAGGAGGGTCTGGGACTGTGATGGCAGTCCCTGCGCTCCCCCCCGTGCCTGGGGTCACCCTCAGCCCCTCAGAGCCCGTCCCTTGTGCAGATAACACTACTGAAGTACTTCCGGAATTACATGAGCGAGCACTTGCTGAAGGCGGGGGCCAACATCACGCCACGGGAAGGGGACGAGCTGGCCCGACTGCCCTACCTGTGCACCTGGTTCCGGACCCGCAGTGCCATCATCCTGCACCTCAGCAACGGCACCGTGCAGATCAACTTCTTCCAGGTGAGGCTCTTTGCAGGGCTGTGGTGCACCTGGTGCTGCTTGGATGGTGGCACGAGGGGATGACCTGAGCCAAAGCTTTGCCCAGGGAGCCCAGCACTGGGAGCTGTCTGTGCCAGTACCCGAGGCCCCCAAACTCTCCTCACTTGTGAGGGTCTGTGTCGCTGTTGGACACAATAATGGAGGCAGGGAGTGATTCAGGAAGGCTGCGTGGTCTCCTTGCAGGAAGGAGACCCCAGTTTATTTCTCTGGCTACTTTTATGCTTTTTCAGATGTGCCCACCTTAGAGGTGGGACCTTTGGAAACCATTGGTCAGTTCTAGAGACTACCACGCGGAAGTCTCTCCTTTGGGAAATTTGTACAAAACAAGGTAGTTTACATTATGTGACTTTGTGTACCAAAAAAGTGCCTGGGAACAGAATTTCCCAAAACCAAAACATGGTAGGCACGAAGCGTAGCAACAGGGCTGTGCTCTGGAGCAGCAGGCTGGCTCTTGCACCCAGCTGTTGGCCTTTGCTGCACCCTGGAGGAATTTTACGGAGGGACCTTGTCACACGTGCCGGGTGCTGCCGAGAGGGCTCATCCAGCGGAACTGCTGCTCAGTGCCCGTGTGTTCTGTCCCCCCAGGACCACACCAAGGTCATCCTGTGCCCCCTCATGGCTGCTGTCACCTACATAGACGAGAAACGGGACTTCCGCACGTACAAGCTGAGCCTGATCGAGGAGCACGGCTGCTGCCGGGAGCTGGCCAGCCGCCTGCGCTACGCACGCACCATGGTGGAGAAGCTGCTCAGCTCCAAGTCGGGCTCTGGCCGGATGAAAGCTTCCACTTAGGCCTGGTTCTGGCTGGACTCCACATCTGTGCCAAACTGCCCAGCTGCGGAGGGAGAGGGCTGGGAGCTGCCCTCCCACGGCCCCGCCGGGATCCCGCCCCTGGGCGCGGGCTCATTGCCGCAAGGACGGCCCTGCTGCTGTGGGAATGGTGTTGTTCATTCTGACTGGTGCCCAAAGGTTTTTTGCTTCCCGCTCCTTACAAAGTCTATTTTTAAATTCCCTACCTAGTCTGTTTTTCTAATTTCCCAAAGCCAAAAGCCCAGCTCCAAACCAGGCCTCTCGTTTGAGGTGCCTGGTCCTGCTCTTAAGAGAGCAGAGCAGGGGGAGAGCAGAGCTGTCACTGAGGTGTCCGTATGGCTGTGCCCATGCTCTGGGCTTCGTTTCCTCTGCTAGAAGCTCAGGTAAGGTATTGAACAAGCCCGGGGTGAGACTGAGCAAAATCGGCCTTTTAATACTGAAACTCCATGAAACCTCAACTTTTGTATATTGCATAACTTGAATAAAAGTTGTTTGACACAGCATCCACGCTGTTTCACTTCCCTTTGCCTCGCTAAGAGAGGGGGCAGCACCTCTCTGGCTTCCCTTCTGCATGAGGCATCCAAGCCTGGGCTGGGCTTGCCTCTTCCTTGGCTCCATGACTAATTATGGCTAAAGCATCAGCCCAGTGTTGTTCTCCCACCACTAGACCCTGCCAGCAACTAGAGGTGCTCTTAGGCCAGTTTGTTTTTAAGCAGGACAAGCTTTTTAGCTTTTATTTTTTAATTTTTATAACATTTTGTATAAATATATTCTGAAATATATTCTGGTACAAACCCTGTTAGTTGTGTAACAAAATCCCACTCCCCAGCACACACAGGAATCAGACTGTACAAAATTATTGCTGCTCCACAGAGGAACTTTGCTGTAGGGCTCTCAGTGCCCGTGGGCTCAGCTGCTGTTGGGGGCTGGCTCACAGGGAACATGTGCCCATGGGGCTGCCATGAACCAGAGCACCCACGGGACACTGGCCCTGGGCAGCAGGAGAGGCTGGGGGAGCTGCAGGCATGGGCCTGTCTTTGAGGGAAGGATCCAGGGGAAAGGAATTCCCTCCTTTGTGCCTGGGCTGCTGTGCCACCTGCTCAGGGGCTCAGGCCTGGCAGAGGTACCAGCTGCTGGGGCCCCTAAGGGAGAAAGCCTTGTTCTGAGCCCAGCTGAGATTCACACCTTCACTGTGGGGCCGTGCCCTCACAGCCTGGATGTCACGGGCAGGTCTCAGCCCCAGGGTGGCTGAGCACAGCTGAGGGCTCAGCTCCAGTGCCCAGCCTGGGGGCCTGGCCTGGTCACAGCTCAAGGAGCTGCATCCCCTGGCACAGGAGGGAACACACAGGACAAAGCTTCCTGTCCCTGGGGGATGTCCCCCGGCTTGGGGGCACCACTGTGCCAGGGCCTCGCTGTGGCTGTCCCTGGGAAAACACAACGTGATTTCCCCATTCCTCTCCAAGCACTGTCCACCCGAGACGTCTTTGTTTTCTGACCCACGTGCCTTCACACCTGAGTCTGACTGTGCATGTTTGCTAGGGTGGCTGCCCAGAGGGTCCCTCAGGAGAGCGCAGGTGAGAGCACAGTGCTGCCCTGTGCCCCCTGTGCCTGCTGAGCCCCACCCGGCCCCGGCACGGACACGGACATGGAGCGAGGCCCGGGCGGGAGCCGCGGTGCCCCTGGGCAGGGCCGGGCCCTCAGGCGCCGTCGCCCCTCAGGCCGTGGCAGTAGTAGGAGCGGAAGGTGCGCTCGTGGGCGCAGGCCCGCATGGCCCCGTGCGTGTGCAGCAGCAGCCGCGGGAAGCGCGAGGTGAAGTACTGCACGAAGCCCTCGGGGACCGAGCCCAGGGCCAGCCGCACGTCGGCCGGCAGCTCGTGGTAGTGGTGCTTCTGCAGGAGAGAGGGTGAGCTGAGCTGAGGGAGGCCGGGGACAGCCGAGGTGACAGCGGCGGGGCATTTGGGTGGCCGTACCTTGTTCCTCATGGCCCGCAGCAGGTCACGCACTGAGCCCCCCTTGTAGGTGCGGAACTTCCTCAGGTCTGGGGACAGCAGCAGAGACACGGAGTGAGGTGGGACACGGCCGGGGCGAGGGGCTGCTGCAGCCCCCGTAGTGCAAGGCCCAGCCCTGCTCCACTGTGGCCTCCCAAGGAAGGGCTGCCACCTTTACCTGCCCTGCTTTTCGGCTCCTAGGCATAAGCAGGTGCCCGCTGGCCATCTATAGCACCAGCCCTTGGAGACCCAGTCCCTACCTGCATCACTGGACCCAACGGTGATCCTGGCCCCTCTATACTCACCCATCTGCAGAGGGAGGGAGATGTGCATCCTCCAGTTGGTCCTCACCACCACCCGTGCCCCCGATTCCAGGGCTGAGACGATGGGCCCCTCGGCTGGCTCCTTCTCCACACGGTCACTGACGTCCTGTGTGCCCCAGAGAGGGGACAGGGTGGGTCTGGCACTGCCCTTGCTCTGCAGAGGTGGGACATACCCAGGGACCCCTCACCCCTCCCAAGAGTAGCTCACAATGAGCATGTTGACCTAACTGCAGCAGTTTCCAGCACATTTTTCAGTGCACACCTGTGTTCACTGCTGGTGGGACAGCACAGGCTCACCTGGAAGAACTGCAGCTGCTTCTCCTGACTCCAAAAAAAGGGATGCACAAGGACCACAGGGGCCGAGGGCCGGCGCTGGGGCTCGGAGCTGATCATCGCCACAATCAGCTCCCTTGCAACGAGTTTGTCTGGGGGTAAAGCAAAGCAGCAGAGAACTCAGCCCTGCACCAGGACCGGGAGCCTCCCTGGTGTTGTGCTGCTGGGGAAGGGTCTCACCGTGGGCCTCCTCCTGCAGGCAGCTCAGCTGGTAGGAGCCCGCCAGGATGTTGGCCTGGCGCCGCAGGCTGTCCCCAAAGGGGTGCTGTCCCCCCGACACCACGTAGTAGAAAACACACCCAGCTGAGAAGATGTCCACAGCACTGGTCTGCGAAACACGGGGGCACGTGGGACCCTCAGGGAAAGGGTGGGAAAGCTTTACCTCCCTCTTTTCTACCCTTTTATGGGGACAGCTGGTCATTGGCTGCAGAGCTGCTGGAAAATGCATGGCACGGGGCTCCTGCTCTACCTATGGTCAGGGAGCCCCATCACCCCAGGTCCCTTGAAGAGAAGGGATTCCCAGAGGCACAGCCAGAATTCAGGATTCCACAGCCCAAAGGACACACAGTGGTTGCTGCTGTCCCAACAGCAGGCAAATGGACACCAGCATGAGCCCCAGCACTGCCCCGCCCAGGATCAGTACAGCAGCTGCTTCCTGTGTCCCAGTTCTGAAGAGGGGAGAAGTGTGACCTTGGCAGCAACCCACAGCCCCTCCAACCACCCCACCCTGCACTTCTGAGGACTGGAGCCTAATGAGACACCTGTGCTGAACACAGCTGGGCACTGTACCCCAAGGGCAGGGGACAGCCCTGGCAAGAAGCACAGTGCCTGTGTCTGGACTGTCTCTGGCTCATGGAGCTCTCATCTTAATTGTGCACCCCAGCAGTGTCACCTGAGGCCACTGCCAGCATGGGGGACACTGCCACAATGGGCACAAGGAGCACCCGGGGCAGGGGTGGCCACGGCTCACTGACAGGGTTCTCCTTCGGGGCGTCCTGCAGCACCTCGGGCGCGATCCAGCCCTCAGTGCCGGGGATCCCGGAGCGGAGGCTGAAGCTCTGCCGTCCCCCCTGCAGCTTCTTGCAAAGGCCGAAGTCGGAGATGACGGCGCGGATCTGCCCGTGGCGGTTCGGGGCAGAGATGAGGATGTTACAGGGCTTCAGGTCACGGTGCACTGGCAGTGAGAGCGCGTGGGTCACCTGGCAGGGCTGGAGCAAATGGGGCTCTGCACAGCCCCACGTGCTGCTGACCCCCACAGCTCCTGCCCAAACCCCAACAGAGCCTGCCCGACCCCCAGATGCCCTGAGGAGGGCCGCGGGGCCTGCTGGCCCTTACCGATGCTGAGGGAGTGCAGGTGGGCCAGCCCGGACATGGTCTGGCGCAGCACGGACACTGGGTCCAGCCCACGGCGGTCAAAGCTGGGGCTCTCCACGTACTGGAACCACACAGAAAGAGAGGAGCTAAGCCTGATGTACTGGGCAAGGGCAAGCTGGCTGGAGAGACACTCCACCCCAGCCCAGCGTGTGGCGGGTGTCGGAGAACAGCCCCCCAGAGGCTGTCTGTGCCCAAGGCTTGCGTGCCCAGGGCTGCGGTGGGCCGCAGCAGCAGCCCCGTGCCCGGGCTCACCTCCTGCAGCGTGGCGGAGCACAGCTCGATGGCGATGTAGTGGAACTGCCGGTCCCTCTCCGTGCAGAAGTAGCGCACGACGTGGGGGTGCTCGTCGGACTCCCGGAGCAGCTGCACCTCCCGGTCCAGCAGGTGGACACACTGGGGCAGGAGCCGCTTCACGGCCACACTGCGGCCCTCGAACTGCCCCCTGCCAGAGCCACGAGTGCCCCTGAGCGCAGGGCCCAGCCACCCGGCAGGGCCAGGGCTCACCCACGGGGTGCCCAGCACAGATCACCCTGCTGGGACCCCCAGAGCCTGCTCACATCACCCACAGGCAGAGATCTTGCCCAGAGAGAGCTGGGAACTGGAGGGTCTCTGTTTTGTAGGAAAATGACATCCCTCACTTTTTACTGTGTTCGGTGCTGGAAGAGGGGCTCAGCCAGAGCCCAGGAACCGTGCAAGGAGCCAGAGCAGGTGCAGGCAGGCAGGGAGGGGGTGCAAGGGGGACCTGCCCTGTGTACCCAGTGCCTGGTTAATGAGGGCCACGAGCCCAGCTCCAGGATGGGTGGGATGAGCACCAGAAGAAGGTGAAGGTGGTGAGTTCTCAAAAGTCCCTGAAGCAGTGACCACTACCCTGGCAAGAGCTTCCTTATTGCTGTCCCTGTGGCTCCCAGGGAGAATGGGAACAGTGTGGGGGCAGGCACCCAGTGTCACCCACCTGAAGACAAAGGTTCCTCCAGCTCCATGGCCCAGCACGTCTTTGGGGTTAAAAGAAACTTTCCCAACTACAACCAGGTCTGGTTCTGCATCTGCAAGGGAGAGAAGACAGCTGTCTTCCAGCCTCCAAGCATTAGTTCTGTATGGAGAGCACCTGTTTCTCTACTCGTCTGGCCATTTCTTGGGTCCTACTGTTATGTAGCCCATGCTTATCCAGCAGATCTGACACTTCCTCCCATCCCAGGTGGGCTGCAGCCCTCTCATCTGCAGGCATCCCTGCGCCTGCTCTGGGTGCTGGCACCTCTGGACAGACGCCCCCACAGCCTGCCCGCTCCCCCTGCACCCACCTTCAGCAGCCACTGGGACAGCTGGCTCTGGGCTGACTGTCCCATTAGCCGGGTCCTTCGGGCAGGCTGAGGGGCTGGAGCTCTGTGAGAGCTCTGACACGCTCCCCTGGCTCAGCTCCAGCTCCCTGGGCTCCTCAGGGACGCCCTCCCTGGAGACCCGGCCCGGGCGCAGCATCTCCTGCTGCTGCTGCAGGAGCTGTATCTGCTGCTCCAGCTGCTGCTGCTGGGCCACGTGCTGCCGCTGCAGTTTCTGCAACACAAACCACGGCAATGCTCAGCCCCATGCCTGCAGCCACACTGGGGCATCGGCCGTGCCGTCCCTGTCCCTCCCACCACTCACTGTGAGCAGCAGGGCCAGGATTCCCCCGCCCAGCAGAGCTGTGCCAACACCAGCCATCACCAGGTCCCAGGTGCCAGACTCGGGATACACCTCCACCTGCTCCCCCGGCGTGGGCTCTGGCTGGAGCTGCCCCTCGCTGCGGACAGCTGGCTCCTCCGGGCTGCTCGGGGCCAGGAACTGCAACACACACCCAGGGCTGGGTGACACGAGAGGCACAGACTGCAGGGCACTCGGGTTTGGGGCTTCCCTCCTGTCCTGTCCCATGCTGGGGACCCGCTGCCCATGCCAAGCAGCACAGACCCTTCAGTGACCCAGCACCCTTCAGCACTCACACCATCAAACACGGTCCTGGCAGGAGGAGCCCTGGGGATGATGGTTTCCGTGGTTTTCCTCAGGTTCTCTGGGAAGGCTCGCAGCATCGTGGTGTGGACCACGGGAGGCAGCTCATGGTGCCCTGTGGCAGGAGGAGAACAGAGACAACCCTCAGTTCACCTCCTGGTTTCAGCATCCATCCCTTGCCAACAGCCCTGTCTCTCTTGGAGTAGGGGGGTTTCTTCTCATGGGACCCCCAGCATGGGTAACTGAGCTCTGCTTCAAAGGGTCCCTGCCCACCCCTGCACGGGGTACCTGGCCATCTCTCCTGGGGAGGGGACAAGGATGGCTTGAAACGAGTCCCGGGCCAGCATCACCACAGCCCGAGGTGACTCAGCCTTAATCCCATTCATCCCACCGGGCAGAACAGCTCGGGTTATTCCCCTAAAGCACAGCAGCAGCTCAGTTTGCTCCCCACCAGGCACTGTCCGGGAGCCAGGACATGGGTAAGTCTGTCCTACCACGGGTCCACACCTATGAGGAGCCACTGGTTGTGGAGCGAGGTGATGCTGCCCTGCGGGTACTTGACGTTGGTGCTGGGCATGATCTCACACTCCCCGGACTCCCTCATGGTCACGTCGTCCGTGGTGGGGCCGTCGATCCTGGCCAGCGTGATGCCCTGGGGCTGGGGATGTGGCGGCTCGTGGGGCACCGCTCATGGGGCCGGAGCGCCCGCGGCGGCTCGGCCCCGGCAGGGCAGGACAGGGCAGGACAGGGCACTGGGGACACTCACCACCAGCGCCACGCTGCCGTGCACCAGCGAGGTCACGGCGTAGAAACTGGTGGCGTGCTTTCCCACGTAGAGCGCTGGCCTGCGGGGCAAGGACAAGCATCACCTTCCATCCCTCACAGATCGGGGTGGCTGAGCACGGGGAACACGACTGCCACCGCTCAGGAACCACATACAGCAGCTGGGTCTTGGTGGCAGCGAAGTCCTTGACGGACTGGTAGCTCCACTTGAGGACGTGGATGTCCTGTGACTGGAAGGTCAGGTAGCGCAGGGTCTCCATGGCCAGGTTGAGGTGGGGGAGGCGGCGCAGGCTGTCCTGGTGCCACAGGTAGATGCCGACCACGGGTGAGCCGTAGTTCTGCGCCCACAGGACCTCCCCGCTCTCCTTGTCCAGGGTCACCACCAGCCCGTCCCCGCTTGAGGCCAAGTGTGCCATTTCTGGAGAGAGCAAGAGGGATGAGGGATGCAGCAGTTGGGCTGTGTCTCCTCTGGTCACCTTCAGTTCTGCCACTGGCCATGGGCCGCTGCCTGTTCTCCCCAGCAATGGGCACAGCTGAGACCCGCTGGCCCTGGCAGTGTCACCCCAGGCCCCTGCACAGGCAGGGTGCTGCTGTGAGCGGGCACTGGGGAGCTCCCAGTGGCTGCTGCACTTCCACTCACTGTAGTGGTAGGACTCCTCGCAGAGCGGCGCCGAGTACTCGGAGAAGGTGGCGTTCCAGCGCAGCTCCCGTGACTTGGTGTCATACATGGTGATGACGTACTCTGGGGACAGGAGCAGGGCACGAGGTCACCTCCAGCGCCCCATTCCTGGCACCAGGCAGTCGATGGGGCACGGGACTGGCTTACGGGTCCGTCCGATGTAGAGCAAGGGGCTGGAGGGGCACAGACCGTCCCAGGCCTCTGTTGAGAGGGTGGTCTGCTTCTCCCCTGACTTGGGGTCCACAATGAACCACGAGTCCTGCTTCTTCCCTGAAAGAAGAAGGAAAAGGCTTTCTTTGTAAGTCCCTGCTGAGCTCCTGCCTGAGCCCTCCAGGGCTCCCGGGCCCCCGGTCAGCTCTGTCCCGTACCGGTGTAGAGCACTCCGTCCGAGCTGCGGCACGGCGAGGACTGCACCAGCTCGGGGATGGTGAAGGGCAGCTTCTGCAACACAGGCAGCAGAGCAGGTGCAGGGCCAGAGTCACCTCTCCAGCCCAGGGCACCCCAGGGTCACAGGATGCCCACAGCCCTGCAGCCCTACTGACCATCAAGCCTTCTTTGTTCTTTCCTCCCAGGATATACAGGCTGCCGTCATTGGGGTCTGGAAGGAATGCTGGCCTGGGAAGGAGGAGAGAAGGATAAAATGTCAGCTACCGCCTGCCCTGGGTACCTCCAAGGACACAGAGTGGCTGCACTGCAGAATCCCCTTTAGCAGTTTTCTCCAGGGTGAGTCACTGCAGGACATGACCTTTCCTGGACCCCTGCGGCACTGCATTTGGCAGGAGATAATTCCCACTCCAGTCAGTCCTGGGACTCCCCACAGCCACCCAGTGCCCACCTGCCAGGCTGGTGCATGCCCTGCCTGTCTCAAGGAGCTCTTGCTGTCCTGCCTGCCCCTGAGCTTTCAGGGGGATTCCCCTCTATTTCTCTCCATGCTGGTGTGTGTAGTCGAGCTGAGAGCTCCTCGGCTCTGCAGCAGGGGCCAGCCCCTCCTCACCACCATGTGCCAAGTGCCAGCACCATGGTCAGGGCGAGGTGATGCCATGGCACGGGCTGGGCATTTCATTCCTCTGTGGTTCCCCTTTCCTGCTGTTGCTCCATCAGTCATCAGGGAGCCTCCTGCACTGCCCAGGTGCCCGTGGGGATGACTCACTCTGCCACATACACCGGCACCTGCAGAATGGGATCTGAAACAGAGAGCGAGAGGCCGTGTCAGCAGTGCTCCTGTGAGTGGGACAGCACAACACCACTGTTTGCCCAGCCCAGCCACGCAGCCTGTTTGCCTTTCAGAGCCAAGAGAGATGCCAGTGGCAGATGCTCATCTGCACGTGGCTGTGCCTGGGGCTGTGCCTGGGGCTGGCAGTGCACCCCAGGGCTGGAGGCACTGGCAGCCCAGAGCCCATCCAGCAAGAGCCAGGCCAGGGGAGCATTCCCAAACCCCGAACATGCTCCAGGAGCCAGGCTGTAAGCAAATGCCCCCCAGTCACTGCTCACCATCCTTCAGGGTCCACTTGATGTCCCCTGTGCTCTTGCTGACAGCGTGGAGGTTCCCATCCAGTGTAGAGATGAAGAGCAGTGTTTCTGGGACAGTCACAGCACCTCCTTTGAGGCTCTAGGACAGACACACTGTCCTCAAGAGCTCAGCCACACTTGGGAGCAATCCCCCAGCCTGGGTCCTCTGCCCAGCTCAGCTCCTGGGGCAGCTGCACTCTCAGTGACCAGTGCCACCTGCACCTACAGCCCCTGGCTCTGCAGCACTGCTCACATCCCACCAGAGCCATCCTGGGGCTGGAGCAGCCTTCCTTCTCCCTCCTCTCCCTGGAAGGAGTTTTCCCACAGGTGGGATGAACTGCAGTGTGGCCATTCCCAGTCACAACCCTGGATGCCTTTCTGAAGGTGACAAGAGCAGCACAACCATCAGCTCCTTCCAGAAACAAACGAGTCTGGTGACTTTTCATGCCAGAGAAGTGATGCTTGCTTGCCCAGGCCTTCAGAGCTGCAGGTTTCAGCTACCTGACATTGAGGAAGTAATTGCAAATTCACCTGGGAAGAGGAGTTGCTGCTTTCACGTGTGGCGTGCGCACAGCGAGTGCCAGCTCAGCCAGTGCCACATACGCCAGCCTCACCCTGTCAGCAAACAGGGATGGGCAAACAGCACAGGACCCACACGGCCCCGGCAGCCCCTGATGCCCGGGATTTGGCAGCAGTGCCTGAGCCCCTGGCTGGCCACAGATTAGCATGAGAGGCCTGAGGACTCCCCTGGAGCCCAGCCCCTCAGTAGCCCTCTCATTTCTCTGGGAGCCTGAGCTGGCAAGAGCCTGTCCTGGGGGTCTGTCCAGGCTGTGGAGCAGGGACCAGCCAGCAGCCTGTGCCCAGCCAGTGCCTACACGTGAGTCTGAGACCATTTGCAGAGCAGAATCTGACAGTACAAGACTGGCTGTGGCACGGCAGGGCCAGGAGATTCCTTCAGCTGCAACAAAGCACAGGAGCACACACGACCTCCTTCACAATGCACCTCACACCAACCTCTACGCCTCCAGCCCAGCTCTTTTATTTGCACTTCTTTTTGCTTAATTTTCAGGTGAGGCCAGAGGGAGTTTCCCTGCTCTGGCTTTGCCCAGAGGACACGGCAGGGCAGGCAGGGGAGGGGACTGCTCCCCACCGTGGTTCCTCCAGCCCCTGTGGCAGGATTGCTGCTGGCTGGGGACATGCAGTGCTGGCAGACACGGGGCTCTTGCACTGTGGCCACCTGCCCGGGGGAAACTGAGACTGCCGAGCCCCCCCAGCTGTCATTTTCTTCCCCTCCGATGCTCTGGGTTTTTTTCCATCCCTTCTGCAAGTGTTTTGGTGCCAGGGCACTCGGGCAAAGGCCAGGCTGCCTGCCTGCTCCTCACAAACCACCACGGGCAGAACTGGAAGCACTGGATGCCTGAGAGCTGCCACCCTCCCCCTGGTGCCAGCCCCAGTTGTCCCAGCAGCCGTTCTGGCCAGCCCCAGCCCACGGGCTGTTCCCAGGAGCTTTCCCGAGGTTCCCACCGCAGCACTCTGGGCTCTGCGGTGATGCCGCGGGGGCCGGGCTCAGCCCCGGGCTCGGGGCACACTCGCTCCCCCAGGGATGGGGAGAGACGGACGGGCAAGCACGGACAGAACCGCGGCGCCAGCATCCCCTGCTTCCTTCACTGAAGCAGCTCTCTCCGTGTAATCCAAAGCCACCCTGGCACGCTGCCTATCCGCTTGAACCGCCACCAGCTGCAGGAGCTGGATCCGGCTCCGAGGGCACCTCCCGGACAGGGAGCACCTCCCTGCAGCAGCTCCGGGGCAGCACCGGGCAGGAGGGGGCCGAGGGCACCCCGGGAAGGGGACTGCGCTCCCGGCCACAGCCAGGCTCGGGGTGAGGATGGAGAACACCCTCCGCTCTGGGTGCCGCCCGCTGACAGCCCGGCCTCCCATCGCCCAGCGCCACTCACCTGCGGCCACGGGAGCCCCGGCAGCATCCCGGCCCCGCGGGCACCACGGCCCCCTCACCGGCACCACGTACACCCCGTGGGTGCCCCCGCAGGCCCCTGCCCGGCCCGAGGGGCGGCTGCAGCCCCGCTGACCGGGGGGACGCTCCCGCCGCCCCTGCCCCGAGCGCCGGCACAGCCGGGCACCGAGCGCCGTGTGCCGGAGCCGTCCCGCAGGACACGCGGGGCACAGCGAGCGCCGGCTCACACCGGGAACCAGGCGGGCACTGTCTGTCCACCCCCCCCGGCCCTTCCCCCGGCGCTGTCCCCCCGCACTGTCCCCTCCCGGGCGCTGTCCCACCCCGAGCAGCCCCCGCTCCCGGCGGCGGCCGTACCTGTGCCGGGGGCGGCGGGAGCAGCAGCAGGAGCGGCGGCAGGAGCGGCGGCAGGAGCCCCCGGAGCCCCCGCGGGCGCGGCGCGGCGGGGCCGCCCATGTCCCGGCCAGGCCAGGCCGGGCCGGGCCGCGCGGCCGCCGTGAGTCAGCGGGGCCGGGGCGGGTCCCGGCGGCGGCTCCCGCCCCCCGCGCTCCGCACACGCAGCCGAGCCCGCGGGCACAGCGGCCTGCCCGCCCCGGCTCCGGGAGGAGCGGCCCCCGCGGCCAGCGCAGCCCCGCCGGGGGCACCGGCCCAGCCCGGCCGCGGGCACCGAGCCGAGGAAAATCCCTCTCGCCGGGGACGCGGGGCGAAGCCATCCCAGGAGCGGGGGAGGACGCGGCTCCTGCCGCCCCCCCTGCAGCCCCCTCTGCCCCGTGTGCCGGGAGCTCTGCCCGAGCGGCAGCGCTGGGAGCCCGGCTGGACACAGCTGGAGCCCAAAGCCCGGAGGAACCCGCCCGCTGGCACACGCTGGGACAATGCGCTGGCTACGGAACCGTCTCAGAGACGGGGTTTGGGGTGGGGGGAGAGGAGGTGTCCGAAGGCAGGGGAAGCCAAGCAGCGCCGGTTCAGAGTGACAAAGCTGAGGCTGCTGAAAGCCCAGCGCTGAGGCTGCTCCCGAGCACTGTGGCACCGCAGCCAGCCCAGCAGGACCGGGCCAGTCTCGGTGTAAAAGCAGATTAAAGCCCGGCTTTAAGGGAGGTAGAGAGCATCCTGTAACTCACAGCCCGTGCGTGTGCAGCGGCACGAGGCAGCAGAACCCAAATCCCCGCGGTGGGAGATGGGCACCCACAGCTTCGACCTGGCACCCAGCAGGTGTGGGGTCCCCTGAATTTCGGCCTGTGTCCATCTTCCTGCAAAGAAACTCACCACAAACCCTTTGCTCACCGCTGTTCGTGCAGGAGGAAGCAGCTCAGTACACAGAATATTGAAACACTCAAACACAGAACTACTTAATTATCAAACTTTAATTAATAAGACTAATCTTACAGAATAAAACACCAGGATAACCAGTCAAGGTTACACTTAAAAAAATCCAGCAGTGCAAATCTAAGACTAAATATTTGTCATCTCCCTCCCCCCCAAAATAGGCAATAGATTATTTAAAAATACCATAATACATGGTACTCACATATTCCATTTAAAATAAATCTGCAGTGGACACAAATATCTAAGTTTTTTTTTAAATATAAAACCAAAGAATTAATTGCTTTTAGTATGGATAAGACAGAGTGAACTTCCATGAGCTACCAAGGGGAATCCTTGGCTGGAAGGTAAAATGGCCACGTTTCATACCAGACTTGCTCCAGCTCTCCTGGTCCCCGCTCCCCTCTGGTGACAAGGACATTCACTAACAGGACGAGACGCCAACAGCCTCATCCAAACAGGTGGGGAGAGGCTGCTGGACAGAACTGAGGGTGAAAACAGCTCCACTGGAAAAACCAAGTTACAAAGGAAGAGAAGTAAACAGAGAGGAGTGTGCAAACAAGGCCTGCAGGGATGGGAGCAGGAGCGCTGTGCCCGGGCACGGCGGGGTCGGGAGCGTGGCTGTGGGGCAGGGGCTGCAGAGCAGAGCCCACCCTGGCACCTGGGCAGCAGCAGAGCAGGGAATTGTTCCTCTTGGGCCCTCAGAGCACGGAGCAGTCAGTGGGCACAGCAGGTGCAGGCTGGGCAGGGCGTGTGTGGCACCAGCACAGTGTGGTAGTGGTCACAGTTTCTTATCTCCTCTGAACCCAGATCACTCTCTTCCATCACCAGAACATCCTGACTGTAGTCACACATTCCTCATCAATGTCATTAATGGAAATTAGGAATTTATTTTAAACTTGGTACGAAACCATGTGAGTAACACAAGCTCTTCATGCAAGACAGTCTCTGTTCAAACCCCAGCCAGGATGAGCAAGCACAGCTCTGCATTCCCAATGAAGTGGTGATCCTGGGACTGCTCACACTCGGGGTGCACAGAGGAGAGAATACTGAACTTGAGACAAGTAGAGACAGAGAAACCTGCACTGCTGGGCACGGAGAGGGGAAAGGGATGGCACATGTGTGAGCTGTGATACTCAGGGTCATGGAACAAGGAGGGAGCTGGGGCACTGACAGGAGGAATCCCAGGATGGCAGCAAGGAGGGGACACTGCCTGGGCTCTGGGAGCAGCCAACAGCAAACACAAACCGTGTCCTGCAGGGACCTGCATTTGCCTCAGGAGTATTTAACCTGCAATTAGCAAACCCAGAAAGCACCCAGTGCAACCTCACACGGAGTGGCACCCCAGGATGCTCCCAGGGAATCACACCTACACACAGCAGGACGCAGTCACTGCTGAGAGCACCCTGCTGAAGTGTCATTGAACTGAAATATGTCTGTGCAGCTGTTACTGGGAACTTCCCACAGCATGTATGTCAGATGTCAAAGTCATCTTTGTCACCAACTCCAAATAGCCAGTGTTGCCACACTTCACTCACACACTGTGTCTCACTGACGACCAAACTCCTCCCTGGGACCATTGGTTCTGCTGAGCCTGCCTTGGGAAGGTCACAGTGACCAGAGAGCAAAATCCAAAGCCAAGAGAGAGGCAGGCAACAGCTGGGAGGCAACTGTGGCACTTAAAAAGAGGGTGTTTCTTAATGTCAGTACTTGCCTTGGAAAAATTGGTGTATGCCAGAACATACAAAACTCCACATCATTCCCAAAGAGAAAGTGTCTTAAAAGGAGTGCTGCCAATTTAAACTAGAATATTCATTTCAAAGAGGTCCCAAGAAGCCTGGGATATTGAGCCAACAAAAACCAACTAAAGCATTTATAAGTCACTTTCCTGTATTTTAATTCAAATTTTGCACATAGAACAAAAAAAATGAGACAATTGCATTTTTCCAATCAAATCCAACCTGCAAGAAAGCACCTAAACAGGATCACATTTTCTTAGTGTATTTTCTTCATGTTTAAAATTGCTCTCTATGTAACCAAGGGGTTTGTGCTGAGTCTCTTCTGAGCTGTTGGGCTGTACCTGGCCCAGGACAGAGCAGCTGTGCTCCTCTGGCACGGAGGGTGACAGTGCCCCGTGCCCAGGGGCCTCAGCAGAGGTCAGGGCCTGTCCCTGCTCACCCCAGTGACTCACCCGCTCGCTGTGTCCTGCACAGAAGCCCCAGGAGCTGGGGAGGAGCTGGAACTCGGGCACCTGCCCTCCCCAGGAGCAAGGGGGTGAAGGAACAGGAAAGGAAACGTGAACGGATGCACAGACAGGTCTGAGCCTGTTGAGGAACAAATGGGAGCTGATCATCACAGAACCAGCAAGGTGGCAAGTGCCAGCGTGGCCCCAGGTGACAGAAAGAGCCAGTGTCACCCCTTTGCTTTATCCTGGAGTGCCCACACCTTCCACCAGGTAACAAACGTTAATTTAAGCCTTAACACCAGGACTGACAACTGGGAAATCACGAGTGTGATGGCTGCACTTCATCCATGACACAGTCACCAGTGCACCCAGGCCAGCTCCTCTCTGCCCCCACTGCTCCCAGGGACTGCCAAGGGAGCTGACACAGCTCCTGTGACCCCAGCACGTCAGGACACACTGCTGCTGGCTCGTACACAGAAAGGAAATACCTCAAGCTACAAGAGTAACAAGCACATCACTAGTTTCTATGGTGAAACACCTTTCAAACTCATATTGCGTGGCTGTTCTAACAGAAAATACAAACTAAAAGCTCCAGAGACTGCAGGGAAATAAGTGACCTCAACACCTACCAGAAAGCCAATGTGTTTTCCAGTCTTTCAAGTAAAATAAAAATAAAATAAATACTCATTTGGGAATTTGCACTGCTGTGCTTCCACTCTCCCTCAAGGAGAGGGAAGGGTGGACATGGAGCATATTCAGATGAGCTGTTCCTAAAAGGCTGTTTCTGCATGGGTTGGAGCTACTGGCGTGGAGCAGCACTGAGGCCCAGCAGAGCAGGGATGTGTGAGCTGCTCAGTCTGGCTGCACAAGGCCACCTGCTATGGGCTCTGCACCTGCCCAGGGCTGAGGGCTCCGTTCACAACACCTGAGAGAAATGGCACAAGGGTGGCTGGGGTGACACTCAGAGCATCACAGCCCAAGGTGCAGCACGCTCCTTCTGACAGAATGGGGTGTGAGGCCTTCTTGTGAACTGGAACAGGAGGGAAGCTGGGAGGTGGTTTACATTTCAGAACATCACTTGCTGGATGGTTAATCTAAAGCACGATTCACTGAATTCAAGGTCACTACACATTTTCAAATCCAGCTCAAATCCAAAAAGACTGCCCCAAAGAGGGCAGGAAGGTCTCTGTGGTTCCCTCCCTTTGGGAGATGTGTCCCCCTGCTCCCAGCAGGCAGCACAAGGCTGTTTCCATCCATGCCCATGTCACTGTGTCCCCCTGCTCCCAGCAGGCAGCACAAGGCTGTTTCCAGTCCAACAGCTCAGCGTCAATGCAGCAGTGGGAAAATGATCCTGGACTGCAACATGCTCGAGCAAGAAAATGCTCCCAAAATGTAGCAGCCCAGGGCAGGAGGTGAAGCACTGACCAGGCACCAGAGGGAACAGCTGGCAGCACCAGGTCCCCTGCCATGCCAAAACATCCCTGCAGAATTCACCTGCTCTAGACACGCTACCCAGACCAACAAGGAGCTGCCAGGGTCGGGAAAAGGCCAGGAAGAATCCCAAGCAAGCAGGGCATCTTTGGGTTAAAACAAAGAATTAGTTCTGCTACCAAGGAGTGGAAGCTGCCCTGGAGGGCCAGCGGGATATGGCTTCACCCAACAGCGACGCTGCACACTGCTACAGTTTATTTGAAAAAGCTGCTCCTCAAAGTCCCAGTCACAACCCAGTAACTAAATTAAGTCTAATGCCGATAACTGAGAGATTATGAAAATATTTGGTTTTGTTCAAACCACGTAAAAAATCATCAATAATACATTGTAATATTTTCTTTTTAAACCTAAACTGGAAGATCAACTCTCAGCAGATTTAAGTGTATTACACACGATATTTTGTGAATTAAGATTTATTGATTTCCATTGTATTTGCTTTAAATATGGTTGAAGCTGACTGCAGAAAAGGGATGGTGAAATCTTTTAAGTTAAAAGTAAACTAATGGTGAAAGAACATCACCTCTGGCTTCCATCCATGCCTCGTTTAGCATGTTTTAATAATAAGTTCCAGGACTGTCACATCCAGGGATGTTGGAGGCCTCTCCCAGCAGTGTCCTTAGATTTGTGTCATTTTCCTGTGCCAGAGGTGAGCGTGCTTTCAAAAATACTGCCACTTCCCCAGCACCGTGTCTTTGATTGCATCCACATACTGAGTTGGGACCCAATAGACCCAGTAGTAAGATGCTTCTGTTGGGCCCAGCTGAAATGCCTGCAATTAAAAATGACAACATTTACACATGGGAACAAAGAGCTGGTCCCAGTGGGCAGGCACAGCCCATCCACTGCCAAACCAGACCAGCCTGTCCCACCTGCTGCTCCCTGCAGCAGTCAGGGCATAGCACAGCTCTTGGGTGGGCAATTAAGGAGCACTGCAGAGAGCAAGAGCTGCAGAGCACTGAGAAAACCATGAGCTCTTCCCTTTTACAACATCACAACAGTAACCAGAACTCCTGGCCAGTTTCAAGAGCATGAGGAAATTGTTCTGGTAGACAACCTGAAACATAACTCAGAGTCTCTAAAGAAATGGCAGAGCTGAGAAGCCAAGCAGGAACTGAACAAGACAATGACCATGTTTTTATAGGATTTCGTATTTAAGACATGCCAGAGCCTCTGCCCTTGCTGTGGGCTGAGTTAATTGCAACATGTGCTGAAGAGGACCTCTTCTCACATGGGTGATAAAAATCAAGTACTTGGACAGAGACTAGAGCAGCACTGCCCTGCAGGCTGTGACTTTAAGGAAAAACATTTCCCTTTCCTTCCCCTAAAGTAGGAAACACACTTCTTACAGAAAAGAAACTTACTTTAACATCAAAAGTTAGTTACTGTACTTTGAAAAGCAGGATCTTAAAAAAATCCAAACTAGCCAAAATTTCAGTACATTAGCACAATTCTCTGCTGAAATATAACTTTGGTAGATCTCATACGAATTGTTCAGAAAATTACAGGTGTGAAAAAATATTACAGCATCAAATCCTTTCTTTTCTTAACCTCCATCAAGGCCTGTTGTTCATATAAATACCACAGAATGTAGAAATTAAACCAGGTATCAAAAAAAATCTCACTACCATTAAGAAATCATGAGCTATGTTGTGAGTATGTTTAGTGGTTTAACACAGTCAGAAGACACAAAGTAATGCTTAAGAATTATTTTTGTTTGTGTGAAACCAGTCTGGATTTCCACACAGCTGTAGATATTCAACATGGACCCAAAATACTGGCAGTGTGAGAGGAGCCCATCTCCACAAGGCTGGAAGCACTCCAGCCTGCTCTGACCTGCAGCCTCAGGAGTGTGCACTGCATGAAGGAATTAGATGGATGTGATTAAAGTAGAGCTGTTACTCACCATCATGTGATAATCCTCATGGCCTTCAATAGGTTCACTCACCACATTTTTAATGGACCCCATGGGTAACTTTTCTGTTCTCTCTACATTAAAATTGATCAAAGTATTATTTCTGACATGCGGGGAAGCAGAATTTCATATTCATTTCATACATCACCTCCATCAATGCCAAAATCTCCTCAGGTCAACAGTCTGCCCTCCAGGTGAGCTGTGGACACCTGCTGCCCAGGCCGTGGTGGCTGCAGCACCACATCCCACACACAGCCCCACAGGAGGCACCCCAGCCTGAAGGAATCCAAAAGTGGACCCCACAGCTCCCCTGCATCACACAAAGTATTTCAGTGTTCATGATTTGGGCCTGAGTGGTGGGAAATCCCAGGCTTTACTCAATGTTTCCCATAAGGAACTCCCCTGGAGCAGCAGGGATGCTCACCCTATGGAGTCTAGTCCAGGTATGAGAATACTCAGAACTCACTACCAAGAATTACACTCAACTCCCAAGAGCAAGCCTGAAAGCTGGCAAAGACACACTGACCTAACTCTGAGAGCTTAGGCCAGGCCTTACCCTGCAGCAGTGTGCAGAGAAGCACACGGAGGGCAACATAAAAGAGAAAATAGGGAAAGAAACAAGTAAGAGAAACTGAAGCCCCCAAAAGACTACAACTACATGGCAGAGTAACATCACCAGCCAGAGGCAATGACAAGAGGAACAAAGTACATGGTCCAGGCAGAGCTTTCCTGTCAGCTCTGTCCTCTCCTTTCTGAACATTTAATTCCAAGGTCCTGCCTTTCAGTTCAAGCATCCAGCACCAGCTGAAAATTACCTTCTGGATACAAGACAGAGAATACCCAAAACACTTCACAAAGGAGAAACTGAACTCTGAGTTTCTGAGATAGATTTATTTAATTTGTGAGCCAAAAAACCTCAAACCTACCTACAGAAAGCATGCAGGGAGATAAACTCAGTGACACAAGGAAAAACATTCTCTGTCTCATAACTGAGCTCACTCTGAACTACCTGTTCAGACCTCTGACTTCACTCAGGAGGTAAAACCCCACTTTGTCCTTGTTCAGCACCCCCCAAATCAACTTCTGCTCGGAGTATCCCAGCAACAGACAAATCCCATTATCCATGCCTCTGTGCTGACACAGAGCAACTGGGGAGCAGCTGCCTGTACCAAACTTCAGCCCACAAACCCCCCGGGAGCCCCAGGGAGGCTGCAGGGTAAGAACCAGCTCCAGCTCCCTGGGCCAGCAAGTGACAGGCTGTGTCAACACCCAGATTCTGTGCTTACTCCAGCCCTGACCTGCTGGCCTCTGTCCTGGGTTTCTCAGAGCAGGAAGGAGTTTTTCCCAGTAACAGCCAGCAATTACAACCATTCCCTAGAGGCAGCAAGTTGCTGCTAATCCAGGGAAGTAGGGAAACAGGTTACAGGAAACACAGGACTACAAAGAAGAAACAAATTCACAGCTTAAGCAACACCATGTAGAACACCTTGAAAACTCATCTGGGGGGTGATGGAAGAGATGAATCACCTAAATACTAAGCATGGATCTAGAACCTGGGATCACTAACAAAAAAAAACCTGCCTGCCCAACCTGGAGAGTTAAAAACACCAATGCCTTGCTCCATCACTTTGCTCAGGAGAGAAATCACTGCAACTGGCACCAAGAGAGGTTTTAAAGCCAGAGAAAAATCTTCACAACCAAGTCTGTCCTACAAAGAAAGGATCAAAAACTTTTGAGATTTCTGCTTACTTTGGAACTACTGTAGCAGCTGGAGGCATTATAACCACCCAGTTAGGCTGCTTTACTGGGACAGTGAGCAAGCAGCTTCATCCCTCTTGCTCATCACTGGTGCCCAGCCCAGTCAAACTGAAGGAGCACAGCTTCCCTGGCAGGTGGGGGGATCCCAGGGTCCCATTTAGCCCCAGCCAGCAATTAAGCACCACACAGCCACTCACTCCCCCTGCCCTGCAGGGATGGGGAGGAGAACCAGGGAAAAAAGTAAAAAAACTCATGGCTTGAGTTAAGAACTGTATAATAACTGAAACAAAATAAAATATACTACTACTACTACTACTGGTAATAATAGTAGTAATAAAATAAATAAACTATGAACTCCAGAGAAACCAGTGATGCCCAATACAGCTGCTCTCCACTGCTGACCAATGTCCAGCCTGCCCCCTTCAGTGAGTAGTCCCTCCCAGCCAACTGCCCCCCCAGTTTACACTGGACATGATGCTCTGTGGTGGGAGATATTCCTTTGGCCAGCTCTGGCCAGCTGTCCTGGTCAGCTCCCTCCCATCTCCTCGCATGCCTCCTCACAGGCAGAGTCTGAGACACCAAACAGTCCTTGACTGAGGGAAGCACTGTGCAGCAACAACCAAAACATCCCCTGTTATCAGCACTGTGCCCATCCTGAACCCAAAACAGCTCCTGGGAAGAAACCCAACTCTATCCCAGCCAAAACCAGGACACAGCCATCCCCTGCAAGGCACGTTATCCCCACGTCATTCCCAGCTCCTCCTGGCACCACTCGGGGCTGCAGGCCAACCCCTCTGCACAGCACCACAGCTGTGCACCCCTGAGACAAGACACCCACGTCACTTTGGCTGGAAGGACACAGAGTGCCAGAGACACCACCACTCCTGGTTTCTATCCCAGTTCTGAGTTTTCCTTCCAAGTCCTGGCTAAGCCACTGGGCCCCTGTGTGCTGCTGGCACCAAATCCACGCTGCTTATGGAGTGCTTTGAGATATGCCAGAAATACCCAATACTCTCATTTACATTTGGAGCCAGGAGCAGCTCACTGGGCCATCAGTCTGCTGACACCCCTGAGCTCCAGTTTTTCAGGAACCAATCTGGAGTACTGAGTATTATTCAGTGACCTGGGAGAATGGCAGGTGAGAAAAGGAACAAGGGGTTTTGAACACTGCAATACCAACGTCATTCCCTAAACACGATTTAGTCAGAGGAGAAGCTTTTCTAGGTCACACAGTTCACTCACAGCCCAGTCACCAGTTGCTCACCCCCGAGGCTGAGAGGTGCTCACCTTTTGTACCAATCCACAGCTGGTCTTGCTCGAGTTTGAAGGTCAGTCTGACTTTGCCCCCTGACTTGTTGTACATGCCGGACAGCGGCACCGTGGGCAGCCGCTCCTGCAACGAGACACAGCCAGTCATGGGCATGGCCAGGGCAGCAGAGAGACAGCCCCTCAGCTTCTAAAGCATAAGGACCACCATTCCATTCCTTCCAGCCTTCTGCCAAGACAGCAAAGAACGACTGAACTAGTGGGGAAGGGCCCCAAAAAACAGAGAAGTCTCTTTTCTGGCCCTGAGTGTCCCAGGACCTTACTCACGCACCTGCACGCCTTTGACAGAAGGCATCACATCGTCAGGTTTTCCTTTATCCAACACTTTTCTGTGTTGCTACAACATAAAAACAGAAATGAAAGTCACAGGAACGTTACAAAGCTTTGCAGTGTACTTCCAGCTGCCCCCTGACCACCTCCCAATGGCACTGAGAGACAGCTGAGGGCTGCTCACTGGCATTTATCACATGGGCATCAGTCATTTCCAAACTTAATTGTGCACTAAGATACTCCCAAGAAATTATCAAAATGAATGGGACTCCAACATGATGCCAAGGATAACAGCCTTCTCAAATACACACAGCCATAAATACATGTCTGTAAGACCAAGGTGTTGCATCCAGTGAATGGCAGAAACGTTCCACATCTGGCAGTGCAGTCCAGCACCAAACCAGAATGGATCAGAGCAGTGGTAGCCTTCAAAGCCACACTCACAGCTTGTACCTAGCTGAGCACCTTTAAGGAATGATGGCAGTTCACTGAGTGTGAACTGTGATAAAGCACAGACAGCCATCAGCATGCTTCATGGAGGCACTACTTCATTTTAACATGTTTATTTTGAGGAAAGTACAGGGCTGGTAATACCTTGAGCTGGCAATCCTTCACCAGCCCCCCACACTGCAGGACCATCAAACCACCCTCACTGCACTGTGCTACAAAATGTGAGAGGAGAATTCAACACCTGCATCCCCCTCAGGGCTGGGGCAGCTGAGGGAACTGCTCTCTTGGTGTTCATTTTAAGCAGTTTTTGGAGATCAATTCTTTTGTGCCAATAAGAGCTAGTTAGGTTTTAGACAGAGTTATCTGGATTGTGTTTGCACTGACATCCATCAAACGTTTCCATTTCTTAATCAAAATGCTTGGCTGTGCCTGGTACCACAAGCAGTGTCCTGTAAAGCCCCAATCCCTGCTGGACTGAACAACTCACTCCCCTGCCCAGAATCATTCCAACACTGAGCTGAGGAAACGAACCCCCAACGTGACCTGAGGAGGAACTGGATCCACAAGTCCCTGCAGGAGAACCACGTAAATCCCACTGCTCCCCCACGCCAGCAATTATTGAGCTATTAA
The DNA here is from genome assembly GCA_016584745.2 of Phylloscopus trochilus trochilus. NCBI lineage: Eukaryota > Metazoa > Chordata > Aves > Passeriformes > Phylloscopidae > Phylloscopus > Phylloscopus trochilus. The sequence continues at coordinate 16,866,488 of WQNJ02000011.1, forward strand.
TTACCTTTTGTCTGCAAAGTGGCTCCTTTTTGTTTTCCTCAGCTTTGACCTCCTGTTGAGCAGCTTCTTTGGGTGTATTTACTGCTAACACATCGTTGATGGTAGAGCCCACCACCATTATTTTTGCTCCGTTCGTTACTTTGATTTCCCGCAAGGTTTTCTCCTCCGGCAGGAGTCCCTTGAACATCACTTTCTGCATGGCCGGCGGGAGGCCTAGAGACAAGCACAGCCATTAGGGGCCGGCTGGGCCGGGGAGGCGCGGGGGAGGCGGCGGCGGCCCCGACAGACCTGTCAGCGAGTGGATCTTCTGCTTCAGCTCGGCTCCCGTGCTGTCCAGGCAGAACTTCACGTCGTACTTGTTCTTGTTCCAGATCACCTTCAGCTCCACCAGCTCCCTCCCGCCGCCCTCGTCGCCGCCGTTGCTGACGGACGCCTGCGGGGGCTCCCGGCGCTCCTCGCCCTCCGGAGACCTCCCCGGCGCCGGCGAGACGGCCCCTCCGCCGCAGCCCAGGGGCAGCTCCTGCGCCTCCGCCTCCATGCCCGGCTCCTCGGCACCTGTGGGGAGCGGACAGGAAGATCCCGGACCACGGGAGGCTGCCCCGGCCCGGCCCCGCTCCAGCCCCGGAGCGCCGCCCGCAGCGTGTCCGGGGCCGGCTCCCCGCGCTGGCGGCTCCCGGCCCGCCCCGCCGCCCCCTGCACCGGCACCGCGGGCTCCGGGCACCGCCGGCTCCGGGCACCGCCGGCTCCGGGCACAGCGGGCTCCGGGCACAGCGGGCTCCGGGCACCGCCGGCTCCGGGCACCGCGGGCTCCCGGCACCGCCGGCTCCGGGCACCGCCGGCTCCGGGCACAGCGGGCTCCGGGCACAGCGGGCTCCGGGCACCGCCGGCTCCGGGCACCGCGGGCTCCCGGCACCGCCGGCTCCGGGCACCGCGGGCTCCCGGCACCGCCGGCTCCGGGCACAGCGGGCTCCGGGCACCGCCGGCTCCCGACACCGCGGGCTCCGGGCACCGCGGGCTCCCGGCCGCGCTCGTACCATCAGCGGCGGCGGCGGCGGCAGCCATGATGATTGTGTACAATCCGCCGCGGGGTACGCCGGGAAACGCCGCCGCCGCCGCTGCTGGGCCGCGCCGGCTCCCGTAGTCGCCCCCACCCGCCTCTGAGGGTGGGGGCGCTGGGGGCTCCCGCGTCGCGCCCCCGCAGCACCGGCCGCTCCGCGCCGGGAGGCGGGAGGGGCGCCGAACCCTCCGCTCAGCGCTCCGGGAACCGGAACCTCCCCGCGCTGCCGAGCCCGTGGCGGCGGCCGCGATCCCCTCGCGCGGCCGGACGAAGCGGATGGCAGCGCCTTTAAGGGACGCCCCGCCCCGGCGGCGGCGCGCGCGGGGATTGGCTGCCGCGGGCGGGCGGAAACAGCGCCGCGGCCACGTGGGCACGTGGCGGGATGGTGCGAGCTCTGCGCGCGCTGCGCTGCGCGGCGGCACCGGCGGCGCCCGGAGCCGCACCGGGAGCTGGTCTCGGCCCTGGTCCCGGTCCCGGTCCCGGTCCCGGCCTCGGCCTCGAGCGGGGGCCGCGGGTCCGGTTCGGGCCCAGCCCCACAGGTAACCGACCCCTCGGCAGCCCCGCCCCTGCCCGCTCCCGGGACTCCGCTGCGGCGGGGGCGGGGCTTTGGGTTGGAAAACATCAATTCGAATGCTCGAGGAGCTGCTGGCTTCCCGGAGCGTTCCTGCCCGAGCTCCCGGGCTCGCCCTTCCAGCGTGTCCCGGTGCCCTCCCGGTCGGGCGGGGTCACTGTTGGTGTCCCGTGGCAGTGCTGTTCCTGGCATGTGCCGGCTTGTAAGGGATTTCCAGGTCACTTCAGGGACTCTGTTCCTGGCAGTGGTCATCCATAAGTTATTGTCATAGCCAGTGCCCCCGGAGCTGTGCTCATGAGGTGACGCTGCCATCGCAGGCAGCATCCAGCGCCCTTCCAGCTCATATTTAGAACTCTCCCCTGGGTCTTCTTTGTGACCACTTTCTCTGCTTTCCCCACGATTACAGGTTTCCTGCATTTAGGTGGCCTTAGGACCGCTTTGTACAATTATATCTTTGCCAAAAAACACCAAGGGACCTTTATTTTAAGAGTGGAGGATACAGATCAGAATCGGGTGGTGCCCGGAGCTGCAGAAGGAATAGAAGATATGTTGGACTGGGCAGGTATTTAGAAACACCTTTCATTTTTCACCCACCGAACCCTTCTCTCTGTTTTAGAGGCTAAGAGTACCGGGCTGGAGGGTGGCTTTGGCCGTGCCTTGGGGCTGCTTTGGCGGCCCAGCTGTTCACTGTGGCCCTGTTGCAGGTATTCCCCCTGACGAGAGCCCCGGGCGGGGCGGCCCGGCGGGGCCCTACGTGCAGTCGCAGCGGCTGGAGCTGTACGGCCGGGCCGGCGCGGCGCTGCTGGACAGCGGGGCTGCCTACCGCTGCTTCTGCAGCCCGCAGCGCCTGCAGCTGCTGCGCAGCGACGCCCTGCGCCGCCAGCAGACCCCGCGGTACGTCCCTGCCCTGGCCCTGGCCCTGGCCCTGGCCCTGGCCCTGGCCCTGGCCCTGCCCCTGGCCCTGGCCCTGTGGCCCTGCACGTCCCTCGGGGCTGTGCCTGCACAGAGCCCCCTGGCAATGGGGCTGTGCCTGCACAGAGCCCCCCGGCAATGGGGCTGTGCCTGCACAGAGCCCCCCAGAAATGGGGCTGTGCCTCACTGCCTGCACAGAGCCCCACGGCAATGGGGCTGTGCCTGCACAGAGCCCCACGGCAATGGGGCTGTGCCTGCACAGAGCCCGCAGCAATGGGGCTGTGCCTGCACAGAGCCTGCAGCAATGTGGCTGTGCCTCACTGCCTGCACAGAGCCCCCCAGCAATGGGGCTGTGCCTGCACAGAGCCCCCCGGCAATGGGGCTGTGCCTGCACAGAGCCCCACGGCAATGGGGCTGTGCCTCGCTGCCTGCACAGGGCCCTGAGCACATGTCACCCTCCAGAGATGAGCTGTTTGACTGGAGGTGTAGTGGGCAGCTTACAGCTAAAATTCAGGCGTCTGCAAAGAGTTTGGGGAATGTAAAAATGGCTCACGGTGTTGGCCTGTGTTGAGCAGAAACCTTGGTTCTCATCTCCCAAAGCTACGACAACCGGTGTCGGCACCTGACGCCCACGGAGGTGGCTGAGAAGCTGTCCCAGGGCCTTGACTGCGTCATCCGCTTCCGCCTGGAGAAGGGGGTGGAACCCTTCCAGGACCTGGTCTATGGCTGGAACAAGCACGAGGTGGCTGAGGTGGAAGGTGACCCCGTGATTCTGAAGGCAGATGGCTTCCCCACATACCACCTGGCCAACGTGGTGGATGACCACTACATGGGCATCACCCACGTCCTGCGTGGCACCGAGTGGCTGACTTCAACTTCCAAGCACCTGCTTCTCTACAAAGCCTTTGGCTGGGAGCCCCCGCAGTTTGGCCACCTCCCGCTGCTGCTGAACAAGGACGGTGGCAAGCTGTCCAAGAGGCAGGGGGACATCTTCCTGGAGCGCTTTGCTCGGGATGGCTTCCTGCCAGAGGCACTGCTGGACATTGTCACCAACTGCGGCTCGGGGTTCGCAGGTAACGCCGCAGCCTGCTGCCTGCCAGCTCACTGCCAGCTGACTTTGTGGCACGGGCTGGGGTTGTTTTAATAGCTGAGAACTTTGTCAGTGTTTGAAGGGGTCAGGGAATGGGTGCCCTGTAAGCAGTCAGTCATTGAGGTGCCACCAGCCCTTCCACGGAGCTCCTGTGGAAAGAGCTGGGATGGTGGAAATCTTTCTGCTGCTGTGCAGCCATTAAAATCGAGTCAGGTGCTTAATGGGTTCTCCCTTGGGAAAACCCTCACTTCAAGGCTGAGAAATTGTCTGTGAAGTCTTGGGAAAACTTGCATTCTGTGGTTAATAATTGCAGTGTTGACACCTATGCCACTTTTCCTTTAAGCTAACAGACCACAAGGTGTGGAGTCAATGTCTCCTTTTGTGGTTCTTGCTGTGTGGGGATCACAGATTAACTTCTGAGAACTCTGCTTGAGAATGAAATCTTCCTTGGGCAGTGCAGCCCCCTGGCTGAGTGTGACTCCTCTTTGGCCAGCAGAGGGGAAGGTGTTGTGCTGAGGAGGGTGGCGGGGCCAAGCAGAATGTCCCAGTTCCCTCCTGCCTTCCAGGAGCTGTCCCTGCTGCTGCTGGGACTGCACAGGTGGCTGTCCTGTGTCACCTTTGCTCAGCGTGCTGCCAGCCCCAGCCCGAGGTGTGCCATGTTTTGCACGGGAGCACAGAGCCTGTGATTCCCTTTGGGTTGTGTTGCAGAGAAGCAGATGGGGAGGACCCTGGAGGAGCTGATCTCCCAGTTTGATGTAGGCAGAATTACAACCCATTCTGCTCTCCTGGACCTTGAAGCGCTCCCAGAATTCAACAGGTAAAAAATTAATGGTGCCTTTAAAATGTGGTAAGCACCATGTCAGTGAGAATTTACTTCTAGCACTTGGCTTTGCCTGGAGGTTTTGTTTGTTGGATCAAGCATGGTCCTGGTGCAGCAGCTGTTGGGCTGTGCTAAGAGGAAGCTTAAGTTCCTGCTCACACCTTTCCTGCCACTTTCTCCCATTCTGTACTTGGACACTGGGGTTGGCAACACTGGAAGTCTAGGCAGAGGGTGGATGTAGCTGGGAGGATCTAAAGTCTTAAGTTTATAACCCAAGAAAATAACATCTAAAGAGAGTGAACACTTCCATAAGGTTTTTCTGCAGGTACACATTGTGCTGCAGAGTGGCCTCATCATCAGTTCCCTTGGGGCACCAGAGCTAAATGCTTCTTTGTAGAGTGTCTGACTGTGGTTTAGTGTTGCTTTTCTAACAGTTCCACAGTTTGAACTCAGTTGGTCAGAGCATGGTGCTAAGAATGCCAGAGTTGTGGGTTCAGTCCCCAGATGGGCTATTCCCTGAAGAGTTGGACTTGATGATCCTTGTGGGTCTCTTCCAACTCAGAGTATCCTGTGACTTGTGTGAAGTGTGGTTGGGGTGACCCGATGTAACCCACAGCAATGCAAAAGCAGCTCTGTGTTACAGGATCCACCTCACCCGTCACATCGAGAACCAAGGGCTGCGCCAGAAGCTCGTTAGGGAGCTGCAGGGGCTGGTGCAGCTCGTCTATGGGGACCAGCAGGTGGATCCAGATGTTCTGGAAAACGAATATGTGGAGCGAGTCCTTCTGCTGAGAAAAGTACGAGTAGTGGCAGAGCACTGTGCCACCATCCTCCAAGCTGAGGAGTTGCTTCCCCCACAGCACAGCCCTCTGCCCTGCCAGCTTTGCTTTCTTTCCCCAGGGTCACATAAGCCTCCTGAAGAATCTGGTGTCGAGTGATTACTCTTACCTGTGGGTCAGGCCCTCGGTGTCCCGGCAGCAGCTTCAAACAATTTCTGCAGAAGTAGATGAAATAGGAAAACTAGTCTTAGGGTAAGTGTGCTGCTGTCTGAGCTGAGTAGTGGCAGCAATGCCTCCTCATCTCTGAAAACTGTATTCTTAAACAATCAGAATTACTGCTTTTTTGTGATTTTCCAGGTCTGTGGCCTAATTTTGTAGTTTAAACTTGCTCTTTTGAATGAGCTCTGCTTCTGGTGAGCAGAGGGAGCGCCCTGGCACAGGGCAGGGGTAGGAGGTAGGAATCCTGTGGTTTTCATGTCCCCAGAGTGTAAGGACACCTTCTTTCCTAAAGGCTCATGACAAGGCAGGCAGCTGCTTTGACTGTGGAGGAGCTGAACAAAGACCTGAGAAGCCTCCAGAAGCAAACCAGAGAGACCAAGTACAGCAGCATGATGCAGCTCCTCCGCTTGGTGCTCAGCGGGCGCCAGGTAAAAAGAACAGTTCTGAGATTGTGTGCAATGTGCTTTCACAGAGCTCAAAACCAGGTTTTACAAAAGTTCTCCAAAGAGTAATCCTGGCTCAGCTCTGGTGCTAATCCTGCTCTGACCAGGGCTGGCATTTGCCTTCAGGAGGAGAAACCCCAAGGCTTTGTTTGAGCTGCTAATGCCCCCCCTCAGTCTGGCAGCGAGCAGAGCGAAGCGCTGTCGATTCAGTCACCCTGGTGCACAGACACGTGCTGGGGAGTTTCAGTTCCTGTGTGACTCTCTGTGTTTGCAGCACGGCCCGAGTGTTGCTGAGATGATGGTGACTCTGGGAGCTGAGGAGGTGTGTGGCCGGATACACAGAGCTCTGTCCAGCTGACAGGGACGTCGGGGACGCTGCCAGACCGCGCTCCTGGATGGTGTGGGTGGCACCTGCGGGATCATCCCTGATCAGACCAGCTGGGCTTCAGGCCAGGCAGGAGTCTGTGCTGGTCCCACGTCTGTACAAACCTGCACTAAGCACAAACCACTTCGTCTGGGAGAGGAACCGAGTCCAGATTCAACTCTGTCCTGCTGTGCCCTCGTGCGAGGAGCCTGGTTTGCAGGCTGGGAGAAAAAGAGATGTATCAGCATTTAATTCAGACCATGTGGACAGAAAGTAACTGAACTGCTGATAAAACAGATCAGATTCTTTTTGGAGTGGGCCCTGCAGTCAGGGTACCTACAGCTACACAGCACAGTGCCCCAATAAATACAGTGGAGGTATTTATATATAAACATGTGTATTATAGCTGCTGCCCTCTTAGCTGCCCTGGTGTCCTACCAGGCTGAGTGAGCTGCTCAGAGGGGGTTTCCTCCCTGCCTACTGTGTCATGCACGTGGTTCTGCTAAAAATACCCCTGATCAGGAGACTGGGATGTTTTTTTCCTCTTTTGTCCGATGCCCTTTTAATTATTAAATTCATGTGGTGGCTTTGATTCCGCTCTCAGCAATACTCTGCGCGCCGAGGGGAGGAGCTCTGCGGGGTGCTGTGCTGAGCCCACGCCCACAGTGACCACTTCCACAGCAGCAGCACTGGGAGCATGCACAGACAGGGCTGCCCACGGGCTGTGTGGGTGGCAGGAGCTGCGTCCTGCCCGGGCACAGGGACAGAGCCCATGGCTGGCACCGGGCAGCAGCTGCAGCGCTGGCTCAGTGAGTGGGGCTGGGGCCTGGGGCTCGGGGCTGGCCTGGCTGCTGGCTCCGCTGCCTCTTCCAAACTGGGGTGGGCACTGGAGCAGCTTCACCTCGGTGGGGAAGGGCTCACTGCCCCCACAGAACCCTTGTGGAGGGATGTGGGTGCTGTCTTGCTGCATCTGTCCTTTTCCCCTTCTGTCCTGCCCATCCTCAGCCCCTAAAGCTGGCTGAGCGACAGACTGGGGAGTGGATAAAGCCGAAAAAGCCTTTCCTTCATTTATGTGTGCAAAAGTGTAAACTGCCTGTGTTCCAGCACAAGTTTTGCAGTGGTCCCAGGAGAGCTGCCTGTGAATGGTTTTTAAGTTTCTCCTGCAAAAAGCAACATCTGCTGCTGTCAGGCTGTGCTTGACTCTAAGCGTGTGCTTGGGACTGTATTTTAAGGCAGTTTTTAGTAACAGCTGTTTCCTGCTCGTCCTGGATCTCCCTTTTCTGCTACAAAAAGCTCTGGAGCAGTGAGGTCTGAGCTGCTTCCTGTTCTGAGCACTTGCTCACACTGAGGCTGGGCTTTCCTTCTTCCTCTGCTGTTCTTCTCCCTCTGTAAGATGAGGCCACTGACCCGAGTATCTCCGAGGAGAACTGGGAATGCATCCAGCGGTTCTGCGAGCAGGTGAACGCTGACACGGAGGGGTAAGGCAGACACACACAGCTCTTTGTGTGCACCCAGCTGGGTCTGGGTCTGGCTCTGAGCTTCCCTCATGGCTCTGTGGGAATGGGGCCTGGGGGGGCTTGCTGGGCTCCGCTGCTCCCAGGAGTGGAAATGAGTTGGAAACACGAGTTGGAAATAGGTGTGTGCCAGAGTGATAGAGGGTGGTGTCTGGGAATGGGCTCTCACATCAATTGCTGGAGCCCAGCAGGCAGCAGGTCCTGCTGGCCATGCCCTTGGCAGTCTGGCCAAGGATTCCTGCTGTGGGGTTCTGCAGGGGAGCCCCGAGGGAGCTCAGCCTCAGGTTTCCTTCCAGACAGGTGGAGGATCTCTACTGAGATCTCCTCACCTTCCAGATGACAGTCTGGGCTCTGTGGGAAGTAGCAGGGACTAATTAAGCAAATGATCTGTCAAACCTTAGTGATCAAGTGATCCCCTTTGTGTTTAGAGCAGACTGAGTTCAGAGCTCATAGTCTGGCACTCAGCTCGTGCCCAGGAGCTGGCACAGGCTGCCCTGGCTGCCATTGAAGCTCCTGCAGCTGCAGAGAGCCAGCCCCCGTGGTGCCTGCCCAGGGACATCCCCCAGGCTGTCCCTGCTGCTCCCTGGGCAAGGCTGGGGTCACCAGTTCACCCCCTGTGTGTGTGCCCGTGTCCCTGGCTAGCACTGTGCCCGAGGAAGGGTGTCTGTCCTGTTGGGAATCCAGCAGCTGCTCTTCTGTGCAGCAAACCCAGCAGCATTTGTTTCTCCTGGGAACTTGTGCATGGTGTGACTTGCTTTGCTCTTCCCCAGCCCGCTGCTTGCGCTGAGGCTGCTGGCACACAAAATTCAGTCCCCTCAGGAGGGAGAAGCTCTCCATGCTCTCACAGTGAGTACTTCCATCTGCACACAAAGCAGTCACTTGGGAGGAGTTTGGCAGGTAAACAGCAGAGCAGACGGTATAGCTCTCTCTTCCTTTTCTCCTAGATGTTGATGTCTTTGTCTTTCTCTTGGATGCCTCTCCCTTTTAACTTTCCCTTGCACAAGGAATACAGAAACCAGGGCACAGAGGAGGGAGTGACTGGTTCTGTTCCTCCCCATGTTACTCTGCTGTGTTCCATTGGTCTGCAGCTCAGGCTGTGTGAGCTGTGTCCCACCACAGAGCCAATAGCTCAGAAGTTGTTAGTGATGGGTAGAACAGAGCAGGTGGTCTTAAATGTGCTGCCTTGGAAGGTTGGATGAAGGAATGAAACATGTTCTTGCTGCATGACTTTCTCAGTATCTTGTGTTGGTGAATGCAGCATCAGAAAATTTAGATTTAGTAATAAAATGATGAAGTTTTTGGAAGCTCCCCAAGCCTTGTGTGTTCAATTCCTGTTGGTAACATTTTGTTTTCTGCAGGTGCTGGAGACCTGTGTGAACAACTGTGGTGACAGATTTCACAGTGAAATGGCAAAGTTCAGGTTTCTGAATGAGCTGATTAAAGTGCTTTCCCCAAAGGTAGGTGATGGTGGTTCCAGGGTGTTTCAGGATAAGAAATGCAGCTCTGCTTTATCAGAGGCAGTGGGATCTTCTGGCCATGCTCCTCTTCCTCGGGGTGGGCCTGGGCCTGCCTGAAACCCTCTCAGCATCACACCCATCAATTTCTCTTTCTGGTGGATCCTGCACACATTTACCACTGGCCCACGTTTCATTTTCCATTGCATCAGCACAAGGGCAGAGCTGCAAAAAGCTGATTTCAAAGAAATGCTCAACTGAAGAACAAAACTTCTTGTCTCAGTCTCAGGCTTGGTGACAGGATTTCAGTGAAATCACAGACTTTAAAGCATATACCACTGAAGACAATTCTGTTTACTGCTCTGAGAGGACAGGTATCATTTAATGAGTTTGAAATGCCTGGCCTTGGGAAGGTTTGTGTTTTTTGTTATAAAAGGAGTGCTCATAGGCAATGAGGAGAGAAATTGGAGAAAACCCAAGATGGTGATAAGAGACAGTAACTTTCATTTCTGGTTTTGTTCCGTTTTCCTGTGCCTGGGGCTGGCTGAGGCCAGCAGTGTGATTGCATTGCAGCAGTTAAGGGGAGTGTTTAAAGTCAAGCTGAGAACTGTTTTCACTAAAATAAGCTGCTTTGGGTTTTGGATTCAGTAACTGATCAGAGAAGTTTGAAGTGGTTTAATTTTTGATTGTTATAGGACATGTATGTGATTCTCATACACTCCATAGCATTTCTTGTGTTTCCTAACCCCAAGATACAAGTTGACAACACTGTTAATAAACTCACAGGGATCCATTTTATCCTTGGTGTCTGCACATAAACTCCTTGGGGCTGGATTGCTGTGCCACATCTGGCACCAATTCTTTGGGTTTGAGCTTTTTTGTCTTTCTTTACTGTCTTGTTTTCAGTACTATGGAATTTGGTCTTCAGAAAAAGTCAAGTCAAGGGTCACTGAAGTGATATTCAGTTGGACAGTCTGGTTTCCTCAGGAAGTCAAGATCCAGGATGCTTATCAGATGCTGAAGAAACAAGGTTCTGTTCTGTTATTTCAGTTTCCTTTTTAGCCTCCCAAGCCCATGGTTTCCCCCACAGATATCTGCCCCCCTCAGCTTGTGACTCAACTTTTTCATGATATATTGTGTGTAAGGCAAAGGGACAAAGGTCCCAAGCTGGTTGGGTTTTGAAGGGACTGTTTAAAGGGATTTTCCAAAGGACAGCCTTCCTGAGCCACAGCTCAGACCAGTCTGGAGGCCTCTGTTCACAGTGTGCAGGGGAAAAAGTATAGGACAGGCTCAGAAGTGATCTTTGCCCTGGAATACTCCCAGGATTATGAGAGATGAGTTCAGATGGATCCTGGGATCCAGCAGCTTGGGCATCACTGAACAGCTACTGTTACCTGTTCCAGGGATTGTAAAAGAAGATCCCAAACTGCCAGAAGACAAAATTTTACCTCCCCCTTCTCCAAGACCTCAGAATTCTATTTTTGACACAGATGAAGAGAAGTCCAAGGTAAACCTTAGAGTCTTCATGCCCCACCCTCTGTTTTGTACTGATGAGAAAAGAAGCTCAGTAATATTTTGGGAGCTTCTGCTGTTTCAGAGAGTCTCAGAATAATGCTGATCCTTCCTGCCAGTGCAACAGCTAGAGAACGCTCTGAGGCTTCATCAGAAATATTTCCTTAGTAAAAAGTGAAACTTTTTTACAGAAAAAACATCAGTTTCCATGAAACCTCCCCAGGGGAGGGCTTCTCCAGGTCTTACAGAAGTTCTGCAGAGCCAGAGTTCCTAATCCTGAACAGCCAGTGTATGCAGGCAGCAGTGTCACCTGGGTTAGATTATGGGACAGGAGGTGACCCATTTCCAGGATTCCAGGAGCGTTCTGCAGCAGGTGTCTGTGGTGTGGGATGTGTGCACAGTGCCCAGAGCCTGCTGCTCACTGCTCTCCCATCTCTGCCCTGACAGCTCCTGGCCAAGCTCCTGAAGAGCAGGAACCCTGAGGACCTGCAGGCAGCCAACAGCCTGATCCAGAGCGTGATTAAAGAGGTGGGAACTCCCAGGAGAAGCCTCTTTGCAGCCAGGGAGGGTGGGAGGGAACTTGGCCATTCAGTTTCTGACAGGAGACCCTCTGAACTGCAGAGAACCAGAGACCCCCAGAGAAGGGGCCATGTTCAGTCTTTCCAAATTATTCTGAGATTACAGCAGGAGAGAATTTTGTTTTGTTTCCCTAAAATATGCCATTGCCAGGAAGAGGGAATATGTGAACATGCATACAGCACACACTTCCATGTCAGTGGGACTAATACTGCTGTAGTGGTCAGAAATTTCCAAAAATAAGCTCAGTTCCCAGGTGGAAAAAAGTCACTTCTGTACAAAACTGCCTCTTTCCTGCATGCAGTGTGTGTGCACGTCTGTTTGCATGTTCCATCTGAAGCACCATTCCACTTCTCTGCTTATGGAGGAGATTTGGTTTAACAAAGCCCTGTGGTTGTTCTGAGTGTGTCATCCTGTGTGGCAGAAGCCAACAGCTCCCAGCTCAAATTTTGAAGTCAAGCTCGTGCCTGTGGAGAGATGAATTCCATATTCCACAGCACATGGCCAGGGTGCCCTGACAGGGCAGCTGGGGGCATGTTCTCACCTGTGCTGCTTTGTGCCTTCTCTACCTGCAATGAAATGTTAGCAGGTGTGACCCAGAGTGCTCCATCATCTGCCTTTCTTTCATTTTTCATCACAGGAACAAGAAAAGTCAGCTCAGGTGTCCCGAAGAGTGAAGGCCATCAGTGAGGTTTCTGAGAACGTCAGGCGCATGGATGAGTTACTGCAGAGCCACGGGAGACAGGAATTATCCCCAGCTGACCAGCAGACCCTGCAGGTAAATGCTCCTTTCCTTCCCTCTGCTAGAGGGAGCATCACTTGCAGGTGATTGCAGAGACAGAAGTGTGAGTGTGCCTGCTCCTGAGCAGTGGAACCTTTCCTCCCCAGGCTCTGCTGCAGCGCTGTGAGAAGCTCAGGCCGCTGCTCTTCCGCCTGGCCAGCGAGGCGGTGGCTGACGAGGAGGCTCTGGGTAAGAGCCAGCACTGTCCTTGGTTCCCTGCCCTGCCCTACAGGGGGGTGCTCGGGTACTTGGCACCCCGTGGGCAAAGCTCCCCGCTCTCACCATGAAACCATGCCCAGGGGAAGTGGCATTTGGTCTCCTCCTGCTCATCTCTGAGGAAGATGTTCATTTTCACTTGGAGCCCAAAGTTAAACAGGGAATCCCTTTCTCCAGCTGAGGTGGTTTTCTGAGTTTTTTTTGAGTTCTGATGTTCAGAGAACTGAAGGCTTTTGAAGCCTTTTCTCTCCAGGTATTTAAGTTCTCCCTGTGTATAAACACAGAAAGAGGAATATATTTTGAATTTTTAAGTGTAATACCAAGGAAGGTGTCCTGGTTTCAGCTAGGGTAGAGTCAATTTGATAAGAGCAAAATCTTTGAATTCCACAAGTGGCATTTCATTCCTGTCCACATGCCTTGAAAATCTGGCTGAAGCAATAGTTGCTGAACAGACATCCTAGACAGGAACCCCGAGAGCTCAAGTGCACCTCACACCTTCCTTTCATACCCAGAGGTGCCATGGCCCTTCAGCTGGGGACTGCTGGGTTATAGACTGAAGTGCACTGAAGGGAAGACTTGTGGAGAAAAAGGAAGTGCAGAAGAGATGGCAGGAATTAGGAATACTTTAGAGATGGGATAAGATTTCAAAGTGATCTTGATAAATGAGAGAGAGGCCTGGAATGGGCAGCTGTGTGGGCAAAATGGAATGAAAGGTGAGCGAGGAGCTGAGGGCAGCCTGCTCTGCTGGCTTTTGCTCCTGAGCTGCCCTGGCCCTTCCTCAGGAGCATTTTGGGGCGTGCTGTGGGGCTGACCTGACCTTCCTGTTGGGACATGAGTGCTTTGTGTGTGCTCTGGTTTCCAGCTGAGGTCCTGCAGGCCAATGACAAGCTGTCACGGGCGCTGGGGCAGTACAGGCAGGTTGTGGCCAGCCAGGAGAACGGGGATGGAGCAGGTCCAGCTGCCAGCTCTGCACCAGGTGAGAAGCACCCACAGCGTCCCAGGGCAGCTCTGCCCTGCCAGGTGGGAGTGGGGCTTGGGAGGGACCTGCTTCTCAGAGAACAAACCTGGAGAAAGTGCTATAACACAGGAAAAACATTATGGAACCATTGTTTTCCCTTGCATATAATTGACAGAAGATATTCCCCAAGTCCTTCACCTTTCAGGCACACCTGGCCCCATGGATGTGCCCCTCCTCTCCAGAGACTCCTGCTAACTGTGTCCCTGTCCCCGCAGCAGCGTGTGGAGCAGCCCCAGGGCGCATCAAGAGCTACACCCTGATCGACTTCTCCGAGCTGGGGGCCGTGGGCCAGAGCCCCCCAGAGCCCTCTGCAGACACAGCCTGGGCCCCCCGCCACAGCAGCACAGCCTCCAGCTGCCTGCTGGAGGAGGAGTTGCAGTCCTTAGGTCTGTAGGTGCCCTTCAGGGTCACCCTTGGCACTGGGGTTTGTGGTCTTTAGTAAACAGAGGGGAACTTTGATTTCAGTGTCAGTCCCACGAGAAAGTAGAATCCAGATGTGAGTTTTCAGGGAGGCAGTGTGCTTAGAGGTGTTAGACAGCAAAAGAAGGACCTGTGGAAAACCCCTGCTTTCTGTAAATTATCTGTGGCATCTTTTGTGTAAATTATCTTTTGGTATCTTTCTTAGGTCTCAGCAACTCCCCTGTCGTACAGAAACCACCACCTGATTTTGGCCTAGCAGAGGTGAGTGATGCTCAGATCCTTTGCAGTCCATAAGGGACAAAGGACAAAAATCAGATGATTCCTGGTCTGCCTTTCCCTGGCAGCCTGCCACTCTGTTCTGAGGGGAATCTGGAATCCTGCTCTCAGTTAATCTCTCAGGTGCAGTTTGCAACCAAATGACTCATATGTATTTCTGCTTTAGGTAGTGGTATTTGATAAACAGAGTTCTTTTCAGCACGACAGGTTTATTTTTGCTGATATTCTATAGCATGAACCTGAAGGGCCTTGTTTTCCAGCCTGCTGTACACAATGGGTTAAGGGAAGGTGTAAGTGCTGTTCAGACCCTGGGACCACAGGAGAGCTGGGAAGACAGCTGTGCAGGGAAGAGTGAATTCCAGAGCCTGGATGAAGATCTCTCTCCACTCTCCAGGACCAACACATTCTCTTTGTAAGTAAACTCCTCATAATAGAGTCAGATTTTGGGGCTGAGGAATTCTTTTTTCAGCAGGGAGATTCAGGAAAACCTTTCAGCTACCCCTGGTTAGTGATGGCAAGTGATCCCTGCACACATTGGCTCTTTCCTGCAGTTGTGCACCTGTTAATGGCAGCTTGTGTAATTGCACACCAGGACCTTCCAAGGGTCAGAAATTTAGAGAGACAAATCCCATTGGTTGATAACAAGGTGATGTTGAGCTAAAAGAACAAAAAACCTTACAGTCAGACCTTTTTATCACTCGAAAAGTATTTTCCTCAGCTTTCTCCAGATTGTGACAAGGTAGTTTCCAGGCATTCAGTGGAAGCTTGGAACAGTTCACAAATCAAATTAATCTCCACAGATCTTCAGAGCAGGAAACTATTATCCAGTCTGCCATAATACAAGAAATTTTACTGAAGATTTCCAGCTTCCTGTGATGTCTTTGAGCTGGAATTTACTTTAATCTGCCTGACTAGGGCTCCAGAGAAGCTGTGCACAGGGACAGCAGCCTTCCAAAGCCCTAAACCTAAGTTTTACCATAGTAACAGAACCAAAATCTGCCTTAATGAATTTTGAAACAGCAAGATCTTCCACAGATGATAGAGTTTTTGAATTCCTCAAGGACTCAGAGTGTAAGTCTGTAGTTTCTTTATACCTAAAAGGGATGAGGGATTGGGAATACAGACAGGCACAGCAGAAGACAGTATATTCCCTGTAGTATCCCCACTTAATACAGGCTTTCTGCATGCTTTTCTTTCCAGGGATTTATTACCAATGAAATTGCCCTTTCCAGATCTTCCAAATAACTCAGTGGCAGATCCTCCACTCCTCAGTCCAGGCTATGAGCTGAAGCCTGCTGCCTCTTTGCATCCAGCTTCCTATGATGCTTCCCTAGAAAACCTGTTTGTTCCCTTAATTTCAGTTACACCAAGTAAGTGCAATTCTCTGCCCCAGCTCTGCTTACTAGAGCTCTTCCACGAGTTTTGCAGGACAGGAAGCCAAAGTAGCTTCATGCTGTGTGGGTCGGCTGGAGAGAAGTAATGACTGTCCTGTGATGGGCTTAAAGTACCTGAGAATTTGAGTAGGTGCTAGGGATCATAGCATGGCAATGTCCTTGTCCTCCCTAGGCATTACTCAGGAGTTTCCTGCCCTGGCTGATCTCTGTAATGTGCTTCTGAACTCTGTCCTTCACACCTTCAGTCAAATGTCAAACAGTTGTTATACTCAAAGTCCTAAAAGACACTTTTGAGTGGGTGTTGCCCCACTTCCTAAAGCAGAGCTCTTCATTCCACCTCAGCTTTTTGGTTTCACACTGTGTGGCCCAGCTCTGCAGCTCCTCCCCAGAGCATTTCCTGGCTATGTGTCACCCTGGGGTCTCAGCCCGGGCCACAGAGCCTTGGCTCTCACTGCTGCTGGAAGAGGACAGCTGCACAGGCATCCTGATCTGAAGGTCTTAGCAGATTTTGGAAGGGCTGGATGGTGATAGTCAGGTGTGAATTTGCCAGGTGTGGATGCTAAGAAGCCAAATCTTGTGTGCACTAAGAAAGGCACTTTGCTTCTCCCACCGTCTCTCTGTTGGATCCACACCTGACTTCTCTCAAGGACTGGTGAAACCTGAGCTGCTAAATCCCAAATGCAGACATTCAGATTCCTGTCTCTGCCTCAGAGGCAGATGTAAATCAGGGGCTGTGTGCCATTTGGTCTGTGAGTTTGTCTGCATTTTCCTTTTTGCTATTCTTTATCCCATCTTTCCTGTCAGATGGGAGAGGAATCCAGGCTTTGATTGTGATTCTCGATTTGTCTCTGGCAGGCACTATCTCTCCACTCACTGTGTATGACAGGAATGGTTTCAAGGCCATGCTCCACTTCTCCAGAGCGCCAGTCCCCGGCCGGCCGGACGTGCTGGTGATGGTTCTGTCCATGCTGAGCACCTCAGCACACCCCATTAAGGACATAGTGTTCCAGGCTGCAGTCCCAAAGGTGAGAGGCCCTTGACAAAGTAGCAGAGATGCTCAGAAACGTCCTGAGGAGAGGGTTCACCACTTCTATTTGCCTTTCTCATGGGAAATTGTGTGGCTCCCTGTCTCTGCATGGAGAACCTCTTGTACAGTGGTGCCTGTGGCATCAGTGCCTGTTTCACTGTAGCTTGTATCCATGGCCTTGATATGGCCAGAGAGGGCTCCAGAGCTGCTGCTTCAGCCTCCTGGGTAGGGCTCTTCTTCCTCCTTGTGCACGTGTAGCATACAACTGGCCATTTGGGAATATCTGCCTTTAGCTGCAGGCTGTGCTTTTCATTGAACAGCAGAATCTGGCTGATGTACCTTTAACCAGCTCCATGGCTCAGTGATGCTCACAGCCCTTTCCCAGCATGGACTTAACAGTGTTTCTTTTGTTTTCTCTTTCAGACCATGCAAATAAAGTTACAGCCAGCCTCTGGTTCTGAGCTGCCAGCCTTCAGCCCTCTCCTCCCGCCCGCAGTGGTGTCCCAGGTGCTGCTGCTGGCCAACCCACACAAGGTGCTGCTGGGGGCTCTGGGAATCCCCCTGGCTGTGTGCAGGAAAGATGGGCAGAGTCTTAATAACGGGGAGATAGATGCAGGGGGCAGACAGGGCAGTCTGCACTGTGCTGGGAAGATACTTTTTCTGCTTGAAGAGCTTTCCAGAGCTACAGTCTGAATGACTGTGTGGGCAGTTGCTGCAGGAGCCTGCACAGTTCTGGACTACCTGCACACAGAGACAGCTCCAGATGTTGGCAGCTGATGGAACACAAGGGCACCCAAGGCAGAAGGGATGGGTGGCAGATCTGTTGCATTGGTGGATAATTACGAGACCCAAGATTGGTGTAAGAACTCTGAGCAGGCTGGCCAGGCCTGGATTGCCAACATGCCCACAGGTGGCATGCACAGGTCTTCCAGCTGCTCTTGTCTATCTTAGGAAGATCCAGGGTTTCCTTCTGTGCAGAGCTTCTGCAAGGCTGGTGTTTCCCCTTTCAGCGGTGACTCACTGCAGCAGGGCCGTGAGGGGTGAAGGAGTCCAGGAGTTTATAATCATGGTGTGCCCCTCTCTCTTCCTTTCTCTCCCAGGATCCCATCCGACTGCGGTACAAACTGATGTTCACGCAGGGCGTGCAGCCCTTCAGTGAGGTGGGAGAGGTGACTGGCTTTCCAGAAGCAGAGCTCTGGGGCAGGAGCTGAAGTCCAGCTGGCTCGGACACTGCCTTAGCCACGGATGGGGAGGCCAGCACTCTGTCAGGGCACCTTTTCTGGGGATCTGCCACCTCCTTCCTGCAGTCTGTGAACGGGCTGCTTCTGCCACAGCCTGTCCCTGGAGCTGAGCCTGCCTCACAGGAGCCTGCTGGAGAGCACCGCAGCCTCCGTGCTTGTGCCAGGCACACCTTTCCTGCTGCTTTCTGGGCCATTTTCCCTTTACTTTTTGCATTAAAAAAAAAAGTGAATCTCCCCCAGCGTTCAGCTCCCGTGCCAGCCCGTTCCAGGCCCCGTTTCCCTGTGCCAGGAGCAGCGGGAGCTGAGGGTACCGGGGGCGGTGGGAGGGAGCAGGGCCGGGGCCGGGCACAGGGCCGGGGCCGCGGATCGGCCCTGCCCCGCTGCAGGCCCGGGCACCGCCGGTGCCGGCCTGGGCACAGGCCCCGGCTCCCGGCCGGAGACAGCGCAGGGACCGCCCGGAGACCGCCCAGAGACCGCCCCAGGACCGCCTGGAACCGCCCGGAGACCCCCCCCGGGACCGCCTGGAACCGCCCCGAGGCCGCCCCAGGACCGCCCCGGATCGCCCGGGACCGCCCCGGGCCGCCGAGCGTTTCCGGGTGCGCGGCGGGGCCGGGCCGCAGCCCCGCGGTGTCCCCCGGTGTCCCCCGCTGTCCCCCGCGGCCATGGACTTCTCCCGGTTCCTGTCGGACGAGTTCGAGGTGAAGGGCTGGGTGAACGCGGCGTTCCGCGCCGTGCAGCAGGAGGCCCCGGGCAAGGTGGACGCGCACGCCGCCACGCTGGTGATGAAGCTGCAGCTCTTCATCCAGGAGGTCAACAACGCCGTGGAAGGTGCGGGGCGCCGCGGGGACGGCTCGGCTCGGGCCGGGGTTTGCGGGCCCGGTTCTGGCATCCTGTCCAGTGTGCTGCTGGCATCCTGTCCGCACGCCTGCATCCTCCCGAGGCGCGGCGGGCACACCTGGGCCGGCCGCCCCAGGCCGCCTTGGCCATCCCGGCCTGGCCGGCCTTGCCCCAGGCAGAGGGATCCTCGCCCTCAGCTCGGCTCTCGCAGTCCTTCACCAACACATCTACGTTAAATGCGGGGAGACAGCAGCTCCGGCCAGCCCTAGGTTAGATGGGATAACGGGGTGCATTTCTTCTCCAAAAGGATTGCCCAGCCCTGGGTTAGATGTGATAACGGGGTGCATTTCTTCTCCAAAAGGATTGCCCAGCCCTGGGTTAGATGGGATAACGGGGTGCATTTCTTCTCCAAAAGGATTGCCCAGCCCTGGGTTAGATGGGATAACGGGGTGCATTTCTTCTCCAAAAGGATTGCCCAGCCCTGGGTGAGATGGGATAACGGGGTGCATTTCTTCTCCAAAAGGATTGCCCAGCCCTGGGTTAGATGGGATAACGGGGTGCATTTCTTCTCCAAAAGGATTGCCCCAGCCCTGGGTTACATGGGATAACGGGGTGCATTTCTTCTCCAAAAGGATTGCCCAGCCCTGGCACAGGCTGCCCAGGGCAGTGTTGGAGTCCCTGGAAGGATTAAAAAGCCCTGTGGATGTGGCACTTGGGGACATGAGTTAGTGGTGGCCTTGGCAGTGCTGGGGGAACAGGACTGGACTGTTGGGAACAGGTGGACTTGATGGTCTCAGGGGGCTTTTTTAAACCTAAATGATCCCACAATCAAATATATACTTAAAGTTTAAAGATACATTTGAAGATTTGTTGTTTGATGTTTTGCTTTGTTGTCTAGTTTTGGGTTTTTTCAAGTACTAGAGACAAGATAAGGTTATTGAAAGGGCTGCAAGGGCTCTCAGCCTGGCTGACTGCTCTGTGTTCCTGCAGAAACAAGCCATCAGGCTCTCCAGAACATGCCCAGAGTCCTCCGGGAAGTGGAAGTCTTGAAACAGGAGGCAACATTCCTGAAGGAGCAGATGATTCTTGTTAAAGAAGATATAAAGAAGTTTGAAGAAGACACAGCCCAGTCCATGCAGGTCAGTTCTTTGTCTGCAACTTGTGAAATTCTAAAGGTTCCTGAGTTGTTGATATGAAATAATCTTGTGAACTTCAGATACACAAAACAGCTTCTTTTAGCATCAGTAGTGGAAGGGTGGCTGTGACACAGACCTGTGCAGCCTGCATGTGCTGAGAGCAGCTGCTCAGGGGTTGGTTCAGAGCTGCTGGTACCTGGCTGGGGACACTGGTTTCTGCCTGGCAAACTGGACACTAGGAGAGCTAGACCAGAATTCAAACTAACCTAAACTAACCTTCTGTTGTTTTGACTTTGGAAGATGATTTTACATCTCTGGCTCCTTCAAACCATTCCATCTTCTTGTAATAATATAATCTTTTCGCACTTTTTTGTTTTTAAAACTTCAGCAGAATAACTCCCAAGGGTCTGTGACAGTCATTTTTTGTTTCAGTGGGGAACATAATGTTTTGTTTTTTCCTTCAGGTCCTGGTGGAGATTGACCAAGTGAAGTCCAGGATGCAGTTGGCTGCCGAGTCACTTCAGGAAGCAGACAAATGGAGCACACTAAGTGCAGATATTGAAGAGACTCTTAAAACACAGGTAAATACTGAATTATTTGGTCTTTGTGCCTCCAGCTTTTCAGGGAGCTGTGTTTTAAAGTCAGACTTTGAGGTGACTGTGGAACACGTCCCTGCTGCTGATGCTGTCTGAGGTCACCCTTGGTAACAGGCTGCCTTTCCCTGCTGGCAGGATGTGTCCCTGATTTCTGCCAAGCTGACCAGCATGCAGAGCAGCCTGGCCATGCTGGTGGACACACCAGATTACTCAGAGAAGTGTGTGCACCTGGAGGCACTGAAGAACCGGCTGGAGGCCATGGCCAGCCCTCAGATTGTTGCTGCTTTCAACTCCCAGTCTGTAGGTCAGTAGCCACTGGTGTCATTTACTGTCTGCACAGAGTTTATTGTCTTCAAAGCAGTGTTTGGGTGGAGAGTTGGTGTCCTGAGGGCCCCTGGTACTGGGTCCTGAGCTTCTCCTGGTGGAGCAGATGCCCTGGGGTGTTTTGGGCTCTGCAGCTGCCTGCAGGCCAGGGCTGCAGATTTTCCTAGGTTTGGGGTACCTGTGGGCCCTGCAGGAAACAAGAAGATGACAGGATTTTATGGGCCATGTGGATGTCTGAGATGGAGGTGCTGCTCAAATAAGCAGAAGGGCCCTGGTTTTCTGTTACCATGGTGGTGTTGGTGTTATCAGGAAGGAAATTTGTTTGGAAGTGTTCTGACTTCCTACTAACTAAAGGCAGCTTTATAAATTCTCCTTGGAAATTTGTCTTTTTGGACAGTTCTTTATGCTGTTCCTTCCCTGTGCTGCTGTCAGCCCTTCTGAAAAGTAGTTGTTCTGGTTGTTGTCACTCATCTTTGTGCACCTCGAGGTCCTGGAGGGATCTGGGGCTGTGGGGTACAAACCAGACTTTTTAGAAGCTCTGTGCAGGAGCTGCTGTGCCATGAGTCAGTCTGGGGCACAGGGATCGTTTTGAGGACAGGTGAAAGCAAAGCTGAGCCCTTTGTCAGGTATGCTTTAGGTTTGTAAGTGCTGGCTTGTTTCTATAAAGTAGTTATTTCCTTCTAGGAAATGCTCTGGCTTTGATACTGGATGTGTTAATGCTACGTGCTGGCTAAGAAGTTAAATTCATTCCTTGTGTCTGCTGCCTGATGTTGTTTGAGGGTGGGTTTCAGGCAGTTCTGCTCCTGTTTGGGAGGATAAGCAAACGAGAGGTGAAGTTGTCTCTTTCTGTGTAGACCATTGTGCCTGCCCTCTTAGAAGAGGATTTCCTGCTCAGCCTGATGTCCCACCCTCAGCTTTGGGGCTGATCCTGTTATTTTGTTTTGTTCAGATCAGGCAAAAATGTTTGTTAAAGTCTTCACGGAAATTGATCGGATGCCGCAGCTTCTTGCTTATTATTACAAGTGTCACAAGGTAAGCGTTTTGGTAACATTTTAACGTTGAGGAATGGAAGTGGCAATTCTTGCTGGGCTCTGACTGCAGAGGGAGCTGCTGCTCCACGGATCTCAGCTGTGCTCTGGTGGGGATGGCTCCTGTTCCTCTCTCTGTTTCCTTCTCCGGTTTCTCTTGCTGGCTCTGAGCAGCTTTGGTTGCTCCCGATGCTGCAGGAGAGATTCTCCACTCGGGCCCCGTGTCTCTCCTGCAGCAGACACGGGGTGTGTGTGTTCTGCTCGATTTCTCTGTGCCTCGTGGCTTTGCTTTGCTTTCTGGGGATGTGGCTATGTCAGCAGTAACTTTATTACTGCAACTTGCCAGCTGCTGCCTTCTGTAAACTCTTTTCAGGTAAGATTAAAAGTTGGAATTCCAGACAGTTCCGTAGCCATAACCTGAGCTTCAAATTTCTCACATGACTGTGACTTTTGAGGATTAAGTTCAAGGCTGGGGCTTGCCAAGTATTTCAACTATTATGTGGGGGTATCAGTTGCAATCTCATTTTATGAGTAAAATACCAATGTTAATTAAATCTTTGAATCACTGAGAAGCCTCAAGCTTCGTGCTGAAAGTCTTTTCCTTCTGTGGTGCTGAACTGTACGTTCTGCTGAGACGTGGGGAGGGGAGCAAGGGTGAGCTCGTATTTTGTCAGAAGTGCCATGCGTGGGGAGTGCTGGGTTTGGCACCACAAAAGCAAGGCCTGTGGGCTGTCAGTTTTCTTCTCAGATGGTTCTGTCCCCCCTCAGGTGCAGCTGGTGGCCGTGTGGCAGGAGCTTTGCCAGAGTGACCTGAGCTTGAATCGCCAGCTGAGCGAGCTGTACGACACCCTCCTGGGGACCTGGCACACCCAGCTGCAGTGGGCAGCACAGGTGCAGTGACAGCTTCCTGCTGCTGCAGGGGCAGGGGAGGACAGGGCTGGGCACCCTCTGAACTCTCACAAAGCTCTGAAAAGCTCACCCTCAGTTACAGGATGGGATTTGCAACCCACTTACTGTTCCTTGTCCAGCCCTTGCAGGCAGGGTTTGAGCTCTGGTGTTTCACCAGCAGCAAGGTTGCTGTGTTATTGACATTAAAGCTGCTCTATCACTTTCATCTGTATCTTAAGTTAAAACTAATTTGTTGGTGTTACAAATGTGTTCTGTTTCAAGACATTTGAAATGCCTGAATTGCTTTATCGCTTGGCCTGGAGGAAGCCCTCAAGGTCACGCTGGACTGATGCATGTTGCTCTGTGTAAGATATCTGAGGGCTTCTGCTGTCACCCCTTGGAATCTGTGTGCTTGTTTTCCCTGCCAAGAATCATGTAGGATCAAAAAAAGGATTTTGTCCTTTGGTGAAATGAAAAAATAAGTTCATATTGTTGAAAAGTTTTTCATCCATGAAGGGTAAGAGATTCTTATCTTCATGTCACAAAGCCAGTGTCAGTGCAAGGCCTGTCTTGCAGAGAAGCTCAGTGTTTCCTTGAAATGTATTTTTTCTGCCTAATGATTCGATGTGGCTTACAGGTCAGATGTCAGGTTACATTTTAGCAGATATTCTTTGAACTGGGGATTGTGAGAAATGGCATGTGGGGCACAGCTCATGTCACTCAATCTCCTGTGTTGCTTCTGCTTTCTGAGAAACTCTTGGATCTTTTTGATGGCAAACCCAGCTTTCAAAGCAAATGAGTAGAATAGCTGATGAAAAGTCACAGTGAAGGCTGTAAAAAGTTTTGTGTTAGTAGAGTAGCTGGTTCTCAGCTGATAACAGGCTTTCTAGCCTTTCCACTACTGACTTCTTCCTATCTGACCAGTAATTTGGCTTGTGATACAGTCCTGTTTCTTCATATTTTACTGATTCGTGTTTCCCAACACACCTGTGTAAACTGAGTGCTCTGTTTCAAATGCCCTCTTCTGCCAGGTGTTTTTGGAATCACTGTAGTGCCTGTGTTCTTCTGAATTCAGTTTCTGACCTGTGCCTGTTTTCTAGTTTCTTGGTGGCTGTACTCAGAGCACAACAGTAAATATGTACTGCCCTGGACTTGCAGTCAGGCTGTCCTGTGTGCCAAGTCAGTGTGGCTCCTGCAGCCTCAGCAGACTGCTTCTGGGTTTTTCAGCCCTTGGGAGGTGTTTCAGGTTTGGAAGCTGCCTGCTGCTCTCTGCTGCTGTGTGTTCCTCTCAGGTCGTGTGCTTTTGCCAGTAGCTGTTCTGCTGCTGCAGGTTTTCAAGAACCCCCACGAAGTGGTGACTGTGCTGTTGATTCAAACTCTGGGAGCTCTGGTGCCTTCCATCCCTGTGTGTCTCAGCACTGCCATGGAGAGGACGGGCCAGGACACCAAGCTGACCCAGCTGCTGGAGCTCCACGATGCCACTGTCCACTTTGCCAAGGGGCTGGAGGTGGCCATGCTGCCAAACCTGAGTAAGGCTCTGGCACTGAATTCTGTCATTCCATGCTGTCCTCTTTGTGAAGTGCCACTGTGGGATTTGTTGGGTTTTAGGTGCAGGGAGGGATTATCTCCTGTGAGCAGTGCCCAGTTCCATGCGCTTGCACCTTTGTGTTTGTGTTTGTATCTTACACCAGAGCTGTTGACACAACACTGAGTTTCCTGAAGCAGCCCTGTCCTGAGCATGCTGGCTCTGCAGGGTAAATAGCATTTAGCACTTCTCCTTTTATGAGCTTTACTGTTTCTTCTGTCTCCCAGACAAGGAAATGTCTCCAGGGAGGCAGCGAGACCCATTGTGAGAGATCACAAAGCAGAAAAGTTGAGGAGTTTCCTGGAATTGTCACACCTCACTAAACAAGAGAAAACCTGCTTGAAGGCTGCATCCATTGGATGCTTGTGTTTGTTTTTGTAGTTTTTCTGTTGGTACTGGCTCAGGGTTGAATCAAGTGACAATGCCCAGTGTTTTTCTGAACCGTTGGCAGTTTTTTTCCCAGCAGCATCCTCAGTGTTTGTTTCCAAATCTGCCCCATGCTTTCCCCTCTCTGGGACATTTGTCATTTTGGTCGTGATTGCTGAGTAATTCCTGTGAACCACACAGCAGTGAGGTGCTGTGTTTGCACAAGTTTATGCCTGACTGGACCTGCTGGCTATTTATAGACCCTTATGAATTTGGTGGGGCTGCTTCAAAGGCTGGCTATGGGAAAATCCAAAATTAAAGCTAATGGAGCATTCCTGATGCTGTGCTTCCTGTGTTTGGTTCCTCATAACATTGTCTTGAGCTGTGTAAACCTTGATTCTTTCTTGATCCTGTAAATTATGATTGCTGGGCAATGTCAGGGAGTGTGACTGTGTCTGTTGTCTGTCTGGTTGCATACATGTCAGTCATTTTCTAGTTTAATTTGTGATTCATTATAGAAGTTATTAAAAGGACTTGGAAAAATAATGCCAGATTCTAGAAGATAATGGAATAGGAAGACCACTGTTGAACTGTTATCTGAGGGTGTTTTTTTTTAAAAAAACCCAAAGCTTTTATTTCCATCTCTTTTAGTGTGGGGTAAGATGTTTGAGAAAAGAAATATCTCAAGAATGGAAAGGCCAGGTGACTCAGCTGAGGAGAGTCAAACCAGTTCCTGCTTGTGTATGTGAGGGGAGGGCTCAGCTGTGATTCACAGGGTAATTCAGTTTGGAAGGGACCTTGGGAGATGATCTGGTCCAGTCTGCTGCTCCAGGCAGGATCTGCTGTGAGGTCAGACCGTGGTGCTTGGGATACTCTTCAGTCTGGTCTCAAAAATGTCCAAGCACGGAGAGAGTGCTGGCTTTGGACAGACTGCTCCATTGCTTTCCTGTCCTCAGGGTGTGGGAGTCTTCCCTGATATCCAGGCATCAAAGTAATTTGGGTTTGCTGCAGGTTTGAGTTTGGCAGAGCTTTGTGAGAACAGCTGGTGTCCAGTTCTGATTTGAGCAATAATCATTCAGCCCTGCTTTGTGTTTGGGTTGGCAGCTCCCTGCTCAGGCATGGCACTGAGAGGCTGAGTCTGTGCCTCACGTTCAGCTCTGGGTGATGAGCACTGGCTGAGTGCTGAGTGAATTGAATTAGTGACAATTATTTCAAGTGTGAACTAGGCTTTCTGATAAATGAGGATTGCCCCTGTTTGATGCCGTGGGAGTAATGTGTTTCACTTCTCAGATGGTTTCAATTCTTCTGCTGTAGGTTGGAATGTTTGATAGATTTTTGTCACCCAGGCTGTTTTGGGTCAGTGAGTGTTAATTTTCCTGAGGCATTTGTTGAGGTAGAACATCTTGGTTTTAGGAAGCAGGTAGAGATAATAATCTTGTTTCTAAAAAAAATAAAAAACCCAATCTGTATAGCTGAGATTGAAGCTGTTGGGCAGCATTCCAAGCCTGTGCAGGCAGTATGCTCTAGTGGAAGAACTGCATGTAGCTTGAAATGAGGCTTTTAGTAGCATATTCATCTCTTTGTAGACTAAACATCTGATTCTTTGTAGAGGAGCAGAACCTGGTGAAAGTGATGGAGCTGGTGGAAGTGGTGTATGCTCCATACAAGCCCTATCAACTCGAGTATGGGGACCTGGAAGAAGAGAATCTCCTCATCCAGATCAGTGCAGTGCCCTTGGTAATGTACCAGTCTTTGCTCAGCTGTCCAGGGAGAGGCTGAGGCTTCCACTAAACACAGGGGTCTTTGTCATAGTTACTGCTCTCTTTGCCCCTCTCCTTTTTGCTTGTATTTCCTTTTATTTGTAAAGATTCTGCTGTTGGCAGAACTGTTTTTCCTCGAGGTGAGCACAGGGTTTGGCAGCCTGGCTGTTGCTGCAGTCCATGGGCAGGAGGGTGGAAGCACCAGCCTGGTTCTGCCTTAGGAGTTTGACAAGAGTGGAAGATAGCAGAGAACACTGTTACACAGGGTGTGCTTTCTGCATTGCCTGGAAGAGGAGCCAGGCTCAGCTTTGTTGTTACTGTTGTTGTTTAGGAGCATTGGGAAGTGATTGATTGTGTCCAGGAACTGAGCCACTCGGTCAACAAACTCTTCATTCTGGCGGCCGGAGCCATCGACAACTGCGTCAAGCTGACCGATGGCCTGGGGGTGTGTGGGCTGCTGAAGGCCCTGAAGGCCCTGTTCTCAAAGTAAGGTGCCTCTAGGTACTGCTGCATTTACCCTCAGTGAGCAGTGAGTGTGCAGTTTGTGGCCAAGGACTCAGTATTTATGGAAAATGGCTGAGAGCAGCAAGTGTCTCTGAGTGTGCCATGAATCATCAATATCCCTCTTGCTGCTTTGTTCAGTCACAGGCTGTTTTCTAGAGGAAAAGTGGGAGATTTTATGGCTAAATCAGAGGCTTGCCAGCTGTTTTCTGTTCTGGTTGGGCAGAGTTTTCGTTTTTGATAAATACTTTTGAAGGAGAAAATGTTTCCCAAAACAAAGTAAGGCAAATCAGGCTGATCAGTGGGGAAATAAGTCTGGAGGTAGAACTTGATCATCTTGGAGGTCTTTTCCAACCTCATTGATTTAATGAATACACAGTCACAATATCACAGACAAGTGACCTCACATTTCAGGATTTGCCTGTGAGATACTCCATGGAGTGAGGTTCACTCTTAGTTCCTGTCTTAAAGTATCACTTCCCTATTCCTGTACTGATTTACTCCTTATTCCTTCACGATACTGAAAGAGCTGCTCACAAGGCATGAATCAGGTATTGCTGCCCTTTGGGAAGGGGGAAGAGGAAAGCACAAGTCTCTGATCTCACCTTCTTTATAGGCAATTACAGAGCAATGTACCTGCCTCCAGCTTATGGGCATTATTAAAAAGAAAATGGGGGTGTGTAGGAAACAGAATGTTCTTCTTTTTATCCATGTTCTCATCTGGGGAGTAGCTGAGAAAACAAATTCATGAGATTGTTGTCACCATGTTCCTGGAGTAAGGGCCAAGTGATGTTGGAGTAGCAGGAGCCATTTAAACTTTTCCTGGTCTGTCCTAGGAGATGGTCAATGTAGTGGTAACTAAAATGTCTCACCCCTTCCTTCTCACGGGCAGGGAGAGCTCCTGGTAAAACAAGGCAGCAAACTGAGGCAGGCACAGCACCTTGCACACTCCTTGTCCTCTGGTCTAGGCTTGAGTGGGCTGTGGCTGATCAGTTCTTCACATCCACCTGTTTGGGGTGGAACCAGTGTCTCTTCTGTACTCCCTTTAGTATTTCTGGTTCTTGTTTGGCCCTTGCAGAGGACTGACTGACAAAATCACAGGACATGCCTTTGTGCTGCTCTCTCTTATGCTGGTTCTTCTCTCTGCCCCTTTTCTCACTGCAGGTATACATCTGACTTCACAAACACGCTGCAGTCTATACGAAAGAAATGTAAACTGGATGATGTCCTGGCAGATTCCCTGTTCCAGGAGGACTGGACTGCATTCCAGAACTCTGTCCGGTAAAGGCCTTGGGGTTTTTTGTCTGGCTCAGGGCTGAGTTTTGTATCAAAGCTGAAAGGGAGCTCCTTGGGTCAGTTTACACAAGTTCTCAGTGCAGAGCACAGGGCTGAGCTGGCTGTGCTGCAGTGCTGCTGGGAGCACCAGTGTCAGCCGTGGGTTTCAGGTTGCTGCTGGCACAGGGAGGGCTGTGGGGCTCCCCACCCTGCCTGGAGCAAGGCTGCATCTCACATCACTTGTGATATTAGCAGCTCTTAGCATTTTTCCCAGTGACAATGAGCTGGCCTTCCCCACAATGGCAAGAAGCAGCATGTGGATGAGGCCATTGGGCCAAAAAAAAATTCAGTGTTATCAAGTGGATACAGAGTTAATCACCAAAGTGACTCTTGACACTTGTGTGGGCTGTGGTTTGGTTTTGGCATTTCAGAATTACTGGACATGGATCTGAGGTGGGTTCTCTGAGGGGGACTGGCATTATCTGCCTCAAGTCTCACAGTGTGTTTTTGTCTTGTTCTTTCCAGGATAATTTCTGTTTGTGGTGAACTCCTTCATCAGTGTGGAGACTTTGAGCAGCAGCTGGCCAACAGGTGAGCACTGGTGACCTTAATTCACGAGCTGTCAACGCAGGAACCAAGTTGAAAGAAAACAAACCCCCAAGGTGCCTTGGTTGCATAGACCATGGAGGGAAAGCCACCACTGATTCCCCTTCCCCGTGCTTTGACATCTCAGAGGTGGGGCATAGACTGTTCCACTCACTCATGTTCCCTGAGACAGTCCCAAGAATCCTTTTCCTTGGATACCTGGCTGGCCACCAATGGGCTGCCAGATGGGGGTCAGGAAGGAATTTTCCACCAGATCAAATTGGCAAGATCCTCACCCTTGTGACACAGGGCCTGAATCACGTGCTGAGCTGAGTGTAGGTGTGCCTTACCTGATGGGTTCCCTGTAACCTGAGGAGTGGAGGCACGGGCAGGATGCAGGTCTTGCTGCTCCTTGTTGTGAGCAGTGCACTGCTCAGCCTGCAAGCATTCCTTGGAATGCTTGGTGTGACTGGAGAGGAGCCCAGCCTGCAGTGCTCAGTGGGGCCCCACTGCCCTCGTGCTCCCAGAGCACAAACCCCTCTGGCCTCTCAGTGCTTCTGCAGCTGCTGAGTTGCACAGTGGATGAGAGGATGGGCTGCAACTGGAGTCTCCATCAGTGAGTGCTCTCCCTTGAAGTCACTCAGGGGAGGTGCTGCTCCTTGGGCCAGCATGGACAGGACTGCTGGGTCCAGAGGATTCTGCTGGTGACTTCTGTGTACTTGTTTTCAGGATTTTGTCAACTGCTGGGAAGTACCTCTCGGACTCGTACAGCCCTTGCAGTTTTTCTGGCTTTCAGGACGCCAGTTCTGCAGAAAAGAAGAGCTCCATAAAAAATCCCTGGCAGGAATACAATTATCTCTTGAAGGAGAATCCATCTGAGTATGCCAGCCTTATGGAAACACTTTACACTCTGAAGGTAGCCCTGGTGCCTGGAGAGCCTGCCTCTATTAACAGTCTGCTCTTGGGTAGATGACACCTGGATTCCCCCTCCAGTCTAATGACTTTTCATGCTGGGCTGCAGCCTTTCCATGGGCTGTGCTCTACAGAGACACTGATACACAGAGAGATGAAATGTCCAAACCCAGGAAGTCTGGACTCATTCCATCTCTCCCCAGATCCTGGCTCTGCTTTGTGAACATGCCCTTATCAGCTTAGGTGAGGGAGATTTTATCTCAGCAACCATTGGGAAGGTTGTGTTGGAGCCATCTCAAATTCTGGAGCCCACACACCACCTTCTGAGGCTTTCTTTGCCCTGTCCAGTCTGAAACAGAATTCTGCAGGATCATTCATGCATGGATCTGTGAACAGGGTAGAATGACTTTAGTTATCTTCTTGGGGATCTGAGTTATGTTTGCTATCATTGGTCACATGGAGTAGTGAATTCAAGGTTGTGAGTTTTATTTCCTCAGAATGTTTTGATTTATTTTGCACTTGGTTTACCTGCAACTTTTGTGGTTCCACCTTCAGTGTCATGTGTTTGTCTTTAAACCTTGACTAAACCTGAGTTCCACAGGTAGTCTTCGGGTAGAACTTAATTCCATTCAGGGCATCAGTTGTGCCCTTTGAGTAGAAGGCAACTTTGCCATCTTCTCTGCAAGTTTTTCAGTATCCAGCATGTAGCAGAGCCTGGGGAGGCTGGGATGTGATCCTGATTGCTTGTCCTGCAGTTCAGGGAGCAGCGGCAGTTTGTGTCACTCTCGAATAACTGCTGGGAATAGGTCATTCCAAAGGGAAACAGGCTCTGCTGCACAGGGAGGGCCCCATAAAACCCCTGTGAACATGTTAGCACAGCCCCTGTGTGGCCACTGCAGTGGCTGGTGCATTGGTGTCTCTCTGTGTGTGGCAGGAGAAGGGCAGCAGCTCCCCCAGCCTGCTGGCGCCGTCGCGCGCGGCGCTGAGCCGCCTCAACCAGCTCTCCCATCACCTGGCCTTCGACTCGGTGTTCCTGCGCATCAAACAGCAGCTGCTAACCGTGCCCAGGATGGAGGTGGGCACGGTTTCCCTGGGGGCTCCCTTGGGTCAGCTTTGCTTCTCTGTCTCCTGCTCGGGATGGTTCTCCCTGGGGCCACATTTCTCCCCGGAGCTGCAGGCAGTGGAAGGGTTTCCCTTCCCTCACCCACAGCCTTTGCAGCACAGGTGTTTGAGGGCTCTGGTGTTGGTTTGAGGTGTTGCTTTCCTGACCCGTGTGAGCATGTTTCCCACAGGGAGCTGGGTAGAAGAAGGGTGGGTGTTTTGGGCCTGAGGGATAACATGGTAAACCGTTTTCTCACCATCTGTCTTCTGCTTCCTAGAATCCCTTGGGTTGTCACAGTTCATGTTGTTGGGTCACCCCTTTCTAAAATGCTGACAGGCTTTATGCTCTGGGAGGTCACTGATTCATCCTGCTCCTTCTGCCTTACAGGGATGGAGTTCTGGTGGCATTGGTGAGACCCTGACAGATGACCTGCCAAACTTCAGCCTGACCCCTCTGGAATATATCAGCAATGTAAGAGAACTCAGCTGTCTTTCTGCTCTGGAAAACAAATTGCTGGGAACACTCCAGAGAGCAAAGATTTGCTTGGAGTAGCAGTTCTCTGTACGGGTCTTTCTTACCATGAGTGTTTCAGTGACTGTTTCTCTGACCTTGTGAAAAACTATTTCTTGTACCAAGTGTAATGATGCAAAGAGCCAATTTGTAGGTGAGTGAGTGGCTGTCAGGCTCAGCTCTCTGCTTTCAGGTGTATTTACTGTGGGTGCCTTTTTCTCTAGTAAAGGACTTGCCTCAGTGATTCAGCTTTTGGTGCTTTTATTCTAGATTGGGCAGTACATTATGTCGCTTCCTCTGCACCTTGAGCCATTTGTCACTCAAGAGGATTCTGCTTTGGAACTGGCATTACATGCTGGAAAGCTGCCATACCCCCCAGAGCAAGGTAGGGTGAGACCAAAGGCTTGGAGTGTCTGGGGAAAGCTTTCCCATCCTGACATTGCACGGGTGGGATGTGTTACAGTGACAAAACCATTGGAGATCCCTTTCCTATCACACTGTTTCTTCCAAGAATCCTTTGGTAAAACCCAGGAGGAACCTCTACATAATGAGTAAAACTTTTTTTGGTTTCATTCAAACTGGAAGCTTTGGCTTGGTCTGTGAGTTTGGTGTTCATTAAAACAATAGTTTGGGATCTGAAGAGTTCTGTTGGGTTTTGGCCCCTGTTCATGCTCCAGGGGCCTGGCCTTACCTGCTGTGTCACTAATCCTGCTGCAGGTAACAGCAGGAGGCACCTAATGCCTTTTCCTGCAGGTTGGCAGTCTACCTGGTGTGCTGGGCTTGGTCTCTTTATGGTGTTATTATTTACACAGACAGTGAAGAAAGCATAGAGCTTGGTATTTACAGTCTTCCTGGAGCCTTCCAAAAATATGCTCTTTAGTTCAGGCTTTTGCATTGCTGTTATGTCACCTTGAAGCATTTACATGTTGTAATAGCTCGATAATTTTCAAAACACTAATGAACACAGACTGCCTTTAGGGCTGGAAAAAGACTCTTGTGAGTCCTTGTCACTGCTGTGGTTTGCAGGCTGTTTCTGGAAGAGGATCCCGTAGGAGGTGCCAGGCAGTGTCCTGTCCCAGCAGGTCACCCACCAGCCCTTTGGGAGTGACTTACCTGCAGAGAAATCCTGCAGGGGAGTGTTCTGGCTCTGGAGCTCGTGTCAGTGGTGTACAGTACAGCCAGAGTACATGACTGCTTTGATTGCCCCAAACCCAGCTGATAAACCCTGGCTGCCCCAGTGTCCTGTGCAAGGAGCAGTTCAGGTGCTCACAGGCAGTTTGGGTTGTGTGTTGTACAAACGCAGTGGGTGTGTCAGGAGCACTAACAGGGCCTGTCTGTGCAGGGGACGAGCTGCCCGAGCTGGACAACGTGGCTGATTACTGGCTGGGCTCCATCGCCAGGGCCACCATGCAGACCTACTGCGAGGTCATCCTGCAGATCCCCCAGCTGACACCACACTCCACCAAGCAGCTGGCCACAGACATCGGTGAGCACGGGGCTGGGCACAGCTCACATCACCCAGGGCTGCTCTGGCACCACGCAGGGCTCCTGCCTGCCTGCCTGCCTGCCTGCTGGGGTCCAGCCACTGCTGCTGCCCGTGGGTGGGAGCTCTGGCACCAAGAACAAGGCTGTCTTTCATTTCACAGTGTCTACTGCCAGTTAAATACAAATTTTTCCTTAATTTTGCAGATTATCTGATCAACGTGATGGACGCCCTGGGCCTGCAGCCATCACGGGCGCTGCAGAACATTGCAACTCTGCTGAAGGCCAAGCCAGAGGAGTTTCGCCAGGCTGCCAAGAGCCTGCCCCGCAGGATGGCTGCTGGCATCGCAGCCATGAGGGGCCTGGAGGGCTAACTGTGCCCTCCCTGCCTCTGCCATCATGGACATGAGGGGCCTGGAGGGCTAGCTGTGCCCTCCCTGCCTCTGAAATCACTACCACAAGGGTCTTGGAGTGCCAGCTGTGCCCTCCCTGCCTCTGCCATCACAGCCAGGAGGGGCCTGGGGTCCAGCTGTGCCCTCCCTGCCTCTGCCATCACAGCCATGAGGGGCCTGGGGTGCCAGCTGTGCCCTCCCTGCCTCTGAAATCACTACCACAAGGGTCTTGGAGTGCCAGCTGTGCCCTTCCTGCCTCTGCCATCACTGCCAGGAGGGGCCTGGAGGGTTAGCTGTGCCCTCCCTGCCTCTGGCATCACAGCCAGGAGGGGCCTGGGGTGCCAGCTGTGCCCTCCCTGCCTCTGAAATCACTACCACGAGGGTCTTGGAGTGCCAGCTGTGCCCTTCCTGCTTCTGGCATTGCAGCCATGAGGGGCCTGAAGGGTGAGCTGAGCCCTTCCTGAGCCCTCCACTGGCCCCTGCTCAAGGACTCGCCTCCTCAGATTGGTTTTCATTTCTGCAAGGACAGTGAAAAGATCTCTGGGGACTAGGGGAATTTATTTGACTAACTTTTAATAAATGTCTTTGTCTAGGAAAAGCTTTGTTCCGTTTTTCCATCTTTAGAAATAAGGGAAGATGTCCTACACTGAATTTCCCAAAAGCTCTGGATGACCCTGACTAGGTTGAGGAGTGCTGGAAATGTTCTGCCAGGTGCTGTAGAGTTCATGCTTTGTGTAAAAATTCTTTTTCAGAGAATTTACTGTGTCTGAGGTGATGGGGTGGATGCAGCACAGAGGGGGCTGTAGGCAGTGGCCACTGCTCAGGGCTGTCACAGATACAGGGTCAGGAAGGGTCTCCTCAGCCTCAGTTGAGGCTTGATCAAGCTTGGCCCTGAGAATAAAACCAGCTTTGTAGGTTGTTCCTGGTGCAATTTCACTATTCTACTGGAAACCATGAGTTTGAAAGGAATTTAAAAGAAGTGGTGCTTTCTTGTAGAATTTATTACCATTTGTTATATAGATTTTTGTGAAACAGCTGCTCTAGCCTTAGTGTGCTCTCCTGGGAGACAGTGGGCTGGGATGCAGGGAGGTGCCAAAACTGGACTGCCAGCTGAGCCTGGAGCAGCTGCACTGCTGCTGCAGCTGGAAACCCCTCTGCTCAGCTGGGCTCGGGCTGCTGTGGGTCTGCCTGGGGACAGCTGGGCTGGGACAGAGCTGGAGCCAAGCACTGGAGACACTTCCCACTTTTATGAGATGTCAGACATCTCCATAAGCCAGCTGTGACTGGAATGGTGAGCTGTCCCTGTCCTGCAGGGAACACTCTGTTCCCTTCCCTGCTGCTGTAAGGAGGGTGAAGCTCAGCAGCCGTGCCTCTCCCACCCTTCCCCTGCCCCAGCACTGCTGGGGAGGGTTTGGGGGCTGTTCCTTGTCTGCTGCTGTTGGTCTGGGCTGGCAGCCAGCTGGGCCTGAAGGCATGAGGACAGGGTGAGCAGCCTGGGACCTGCTGCCCATCCCAGGGACCTGTTCTCTGTTGGTGAGAATGTGGGAGGAGATGCCCAGGTTCTTGCTCTCAGCATTCCCCATGTTTTAAGGAATGTGCTCTGTGTGTTCTGGTTTCTCACTGTTAATCCTTTGGAGGCCTTTGCCAAGGATGACACTGCACACAGTGAGCATTGGTTCAGGAGGGGAGGTCCTTGTTTCCCACCCAGCTGTGATATGGGATCAGGAGCCATCACTTTACAGGAGCTCTCCTGTGAAAGAGGCTGTGCTTGTGCATTTGTGGTGCCCAGAGACAGAAATGTTCCTTTCAGGGGACAGCAACTGAGGAGACAGGAGAAGTCTAGGGCAGCTTGTAAGGGCTGGATTTACAAATGTTTTTGCTGCCTGTCATGTGCCCTGTTGCCACTCAGGTGGGTTTAGGGGCTCCCTGAGCTCAGGCTCTGCCTGGGTGAGGTGGTTCTGCACAGAGCAGTGTGTTTGGGGGCTGTTGGTCCTTCTCCTTCAAAGGAGAACCAGCTGAAGGAGAAAGGGCTGGGGCAGAGTGTGGACATGTTAAGGAGGCACTCCCTGAATCTGGATTCAGTGAATTTTGAACACAAAATTCCATTTTGTGTGGCAGAATCAGCCATGCTGGTGGCACCTCAAGTGTCAGATGTCCTGCTACTGGTGGTCATCAGCAACTGGACCTACCATTTCCACCACTCCAAGGGGCTGGAGGGGGACCTTGGGCATGCTGTGGCCAACAGCTGTGCTCAGGGAGCTTCCCATGCAGGAGGATCCTGGACCCCCCTCTCCACAGCCCCACACCAGGCACCGTGCCCAGAACATCGTGTTCTGGTATGTGATTTAACCACACAATCGGGCCTCCTCTTGAACTTTTGCAAAAGTACTTCAGTAAGGCCAGTCCCACTGGGCTGTGATGGGCTCCTGGGAAACCTCCTGGGGCCCAGAACCAGCTGGGGACAGGTGAAGTTACTGCCCCACTCAGCTCAGCCCCACAGGGGCCCCAGCTGCCCTCATGTCAGGGTGAGCACACCACGTTCTCCTCCTTGCAAGCCACTGCCATCAAACTCGTGCCAGCACTGGACTAGCCCCACTGCCAGCAGGGAAGCTAAAGGCAACTTCTAAATCAATATTTTATTATTGCATGAATGATAGTGAAACAGGCTGGTGCTTCCTCCCACCCGAGTCTCTGTGGAGTCACATCCTTGGCACACACCCACAGCTGTGCCCGCCTGCCCCATGCCTGCTGCAAACCCTGGGCAGCAACACAGCAGGGCACCCAGGGGCCCCAGCAGTGAAGGGAGGGTTCTGGTTTTGCTGTTTCCATTGTAGTTGTTTGGGAATGGAATTTCTGCATCCTCAGAGGTCAGAAGTTGCTTTGGTCCCATCCCAAGACACAGCACACGCTTGTGCCACATCTCTGCAGCCAAGAGTGCTGGAGAAGGGGATGGGATGAGATAAGGTCCCTTCAATACAAACTCTTCTGGGGTTCTGTGATCTACCAGGCCATGGCCTTGCATCCACTGCCAGGACATCCTGTCCTCTCCCTGCCACCACCCTGCTCTGCTCACTGGGAATTGCGTCCCACCCACCTGGGGACAAGAAACAGTGACACGATTTTACAGCAATACTGATGTGCACAAGCTCTACACATAAAGCCAAAGCCTGACTCTGTGAGGTTTATTGCAGGGTTTATTAGGCAGAGCTTCCTCCCAGTGATCAGTCATAGGAGAGGACAGCTCAGGCTTTTAATTCCCTCCTAACTTTGACGGATGGACAGCTGCCCAGCGAGGGGCATGGCCTGGCGGGAGCTGGCAGGACACCGGGGTCACTCGGTGTCCACACTGACAGGACACCGGGGTCACTCAGTGTCCGAGCTCACAGGACACTGGGGTCACTCAGTGCTCACAGGACACTGGGGTCACTCGGTGCTGACAGGACACTGGGGTCACTCAGTGTCCGAGCTCACAGGACACTGGGGTCACTCAGTGCTGACAGGACACCGGGGGTCACTCAGTGTCCACACTGACAGGACACCGGGGTCACTCGGTGCTGACAGGACACTGGGGTCACTCGGTGTCCACACTGACAGGACACCAGGGTCACTCAGTGTCCGAGCTGACAGGACACTGGGGTCACTCAGTGCTGACAGGACACCGGGGGTCACTCAGTGTCCGAGCTGACAGGACACTGGGGTCACTCAGTGCTGACAGGACACCGGGGTCACTCAGTGTCCACACTGACAGGACACTGGGGTCACTCAGTGTCCGAGCTCACAGGACACCGGGGTCACTCGGTGCTGACAGGACACTGGGGTCACTCAGTGTCTGAGCTGACAGGACACCGGGGTCACTCGGTGTCGCTGTCGGGGCTGTCCAGGGGCTGCACTCGCAGGGAGTCGTAGTTGGGCGGGGGCGTGCCGGGCTCGGGGGGCAGCGCCCCGGGCCTGGGCACAGCTCCCACGGCCTCGTGCTGGAAGGCCAGGTTGGTGTGAGCCTCCACCAGCTCCGACACCGTCGGGGGAGCGTCTGGGTAGCGCGCCCGTGCCCGCCTCTGCTTCAGGCCTTTGCACCAGCCGATGACGTGGATGATGGTGATCCACAGCGAGTCGATGATGATCTCCCCAAACTCAATGAGGCACAGCACCGAGCCCCCCATCCAGAACCCAAACTGGCCTCCCAGGCTTGACAGCAGCCACACGATCTGTGGGAGGAGAGTGGAGTGAGCTGAGGAAGTGGAGCCCCTCAGATGTGCCCCACCCTGACCCATAACCCGTGTGCCAGTGCTGATGTGGGTGATGCACATGGGACCTCCCTGCTGGGTCCCCTCCTGAGGGGCTGGGACAGGGACAGGAGGTGGAGTGGGGGAAGGAATTGAGGGCTGTGAGCCACCAGGCCGAGGTGGCTTCATCCACTTGATGACAGCAGGTGTGCCAAACAGCAGCCTGGAGGGAGGTGACAGACTGTCCCCCAGGGCACTGAGCCCTGGCTGTCCCAGCTGGCCGCCTCCTGTGCCTGCCCTGCCAGCAGGGCTGGGATGGGCACTCACCGTAGTGGCAGCTGACTCCGAGATGGTGCGGTAGTTGTACTCCTGGAAGTAAATGTTCAGCTTGATGATCCCATTCCTGTAAAGAGCAAAACCCAGCTCAGTGAGGAGCTGGCTGTCAATGTGCTGTACCTCTGCTCCAGCCTGACCGAGGGACACCAGGACGCGAGTATGAAGTGACAAACATGACATTGGAACTGTCCTTAATGCTGATTTTACTTAAGTGCATGTTTGAGTTTGACTGACCCAGTTTGCAGCTCTGGAGAGCAGGGGACACGCATGACTTGCCTTTTGGATCTGCTTTCTGTGTGTCCCAGGCAAACAGGCTGCAAAGCTCGTCCTCCCTGCGCGTTCGCAGCCGCCCGCGCTGGCCCAGGGCCAAGGCTCGTGTCAGGCTGATGTTAACAGGCTCAGCAGAGAAAAGAAAGTGCTTGTTCCCTTCACTCACCTGTCCAGAGTCACATTTGTTGACATATCCCTTTCATAAGACAGAATATGGAAAATCCAGTCCTAGGAAAACAAAATCTGTTCAGAAAGAGTAGAGGCATCCCGTGCTCCCAAAGAGCGAGCCCTGCAGATGCTGAGCCCTGTCCCAGGCAGCCCTGCCCTGTGTGCAGGTGGAGGGGGATGCTCTGGCCCTGAGCAGGGCAGCTCTGCCTCGGCAGGGCAGTAGGTGCTCCTCCCCTGTCCCTTGGGAAGCCCCCCTGTCCTGTGTGGGCACGGGGTGTGGAGGGTGCACCCAGCCTTGTGCTGACACTGGCACTGGGACAGAGCCCCAGCAGGGAGCAGCCACTGTGGGGATCCCTCCTCCTGCCTCGTGCCCTGCTGCTGCTGCTGCTTTGTGTGTGGGAAATATGGGCTTTAGCAGAGCTGCTCTGACCTGGACACCAGCTCTGACAATAGCAAGTGTCCATGTGCCTGGAACAGCAACCATCAATGTCATCAGGAGCCATCAAGGAGTCAGGGTTACCTCAGAGGCTTCTGATGGCCAGTCTGCCATGGAGATGGTCATTTTGTACTGTGTGTCACTGGAGGGAAGAGGGAGAGCATTAGTGTGGGGATTTCCCCTCTTCTGAAGTCTCTGAACTTCAGTTCTCACACAGCAAACCAGCCCTGCAGGGTTTGCTGCCCTTTTAGGAAAGTCAGGACTGATGGGAGTCAAACTGAAGGATCCCTCTACCTGCACAGCAACCAGATCAGGCTCAGGTACTCACTTGCATGTTTCTTTGCAGGAGTCAATGCAGATCTGACGCTGCTTAATGCTGGATCTCAGTGAGGAATAGCAATACGCTGTTTGGTGAAAGCAAAATTAAAGTGTCTGCTTAGATAAGGAGCCAGTTACTGAGTTACATCAGTTTCATTTATCAAAATAAATATTAGGTATGACCCTTTGCACAGATTTGCCATCTTCCCTTTCAACTTTCCTTTCCTTGAGAAACTTGGGCAAAACACTCAATTTACTATTAAATTAAAAACAAACTGTCACTTTCTGAAGACAGTTTTTATAGACCCAGCTTGCCCAGGGTTGGTGTTTTTGGCACAGCCCTGCCAGCACAGAGCTGTGCACCCCAGGGGAGCACTGGACCATCATTGCCCCCGCCAGGGGACCCAAAATTTTTGGGTGCAGAGGCCTGGAGTGGTACCCTGTGTTCTTTCTCTTTGGTGCCCAAGGGCTCCCCCAGCCCACAGCCAAGACCAAATCTGGCCCAGGTGGCCACGTCCCCCAGGGAGCAGCTGTGCAGGAGCTGCAGGGACAGCAGCAGAGCCCAGCCCCAGGTACCACCAGCAGCTCTTACCCCAGCCTGGGTTATCCTCGTTATTGCAGTAGGTCACCCCTTCAGGTAAAGGGAACATGTAGTGCCCACAGCCACAGATCTCCACCATGTGGTTTTGGAAACAGGAGCGCAGGCAAGCCTGGGGGGAAGAGGGATTGCTCGGGCTTGGGCTGAGCCCTGGGGCAGCCCCACGCCGCTGGCACCGGCTCTGAGAGCCCCTCAGCTCCCAGGAATTCCCTCTCTACTGCACTGAACAGACAGTTTTGGGGCTGCAGACAGACAGGGATGCAGTGCAGAGGAAGTGGGGGCTGCCAGAGCCTGCCCCTGCCCAGAACCTCTTCCAGCCTTGCTGGGCATTGGAGCTTTTATGGCCACTGATGGGCTCTGCCCAGGGGTGAGACCTCCAAAAGGAAATACAAATGCTCTCTTCCACCACAGACGTGGCTGTGCTCTCCAGGCTTTACACAACACTGACAAAGGGCTGGTTTTACACTTTAAGGCCAGGAAATTCCAAATCCTTCAACATAAAGAGAAGACATATGAATGATCTTCTCTGTGCAGGTGCTGCTCTTCTGGGGAGGATCTTGGCTGCAGCCCCAGCTGCAGCACTGCCATTAGCTTGGTGAGGCGTGAAGTTCATCACCCGAGACTGGAATGGGATTCTGCATGAGGCAGCACAAAGCAATAGCAAAGTCTGGGGGAAGATAATTAAATTTAACAGCTGTGGGTAGGACAAGCAGAGAATTTCTGTGTGATAGGAAAGGTCCACAGAGTGCAGAGCAGTCAGGGAGTGATGGAAGAGCCTGGTTTTGCTGAGGAGGCTCTGAAGTGGCATTACGTGGGCACAGAACTCCAGAGTCAGTGTTGGCACTTGTAGGGAATAATGCAACCCTCCCGAGTGTTTGCTTAAACCTTATACAAGCATCTTCAAAAGTTGAGTAAAGTGGCCCAGTTGTTGTTATATTATATAAAGGTAGAAATATAAAGCCACTGCCAGCCCAAAGCCCTCCTGCTCTCCGGGTGCATCTGTGAACCACCCCAAATGCTTTGGGTGTTTCCCTTATTATTTGCATGGCACCCTCCAGAGCTGCTTCTCTCTCCAGTATAGCCTGTTACAAATTAACCTGTGCTTAGTGCTTGCACTCTAATTTTCTACAGATTCGAGGTTTACAAACACTCAACTTTCTCACCCAATTTTCAGAGTGATGAAGCAGCAAAGGGCTGTTTTGCTTCCTGTACAAACCAGCTGCATTTTTTTGATTACTTGATTCCCCCAAAGAGAAAAAAATTAAAGACTGCAGGAGTGTTCAGAGGGAGAATGTCTGCTTTGTATTCCTCTCCTGTCAGGGGTAAATATCACTTGTGTACACAAAACATGAGTTCCTGAGAAGTGTCACTTTGACATTGTCTCAGGAGAAGTTTCGCAGAGCCTCAGTGACAATCCCTACAGAACCATGTGGGGCTTAGATTAGATATTAGGAAAAAATTTTCATGGAAAGGGTTGTAAAGCATTTGAGCAGGCTGCCCAGGCAGTGGTGAAGTCACCATCCCTGGAAGTGTTCAAACCCCACGTGATGTGGCACCTGAGGACATGGTTTATCAGTGGTGGTGCTGTGTTGATACTTGGATTTGACGATCATGAAAGATTTTATGATTCCCCAGTACCCTGTGTGATAGGCAAGATTTAACTGCTTCACCACTTTCTCCTAAAGGGCGTTGCTGATTTGGAGGGGTGTGTCACCTGTATGGAGTAGGAGGTGTTGTATTGGCTGTAGAGGTTCCTGACGGGGACGTCGGAGCCGTTCATGGTGCAGTCGCTGTAGGGATAACCCATCCGCTCCAGCTCATCCTGCAAAGGAACCCAAACACCAGACTGTGGCCATCACTTCTCCACAGCTCCCTGTGCCCGTTGTGCAGAGGCTCTGGAATTCCTGTGCTCCCCACTGGCTCTGCTAAAAAGGAAAGAGCCAGGTGTGGCAGAGCCAAAGAGGCTGCAGCCCCTTCCCTGGGTGGGTCCAGGCAGGCCAGGGTGTTCAGGGCTTGGCAAAGCACCCTCTGACATGCTGGAGAAAGAGGCAACCACGACCTGAGCCCAGTATTCCGGCCTCAATGAAGCACTTTGCCAGGACAGTTACATAAAATCCTCCATAAAGCGCTCCAGCCCCTGACAGGTGTGTACCTTGTCTCCTTTGGTTTGAGCCAGTTCAGCCAAGACTTAAAGCAAACTTGGTCTTGCTCCCATCAGATAACATTATTCTCAGACAATCTGCTCCCCAGGAATGCCACACATACCACCAGCACTCCAATGGAGGTTTCTGTCCCAGCCATGGCGTAGATGCCCTGGTCCTTGAGGAAGGGGAAGCTCTTCTGTTGATGCAGCATGAGCCTGGCCCCAGCAGCAGAGGACAGGTAGGGAATGTAGTCCTGCTGGCTGATGTCCAGAATCAGCTTCAGCCCTGGGACACCAGACAAAACACTCACAACAGGAATTGTGTTGGAAGGTGATGCTTGGGGAAAGTAGGGAGTCTATTTTCTTCTCCCTGCTCCTTGGGAAGAGCCAGGGTCTGGATGCCACGGCAGCCTGACCTCTGCAGGAACACCCATGGTGGTGAATGCCCAGAATGGCAATAGCTGGGAACAGTCAGGTGTTGCCTCAGATATTTCAACTATTCAGAGGATGCCCTTCTGCTATGTGTCTGTTGTCACCTTTTTTCTGTGTGGTACATTTTCCTTTTGGGGCTCACCCCCTTCTGGAAAGCCTCTGTTCCCTGCTGCAATGCTCCAGTGACAGAGGAATCACAAGTCTGTCCTGAGTGACAGAAACGGGCACCAAGAGCCAGCCCCCCCACTCTGCCCCTCCAGCCCCCTCCACCTCAGAGTGCTCCCTTACCAAACTCGGCCCCGGGGTTGGAAGAGTTCAGAGCCTCTTCATCCATGCCCCAGTTAAAGATGTAGCAGTTTCCATGGTCTGGGTGGTAGATTTGGGTGAAATTCCTGGAAGAATCATGCACATAAAACTGTGACTCTCGGGAGGACTAAAGGGGTGTGACATAAAGCAGATGGTGGGCCCAGCTCAGCAGCTGTGCTGGGGTTCACCTCCCATTGCCTCATCTGCTGAACACCTGCACAGGGACTACAGCTGAGAGCCCTTCAATCCATCTGTTTGTGGAAAGAAGGCCAGGCAAGGTACAGGTGTCTGCTGGGACATGGGGACAGCACTCAGTCAGATGGAGAGGAACACTTGTCACACAGGTGAGGGAACAGTTGCTCAGTCTGAGCTGTGGTTCCAGGCTTGGGCTGGCATTCCAGCTCATGCTTTGATGACACTTCTTGCTCACCCTTGTTGCAGAAGGGACAGGGCTCCCCACAGCCTGGAAGCTCCCCTTTCTCAGCACTGGAGATGGGAACTTGGCATCCACAGCTAACAAAGTTGGCTAAAATGCTTTTCTCAGAGCCTTGTGCAAAAGGGAG
This sequence comes from Phylloscopus trochilus trochilus, assembly GCA_016584745.2. Classification (NCBI taxonomy): domain Eukaryota; kingdom Metazoa; phylum Chordata; class Aves; order Passeriformes; family Phylloscopidae; genus Phylloscopus; species Phylloscopus trochilus. The sequence continues at coordinate 16,909,244 of WQNJ02000011.1, forward strand.
GGGGGCTGTAACTGGGGGCCATGCTTCTGAATCAGCACCTGGTTATCACTGGATACCTGGGTGCTGCTAGCCTTGGTATGTCAAGAGCAAAACAGCCCATCCAAAACTCTAACTCAGCAGCACTGCTCCAAAAGTACACATTTCAGCCGGGATCACATCCAGAACACCTCTGGGAAGTGTTGTTAGAGCTGAGAATCAGTAGCAATCTCATCAATAGCTGATATACACCTCAAAAAGAGAAAAGAGCCCGCGTGCCGTTCATCCCTGCAGGGATGGGAAGGAGCAGGGAGCTCCCGTGCACCTACTTGTAGTTGCAGGGTTCAGCCCCATAGAGACAGGCCAGGATCATGTCCTCTGCCTGGTAGCCCATCCTGATCCTCTCGTGCAGCGGGACCTTGGAGAGGATGGAGGTGGACTGCAGGATGTACCACTCGGTCACCGCCTGCGCCGCGCTGCTGAAGTTCCTGTACGTGCAGTTGTCAGAGCCCTGGTGGCTGCACTGGGGACACACAGAGGGCAGGGCTGAGCCCCCGGGGGGATGGCAGGGGCCAGGCCGTGAGCCCCCTCCCCACGTGCTCATCTGGATGCCAGTCCTGCCTGCAGCTCCCCGGAACTGAGAGGTTCAGCCTGACAGAGCCACGAGCCAGCTGTGACACTGAGCTGGCTGTGACACTGAGCTGGCTGTGACACTGAGCTGGCTGTGACACTGTCACAGTGCATTACAGGGTCCTACCCCAGGGACATTTCCCAGCTGGGCAGGTTATACATCAGCCCCAGGGTGACCTCCACAAGTTAACAAAGATGTCAGTTTTGGGCCAATTCTTTAAGGCTGGAGTTTCCCTGGCTCCCAAGGTCTGCCCAGGCAGGGTCCTTGGAGCCTCCATGGGAGCAGGGGTGAGGTTATGCAAGACCACCTTGTGCCTCTGCACTGAGGACTGCAGCAGGAAAGGGATGGGGCAGCAGCCACAGCCTCTCCCTGGCATTTTGAGTACCTGACCCAAGGAAGGGGTGAAGGTATCTGGGAGACCTGGCACAGCCAGAGCCCCAAGGCAGAGTGGCCATGGGCAGTTGGTGGGGAGGAGACACAGATCTCCCTGCTGCATCCTTGCCAAGGCACCCACCCCTCATCTCTGCCCGCTGCCACGGTGGGACCCCTCTCACCAGCTTCACTGCCAGCTTGTACTTCTTCTCCTCCTCCGTGGTGTTGGCTAGGGCAGGTGGAGCAGTGGTGTGGTTCCCTGCAGTGGTTTTGTTGCTCATGGTGTCATTGTCCCCAAAGTGCTGGCTGTACCCAGCAATGTCATTGCTCTCCCTGGTCTCATTGTCCATGGCAGTTCCATTGCCCACAGCAGTCTGGTTGGTCTCAAAGATGTCCAGGATGACAGGATTGTCTTTGTCGTGCTCGTCGATGAGGACCAGGGGGAGCTGGTTCCAGAGCTCCAGGTCGAGTGGTGGGGACAGGTCCTCGCTGCTGTTCCCTGGCGTGGGCTGCAGGATCCTCTCCAGCGCTGCCTCAATCAGCCTGTCCAGCTCCTTCAGCAGGGGCTTCACCTCCGAGTACCTGGGGGGCAGCACTGTCACCAGGCAGTGTCGGGGTGCTGGGGACACCTGGCACCTCCCCTGTCACCCTGCTGCCTTGGGGAGCTCAGGCTGCTGCCTGGGATTTACTGCAGGACAGAGGAGCCTCCATGCAGAGCAGGGCCAGCTCGGGCACTGGTGTCCCAGCAGGCTGCAGCTGGGCAGTGTGAGGATAAACAGGGAGTGCTGCAGGGGTCAGCACACCAGTGCTGGGCCACAGTGGTTCTAGTTCAGTAATTCACTACAGTTTACACAAAACACCTCTAGCAAGTGGAGGAAAAACTACCCCTAAGCAATTCTTGTGTTGGCTGAGAGCGTCTTGCCTCGGGCTACACTATTGCATGGATATGAATCTAAAACAACAATAAATTGAAAGCAACTGCAGTGAAAATCAGTGATTCCTTTGAGATTCAGTTGTATCTCTGTGATTCCTGGCAGACAGGACCGTGGAACCAGCTCTTAGTGACTGGAGTAAGAGCAATGAGAAGAATGTTCACAGCAAGGAAGGGGAAGGAAAAGAATTGTGGGGAAAATGGAAAGACTGATCCTGGCTGGGAAAGATGAGCTGAATTTGGTTCGTGAGCTGAGGAAAGTTTGCAGGGAGATAAAAATCTTCATTAGATTGACTGATATGGTGCAGAAACTGTGTTAGGAAGAAACTCTTCCCCATGAGGATGGCGAGGCCCTGGCACAGGGTGCCCAGAGGAGCTGTGGCTGCCCCTGCATCCCTGGAAGTGCCCAAGGCCAGGCTGGATGGGGCTTGGGATGGTGGAAGGTGTCCCTGACCATGGCAGCAGTGAAATGAGATTAACCTGAAGGTGCCTTCCCAGCCCAAACTGTTCTGGGATTCTATGAAGCCCAGGAGAACTTGCAGGCAGATGAACCCTCCCCTGTGCCTGAGGCATTCATCTTCATATTGCTCTTCATTTGCTTTTAGGGACACTTGGTGACTCCACTGATGCTCCTAACGTGATGTCTGAGACAGGAACCTCACACTGGCAATGTTTCTGAGGGGTTAGGGCACACATGGGGAAACTGGGAGTAGAAAAACTTACTTGAAAGGGTTGGCATTGCAGACAGTGACTGCGGGGAACTTCATGGTCTTAAAGCCAATGGAGAGAGATGAGGTGACGTTGTAGGAGAGGTAGGTGTTGATGAGGATCCCCCACTGCCAGAACACCAGGGATGCAAAGAGCAAGGTCAGTAAGAACCAGATCAATTTCTTCTTGGGCCCCTCCTTGATGATGCGCTTGGGGCCGTGGGTGTTGGTGTTGTCACAGTACCAGACCAGCAGCTCCTTGTAGGTGTAGCCGGGCCCCTTCTGCAGGCGATGCAGTGCCCTCACCAGGTACTTCCTCAGGTTCATGCTGCTGCCTCTCCTGCCAGCAGGAGAAACGACACCACACCAGCTCTGAGGAGGAGCAGGGCTGTGCCAGCCAGGTGTCCCTGTGCTGCCAGCCCAGCGGGACAGGCACTGCCCTGGCACGGCCACGGTCTGTAACCCAGGGAGAACTCAGCACAGGTGCTCTGCAGGGTCATGCCACGGCAGCAAGATGTCACCCAGCCTCCTGGGAGGACGCAGGAGAGCTTTGGGATTGGTTGTTCCAAAGGTGGTGAATGCTTCTGTCACATTTTGGGCTCTTGCTGGCCCCCCCAGAGCTGAGTGAGCAGGAGCTGCAGGACCTGGCTGTGCCTGGTGTCTCCTGAGCACGGCCACGGCCCTGCAGTGTGGCAACGCCTGCCCAGGGAGTGGGACTGCTGTGTGCACACTGATACAGCTGGAATGCTGTCCCAGCCTCAGCCAACACTAGATGGACCAAGCAGTACACGCAGGAACTGGCTCGGGTAGAGCTCAGGCTCACAGCCTTCAGGGTTTTACCTCACATGGAGCCTGGGACAATTTTTCTCAAAAGTAAGAAGTATTAGAGCACATCCAGCTTTCAGGGGGACAGGAGGAGAGGGGCTGGAGGCAGCAGCACCTTTCCCAGGACCAGGAATGCTGCTGCCCGCTGGAGGACGGACACCAGATCGGTTTTTTCCACCAAATTCCTTTGTCTGTCAGATATGATCAGTTCAGCCCCCCACTGCCCCGCTCTGCTGAGGGATGCCGCATACTTGGCATTCATTTTGTGAGTAAATAGAACATTTTGTGCTGCTATTTTAAGGTTAGAATCCGTGTTACTAAATCTTAACATCCCGAGGCAGGATTTCAAAAAGAACCTGAGGCAACCACTCAGAACACTTGTCAGATTTAAGCTGCAGGAGAGCAGAGTTAAAGATTAATGCTGGGAACGGGCCCCATCCTGGGAGGAAGAGTGCTGGAATAATGCAGCAACAGCTCACCAAGGAGCAGCACTCGGCAGGGCAGCAGTGACAGGGACACAGCATTACCTGCAGGTGAGCAAGGAAGGCAGCAAAGGTGTGCACGGGCCCAGGGGAGCGAAAGGGGGTGGCTTCTTCATACTTTTCAAAAATAAAAAAGGTGATACTGATTCCTTGATCTGCTGGCCAGATCTGCAAATTCTCCTGAGTAGCACGTGGAGAGTCTGAGAACAGGGTAAACCCAACAGATTTTGAAGTCTCGCTCCATGGCACAAAGAGAGATGATGGTTTCCACTGCATGCCTATTGCCTGTGATGTTAGATGTAAGTGATCCTCTGTGGGAGAGGACTTTGGAAAGAACAAACCCCAGCTGCTTCCTCTAAGACGTGAGGGCAGGCTCTACTCCTACAGAAAAAGATTTTGTTCTCCAAGGAACTCGTGTCCTGGGGCTTGGATCCCCTGGACTCCCACCATCCCCATCTCCTCATGACCCTGTGCCACTGAGGTTCCTCCTGCCGCTGCCTGGGGGCTGTTTGCTCGTGGAGGAGCAGCCCTTGCACCAGAACCTGGCTGGGTTTGGGGCAGAAATGAGGAGAAAGGGAGCAGGGACCTTGGTCTCTGCTGAGCTGCCCAAGGCTGTGGGGGGACCCAGCCCCACGGGGTGAGCTCAGCCCTGCCCCAGGCGCTGCAGACGCCAACCCAATCCTCAGAGCTCATTCAGAGCTGGGGAGCCCAGTGAGGCAGACCAGGAAATACTTCCTGCCTTTTAAGAAATCCAGTAAAAGATTTAGATTAGATTGCACCTCAAACCCCAGCCTGGTGCAGGGCAGGGTCCTGCCTGGCTGGCTGTGTGCCCTCAGCTGTCCCTGCTGTCACCAACCACTGGCTCCTGCCACAGGGAGACCCCACTCATGTGCCAGTCTCTGTGGGTCACTCGTCAGCCTGCCAGTGCTGGGAGAGATTATTCCTTTTCATATGGGATAAAAAAGAACTGGCATGAAGCAAAAGCTGCATTTGAATGTACCTGGATGACTTTTTTGCAATGTATATTCTCATTTTAAGAGTTGTCTTCTTACCTTTATTTCCAGAGTGTTTCCACAGAGGCTTCTTCCCTGCTGACAGCTGGAGGCTGCCCCGGGTGAGCTGCCCAAGCCCCTGTTGTGGGGGCTCCTCCCTGGCACAGCACTCAGTGCTGGGGGGCTGAGCTGCTCAGGGCAGGGTTGGTGCCAGCTTTGGTGCCAGCCTGGAGTGGGTCCTGCTCTGCCCCATCAGCGAGCTGCACCTGAGCAGAGAGGTGATAAATGAGGGATGGAAAGACCCACAGACAGCTGTGCCCCCTTCCTGCAGCCCCCCTGGAGTGAGGAATGGAGTAGTGATGGAGCAGGAGCTGCACTGCTTTCCATCCGTGCCCTGCTCTGGGCTGCTCTGGTCACAGCAGGGCCATCTGAACCCTCTGGAGCTGACCCCAGGGACATGAGGCCCCGTGGGTGCCATGGCCCCACTCCTGGCAGCCCTGAGATGACCAAAGCCATCCCAAGAGAAACCTGCTCCTGGCTCCAGTGGGGTTTCTCTGTGCTGTGGACGTGTCCTCCCTGTCTCCAGCAGCTGAGTCCAGCCCTGCCTCATCCCAGCATCACCCTGGGTGAAACTCCTCCACCTCACAGTGACATCAGACTCCCACATTACGAAATGATTGTGTTGACTCTGTTGAATCTCCTCTGGGGTTTTCCTAGGGCAATTGCCACTTGAAGGAAATAAAGTCATGAGCAAAACTTGGCCCACTCATGGAAGCTCCAGGGTTGGAATGGGCTGCAAAACCACCCTGACACCACTGGCCCGATGACACTGTGATTGCTCAGCACTTTCTCTCCTGGGACACACCAGTCACTCCTCTTTGATGACCAGCTGCTCATCTGCCATCTCCCCTGAACCCCGAGGAAAAAGCCCTTCCTAAACAAGACATCTATACTCTCCAGTGGCATTTCTGCAAATTAGAGGAATTTCTTTTATTACCTCACAAGTTTCCAGGCTGGCAGTTCGAGAAGTGGAGCAGCAACATGTCAGTGAGCAATGACAGCCTGTCTGAAGGTGGGGTCAGAGGTGCCAGCAGATGCTGTGTGCTGCTGGTGCAGGACAGTGCCAGGGCACCCGTGCCAGCTCCAGCCCACAGCTCCAGCCCACGCAGGCGCCTCCGGGTCTCCAAGCCCAAGGGGCAGGCGTGAGCACTCCAGGAGTATTTACAGTCTGGGAGCTTAGATAGCGCTCCCCTGACTCTGTGCTGTGCTCAGGAACTCTGCTCCCACTCCCCTGCCTAAGCCTGCCTTCCCCTCTGCCCTGCAGCCAGCCTGGGAGAGCTGGGGCTGTGCAGCCTGGAGAGGAGGAGGCTCCAGGGAGAGCTCAGAGCTCCTTCCAGGGCCCAAAGGGGCTCCAGGAGAGCTGGAGAGGGACTGGGGACAAGGGGTGGAGGGACAGGACACAGGGAATGGCTCCCAGTGCCAGAGGGCAGGGCTGGATGGGATCTTGGGCAGGAATTGTTCCCTGGCAGGGTGGGCAGGGCTGGCACAGGGTGCCCAGAGCAGCTGTGGCTGCCCCTGGAGCCCTGGCAGTGTCCCAGGCCAGGCTGGACACTGGGGCTGGGAGCAGCCTGGGACAGTGGGAGGTGTCCCTGCCCAGGGCATGGGGGTGAAATGAGATGAACTGGAAGGTCCCTTCCAACTCAAAGCAACCCATGACCCCGTGGTTCCCATGATGTCCCTCTCGTAGGACAATCACAAGCCTCATGTGCCAGTAAGGTCACCCTGCTGAGCTCACTTTGCTGCCTGGGCAAGGAACGACGGCAATCCCGGAGAGTAAGAGGAGCAAACCCCCAGCACCAGCAAGCCCACCCCCTGGGATGCTGCGAGCACCCTCTGCCTCACTGGGAGACACCATCCCGGCGGAGATGGCACATTTCCAGTGCCAACCAAACACCCAACTACGCCGCGAAGACGCGCTTTGCTCCCATTCTCTTTTATCAGGGAGATTAAAGGAAACCCCTGTGCAAATGAAAGCTAAATCCGAATTACCACCCCTGGCTGCACGCCGGCTACATCCCAAATACCTGCCCAGCACGAAAACCTGCCCGGCTGCCGCAAAAGCAGGCAGAGATCGGGTGACTTCGGGTCCGTGTCGGTGTAAAAGCCAGCACGGGCAGCCCGTCGAGCCGCGCCCCTCGGCCCCGAGCCGCCGCCGAGGGATGCCCGGAGCGCCGGGAGATGCCCGGGAGCGCCGGGAGATGCCCGGAGCGCCGGGAGATGCCCGGGAGCGCCGGGAGATGCCTGCGGGCATCCCTGGGCAGCGCTGGGGGCCGAAGGGAGCGGCCAGCCCCGGCCCCGCAGACCCTCCCCGGCCCCCCGGCGCCCCCCGGTGCCCCGGTGCCCCCGGTGCCCCCGGTGCTCCCGTACCTGCCGCCCGTGCGGCTCCGGCAGCGCTCCCCGCTCAGCCCGGCCCGGCCCCGCACGGCCCGGCCCGCCCCGGCCCGCCCCGGCCGCACGGCTGAACCCGCCCTCCTGCTGCCTGCACTCGCTCCCAGGTTGGTCCCGGTCCCTTGGGATATCGCTTTGATTTTCTCCCAACGCATCCCGAGGAGCGGCACCTGGCTCTGCTGCTGCTTCTCCCGTCGCGTCCGGATCGCCTGACCCAGCCTGGGACCAGCGGCACAAACCTCACAGAGCCGCAGAGTTATTGGGGTTGGAAGGGACCTTAGAAACACAGAATCGTGGCTTGGGTTGGAAGGGACCTTAAAGCTCATCCAGTGCCAGCCCTGCCCTGGGCAGGGACACCTCCCACTGCCCCAGGCTGCTCCCAGCCCCATCCAGCACTGCCAGGGCTCCAGGGGCAGCCACAGCTGCTCTGGGCACCCTGTGCCAGCCCTGCCCACCCTCCCACCCTCCCAGGGAAGGACTTTTTTTCCAATCTCCCATCCATCCCTGCCCTCTGGCAGTGGGAGCCATTCCCTGTGCCTTGTCCAGCTCTCCTGGAGCCCCTTTGGGCACTGGCAGGGGCTCTCAGCTCTGGTGGCCACTGCCCTGCAGCAGGTCACAGTGTGTTTCTTAGTCTGGTTTGAGCTGCCACAGGTGCCAGGACATCACCTTGCTGCTTTACCTTCCCTGGTGCCAGGCTTTTGACATGGGTGAAGTTTTGAAATGGAGGTGAAGTTCATTAGTGCTTAGAAACAGTTTTATAAGCTGTTTTAGACAGATCCTACAATCTTTTTTCTATTTTAAAAGAAGTATAAGATCTTATAACCTTGCCAAAGGCTGCCTAGGACAGTAGTGGAATCACCATCCCTGCAGGAATTTAAAAGCCATGTGGCTGTGGCACTTGGGGCCAGGGTTAGTGGTGGCCTTGGCAATGCTGGGGAAATGCTTGGACTTGATGATCTTGGGGGGCTTTTCCAACCTGAATTCTTGATTCTTTGTTAATTTATTTTTTCCACAAAAAGCCTCCCTTTACAGCTGTTTGCACTCCTGCCTGCTGCTGGACACGCTCCCAGCAGGAGTTTGAACACCCCAAGCCTGTCCAGTGTGGGCCAGACAAGATATTGATATTCAAACAGAAGGGGCAGAGCTCTGCCTCAGTGGCGCCAATGGACTGATCTGGAACTTGGCAATCTCTTTCCAGGAGAAATGAGCACTGTTTCCATGAAATGACAGAATGAACTAAACATTGAAGCAGCTTTGCTGTTTGCTTCGGGGCTGGGGGCAGCAGCTCAGATGGGGCCAGGGCCCTCCCAGCCCAGCTGTCGGTGATTTTCACCGTGATTAGCAATGTGCTTTGTGATTTCATGGCTTAATCTCGATATTCTGTGTCCTGCACACTGACTCCTGCTGATCCCATAATGAATCCCTCAGGGGGGCTGGAGAGACATGCCCCCCCACCTCCTGCATTCCCCCAGCCCAGGGCCAGCCCAGTGTGCCACGGGCTGGGACCCCTCAGCCCAGCACTGCTGTACAAACACCTTTGGAGGTAAAATCTGGAGCATCTTGAGCGATGTGGGAGACGTCAGCTCCTCACAACAGAACAGTGAACATGTACAAACCTCCTTGGAACCATAAATCACTGCTGAGGGCAGAGCATTGTACACAGGAGTGATTGCCTCTTGCTAGGAGGGGTAATGGCAGATTCTTGTTCAATCAGGACTCGGTCAGGCTTTCCCAAATGTCCCCGTGCTCTGTTATTTGGGAACAAAAGGGATTTTTATTTTTAACTGGCACAAGTGTACCTCATGTCATTGTGTCAGGAGTGGAGTGTGGGGTTGTGTTTGAGAAGTATCTCCAAGGGAAGCTGGAATGAGCAGGTTTGATGGACCAGGAGCTGCCGGGTTCTCTGTCCTGCCGCAGTAATTGCCCTCCTATCGCCACTGCTTTCCCAGAGAACAATGTCTGTTACCAGCTCTGGCAGCCCTGGCACAGGAAATCGAGCGGGTGGCGTTTGTTCCAGGCTTTGGAACATCATCTGCGCAGCCAGCAAAGCCAAATGACCTTGAGCTGGCTTGACTTTCCATCATCTCTCAATTGTTTATGAGAAAGTTTATTTCATAAGCAAAAACCTCCTGCTGAAAATACAGCTGAAAGGCCACGGGAAGCTCCCCTGCACCCCAGGCATTGTGTTCCCAGTGGTGTGTTGTGCTGGCATGATGCACTGCTGACAGCAGCTAAATACAGCTGGGACACCAGATCCGTGGGGACAAGCAGCCTGAAAGTGACTCCATCTGCCCAATCACCGTGTTTCAAAAATATCAACTGCTCCGAAATTTGTCTGATGGAAGGAAAACCTTTTGATGGTGGCTGTGGCTGCAATGGGTACAAAGGCAGCTGGAACTTTGCTGGATGCTGTTTGGTCTGGATGTACAGATGAAGAGCAGAGGTGCTCGTTCCCATCAGTTTGCACCAGTCCCCAATGGTCCCTGTCACCATCACCCACCCAACCCTGGTGCAGGCGCTGTGGCCCCACACGGGAGGCTGCTCCTGCTCCTGCCCCTGTCCCTGTCCCTGTCCCTTCTCCTGCCCCTGCCCCTGTCCCTGTCCCTGCTCCTGTCCCTGCCCCTGCTCCTGTCCCTGTCCCTGTCCCTGTCCCTGTCCCTGTCCGTGTCCCTGTCCCTGTCCCTGTCCCTGCCCCTGCCCCTGCTCCTGTCCCTGTCCGTGTCCCTGTCCCTGCTCCTGTCCCTGCCCCTGCTCCTGTCCCTGCCCCTGTCCCTGTCCCTGCCATCCCCCCCGCGGGAATTGCCGGCTTTCTCGTGTGCCCTGGCACAGACACGCTGTCCCCAGACGAGATGGAGTCATGTCGCTGTGCCCAGTCAAACCCCAGTGCAGTGACAGTGAGCATCTCACAACCACCCAGCGCCGGGAGCCGCTGTGTAAAACCTGTGAACTGCCCTGTGTTTGCGTTACAAAGATCAGGCAGTAAAACGCAGACTGGTTTTGTTTTACAAGCCGAGGAGGGGAGGGAAGGGGCCCCGGCGGCTCCTGCCGGCCTGGCACGGCTCGGTGGGCCGGGGGCCGCAGAGAGGGCTCGCTCCGGGCCGGGGTCGGGCGTGTGTGGCTCTGCCAGCCCATCTGCCCTGCAGGGAGGGAGGGATGGGGCAAACCCCACCGGGGCCCAGCTTCCTCAGCCTCAGCGCGGTGACATCGGGCACTGAGCCCTTTTCACCTGCGGGTGACACTGGGCAGGTTCTCGGTGCAGCGCTGTGATGATTTGTCACTTGTGGGGTTTCCCCTGACCAGCTCTGTAAATAATTGTGACAGAGAATTAGCTGCACTCATCTGCCTAGAAGTTTACTGCAATAAATATCCCTCCTGCCGTGACTCCAGCATCCTGGGATGTGGCAGCTCAGGTGGAGCCCGGTCCTCTGGATGCCCCCAGGACGCCCTGGTACAGGGCAGGGAGTGCCAGCAGGGCTGCAGCAGGATGCAGCAATGCAAAAGTGCCCTGGGCTGGTGCTTTATGGTCCCCTCCCATGTCCTGGGGCAAATGTGAACTATTTTGTGACTGATGACATTTTATAACAAGACCAGGGCTGATTTATAAGGAGACCAGGAGTGATTACCCCTGTGTACCCGGGGAACAGCTTGTACCGTTCAGGATTCGTTATGTAAACTCAGGTGAGAAGGTCTTAAAACCCAGCAGGACAGCGCTGGAGTGAGAGGCTTTGTGACAACAGGGTGATTCACCTGGCTCCAGCCAGCTCCCAGCTCCCAGCTCGGGGTGATCACATCCTGCCAGGGCTGTGCTGTGCTCTCTGCAGGTGAGGGAGCACACGGGGTTAGTCCCTAGAAACACATCTGGACAAAAGCCACGAGTGGCAGAGAGAGATGTCACCCTGTACCCCACAGCCCTGCCTGTGCTGCGTGGGGCCCAGAAGGTTGGGGCTTTTGTCACTTGTCCCTACAGAGTGCCCCCTCCTTTCCTTGATATCTCACTGCTTTGGGAACACTGCCAAGGCTGCCAGGGTGACACTGGGGGCTGGGGGGCTGGCAGGGCTGGCAGCAGAGAGGGGGCTCAGGTCCTGACAGGGTACAGATCCCACCCAGCTCCTTCTGGAGGGGAAACTGAGGCAGACACACAAGACTGGGAGAGACAAGGTGGTTCAAGGGTGTTACAGGAAAGTGCTGAGGTTTGGGTGAAGATTCCAGAGGACAGAGAGGCAGGAACAGTCTGTCCACAGCCCTGGGGCCAGGTGTGTTTCCCTGTTTACACCTCAGGCTGTGTTACAAGCAGGCCAGGGAGCGGGTCTGGCTGCAGGTCAGCATCCCGGGCCCAGAGCTGCCCCTGTGGGGGCTGAAGGGGAGAGCCCTGGTGCAGCATGGCCACAGGGACAAGGACAAGGACAAGGACAAGGACAAGGACAAGGAGGAAGAGCCCCTGCCCTCCACCACCACTGCCCCCATGCCTTCACTGCCAAGCCCAGTTCCCCAGGGGCAGGTGGCCCTGGTTCCACACTGCTCTGGGGAGGGATGAACAGGCCAGAGGGATGAGTGCAAGCTGGGCCCAGCACTGCCAGGGCTGGAGTGGCTCGGCAGGTTCACTCCACTCTCCTGGATGGGGATGCTCCAGCTGCTGGGAAATGCTTCCAAGTGGGCTGGTGGGGATGGCTCAGGGCAGCTGCCTGGTGCCAGTTACTGCTCACCCCACCCTGAAGGTGAAGGGGTGAGATGCAACCATCCCCACTGTCCAGCCGTGTTTGGCCTCCCCAGAGCTGGGCTTGAGTACAGGAGGCTCAGAGCCTGGATGGATTTTCCATTTCCATAGGCATGTGCTGGAGATGCCTTTCCCCAGCCCAGCCCCATTTACATTAATGAGGCATTTATCTCCCAAACCTGTTTGTAGACCACTGGATGTCACCCAGATGTCACCACTCGGGAAGGGGCCTGGGCAGTTTTTAACCCTGTGGGTGCTGCCCGGCTACACCTGCTGGGAGCAGCTTTGGGCAGCTGCCCCTTCCTTCCACTCTGAGGGACGCTGGGCTCACCCCTCCAGGCTGACACCCCCACACGGGCAGATCCCCGCCATCCAGAAAACTCTCTGTGCCGCTGGGTTTTCCTCCTCCTCAGCCACTTTCCCCCCACAGCTCCCCCATCACCGCTGGCTTTCCCCGCTCTGGCAGCGGCTGCCGTGGAGGAGCAGAGCGAGGAGGAGCAGAGCGAGGAGGAGCAGAGCGAGGAGGAGCAGAGCGAGGTTCTCCTGCCGTGCTCCTCTCCTGGAAGGGCCGGTCCCGGGGTGCTGGCAGCCTTTCCCGTGAGTCACCAGCACCTGCTGCCGCAGGTTTGTTTCCACACCTCTCCCCAGCCTGTCCCTTGCCAAGGCAGTGCCTGCGATGCTGCCGGCACCTTCGCTGTGGTTTTGGGTACTGCAGCTGCAGCTGTGCCTCTGCGGCTCTGGGGTCGTTGTCAGCCCTGCCCCAGAGCTGGGCACGGTGGCTGCAGCTGAATCGCTGCTGTGAGTGAGGGGTGCCTGCTCTGGAGCCCTGGCCGGGGCTGCCTGGGCTCCCACACCTGCCCTGGGGCTCCTGGAGCACTGTCCCCATGGCAAGGGACCGAGCTTCCCCCGACCCTGCAGCCGGTGCAGTGAACAGGGGATGTTGCTGAACCCTGGATTTTACAGCCTGTTGTTCCCATAAACTCTGAGCTAAGTGTCTCAGACACTTTGGGTTTATGATGTTCAGCGTGTGCCAGTGCTGATCCTCAGACCGTCCCCCGTGGTTTTCTGTGTTTGAGGTGACTCAGGAGTTCAGCACAGTTCAGTGTTTAACTCACGATGAAGTAAACCATTTCTGCAGCTCTCTGCCTCCTGAGGATTATTCATACACAGAGAAAAGGTGTTGCACCTGCCCCAGGAAACTGCAAACAGCACCTGCAGAACACTTGTGCTTTTCCAAAGAACTTCAAGCAAGTGTTCTCCCAGAAAAGTGCCTGGCAGGGCACATATCCTGGGTCTGACATTTCTGCTGCTGGGCCACTACAGGTTGGCAGCCTTGTTCTCCATCAAAGGATATTCCCTTTCTGGAGCTGCAGTTCCTGGTATATCTGACCAGTCCCTACACCTCCTTTTGTGCAGGGTTGGCACCCCTCTTGTTTATTTTCCAGGGTTTTGTTTTGCGCTGGGGAGGCTTTAGAAACACAAACCCTTGACCCATCCCAATCTGTGCCACCTGCCAGTGCCTGCCCTGGCCCCAGAGCCCGGTGTGGGGGGTTCCTCCTTTCAGGGGGCTGATTGCATGATCAGCACTCACTGAGTTAACCCAGCTCTGAGGGCCAGGGGGCTGCTGGGCATGGGCAGAGGTGCTTGAGCAGCCAGAGGGGAAGAAGAAACCTGGGAGCAGCTCAGCAGTGGTGGAGGAACAGTACCAGCATCAGGCTGAGCTTGGGCAGTCTCTCCTTAGCACAGCCTGCAGCAGATGTGAGCAAGCCCTGTGGAGAGCTGTGGTCTCTCAGGTGCTGCTGCACACACAGGTACAGATATGGGCTGGAGGAACTGTGGCATGACCCACTTTGTGATGTTTGCTTGCTTTCCCCAGGAGGTGAGCCCCACCAAGTTCCCTGTAGGCTGTGCTCTGTGGGAGCTGGGGGCAGCTGGCCCCTCTGCAGGTCCTCAGCCAGGTGTAAGGGAACCAAACCATCTCCTGTGCCAGCACCACCAAGCTGGCAAGGAGGGAGTTTGTGGTGAGGTGTTCCTTAGCTCTGGGCTTTGCTGTTACTCCTGTCCCTGCTGTACTGGGGACAGCTCATGCCTGTAACACCCAGGGGAGGGGGGGTTCCCTGGGCTGCTCTCTTCTGTTCTGGGTCTGTTCTGCCACTGCTGCCCACGGGGCAGGATGGTCATGACGTGAGTGTGGGTATTTGATGCTGTTAGAGGTGATGGGGATGAGCCATGGCTCACCCAGAGCACCTCTCAGTGCTGGACCAGGGGCTGGGGCAGATCTGCTGCTCACTTTTCCTGTGGCTGCCAAGAGGCTGCTCAGGTGTGGAACTGTCTGGGGACACCTGAAGTTCCAGTGGTTTTGTTCCCTTGCTGGTCAACGTTGCTTTCTGAAAGGGCTTTTCACAGTTTCTGCTTGCACCCCCTGCTCCTCCTGCCTGCTCCTGAGCTGGGTCCCACAGAACCCCCCTGCTCCATCTCTGCTGAGAGCTCTGGGGTACCTGGCTGGGAGGCTTGGCCCTGCTGAGAACCTACAGCCCCCAGGCAGGCAGAGACAAGTTCCCTCAGCTCCCTGCAGGGAACTAACTCCCATAGTGGTGATTTTAAAACAAAAAAAGGTCAAAGCAGTTACTCAAAAATATATCTTTATTTTTTCCAGTTTATCATCTCTTTAAATAATTCAGTTAAAATAGGTTTTATTGCACATTAAAGGACCTTTCTGGATTCTCACTGTCCTTATTATAAAATAAGCTCACAGAGAAAGGAAAGGAGATTGCTCCAGTCAGGCACCCCTCACAGGCTCTGCATCACTCTGGCTCTACAGAGCCCAGCAGCAGTGTGGGGTGGGCTCTGCTCATCATCTCCACAGGGTGCTGGAGGCAGCAGAGTGGGCTGTGGCCAGGTGTCCCAGCTCCCCCAGGAGCAGTCGTGGCTGTGTGGGCACACACAGCAGCCCCTGGCCCCCGGGGGCAGCAGCACAGGAGGGAAAAGGTGGGTGCTGACACTGCTCTGTGGATGGGGGCAAGGTGGATGAGGTACAGGTGGGGTGAGACATCCTCCAGGCATTGCCAGGGCAGGCAGGTGGGGAACTGGGTGGCTGCAGGAGGAAGTCCTTGCCTGGGGTTGACCAGGAAAAGAGCAGCCAACTAACTCCCTGTGAGGCTTCTGGGAAGTCATTTAATGAGCTCCTTGGAAGTTATGTTTAAGGGCTGCTTGAGTGATGTGGAATGGAACAAGCTTGCAGAGGATGCACTTCATTACTGTGCTCCAAATTGGATTTCATGCCCTTTCAGATGATTCTTTGGGGATGACTCGGGCTTTCCTACCCCAGCTGTGTAGTAACTTGCTCTACAAGCACATTTCTGGTTGTCCTGGCTTTTCATCTCACAAGAAAGAGCTCCTCAGGCCACCATTGGAATCAGCTTTCTACTGAGAATTCAAGTGAGAGCTTTCCTTTTATGCTCTTTTGTGCTTTACCCAAGCCCCTGTCATGCCCTTCCTACGCATGCCATCCTGGATTCCTGACAGCCTGGGGTTTTTCCCACAAGTCCAGCCACACAGCAGAGAGCAATTAGTGTTAATGCTCAATGTGGCATCAATCTGCTGCTGTGGAGCAACTCCTGCCCACATGCAATGGGGTGTGTGCAGCTGGCGGCTAATGCGTGCCTCTGCCCGGTGAGCCATCCCAGCTTAGCCCCACATCCTGCTCCGGCCATCTCCTGCCACCATTAACTCCAGAACTGATGTCGCTTGAAGCTCCTAACGTCTCTGAGTCCTTGGCTTTTGTTTCTGAGCTTTGCTCAGGGCAGCTTTGACTGCCAGTTCAATCCCTGAGGACGGGTCTGCCCTGGCAGCCCCTCAGTGCTTGTCTGGCTGTGTGTTACACACGTGTCCATCCCCGGCGGTGGGGCAGGCGGGCGGGTGGGTGGCTCTGGGTGCCGGGTCAGCGCTGGCCGCGCTCCAGCGTGTCGGGCAGCTGCTCGCTGAAGGCCGTCTCCAGCCGCAGCGTGCTGTAGTTGGGGGGGGGAGTCCTGGGCAGGGGGCCGTCCTGGGGCAGCGGCAGGCGCAGGGCCGTGGTGAAGGTGGGCAGGTCCTCGTCGCCGCAGGCGGGGTTGTGGTGGCCCTGCCCCTCGGGGTCGCTGGCCCGCGGCTGCCGCCCGTGCCACCACTTCTTGGCCCGCTGCCACTGGCGCCGCAGCACGATGGACAGGGAGTCGATGAGGAACACCTCCACGATCTCGATGACGCACACCACCGAGCAGCTCATCCACAGCCCCAGCTGGCCCCCGAAGTTGGAGAGAAGAATGACGAGCTGGAGGAGCAGAGAGCACCGAGTCAGGGTCTGCAACGGGCACGTCGTGTTCACGGTGCCGATACAGCAGGCGGGGACACCGAGCTGGGCCACCAGGGCTTGCTCAGCGCTCCTCAGCGCAGTGGGCCCAACTCTGCTGTTGCTCTCTCTGGCTCTGCTTCAGAAGGAGCCTGGAGCTGAGCTTGCTGTGGGCAGCCTGCAGGCTGCCCCTGCACAGGGCTTGGGGCTGGACAGGCAGGGACGTGGCCCGAGATAAGGGCTGGAAAGGGCAGGACCAGCCCAGAGGTGCATATCTGAGATCAGCTTCCTGCCCCTGCCCGTGTGGGACTGCTCCCCTGGGCAGGTGAAAGCTCCCAGCCTGCGTGGGAGGAAGTGCTGTGTCTCCTGGGAGTAGGGACCAGCACGCTCACTCACTGTGTTGGCAGGATTCTCCGAAATGAATCTCTCGTTCAGGTCCTTGTAAAACACCATGAGGTTGGCAAGATCTGTCCTGGGGAAACAGGAGGCAGGCAGAGGGTTTAGTAAAACAATAACATGAAACATACTGAAAAACTATGCAAATAACCAGTTGGACCAGTAGGGCTGGGCTGCTCCAAGGGAGCTTTTTCCCCAATTGCCATCATTAGGGCTGCCCAGATCGTATCAGAGCTGGAGGTGCAAGGCAGGAACACACAGGGGGACTTACTTGTTCAGCTTCTTGTTGAGTTTTTGCCCTTTGTCCCAGGAGAGAACTCGGAGCATCCAGTCCTGGAGAACAGACAGAAAATGCAACTCTAGCTGCAGGTTCTTGTGCACAGACCCTTGGGAAGGGACTCATGCTCCACACCTCCTTGGGCTGGTACGGGTACCAGAACTGAGTGTGACAGGCCAGCTGAGCCCCGGGGGATCTCCCAAGACAAATTTCAGTTCAATGTTGAACTCCTGGAGAGGGAGCCCTGAGCTGGAAACTACAGACTGGTCTCGGGGAGCAGCATCACTGAATGCTACTGATTACCCTAGGGCCTCCTGCTTTTGTGCTGAGCCTCTGGGGTTACTCAATGCCTCGTGCTAGGCTGCTGTTCTGGTGGAGTGCACCTGGGGACTCACCTCTGACACGGTGGATGGCCACTGAGCAATGCTGGTGGTGAGCGCCCACTCCTTGAAGCTGCAGAGAGAGGCAGGATGTCACCTGTGAGCTCCGACTCCCACGCACACTTTACCTCTGGCTGTGGCAAGGACTCACCTGCAGGCGTCTTTGCAGATCTGCTGGCAGCCCAGCTGCTCCTTCACAAACTTTTCGTGCAGTCTGTAGTAGCAGTACACTGCAGGGAAGAAATGGGATGTGTGTGAGAAACCAGAAAGAAAACTTGCTGGAGTGGGACATCTGGGGCATAGGTGGCCTTTGAGGCCATTGCCTACATGGTGGGGATAAAAAGATTTACCCTATAATATTGCAAAAGACTCTTGAGAAGTGGGTGTCACTTGATATAGGCATGAAAACTGCCACGCCTGGTCAAGCCCTCCACTCCACTGTTCTGTGGTGGGCACAGGTGACAAAGCCACCAGGGGAAGTTTCACAAACCAGTCAGTGTGAGCAAGGGAGGCACTCCTGGCTCTGGGTGTGGGGGCTTAAGTGGGTTAAGGCAGATTTGCCTCATCCCAGCACGCTGGGTGTGCAGCAGCTCTGACAGGGACACTGGGGTGGGTACAGGGGCTGTGTGACAGGGACACTGGGGTTCTGGGTGCAGGGGCTGTGTGACAGGGACACTGGGGATGCAGGGGGCTGGGACAGGGACACTGGGGGTGCAGGGGGCTGTGACAGGGACACTGGGGTGGGTACAGGGGGCTGTGTGACAGGGACACTGGGGATGCAGGGGGCTGTGTGACAGGGACACTGGGGTGGGTGCAGGGGCTGTGTGACAGGGACACTGGGGTGGGTACAGGGGGCTGTGTGACAGGGACACTGGGGTGGGTGCAGGGGCTGTGTCACAGGGACACTGGGGTGGGTACAGGGGCTGTGTGACAGGGACACTGGGGGTGCAGGGGGCTGTGTGACAGGGACACTGGGGATGCAGGGGCTGTGTGACAGGGACACTGGGGTTCTGGGTGCAGGGGCTGTGTGACAGGGACACTGGGGTTCTGGGTGCAGGGGCTGTGTGACAGGGACACTGGGGTGGGTGCAGGGGCTCTGTGACAGGGACACTGGGGGTGCAGGGGCTGTGTGACAGGGACACTGGGGTTCTGGGTGCAGGGGCTGTGTGACAGGGACACTGGGGTTCTGGGTGCAGGGGCTCTGTGACAGGGACACTGGGGTTCTGGGTACAGGGGCTGTGTGACAGGGACACTGGGGTGGGTGCAGGGGCTCTGTGACAGGGACACTGGGGATGCAGGGGACTGTGTGACAGGGACACTGGGGTGGGTACAGGGGGCTGTGTGACAGGGACACTGGGGTGGGTGCAGGGGCTGTGTGATGGGTGGATGCTGCAGGGGACAGGACTGAGGCACGTGCAGTGCCAGAGGTGTTTCAATACTAACTCCAGTTTGGGTTCTTCTTGTAGTTGCAGTACTCGGCCCCAGCAGGCAAGGGCTGGGCGTACTGGGCACAGCCACACGAGTCCACCATGGCCTTCTGGAAGCAGGAGTGCAGGCAGATCTGGGGAGAAAAAACAGAGCTGGGGGGTAAGAGGCTGCACCAAGCTCCAGGCTCTTGTGCACCTAAAAACATCCTACTTATTGACAACAGCAGTGGGATGGGAACTCTGTTTCCCTGGGCCTTCAGGCTCTGCTGTGAGTGAATACAAACAGAGGCAGAAACTATGGCAGAAAGGAGGGTTGAGGCTCTACTGCAAAAAATAAGAATATAATCTCCTCAGAGGGTTACACATATGGGGGTTCTATGAATGCCCACACTTCCCCTACAGCCACCAAAAGCTTCAATGTTGCAGCTGCTCTTTACAGAGTCAAGGAGAGGGTTTTAGGCCTGCCATGGCACGTGGCCCATGAATCACTAACTAGGTGTGGGAAGTGACTCACAGCAGCAAACGTTCACAGCTTCCACCAAACCCTGCTGGTCCCTGCTTGGAGAGGTGAAGCTGGGAGGATTAACGAGGCAGCAGAGCTGTGGTTTGTGCTAAAACACTGGGACATGCAGGAACAGAACTTCTCTTTTAAATCCCAGTCAAGCCTTTTGGTCCCAGTCCCAGCCCTCCTGAGCACAGAGTTTCGGTGAAGTACTGTTATTAAAAACCTGAGATAATGTCTGGGTGATCCTGCCCGGCATTACACCACAGCAGATTTTCTATTCCCCATAAAACACAAATTCAGCCTAGATCTGGGCTTTGCAGCAGGTAGCAGCTAATGTAAGTACAATTCTTCAAGTGCAGAGTGCCAGAACAACTGACACTCTCCAAGAGGACCCAATTACAGAAACCATGCAAAATTAGTGGAAACTTACTCTGCAAACAAACATCCTGCTATCTGGATACTGATTAGATGGTTTCTGTTATTCCTGGAGTCCTAAAGGTCACAATTTCTGGCTTCAAGGGTTACTAAGCTGCAACCTTTACTTGGCCAATATTTTCCAGTCTCACATTGCTTGAAAATTGCCTAATGAGCTCATGTTCTCTCTTTATCTAACAGGGTGCCTGAGGGAACTTCAAACAGCAGCCACTCAGGAATAAAAGCTGGATTTTAAGAAGTGCCGTCGCATTTTACATCAGTGGTAAGAGCAACAACCCTGTGCTCAGACCGTTCTTACTCTTGGGTCCTGAACCACAAAGATTTTTATGCAGGTAGTTTTCAAGCAACTGCTAAACCCAAATAATGGCTTTACCTGGAGTGAGTAGCTCTTGTTGTAGAGATTTTCCACGGGTATGTCAGCTCCTGTCTCTGTGCAGTCACTGTAGGGTTTGCTCAGCTTGCGAGACCGAGTCTGAGAAACAGAAAGAGCAAAACTTGTTGTTTTGGAGCTCACAGAGAAACCAAAGGATTCAGCAACACTTTATCCCAGCTCTGAAACTGTAAGTGATAAGGCAGCTTTGAATAGAATGTTTACTTTCTGCTACCTAAAATGATTTGTTGATCCCTTGTCAAAACAAAGGGTTTTTTGTTTCTAATATCCGTTTCCCAAAACCTGCTCTGGTGGGATTCTCTGCTGGCTTCCTGGAAACCTTGTTACAGGAATGCAAGGTGGTATAAACACAGCAGTGAGGATTTTTCAAAGCAGAGAAGTCCATATGCATGTTCTCTCCCAGTCTTAGAGGCTGTGTGTCGTTCCTCTGGATGTTTGTGCTCTGAGGGTTGGTGGCTGTTGGATGGGGGTTTGGGTTATTTTCTGTGAGGATCACCACCTGCCTGAGCTGTTGTTGCACTGGCTGCCTGTGCCCTGGGTAAACAGCACTTGAGGCTCCACTAGTGCTCAACAGCACCTCTCTCAATCCACTTTAAATCAAATGTTTGTGTCTCCCTCAAACCTTTTTCCAGGTGCTGCTTTGACCCTTCCTCTCAAATGCTAATGACTTTTCCTGTTCTGCAATCTCTGCCCAGAGCAAAGAGCTCTGACATGCCAAGTCTGTGCCTTCAAGCTCTGTGAAACCAGGGCTGGGAGCCCTCAAAATCCCAAAATCTGATTGCAGCTGCATTGCCCACTTCCTGCAGACTGCCTCACCTCCCTCAGCCCCTGCTATCTTTCTGCAGTAATTGTCCACTTTACAACAGAGTGGCCTGAAACCACAAGAAACATCCATTTAAGAATCCATTGCCTGTCTTTCTCTACAGAATTTAAAATTAGAATTAAAAATTCTGTACAAAGGATCAATTTAGCAGGAATCTGAAAAGGCTGATAGCCCCATGGGCTCAGAATGCAGCTCCTGAGGCCACACCTGCTAGCAGCACACCTCACCACTTTGTCTGCAGCAAGACAAGGCTCTAGGCCAGTACGGTGCAAGTCAGGGCTTTTAGAGATGCTCAAATCTCTCTTTGGAGGGAAAGATGGGATTTCAGTATTAGAGATGCATTACTTCTAAAAACTGACTGAAACCAGCTTCTAAGTTCCACATACTACATAGTGCCAAGACACTGCCTCAGTCTGCTCCTGGGGCATCCAAGGGATGATCGATCCTGTGAAGGGAATTATTTGGTTGTGGCTTATGCTCCTACAAAAGCTTACTTCTTCCTTCAGGTACTGAAATAATTTCCAAACTAAATATTTAACTAAAGCACTGTAACTCTGACCAAGCAATGCCTTGTTTGCATTCCAAACATCTTGGAATATTTTGGAGGTGGGGGGCAGTGCTAGTAGCCAGCAGAAACGCAGGAGCAATAACCAGACAGTGATGCTGTGTTCAGAGCCCAGCAAGCAGCACCTTTGTGACCTTGCACGTGGGCACAAGGACTGACCTGGCACCTGACAGGGTGCTGCAGCCCTGTCCTGACCATCCTGACCCCCCACCACCCAGCAGGCTCTCTGGAGCTGTCCTTTCCCTGCAGGACAGGGATCCCCAGCTTTTGTTCTGGGACCAGAAGCTGTGTCCAGCTTCTATTTTGGCTGCCTCATTAGGATGCAATTGGATCCCTTCCTCATGACAAATCTTTTTATGCACAGACACTAAGATGTGCCCAATCTTGTTTTTTATACGGCAGCAACAGTCCAAACCTGTTGTGCTAAGAACATATTACATTAAATACTGAGACTCTGCCTTCCGTGACTGTCTCTGTACAGTGATGGTGACAAAGAAAAGAGTCTTGTGAGACTTTGTGTCCCCACACCAGCCTGGTTCCCAAACCTCTCAGTCGTGATTAACCAAGGAGTTGCTGCCACAGTTTTCCAGACAGCTGGAAGACAGTTAACTATTTGCATTTTGTAAACCTTCTTTTAATGTCTTTTCTAATGCAGGGCCTATCACGATGGGCACACCCAGATAAGCTGGATGGCTGATGCTCCGAGCAGACCACCAGAAAGAAAGGCAGAGCTGAAGTGCTCACTTAACAGCCCATCCAGATGAAAGGAGACCTGGCACAGCTTTTGCTGCTGTGTCGAAACCCCTTGGGCCAAATGCCTAATCTGAACTACTCTAAATGGGGAAAGCAGGAGCTGCAGCTCTCCCTGCCTTTGCTGACAGCTGGCAAAAGCAAAGCCGCTGCCCCCGAGGGTGCTGTTACTGCTGGGGTAGAGAGAAAACCAGCAAAATGAGGCTTACATTCACAAAACAGTTCAAGGGGTTGTGCTGCCACCATCCCTAAGGACTCGACCCCAAGGTGGAGACCCACAGCTCCAGCTCTGGTTCCTCTGCCCCGGGGACCCTCGTGGGATGAAACTCCCTGCTCATTGCTAAAGCCAAGCCAGGCACTTGACAATACATTTCTGTGGTTGTAAATTTTGCTGTGAAAACAAAACCAAAAATCCCCTGGAAAGCCAAGGGGTGGAAGAAAAGGGAGAACAAACAATATCCCAGGCGGTTTGGTTTATAAAGACCTGATTTTCCCAAGGCCTCTTTTGTTCAGAAAAGTGCTATCACAGGATTTCCCTCAGGGCACTTCAGCCTCTGAGTGGGAGGTATTTAAAGGCCTTCGAGCTGCTGGCTCTCTGGAATCACCCCAGCAGCTCCTATTTACAGCTGTACCAAGGCAAAGGTGAAGAGGAGATTGTTGCCACTCACAAAGTGCATCCCTATGGAGGTGGCCGCTGCAGTCTCAATTTCCGTGCCGATGTCCTCAATGAAGGGATACTCGTTCTGGTCGTGGACGATGATCTTGGCTCCTGTGGATGTCACCAGGAAGGGGTTGTAGTCTGCTTCGTCGATGTACAGAACAACCTGCAGCCCTGAACCACAGAGACAGAGCAGGAAGTTACACCAGGAGCCAGAGCCACCTTTTCTAGTCAAGGAGGGCAGCACAGTTTATTTTATCTGGCCTCAAGTAGAATGTAACAGCCAAGCACAGCCTCTGCCCAGCCAGACCAAGACACCTGCAGCCAGTAACACCCCTTGGTGGTACTGAGTACAACAAACAAACAAACAACATTGCTGAGAATGTGGCTGGAACTCACTTAGAAAGTTATATAACTGGGCAGCAGTAATTTCAGCTGGAAAACATTAGTGATGCAATGATATTATCTGTATTCTCAGGCAAGAGTTTGCACTAGTTCAAACAGGCATTTCCACAATCAGCCTGCACATCTACAGCCAACACATCGCTCACGCTCCAGCAGGATCCAGTTTGCTGAACCACTTGTTATCAAACAGTTCCTCTGCAAACCCACAGGGAACTCCACATGTGTGCACAGTGCAGTGGAACACCCCACATGTGCAAGGCCCTGGGACACCCCAGGTGTGCACAGTGCCCCAGGACACCCCAGGTGTGCACAGTGCAGTGTAACACCCCAGTGTGCAGTGCCCAGGGTGCAGTGCCCCAGGACACCCCAGGTGTGCACAGTGCAGTGTAACACCCCAGGGTGCAGTGCCCCAGAACACCCCAGGTGTGCACAGGGCCCCAGAACACCCCAGGTGTGCACAGTGCAGTGTAACACCCCATGGTGCAGTGCCCCAGGACACCCCAGGGTGCAGTGCCCAGGGTGCAGTGCCCAGGGTGCAGTGCCCCAGGACACCCCAGGGTGCAGTGCCCAGGGTGCAGTGCCCCAGGACACCCCAGGGTGCAGTGCCCAGGGTGCAGTGCCCCAGCACACCCCAGGGTGCAGTGCCCAGGGTGCAGTGCCCAGGGTGCAGTGCCCCAGGACACCCCAGGGTGCAGTGCCCAGGGTGCAGTGCCCCAGGACACCCCAGGGTGCAGTGCCCCAGAACACCCCAGGGTGCAGTGCCCCAGGACACCCCAGGGTGCAGTGCCCAGGGTGCAGTGCCCCAGGACACCCCAGGGTGCAGTGCCCAGGGTGCAGTGCCCCAGCACACCCCAGGGTGCACAGTGCAGGGTGCAGTGCCCCGCTCACCGTACTCGCTGCCGCCCGTGGAGGTGCTGAGGATGGTCCCGCTCTCGCCGCTGTTGAAGGTGTAGCAGTTGCCATGGAGGGGGTGATGGAAACGAGTGAAGTGCCTGGAAGAAATCAAGTATCATGACATTGTTCCCTGTAGTTCTGTCTGTGGGAGAAAGGCAGCACATCTGGGCTTCGGTTTTGGCAGAGACAGGTCAGGACTGCATGGGGGGTTTATTACTTCTTTTCAAGAAGTTTATTTTGCTGAAGGATGTGGGTCCCTTTCTGAGTAACTTGAAACTACATGGCAGTATGATCAAGATTAATATATCAGGAGATGGAAACTCGAGGAAGTTTTAATGTGGGAGTGGGGGTTAATAGCATGGGGGAGGCAGATTCACAGGTCCAGCAGTGGCTCCTGCTGGAATTCAGCAAATACCAAATATTCCATTCCTTCATATTATGGACTTGGACAAGCTGTTAAGATGGCAGGAATTTTCTGTGCACTGACCTTTTGTCACAAGATAGGCCATCAAAGAAACATGTCAGTAGAAGGTCATCAGCAGAATAACTCAATTTTTCTTTAGTCTCCAGGGGAATTTGTGCCATGATGTTCATGTAATGCAGCTTGTACCACTCCTGGATAGCATTAACCCCCGAGCTGAACGTGTACAGGGCACACTCACTGCTGTTGTTCGCGTCACACTGGCAAGCACAAAAGGGAAAAAGCATTTCAGATGGACTGAAATCACGGATTCTACAAGGCAGGTGTAAATTAAGGATTGTACAAGGTACATCTGTTTACCTTCCACAGAAATAACCATGTATGAAGTCACAGTGGGCATCAAAGAGCTTTTTTGCAGGGCTAAGTGATATGACCAAATATTTCAGGACCAAAAAAAAAAGGTCACAGATGACACTGACTCTATTTGGGAAGACCTCAGGAAGGTACTTCTCCTCCAGAGAGCTGGAGGTGAATCTGCAGCAGCCATGGGTGCTTAGGCAGAAGAGCAGACAGGGTGCTCTTCACCACTGTGCACCACAAAGCCACCTGAGCAGGCACTAAAACCTGCCCGAGGGACACTGACCCCAGCACAGCCCCTGGCCAGGACACAGTGACACTCACCAGCTGAAAGCCAATGATGTCATTGGAATCGCCCGAGTTCACGATGGACGAGTCCTTGTGAAAGACACTTCCCTCTATTTTCCTCTTCTGCCCACTGTGCAGGTCAGTCGCTGTCCTGTAGAAGTCCTCGACCTTCAGCAGAGGGATCTGTTGGAAGAAGTCGCTCCCTGTGCTGTTCCAGTCATCCACTGACCGGCGCACCTTGGACTTGCCCTCAGAAAATCCATAGAAAGTTTCCAAAGCTTTTTTTGTCTCTTTGTCCAATTCAGATAAATATTCTTTCATGGCACTGTACCTGCATGGAAGAGAACATGACAGTGACATCCCATCCCACTGGCTGCCCAGCTGCAGTGCTCTGCCTGCTGCTCTGTGGATGGGACAGAATTCCCCGTGGAGGTCTCACACCAGTTTCTCACATCAGTGAGGGCAGACAGTTATATCCACGGGGAGATCTTGGAGCAAGGGCCCCAGGAAGCAGAGCAGACTGAACTACAGAGAAAGTTCTCCCAAGACTCTCTGTTCCTTATGTTAGGAAGACTGAGGAGGCAGAGTATTTGGAAATAAGACTTCATCTGTGGAGAGTAATCAAAGCCCTGGATCCCCGTGGGGACCGGGGTGGGAATCTGGCAGCAGAACACAGAGCAATGTAAAGCACGATTTGACAGGAGAAAAAGTATTGGTGATGGATGATGTCAAAATCTCCCATAAGGAAAGAAAGAAGCAAAAGAGGAGTGACACATGTCCCTTTTCCATTCTTTAGGAGATGACAGTTTGTAATCCCGGAGCTTTGGTTCTGAGAAGAAGGGAATTTGAAGAGAGCCAAAGAGCTGACAGGGACTGTCTGGAGCAGAAAGCAGCATGAACCGAGCCGAGGTCAGCAGGCAGCAGAGAGTGTAAGGCACACAGAGAGGGATGCGGCACTCCAGGTGCCCTACAGGGAAAACCCACGGTTGGGAAAGTGCGACAAGCAGCCCCGGGACGAGCCGGGGAAGGAGTCTGGAGCTGCGCTGACCTGCCATCCTCCCACCAGCTCCCCAGCCTTACTTGTAGGGGTTGATGTTGCAGATGGTGACGGCGGGGAAGGGCAGCTTCTGGAACTGGACGGTGACGGAGACCGAGGCGCTGTAGTAGTTCATGAGGAGCTCTGCGCACTGCCAGAGGATGAGCCCCACGGCGCTGAGGGTCAGCAGGATCCAGAGCAGGCGGCGCAGGCGGCCGCGGGACACCACGATGCGGCGGCAGCCGTGCGTGTTGGTGTTGAGGCAGTACCAGCGCATCAGCTCGCTCAGCGTGGGCGCCTGCGGGCCCCGCACCGGCAGCGTCCGCTTCAGCCGCGCCGTGATCTTCTTACCGGGAGCCGTGGCGGCCGCTGCGGACGAACCGGGCGCTGAGCGGGCGGCTGGGGGATCGGCGCCCGCCCGCCGCCCGGTGCCCCGCCACACCGCCACCGCAGGTTCCCGTCCCGCCCGGCCCCGCGGAGCCGTCACCCGGCA
This sequence comes from Phylloscopus trochilus trochilus, assembly GCA_016584745.2. Classification (NCBI taxonomy): domain Eukaryota; kingdom Metazoa; phylum Chordata; class Aves; order Passeriformes; family Phylloscopidae; genus Phylloscopus; species Phylloscopus trochilus. The sequence goes on from WQNJ02000011.1 coordinate 16,936,150, forward strand.
TCCCACCCCTCTCCCGGTGTTTGATCCCCGGAACGGCCGGCCCGGGGGGGATCGCGCTCGCCGCGCCTCACCTCGGCCGCCCTCCGGGCCCGGCGGCGCCATGCTCCGCTCTCAATGCCGGCGCCGCTGCCGATGGGGCGGCGGGCGGCCGCCCCGGTACCTACCCCCGCCGCCGCCCCGCCCCGGACCGCCACCGCCCCGCCACCGCGCCGCCCCGGACCGCCCCGCCCGCCCCGCCCGCGCCGCTCCACGGCCGCGCAGCGCCGCCCCACGGCGGCGGCCGGTGCTGCGCGGGGTGCCCGCGGTAACGGGCCCGAGCGGGGCGGGCCGGGCCGGGCGGCTCCCGGCGGCGGGGCCGGACCCCGGTGCGGCGCGCGGGGCCCCCGAGGGGCGGGGCCAGCGCCGGGGCGGGGTCGCGGGGCGGGGCCAGGCCCCGCCCTCCCCTCCCGTGCCCGCCCCGCGCCGTTCCAGCACCCAAGATGGCGGCGCTGCGGCAGCGTCTGCCCGTCGCCAAGGTGGCGGCGCGGTCACGTGGCGGCGCGCCCCGCCCCGCCCGCTGCATGGCGGCGCCGTGAGGCGGCGGAGCCGCGGCCCGACCCGGCCCGGCGGGATGCGGCGGCCGCCGGGCTGAGCTCCGGGCCGAGCGCCGGGCGGGCTGAGCGGGCCGAGCGCCGGGCGGGGATGCGCGCTGCGCCGAGCCGCCATGTCGCGGGTGAGCGGCCCCGGGCCGGCCGGCAGCGCCAAGGAGAAGCGCTCCTTCAGCAAGCGGCTTTTCCGCGGGCGGGCGGCGGGCGGCGGCGCGGGCTCGGCCCCGACCGCCGCCCCGGCCCCGGCGCCGTCCGGGCGGTCGCTGGGCGGGTTCATGAGCCGCGTGCTGAAGACCCTCTCCACGCTCTCGCACTACAGCAGCGAGCCCGAGCCCCGCGGCGCGCTCGCCCCGCGCCTGCCCCCGCCGCAGGCGACCGGCGGCCTGGGCAGCTGCTTCCCGCCGGGCCCGCCGCGCAGCCCCGAGCCCCCGCCGCGCCCCGCCGCCAGCTCCGAGGCCGTGCCCGGCGTGGCGGGGCTGCGCAACCACGGCAACACCTGCTTCATGAACGCCATCCTGCAGTGCCTCAGCAACACCGAGCTCTTCGCCGAGTTCCTGGCGCTGGAGCAGTTCCGCGGCGGGCCGCCCCCCGCCGACGGGCCGCCGCCCGCGCCCGGCGAGGTCACGGAGCAGCTGGCGCAGCTGGTGCGGGCGCTCTGGACGCTGGAGTACACCCCGCAGCACAGCCGCGACTTCAAGGTGAGCGGGGGCCTCGTCCCGTGCAGGCGGGAGGAGCGAGCGCCAGGCCGCCGGGGGCAGCCTTGGAGGGCCGGTGTCCGCCGTGCGGGGCTCGGGGCTCAGCTGGCGCTGCCGTGGATCACAGCAGGTCCGAACGTGGCACAGAGTGTCACCATCACACGGGCACCGTAGGCTGCCCCGGTCACCACCTGCGGTGGATGTTTTGCCACTGGTGCGAGCACCCACGCGGTGGGAAGAACCCCCTGGTGTTGCCGGCTGCGTGCCGGTAGCTCTGGAGTGCTGCTCCTGCTCTCAGCATCCTCCTAGAGCAGCAGACCCTGATCCAGGGACAGCCTGGCACACCCACGGCAGCGCCCTGGACACCAGAGAGGTGCTGCCACTGTGCTCTCTGCTCGCGGTCTTTGATGCTGGCTGACGGCTCTGGATGGTTCTTATGGGTGAAAATACCCCTTTTACTGTTTCATTCCCCTACTGTGCTACTGTTAGGGAAGTTTCAGCTGACTGAAGTTTGGGAGTTGCGAGTGTCAATGGAAGGAGGCTGTTGAGAGCTGTGCCTCGTAGTCTGCTAAGCAAGAACTTGTGATTCTGGGCTGATTTGGGGAGCGTGTGTCAGGAGTAGCTGCTTGGACTCGCTCGTGTTTGGCCCCACGATGCTCTCCTGCCGCAGCCCCTGCCCTGCGGTTCCGTCTGACAGCCCCTGCCCTGCCCCAGGAGCTGTTGGAGCAGAGGGCTTGGTCTGTGCACTGTGGCTTAAAAACACCCTGCCATGGCTTTGGATGAAATCAGGCACAACTGTTCTGAAAGTGCTCTAGGCCTACTTTGCCTCTAGGAATAGGGAGAAGTATTATTCCTGGCACAGAAGACTCTCTGGCCGTGTGAGAGAACCACAGGGTGGGTGGTAGCTTCCACACTGTGAACTTAGAGATACTTCGAGGAAACTTTAGGGGAATTTTTCTTGCAGAGTAACTTGCAGAGATGTTCAAACGCATGAAGACACTGCGAGAACATCATTGACACAGTCTCGGGCTCTCTGCCTGCAGTTCAGCTGGGGTGCACAGCAGGTAGAGACTGGGTCCCAGAGTCAGCTCTCCCTTGGCGCCTGCTGGATGGTGGGATGTCCTAGAGGGTCCTTTGAGGTGACAGTGGCCTTTGGCACCCTCAAACATTTGGATGGATGCATGGCCAGCACCTCTTCCCTTTGCTTCTTCTCCTCTGCCTTTCGAGGCAGCTGCCCCACGGCTGTGCTGGGGTATTCCCTGGAGACCCTGGCTGTTTGCCTTCTCTGGGATGCCTGCCACAAGGACCACGTGTGGCTCTGGTCTTTTTGGGAGAGGTTTTTGTGGGGGAGTGCTTGGAAAGCCAATCACTGGGTGAGTCCAGTCTTGGCAGCACCGTGGGGTACTCGCCTTGACCTGCCACGGCTCCTGAGGTGGTGTGGCAGGAGAAGGAATTGTGGATTTCTCCTGAGTAATAGCAGGAAAAAAGGTTGTGAAAGTAGGATTGTCTTCTGCCAGTGAAAGTGATAGAAGGGGGAGCAGCTCTCTTTCTAGGCCAGGCTCTGCTGTTCACACAGGCTGTGGGAGCAGGGCTGGGATACCAGTGACAGCAGGAGGAAGAGCATCAGGGCCAGGGATTAAATTAAGGCCACGTTCCGTGGGTGTTGATAGTAGAACTTTGCTGTTTGCAGGCATTGCTGATGGTAAGTGAATGATGTTCTGCTTGTGGATGGAACTGGAGCCCATCCATCTCCTACCTGCCAGGCCCCTGGAGGTTTTAAAAAGCCTCTTGCTGGAGGGAATCTGGTCCCAGTTGATCCAGTTCAGCACTGCACAGTGCCAGCAGCCTGCTGCAGTTGTGTCAAGTGCTGTTCCCTTACAGAGGTCAACTACTTCTAATATGAAATTAATGTTTCTAAAGACAGTTGAGTTGCCTGAACCTGCTATTAAATGCAGTTCTTAATTAAACTTTTTCTCAGCAGCGGATTTGCACGTTCATTTACAAATGTGAACAAGGGGCTTAGGTTGGAGAAAGGCAAAGATTGGCATTTTCATTCTGGAAACTGCTGCTTCTCCCCAAAACAAGGAAGGCATCCCCCCAAGCTTGTTCTGCTTAGAGGGTGGAACATTCCTGATCTGCCTTGATGTAATTGTTTTTAAGGGTGTAAAGTGTTTTTGCAGAGTGATTTTGGGCTTTCCCTCCAACACTAATAGCCACTGACAGTAATATTTATTTGATAGGCAAAAGGTTTTTTATTCAGCATGTTTTCAAATCTATGGGGTTTTTTTGTTTGTGGGGGTTTTTTTTCTATTTTTCCTCTTTTGGCACCAAATGTAACTGGGGAAAGGCACTTCCTAATTCCTAAATACTTCTCCGCAGGTACTAAATGTATTTTAGGATAAAGGATAATACTTATTTTCTTGCTTATTCTTGTATCTGTAGGCTTCTCTCTTGGAGGAGAGGAAATTATTTTCAAGGAAGTGTGTCTTAAAGTCCTTGTGGTCAGGGGCCTTTGAGGGGATGATTTTTGGAATGCTTTTTACCCTCAGCTGGTTTTCCTTGGTAGTGTTTTCTCTCTTTTTAAGTTGGTCTTCAGGAAACAACCCGTGTAAATGGGTTTCTGAATGATGTAGCAGCTGAAAATGAGGAAAATGCAGTTCAAACAAGTGGTTTGTGGTAAATGGCAGGCTGAGGGCATAGCCTGGCAGAGGGGAGTGCACAGAGAGGGGAGGTCGGGAGTGCTGGCAGTGCAGGGGCTGTAGGAGGCTGAGGTGGTAGGAGAAGGTCCTTAGGTGTGGACTGAGAGGTGGAACCAGAAGGGTTTGGTTCCTGGGTTGGGAGCCTGGGCTGCCCTTCCTGGGAAGAGAATGGGAACACCATGGCAGAGCCGGTAGTTCCTGGGTTTCTCTCTGAGGATGACTTTGCCCTTGGTCCTGTGCTCCTTTGCTGTTTGCTTTAACAATCCTTCTCTTCCGATTTCTCAGGGGGTTTTGTTTTCCTGCCCAAACAAAGCTGCTGCTTTCATAACAGGGGCCAGTATTGCAGCTTGTGCTTCCTCTTTCCCCTTTGTGATGGTGTGACAATGGTGACAAACATCTATTGTATAAGCAGGGCTTTGGGCTGGTGTTTTTGCGGGGAGCTGTCCCTCCTGCCTGCAGAGTTCCTGGGAGTGTCAGACAGGGAGGACAGAGCACCCTTTGTGTTGGGAACTGGTCTGCAGCACTCGGAGGTGATGGTGGGGGTCATCAACGAGAAGGATTTTGATTTAAACTAATTGGGCTTGAAATTATGTTCTTATGCAAATCCTCTGCCCTCTGTGAAGTGTGGGTTTTCTGTGAATGATGAGGATCTTTCTGTTTTGAGACTTTTTTGGAGGCTCTAAGGCAGTTGTACACTGAAGCATGCCATTGTCTCGCAAGACCCTTTGCATGCCAGAGCTGGGATTGCATTTCGTGTTCTACAAGAAGATGGCCCTGGCTGTGACCTGCAGCATGTTCAGCAAATACAGCACAGTCACCATAACTCATTTGGGTTGGGTTGTCAGAATTGCATCTGAACCCAGAATGAATCCCTGTTGGTAGAGCAGTGATTATTGTGCCAGGTTAAAAGTACTGCTTCCTTTTTTATTTATTTATTTTTAAACTTATGTTTGGTGTGAGATTTCCAAGCAGCTGTTTGAAACTCATTTCAAGGTATCTTGGGAACGCATTTGGTGCAAATATCTCACTTTGGGACAAGCAATCTGCCAGATGTGTTAGGCACTTCTTTGGGAGTTAATCACTAACTCCTGAGCTGTGAAAGAACTCCTGGAAGTGTTGACATGGTCAGATCTTTGCCTCCTGTTGAAGGTGCAGTGAGAGCAGCTCTCAGTGGGGGCTGCTGGGGCAGCGTGGGTGTCAGGAACCTTTGGTCCTGCTCACGGAGCTGTCAGCCCCAGGCCCTTCTGCTCAGCAGAGCCCTTGTGCCTTGCTAATGGGGCCAGTGATGTGTCAGATGTGATCTCCTGGATTGTATGGAATTGTTTTGCTCCCTGCCTAGCACAGGGTCAGTTATTCTGTTCTGGATAGGGTCAACTGCTTATTCCTAAATATTTCTGCAGAGAGCAAACTGTCCTCCCTCTGCACAGAGGGATGAAAGAAAAAATGTGAGACCCTTCCCCCTTCCCTCCTGGTCCCTTGGCTCTTGGTTCCTGGTGCTTCAGTTTCTGTATTGGTCTAAGGGGGTTTGAGTGGTGATATGGGATGTTGAAGTGCTTGTTGCAGTTCAGTCCAGGTGCTTCCAGTGGTGGCATCATACTGAGGAGGCTTGTCCTAGGGCTGCTCTGGGAATTAGAGTTAACACACTTTCCTTGAAATAGAAAGCGAGTTTCAAATTTTCGACATTTTTGTGATGGTTCTTGACATCATGGAAGTGCAGTTCACTGGGATCACAAAGATCTGGCAGTCTGCCATGTTACACCCTTTTTTTTTAAATGTTCATTATCAATGAGATGTCCATTATTGTGTGTTTAGTTTGTTTTGCTTATTTTCTTGCCTATTTTTCCTTAAAGTTGCTTTACTTGCTTTCTACACTCATACTCCTAAACCCCCTGGGAAGGGCTTCCTGCAGCAGATCTGGTTGCCTTAAGGCAGCTGTCTGACTTACCTGTGAAATCCAAATGCTTTCTGGGGATTTCTGTGTTATGCTTCAAACTTTGATCTGGGTGAGTGCAGCACAGGGCTGGGGAGCTGGGGCTGAGCTGCAGAATCCATAGGTTGGATGTGGTTTGCTGAGGGGGTTCTGCTAGAGGGGGCAGCACAAGTGTGGTGGGGGTGCTCCACCCCAGAGCAGGGGCTTGGACAAGGCAGGAGAAGAGACCCCAGTGTGGAACAGCTCTGCTGCTCCACTGCCAGGTGGACCCTCTGTGAGGCTGGAAGGGTGAATGTACATCATGGCCAAAATGTGTTTTCTGTCTTCTGAGCTTCCAGGTTCTTATTTCCATGCTGTTGTTCAAAATGCCACATGGTGAAAGTATGAGAACTGTGTCATGCCTGGCAGCCTGTGGAAGTGGTGAGGGGGATGCATGTTCCCAGGCAGCTTAATTGGATCTGGGTTGCTCTGTACATGGCCACACTTGGTTGGAGTGAACTCATTCTTCTTGCCATTTGAGCAAAGCATTGCTAATGAACTTGCTTGCATTTGGTTGTGTCACTGAAGTGAATGTTCGTTATAAAGTGCAAGGGAAGGCTTCTCAGAGTGGTAATGATGGCATTCCCCCATCTCAGTTTCTGTGTCCAGCTTGGGACCTGAAGCAAAGCCTGGAGAGAGTGGGAGAGGTGCAGGTGTGCAGCTGGAGCACAAGCTCCTTGGGCTGCCGAGCCCAGTCTTCACATCCAAAGTGTCCTCTGTGCCAGCATTTACTGATAGTCCTCTACTGAACTGCTTCATGTTTGTGGCATTCTCCTGCTCCTCAATCCCTTACTCCTTTGAATCCCACCAGTTGCTCTACTAGTGTAGCAGGAAAACAAATTCTTGCTGAACAATATGGGATTCCTGCTCCTCATAAGGGTGAATTCTCCTGGCAGCCAGCACCGACTTCTGGCAGTGCCTTCTGGCAGCAAGACCTGCACTCTGGGAAGGGCCTGGAGAGGAATGTGCCACTTGGGGAGTGCAGCACCCACAACCTGCCTCGGTGTCAGTGCACACACAGCAGCCCTGGACAGCATCATCTGGGCAAACTTCACTCTCTCCTTGTGCGTTGAAGGAGGGTGGTTGATGAGGATTAGCAGGCTTCAGCCTGGAAGGGTGAGAGTAGCTGCTGGCATGAGAGCTGTTAGGTAGGGGCTGGTGAGGTGGTGCTTCTTGTCTGGGCTTGTTAAATGTGGTGGAGAATCCCTCTGGTGCTGCTGTGCTGCTCCCTGTAGTGCTCCTCTTGGCTTTGCTTCCTGAAGTTTTCTCCTAAGGGCTGTGTTTAATGCCCTCTGCACTGTACAGGGCAGGGCTGTGTGGGGACACGGGCTGCCCATGGAGCTGCCATGCCCCGTGGGGTGCTGCCTCCAGAGCCCTGGTGCCTCTGGGCACACAGGGCAAGGGAAGAGTGCTTTGTCCTGCCCCGGCTGCCGTGACAGACCTCCTGTCATCAAAGCTCCCTTTTCCCTGCTTGGTGCCTGTGGTAAGGCCAAGTCCACAGCAATCTCATCAGTCCCTGAATGGAGGAGCTCCCTTCCTGAGCCCTGGTGCCCAAATCACACTGCTGGCTGGGTGCTGGTCTCCCCAGGAGAGAGCATCTCCAGAGAGGGGAAAGTGCTGTCTGTGTGTGAGCAGAGAGAGTAATTCAGGTAAAGGATTGTCTGCTGTAGAACATATTCAAACGCAAAAGCGTGGTTGTGGGCTTAAAAAAGAGAAATAACATGGTTGAGCATAACTCCCTGTTCAACAGAAGATAAAGAATAGCCTTTCTCTCCTGTGCATGTGTGTCATTGGGTCAGGTCTCTAATGAGCTGACTTCATCTGTTCACGTGCAAAATCCTTCCACAGTTGCTTCCTAGCAGGGCCACACTGGAAAACAGCAGACTGGCATTTTCCCTCTAGTTGTCTTTGTGATCTGGAACAATAATAGCAGCAAAGAAGAGGCCAGCAGTTCAGCTCTGTTTCGATCTATTTATTGCATCTCTTTACAGCAGTAGATGAATTATTATTAAACTTTCAGTGGCCTGATAAAAATGGTAATGTGTCTTTGCTGTAAATCTGCTTTGTGGGCAGGCAGGGGCTGATATGGTTACAGGGTGCTTGCATTAGGGGTACATAAGTGGAATTGATAGGAAATTTTGCTTTCCCCCCTTATCTCTTTAGATGGAGCGACTTCATTCAGGGTCTGTGTACCACTGCATGCACATCTGGTGGAAAGTGATCCACCCCTCTCCTGCCAAGCTCACAAGGGCTGAGCTGAGGAAAGGGCTGGAGGTGCTGTGCACCATGGATGTGTTGGGAGGCAGTGCCACTCCTGGTGCCTCATAGCTGAAACAGCTGCACCAGAATTGTTCTGGAGTCATTCTTAATACCCTGCAGTGCTGGACAGAAGCTGGTCAGATGTGCCAACTCTACTTACAGGAGAACCAGATTAGGGGCGGAGGATTAATGGCTCTTGGGGGTTGGTAAATGTGGTGGTTTTCATGTGTTTTTAAAGCATTTGCTTCCTAACTGTGTCTGAATCCAGTTACAGTTGCTGTTGCATTACTGCAGGACCAACAAAATGAGGTGATTGTTGTCTTAAGTGATGAGCAAAAGAGGAGTGAAAGTTTAGGGTTTTGGCAAGGCTGGGCTGGAAGAGCAGACTTGGAAAGTAAATATGGAGAGGTGCTGGGTGCTCTGTGATGAGGTTCTTGCTCATTTGTCTACTTTGCCTGTCAAATGTTCCTGGAGCTGTTCAGGAATGGGCAGTCTGGCTGCTGAGAGCTGCGGTCCCCCATCCATAGCACAGGGCTGTGGGGGCACCCCCATGCTGTTCTGCCTGCTGCTGGAGGACAGGGAGGAGTGTGGGGCTGTGTTTGGTGCTGACCTGTCAGGCTGGGAGGGGGGGCTGCACTTTAGGAGTTCCTGGTCTTTGTCTCAATTGTTAAATTGTTTATTTGAGTCAGCACCTCTGTCTCTCAGATTTAATCATGTCCCTCAGCACTGACTGTTCTGACTGGGTGTCCACTGTTCCCCTCCACACTGTGCATGTCTGGGGCTGGGAGGAGGGCACACAGCTTTCCCTGGAGCAGCAGCCACAGGGGTTTAAGCAGGAATGGACCCACTTGTAGCAGAGCTGGCAGGAAGCGTGAGTGACACTGGGAACATGCTGCTGGTGCTGGAGTGTTTGTTTAGCAGAGCCTCTTGTGAGGAAGTTGCATCTGATATTTTGTAGTGCTTCCTGAATAATTTCCAGCATCTTGTGATGTGTCTCCACAGGCAGCTCTTTATCCTTAGTCCACTCAGGCTGCAAGAGTGCTGAGAAAACCAGAGCAATTATCATGGAGATGCTTCTGAGCTGAGCAGTGACACAGATACAGAGCAAGGCACGTGACTGCTGTGCATCCGTGGCTTCACTGTGCTTGGGATTGGTAGAGACTGGCTGCTCTCTGTGGGACACTGCATCACCAGAGACACACTTCAGTAAAAGCCAGGGAAGCTCTGGGCTGGAGTGGTGTGCTGTGCCTTGGGGGAAGAGGCAATAACAAATACTACCCTGGATTCCCAAAGTCCTTATGTTTCTGTACAGAACCCCTCCATGTCCCCTTTTCACTTGAAATACTGGGATTTGCTTCCTCCCAGCAAAGCCAAGAGCCTTTTATCATCAGCTCTGTCTGATGATAAAAGTGAAGTGCAGTGACAGTGCCTGGTGGCTGAGCTCAGTGGGACAAAGGACGCCAGAGAAGGCTGCTGGCTCTGGCTGATGGGAGAGCGTCAGTTCAGGCCTGCTCCCATCACACCTCTTTGTGTCTTGGCACACAGGGACCACACACAGGGACCACACGCTGCTGGGCATGTGCCTGGCATCTCAGCACTTCTTTCCCTTGGCTCTCGGTGGTCAACTCACTGAGAAGAATGAGCTTGGCTTTGTTGTGACCTGCAGTGCTGTTGGAGGCCTCCTCCCTTGGTGGGAGTAGGGGACATCATCCCCTGGTGCTGAGCTGGGTGCAGTGGGCTGGGAGGGGTGGGTACCTGAGCTGTCAAAACTCAAGTGTGTTACTGTAGGAGCGTGTGTAACAGTTCTGGAGAGGTGTAGTGAGGTAACCACTAAAGACTGGACTACAATCTCTGCTTCATGTGTTAGTGATTGATTTTCAGTTTGAAACTTGACACAGTAATTTAAGGGCTAAATTTAATTTTCAGTGTAGGCTTTTTTGAACAAGGTTAATGTTTGCAAAGCAAGTCTCCACGTGTATGCCTCACATTCTTCCTGTGTCATTGTCTGGGTACGTTCAGCTCACCTCTCTGCTTAAGGAGAGCCAGAGGTATCAGGCTGGTACCTGAAGAGACTCCTTTGGATCCATTTTGTGGATTATATTTTATCGTTTTATTTCTGCCAGTGGATTGAATTAGGAACAGAGAAGGCTGTTTGGTCTCCATTAATCTTCAAGCGCCCACGGACTGCTTCAAATTTCTCTCCCCCATAAAAAGATTTGCAGCAGCATCCCAAGCTGAGGTTACATTGGACACCAAGCAGAGGTGCTGGGGGTTGCCCCAGTGTGACACAGTGTTGGCTGGGGACCACTCCCATGGTTCAAGCTGTGTGCACATATTTTATGTGGGAGGGTGCTGGTCCCTGCACAGCAAGGGCAGTAAATCTGCTGTCAGAAGGGCTGCACATATGTAATGAGAGCAGATTATTTCTGTTTTCCATTATTTTGCAGCCTTGAGACAGGTGGACAGATTATAGAGCATAGAGGGTATATGTTTATCAGTCCTTTCCTGCCTCTTTCATCACCACCCCCCTCCCTGGTGACCCCATTTTCAGAGGGATAAAGCGAGCAACCCAACCTCATTTCTCAAATCTGTTGCAAAGTCTGATTAGAGGAGTGAGGCGCATGTGCAGCCTGCTGGGCCCGGGCTCCGCAGCCTTCCCACCCATTCCTGCCCTGCAGGTACTGTCTGGCCTCTGCTGGTGCCACTGTCCCTCCTGGGGATGCTGCTCAGTAAGTTGGAGTCCTGTGGGAGCAGTTTTTCCCTCTGCAGGTGTGCCAGGGATGTGGTGCAGCACAACATGGGACAGCTGCTGCTCAGCACTGCTTGCTCTGGGATGCTGTGGTTCCCTGTGTGCAGGGAAAGCTGCACCTCCCTGCCTGGGGTGGCCACAGAAGAAGATAGTGTTTAGGATGAGCAAGTTATGCATGGTGGATTCTTGATACCCAGTGGAAAAAATTCCATGGTGGCCTGTACTAGTGTGCTTGACAGGGTGCTGATAGGAAGTAATTTTGCTCTAGCTGCATGATGATGATCAGACTGTAGAAGCATCTGTGATTTAGATGAACTGATCCTGGCTGAGTCCTGGAATTGTAGACCTAGATTAGCATGGAACACCTGCATCAAGGTTTTGGGAAATGTGTGACCTCACCAAAGCTGCAATGAGCAAGACAGAGTGCGTGGGCATTAGGAGACTAAATTCTTGTTTTGCTTCAGCTTGAACAAACAGAAGATTTCCTGAGGGCAGCGGTGTCAGGTGCTGTGAGGCAGGGGTAGGTGGATGCAATGGCCTCAGGGCTGCATTAGCTGCTGCTGCACTGTCTCTTCTCTCCACAGAACATCGTGTCCAAGAACGCGATGCAGTACCGTGGCAACGCCCAGCACGATGCCCAGGAGTTCCTGCTCTGGCTCCTCGACAGAGTCCACGAGGATTTGAACAACGTGGTGAACTCTGGTGGCATGCCTCCACTGAAGGTAAGGGGTGTGCTGGGAGACAATGTGGGAGGCTAACTTTGCACACAGCCTTTCCTTTGCAAGTAGTTCTCCCCATTGACTTCTCAACTTCAGTAGTTCAGATGGATCAAAAGGTAAAATAATGTTTGTTTCTGCCCTGGGAACAGCTGTTCCACTAATCCCTGGCAAGTGTTCCTGAGGCAGTCCTGTTTGAGTGGCTCTGCAGTAGCCAGCAGGTGTTACCAGGGTGTAGTCACTGTTTGCCATGTTTGCATTTTTCTTAAACTCTTTCCCAAAAATTTGAGACCGTAAACAAAGTCACTCTCTGTAAACTATCTTGTTTTTTACTTTTCCCTCTTCTGAGGAAAGACTTTGCTTGTTAACCCTTAATGTAGCCAGTGAGTCCAAAAATCCCACCTCTTAGGTGGGCACATTGTAAAAAAGTATAAAAATAAGTTCTAAGAATAAACCAACCCCTTTTCAGAGCTTCAGCCTTCTGAATCGTGAGTCCGTGTCTCGTTCATTGTGTCCCACAGCGACACCAGGGGGCTGCCCGACCTTGTCAGGTGTGAGCCCCGTGCCCTTCCCTGGGCTGCCCTGCCCACCTTGCCTTCCTGCATGCCCACCCCTTGGAGCAGAGGGTGCTTGGTAGTTTAAAAACGCTCGTGGCATTTTCCCAGTGATTTGGGCTAAGGAAGGCAAAATTCTGGAGCCACCTGCTTGGTGCAGCCCCCACCCCCGGGTGTGCCTCAAAGTCTGCTCCTCTCTTTCAGCCGCCGCTGGAGGATGATGTGCTGCTTGAGGGCCCAGCCTTTCCCATCAGTAGCACTTTTGTGCAGGAACTCTTTCAAGCCCAGTACAGGTACGGTATTTTGTAAGTTTGCTGAATGTATGGGTGACCCCAGGGTAATTCTAACCTGACACTAGCTCCCAGTACAGTTGGGACTGGTGTCATTGTGTTAACAGCTGTTTCTGAATTCATCCTGAGCTAAGACCTTGCTCTAGGAAAGAGAGATTTTCACTGCTTCAGATTTACTATATTCTGTGTAAATCTGCAGCATGAACCACGACACCAGTTCCTGTGCATCCTGAAAGTGAGTCAGTGGTTCATGAGCAAAGGCTCAGGAAAGCCTGGTGCTGTGGGGCTGACCCTGACTGTCAGAGGGAAGAGCCCATGGCAGGATCTAGAGGTGCCTGGGAGTTGGGGATCCCCGGTGTGTGCAGAGTGCTTGTCACCTGGCACTTGGGAATCCTGAGGTCAACTTATTATTGTCCCTTCAGGGCTTTCCCTTGCGTTTCCCTACTTTATGGGAAGAGAGCTTTCTAATTTCAGAGCTATTGGAAGAGAACAGCTGAATCACCAGAGTTTCTTGATGGCTTGTGCCTGTACTGCTGTAAGAATTATAGCTGCTGGGCTTTCTCCCCAGTATTTGCCAACTTTTGCTGTGCAAAGGAGAAACCTTAAGCCTGGTCTAAGACACAAAGCCATTGTAAGGTGCAGATTGATTCTGAATGAGAGTGGAGTTTTGGGGGATGAGAATGGACTCTTGTCTGGAGTCTTTCCTTCATAAGAGCTGTGTGCACGCCAGTGCTGACTGTCTCTGTCCCTGTCCTGTCACCTCACCTCTCTCCAAAGACAAAACCCTTCCAGGGTTTCCCGTTGTATGGTGAATATGGGATTTGGTGGTTTATACATTCCCAGTGAAGTGGGGTGTAACTGTGCCCTGTTTTCCATGTTTGTCCCAGGTCCTCCCTGACGTGCCCTCATTGCCAGAAGCAGAGCAACACCTTTGACCCTTTCCTGTGCATCTCGCTGCCGATCCCGCTGCCGCACACTCGGTACGGAGCTGGCCCGGGCACAGCCTGGGCTCTCTCCTGGGCTGCTCGTGCTGCTGGATTTGCTGCAGGAGGGCAATACCAGCAAAACTTCTGATAAGTCATTAAAAAAGATAGATAGGACCATATGGGGATGGAATGTTTTGCTCTGTAGGTAAAATGGAAAATGGAGCCTTTTACTTGTTTCAGAAACTATCCTTCCTATGGAATTAATTTTGGGGGAAAAAGTCTTTGCTTCCCATAACCAAAATATTTTGGTTTTCACTTGATTTATAGCATTTTAAAAGTAAAAAAGGGAAAAGGATGAAACACACTGTTTTTTTTAGAAGAGCCACACTGATCACTCCAATTTCAAAAACTGAAGTTAAAATCTTTCCTACAAAATGTTCTGCTTTTTGAAAGATAGCTGATGCAAATAAAGAAAAAAGCTTCAGGGGAGGAAGAAAAATCCAGATGAAGTGTTCATAGTGAAGATAGAGAGGCACAGCTAAACTACCTGTGGTATAAATAAACTCCTTCACCTGGTGTTTGCATCCAGAAAACTTGTGTAGGTTCCAGAAGCAATGGACCAGAGTAACGATAGGGCAGATTAAACATTGCTCTGTCACATTTGCTTTGGAAATCCGTGCTTCACCACTGAGTGGAGGCTGAGTGGGCCCAGGGAAGGTGTCCCCTCCATCTTCTCTCCCCAGTAGTGCTGCTGGCTGCTGTTGGAGGGGCCTGAGAGGCAGCCTGTTCCCAGCAGCTGCTCTCCAAGTACTTCAGGGGGCTGTCTGATACTGACTCTCCTAAGCTTCCTTACAGGATCCCTGTTGGAAAACTGAGTGCCTTCTCATAGACAGTTCTGGTTTTAACGTTGTGGGTAATTTTTTAAGATGTTCTGCTTGTGGGAGCAAGTAATACCAGGCCATGTAGTAAGAAAGGAGTCTGTAAATCAAACTCCTTGTCTGGCTGCAGCTGAGCGCAGCTCCAGCGTGAGGTGGATCTGGACATTCAGGAGGGCCCTGTAGCTGGTGGGCAGTCTGGATGTGCCCAGGCTGGGCTGAGGCTGCTCCAGGCAGTCTCAGAGGGGCTCAGCCCAGCCTGGCAGTGCTGCCGTGCTCTCCACAGGCCGCTCTACGTCACCGTGGTGTACCAGGGCAAGTGCTCGCACTGCATGCGCATCGGCGTGGCCGTGCCCGTCTCTGGAACCGTGGCCAGGCTGCGGGAGGCCGTCTCCTCGGAAACCAAGATACCCCCGGAGCAGGTAAGGGGCTGGGCTGCTCACCTCGGTGCCCTCCCTGCAGTGCGAGGGACAGGGGAGGCTTTTTTCCCTTGTTGGATATGTAGGAATCGAAATTCACTGCCCATGGTTGAACAGGGAGGCAAGGTAGTGGTGGGGATCTGGATCATGCTTTTCCCTGTGCGTTGGCTGTTTGAATCCTAGAGGTGTTGGGATAGCCCTTGGTGGAGTGTGCAGACCTGCCTGACCCCATGGTGCTCTGTGCATCCTGGCAGAGACAAACATTGGGCATCTACAGCGAGTTCCTCTGTAGGAAGGGTTTCAGGAAAGCTGTTGAATTCCATCAAAACCTTTCCATGTGTTGCTTTTACCCCAGCTTCTCATTTATGGCTGTCCTTTTCCCTGTTCCTAGCTCCTGGTTGATGACAGGATGTCTTGAGGAGTGCCACCCCTCAGCAGGAAAATGCCAGCTGAGAGAGGGGGCACTGAGCTGAAACAGCAGGTGGTTTGATGGGTTCTGTTTGCCTCTGCTGCCTGCAGATCGTGCTGACAGAGATGTACTACGATGGCTTCCATCGCTCCTTCTGCGACACCGACGACTTGGACACCATCCACGAGAGCGACTGCATTTTTGCCTTTGAGACCCCAGAGATCTTCAGGCCTGAGGGCATCCTCAGTCAGAGAGGTGAGTCAATAACTCCGCTCAATGCCTACCTCAAGTGACTGGTGAGGGAGGTTTGTGTGGGAAAAGAATGAGTCCCACAAGCTGTTGATGTTCTGGTGTATTGATTTCAGCTCTGACTTTGTCCAGGCTCATTCCAGAAGATTTAATAATGTTGTCAGCTGGGAGGTTATCAAGCAGTGTTGTACACTCCTTTCTGCCTCTTCTCAGGGCAGATGCTACTGGCCAGGCTGGCTTAATGTGAAATCTCTTGTCAGGCTTTATTTAAAGACCTGCTAGGGACCAGATGAAGCCACTGAAATTGTGTTATTTAAAATCAGATTGCTAGTGATGAATAAACAGTCTCAGGAATGAACAAACACTTTCTCTTTCCAAGCTCAAGCTCCTCAGCCTCTGCATGTCCCCTGAATGAAAGGGAATCACGGTGTCCTGGGCAGATGGAGTGTAATCAAAGGCAAATTTTATTATTGAAAATAACAAGTTGGGTTCCTGGCACTTCAGTTTTTCTTGCGGGCATTAAAAGCTGCGAGTGCTTGCACAACCTGCTGTGAAAAATCAGATGGGGAGCACTTGCATATAATGTCCTTCTCTAAAGAAACAGTACTGTGAAAGGTAGCTGCTCTTTGAAGCCTTTGTACAAGTGATGAAAATGCTCCTGATTCCATACTGACCTGCTGCTCTGTAGCCCAAGGAGGGCTTCTTGAGGGGGGCATCAGGGCACTAAAGGCAAATGACATAATGAAATGTTTCCTTTCTTCTGATTTTTCAGGAATACATGTGAACAATAACCTGAATAACTTGAAATGTGGCACTGAGCACTCCCGAACAATAGCTTACTCTCAAGGAGGGGTGAAGTCTGGAAAACTGGAACAGTCCTGTCCTAAACTAGCAGCAAATGACAAGATTGTCTTGCTGGTGTGTAACAGAGCGTGCACTGGACAGCAGAGCAAAAGGTGACTGGCAGCAGCATGGTTGGAGTTACTCTTCTGGCTGCTTCCTAAACTGACCTGGATTTTACTCTCCTGTAGTACAGGCTCCAAGTGAAGGAGCAGCAGCTTGCATCCCTAGCTCATATCAGGTGCTAAAGCATCAATGAGTGCTGCAAAATATTTCTAATTTTGGTGAACTTCAGGTATTGCATTACTGTAAAGGAACAAATGCAGCCCAGTTGGGAGGATACACCACCTTTGGCTAGTTTGAGAGCAGCATGTTTGACCAGTCCCTGTTATGGGTGGGAATTTTAAATTGGAATGAAAATGAGGGGATGGAGAGAAGTGAGAAACAACCATGGCAAAGGCATGGAGCCTGAGAACTGCCTCAGCCTCTGAAGCTTCACAAAACTGCACATGAAGTTCTCCCGTGTAGTTTGGGGTTCCAATTGCTGAACAGGATAATCTTTTAATTGTTCCTCAAATGCTTCTCCTTCCCATAGGTTTGGCTTGCCCTTTGTGTTGCACTTGGAAAAAACAATTGCTTGGGATATTCTGCAGAAGGAAATACTGGAGAAGATGCAGTATTTCCTGCGGCCTGCAGCCTGCTTGCAGGTGAGACAAATGTCCTCCCTGGTCACCAGAGAGGAGCTGTTGGATGTACAGGTTCCATTGCTGTACCTCAGCCCTCTGTCAGCTCATTGGCACAGGTGTGTTTGAGAGCCTTGTACATTTGCTTTTCATATCAAACATGTTCTAGGGTAAAGTGCTTGTCAGCCAGTGCTGAGAGCAGTTTGCATGTGGGCAGGCTGGCTGGGAGGCACTGAGGTGGTCGCTGTTCTCTCTCTTGCAGGTTTGCCCGTTCAGCTTGCGAGTGGTCAGTGTTGTGGGCATAACATACTTGCTACCTCAGGAGGAGCGACCCCTCTGCCACCCAACAGTGGAAAGGTGAGCTGGCCCTCGGGTGCTGGGCGCTTCCCAGGAGTGGAGAGAGGTGTGGTAGCTGGGAACTCGGTGTTAACCATGCAGAAATGAACAGGAATGGACTGCAGAGGCCTGAGGAGCAGGGAAATGAGGGAACATTCTCAGGAAGCTGTGTCAGAATACCTCAGTTGTGTGTCATGCCATCTGGAGTCTGTCCTCCCTGGAAATGGAGAACAGAAGGAAAATATTACTCCCACTATTTTTAATTTTTTTCTTGTGCCTGTTATTCTTTGAAATGGTTGTAAATGCCTGTTCTGTGACAGGTGTATGTTGCCTTACAGAACTCGCATACTTGGGTGAAGGCATTTGCCAGCTTTGCCAAGTGTTTTGCTGTGTGAATTCCTTTTACTCCTTTTGCAAACTTGATCTGTAGGAGTGGAGGAAGGATGAAGGGCTTGTGGAGAGAAATTACCTGCATGTAGAGGACAATGTAGCCTTTGGACTGAGGGGTGGTCTGACTTATGTCTGCTCCTCTCTGCAGGGCATTGAAGTCATGCGGACAGGGGGGAACCGCTCACGTGAAATTAGTGGTAGAATGGGACAAAGAAACTAAAGATTAGTAAGTATGAAGTAAAAACCCTTCAACTGTGTTCACCTCACCATTGCTGCTTGCAGCTTGCTTGTGTGAACTGTGTGTTCTTCAGCAAACATGAGACCACTCAAACTCCACCAGCCCCTGTCTGCAGGGACAGCCTGGGGAGCAGGGGAATGTGCTGGTAAATGTGGTGTCTCCCTGATGCAGCTTGTTTGTGAATACAGAAGAGGAATATATTCCAGACTCTGAAAGCGTCCGCCAGCAGAGAGAGCTTCATCATCAACCTCAGATCTGCACTTTATCTCAGTGTTTCCAACTGTACACCAAAGAGGAACAGGTAGATACAGACTGTGTACTCTGGCTTGTTCACGTACTGCAGGAACTCCCTCACTCCAGAGCAGCTCTTTTCTGCAAACATTTATTCCTTGTGACAGGAGACTAGATTTGTAACACAAGACTGGTTATCTGTGCTGGTAACAGAGCTCCTCTGCAGTGAGAAGGTTATGGGAGGTCCTGCTGCTGGGTCTTTGCTGCCCAGATGTTGATACAAGAACTTAGTCCTTTCTTTGGCAATTTCCTTCTGTGAAGTATTACAAATATTGTAAAGGGTTAGGACAATGTGGTTTCATGGGAGTGTCCTGGAGCAATTGTGTGCTCCCAAGCTTGAGCAGGGCTGGGTTCAGGCAGCCCCCACTGAGTGCCACCCCTTTGAACAGCAGCACAGTGACCAGCAAGCTCAGTTCTGCAGGAATGTGGCTGCTCCCCTGCTCTGGCTCTGCTCGTTGTGTGAGGCTGAAGAGACAGGAGTGATGGTGTTCCACAGGCAGGCTAGAGAGAGCTCTGACCTGGCCCTTGCCTGGCACATGGAAGCCATCTGAATTCCTTTGGCAGTCTCTCATTTGCTGTACAAATGGCTTGTCTGGAGGTAGTCTTTGCACCCAGGACTGAGCTGTAATAATTTGGGAGCCTCTCTTGTTGGTTTCTTCAGAGGTGAGGGAAGAGTTGTTTGACAGCTTAAATCTCTGTGGCTACTGAGTTCTCTGAGCACTGGGCTGTGGAGAGAGGCTTGG
This sequence comes from Phylloscopus trochilus trochilus, assembly GCA_016584745.2. NCBI lineage: Eukaryota > Metazoa > Chordata > Aves > Passeriformes > Phylloscopidae > Phylloscopus > Phylloscopus trochilus. Next base: position 16,955,067 of record WQNJ02000011.1, read on the forward strand.
GGGACAGGGAGAGTCTTCAGTGTGTAACTCTGTGCTGTTGGGACTACAGAGGAAGAGGGTTCCCAGGGGGCAGTGAGGTGACAGAGGGGACATCCAAATACACCTTTCTTCTTTCTGTTCTGATTTTTTCTGCTTTTTTTCCCTGCTTTTTTTCTACTGCTGGTTTTCTTGTGAGAATACTTTTCAGGCTGCTGAGCCTGCTTGCTTTTTGCCTTGGTTTTTCCTTTTCCTTCTTCTCTGCTTCCAAGGCACTGGTGTTTATAAGGTTCAAAAAGGTCCTCTGCACAGCAGCACTGGCTGAATTCTGCCTTGCAGCAGGAGGTGCCTCCTGAATGAGGCACACATGTCTCTGCTGGTCACTTTGAAAAGCATCATTAGGAGCCCTGCATTTCCAGTGAGCTTACAAATGCTGGAGGGAGATGAGGCAGAGGGGTCAGTGTCTGCACTGAGCTTGGGACAGCAGAGGAACAGTGGTGTGGTGCAAGCTGCCTTGGAATTTGAAAAGCAATACCCACTCCTGCCTGTTTCTTGTAGCTTGCCCCAGATGATGCATGGCGATGCCCACACTGTAAGCAACTGCAGCAGGGTAGCATCACACTGAGCCTCTGGACCTTACCTGATGTTCTCATCATACATCTCAAAAGGTTTAGACAGGTAAGGTGCCTGTAGTGTTGCCGGAGGACTGCTGAGTGATGTCAGTAGACTCCCCTCTTTAGAAGCAGCCATCCTGCCCTATGTGTTCCTCACCTGGGGTTTTCCCAGGTGTGGTGGCCTCGGCCTCTGCAGCTCATGCTCTTCCCTCTACACAGGAAGGAGACCGAAGGATGAAACTCCAGAACATGGTTAAATTTCCTTTGAGTGGCTTGGACATGACTCCTCACGTTGTGAAACGCAGCCAGAGCAGCTGGAGCCTGCCATCACACTGGTCACCTTGGAGGAAACCTTATGGCCTCGGCAGAGATCCTGAGGACTACATCTATGACCTGTATGCTGTCTGCAACCACCATGGCACCATGCAAGGGGGACACTATACAGGTCAGTGTCCTGCTATGCTGTCTGTGGTGGAGCCTTTCACAAAGAAACTGGTTATATTTCTGTATGGAGTCAGAAAGGGAGTCACAGATGGGAGCAGTGTCACAAGTTACAGAAGGTGAAGTGAATGGAGCCACCCCAAATGATGTTCTATTCCGAGCAGTCATGTTGGACAAAGGAAGTCCTGGAATGTAAGCTGTTTATTGTGTTCTGGCAGCCTCAGGCTTCCATCTTGCTGGTCAGACTGGAAGATGATGCAAGAATAAATCTGTTCCTCGCATTGTCCTCTGGGTCCATCATAGCAGATAAGGTTATGTTAAATATCATACAGCAAACCTGGGAGCAGTAGGAGTGAGGGAGTCTTACAGTAATGTGTTATTTCCTAGCATATTGCAAGAACTCTGTTGATGGCCAGTGGTACTGCTTTGATGACAGTGAAGTTCAGCAACTTTCTGAAAGTGAAGTCTGCAAGCAGACTGCTTATATCCTGTTCTACCAGCGACGCACAGCGATCCCCTCGTGGTCTGCCAACAGCTCGGTGGCAGGTAAGCCCTGCTGGCACTGCCCAGGGGTGGCTCTAAGTTGTCTTTCATGCAGTTTGTCCTTCTGGAGAATTTTCTACCCAACTCTGCTAAAACCTCTACTCTTGTGTCCCGGAACTCAGCAAGGCTTGTCTGAGTCTGTGGTTGTGTGCCAGAGGCCATGGGAACTTTCCACCTCTTCTGCTAAGGCAGTTTTGGCAGGGAGGCTGCAGAGATGGGGAAGCCCCTGTGCCCCCACAGGTGACTGCTCAGAGCTCAGGACATGAAATCATGACTCGCTCCTTCCCTGTGGCATCACTCTCAGTCCCAAGGAGGCACCAGTGGTGCACGTGTTGATGGAATCCAGGGTGAGCTGTGGGCAGGTGCAGCCTTGGTGACCTGCTCCTGGAAAAAATGATTTTTGTGGCGTTGGGCTGGCAGCTGAAATGCCACCACTGCCTGCGTGCTGGTACTCACAGCACACTGGCCCAAGTGCAGTTCTGTCTTCTTACTGTGGCCACAAATGGTCCGTAGAGTAAAGCCCCATTCCCTTGGCAGTGTCTGGATGCTGGGCCAGCAGGGCTCAGGGGCAGTGAGCAGAGCAGTGCAGCAGTCAGTACCTGACTCCCTGGGCTGCTGGGGGTCTGTGTGTGTGTGTGTGTGTGTGTGTGTGTGTGTGTGTGTGTGCACTGGTGCTGAGCTGTGCCCGGTGTCCCCGCAGGCTCCACCAGCTCGTCGCTGTGCGAGCACTGGGTCAGCCGGCTCCCGGGCAGCAAGCAGCCCAGCGTGGCCTCCGCCGCCTCCTCGCGCCGCACCTCCCTCGCCTCGCTCTCCGAGTCCGTGGAGCTCGCTGGGGAACGGAGTGAAGATGACGGTGTGTATCTCTGTTGGGGGGAAACTGGGCTGCCTGTCTTTCTGCTGCAGCATCCTCACTGAAGCAGCTGCGGAATCCGCGGTTGCAGGGACTGGGACTCCAGCAGCTGAGAGAGGCAAGCACAGGTGGGCTTCTGCCCCATATGAAAGGTTGGAGGAGAACAGGGCAGGAACCTTCAGGAGCCTTTCGAAGAAAGCAAATGCCATCAACAAAACCTCTCAGTCAGGAACTTCTTGTGCTTGTGTTCTCTCTGGGTCTCACTGCATCACCTTTGCAGGTTGGCTGACACGGTGCTGACAGATTTAGTAGAGGCACTAATTGCCTGCTGCTGTGCTGCTGGATGGTCCCAGGGAGGGAGGGAGATGGAAATTCACTCATGTATGCAAGTTACTGTTCAGTTCCTGGCTGTGCTTGGTTCTTCCACACATTGCCTTGTAACTTCTGAGAATGTGGAGCTTCATGGGTCAGTGGGAGCTGGAAGCTGGTATGGAGATGTCCCTGCTGCCATGCTGTGACAGCTGTCAGGTCTGGCTGTGGAAGTCACACTTCTAAAATACTTGTATTTTGCATTTCTAAATGCAATTACATCACTTGATCTAGAGGTATGAATCCTACTTTGCCTTTCACAGAATGCTCTGAGAAATATTCTTTAATACAGAATCATAATCCTAGTTAGTGATCTTGCCAGTTTCAAGGACTTTTGATGTGCAAACCTTGTGTTTGATCTCCTGCTGCTCAGGGATGAGAGAAGAGTCTGAGTTATCAGTTAGAGGCTACAGAGAGTTACTCCTGGGTGACCCCTAGCAAATAACAGTTGTTGGATTCCTCATTCAGCTTCTGTGCAAGAAGCTGTGCCTGCAGCCTGCGTGGGGAGACATAGTGTGGTGTGGGTGGGCTGCTTGGCTCTCGTGGGGAAATGTGGGTTGGTGGGGTAAACCAGCTGCAGCCTTGGCTTTCCCATTGAGACTGTCACTTGCTTTCTCTGCAGGAGGATTTTCAACTCGACCATTTGTAAGGAGTGTCCAGCGTCAGAGCTTGTCATCCAGATCCTCTGTCACCAGCCCCCTGGCAGTGAGTGAAAATGGTGTCAGGCCCTCGTGGTCACTCTCTGCAAAACTGCAGTTCCGCTCCAACTCCCCATCACGCTTCTCTGGAGATTCCCCAGTACATACCTCTGCTTCCACTCTGGAGAAGATTGGGGAGGCTGCTGATGATAAAGTCTCCACCTCGTGCTTTGGCAGCCTGAGGAATCTCTCTAGCAGCTACTTGGAGCCCTGTGACAGCAGTCGGCGAGAGCACAGGACAGCTCGCAGAGCCCCTTTGGCTGTCATGGAGGGGGCCTTCAGGGAAGAGTCTGTTGTAAGGACATCTAGCTCAGACCTTTCAGATGGGTATGGTAAAAGCTCTGTGCAGCCAGACAGGAACCACCCTGCTCTGGACCCTTTTGATAACAACAATCAAATCGCCTTTGTTGACCAGAGTGATTCTGTGGACAGCTCCCCAGTGAAGGAGGTGAAAGCCCCAGCTGGGACAGGGCTGGCTGCAGAGAAGGCACATGACACCCCTAAAAAGGGTCACAGCTCCAAAGGAGCTTCTGAGCCAGATAAAAGTTTGAGGAAGGGAAGGACAGTCTTAGCTACCCAAGAGACCAAAGTCTCTCACTCCTCTCCTCCACTGAAGAGTTCTCAGAAAGCTTCCCGGTCTAGAAGTAAGACAGACTCTTCCAGGGTCAGCGGGCGACACGGGTCTCCTGCTCCCACTCAGGCTAGGAAGGACCACAGCACGAAGCCCCTGGAGGCATCTGTCCCATCAGCTCAACAGAAGCAGAAGTCAGGTTCTTCTCCATCCTCCACAGCTGCCAAGAAAACCCCATCAGGCTCATTGACTAAGGGCTCTTCCTCTGGGAAGAGCCGGACTTCCGAGCGCAGCCTCAGCAGGGAGGGCTCCAAGGTCAGCCTGGGCTCGGATAAAGCGAGCGTTACCAGCAGCTCCAGAACGAGCTCCCCGCGGATCAGCCACTCCAGGAGCGACAGCAGGGCAGTGGACAGCAAGCACGTGCGCAGCTCCTCCATGGCCAACCTGCGCTCCCCAAACGTCGCCGCGCGTTCGGGCTTGAAGAGGGACAGTAAGTCAGAAGAGAAGGGTTTGTCTTTCTTTAAATCAGCCTTAAGGCAGAAGGAGACACGGAGGTCGGCAGACCTGGGGAAGACGACGATGCTTTCCAAAAAGACAGGGAGTGTCAGTTCCAAGTCAGGCAGTAAAAATGTGCTGGAGGACAAACCAGAGAAAGGTGCTGTCCCACCAGCCTCTCAAACCAATGCCAACATTACTACAAAAGAAAAACTTGTCTCAAAAGATGCCACATCTAACAAACATTCTCTGCTATCCAGTCGCAAGTCCAAGTCTTCCCAGCTAGATCCCGGAGTCCAGTCTCCTCCTTCCAGTGGCAAGCAGTCTGCTGACAAGCCGCTGAAAAAATTACCTTCCAGCATGCAGGTGTCTGTACGGCCTTCTCTGGAACCTCAGTGAAATGCTGCAATCCAGGTGTCTTTTCTTCTGCTGAGAAGCTAATTTATTCTGAGCTCTTGTTTTTTGTTCATGTGCCTAATGTATGTTTTGAGGAGAAGTTAACTGCAAGTTGTTAAAGCGCCTTTGATTCTGCCATCAAACCAAATAGCCACAGGCAGCCAGCACTGGTGCAAGTAGCCTAGCTGGAGTCATTGTTGAACATGAATGCAGCTGTCCCATAGCACTTGTACAGGAGTCTCTGTTGAAAGTGCAACAGCTTTCTTCAGATTTGAGGGTTGGGACCCGAACCCCGGTTGTACTGACACTAGTGTGCTTTGTAGAGCTGTGAACTGATATTCCTTTGGTCTTGTTCTGAGTGGGCTGTGTCCACACTGGTGTATGGCCTTGTTCTGAGCTGTGGAGGATGCGAAGGAAACTGGAGAGACTGTCGCTTCTTTCTGCTCTCAACTCTCTCTCCCTGCTCCCTTCCATTTTCAAGCTTTCTAAAGGGCAATATTTCAACACTAATGTTGTTTCTCAGGTATATACTCAGCCAGTATAGGAGGGACTAGCATTAGTGACGGACAGAGAGGTACCTGTGTGTCTCTGTGTGCATCTGTGTAATAGGTTTATTCATTTTTGCATTCCAACACCAGGAAGTATGAAATGTAACCTGCAGTTTTTGTTGCTGTGTCTATGAAGAGTTTTGCTTTTTCCATACCTAAGGCAACCTCTACCCTGTCCTGTTTAACTACTTTCTTCTGAAACGCTGTGCTAAACAACAGAAGAAATCCCTGGGCAGCAGCTGCTGGCCAGCTCGTCCTGTGGAAGCAGTGCCATGGGAGAGTTATGTCTACACACCTGGATGGCCATGATGCTGTCAGGATGCCCCTGTTCAAACTCCTGGGAAGCATTTCCTAATGTGCTCAGACCCTTATCCTAGTGGTGTAATTAAGCCTCCATTATCTCTAGGGGTGATGTTTAGATCAAGTGTTGTCCTGCCCTCTCTGAGCATGCTTTGACAGCCCCTTTGTGTGGGTTGGAGGGGCTGTACCTGAACCCCCAGAGCAGTTTTCCTGTTCTCCAGAGCGCTGTATGTTCTTCCCTCTGGCATGCTTGTCCCCTCCCCATGGGTCTGGCTGCCACGTGTCCCTCAGTGGAAGGTTCCCCTTCTTGTTTGGATGACAGCCTCCATCAGGGTCAAAACACTACATCTACTGATGTCTTTGTTTACATGCCCTTCTTACAGGGGAGATTCCTCAAGTTCTGTAAGGTTCCTCTTAAGGTGGATTTCTTAAGTCCTTTTACATATATGTGGTGTAATTTTTTTTTTTTAATTCCATGAGTTTTTATCGATGTGCTGCATATCCTTTATGTCCACAGCCTGTCATGTAGGTTGTGACAAGCTGGGCAATGTACTGGGCACACTCTCTGCTGAGCGAGGTCTGTGCCTGTCCAGTCCAGTGGCAGAGCTTCTCTGGGCACAGCTTGGGGCCAGGGACACGTGTGCTCTGTCCCGTCAGCATAACAAACTGGGCTGTGCCACCTCCCTTGCTGGGTGCTGCTCACCCTGCAGGCAGCCTTGTCCCCAGGTCTGCTGGGCACCTTGCTGCTCTGGGATCAGTTTTGTGCTCACCACACAGCTGCAGCAAGCTTGGCAGGGAAGGGCTGGGGGTAGCTGGTGCCTCGGAGTGTGTGTGGGGCTGAGCTGGGAGTGCCGTGGAGCTGGGGTCAGTGTGTGGGGATGAGCCCACCTGTGATGGAACCCTTGCAGAGTCCTGGTGATGTCCTGCTGCATCCCCTTCAGGTGCCCCAGCAGTGCCCACAGCCTGCACATGTCATGGATGCCCTGACAGTTCCAACATAACTGTCCCCTCAATGCATTCCTTCCCCCGGGCATTGTTTCAGTCTCATTTATTGCAGCAACAAGAAGCAGAGATTGCATTGCTTGCTTCTGAAATGTATGGCTTGGATTATTCTTGGATTATTTTCTGTTATATCCAGCAGAGCAGATAAGACTTGCTTCACATTGTAGTACTTAAATTACTCCCTGAAATGTTGATGTTGAAGTATTTGTTTAAGGTTTTATCTGTATTAAGGTCTTACACTGTGTTGGCTCTTCTCTTGTAACAACTCTTCGAGCAAGAATGTAATTCCGGTGGCTTATGCTGACTCGGTTTGGGATCTTTTAATAGACAGAACTACTTTCTGTGCATTTTACCATGGACATTTGTGAAAGGTTATTTTTATCAAATGGCTTGGTTTTTTTCATGTCAGCACTCGCTGAAGGAGTTTAAACTGGAAGCTGGTGTGTGGGTTTTGAGGTGGTTTTGCTCCTGTGCTGCATGCCTGACTGAAGGGAATCTGAAGCCATGTCCAAACCCATGTTTTAGCTGAACACCAGTTCAATGTTTGTATCTAGAGCAAGACAATGGTCCTTGGAGCTCTCATTTGGGTAGAAGGGGGATGGAGGTCCTGGTATTCCAGCAGCTGATAAAAGTAGTTGAACCTCTGCAATCCCATGAGATGCCAGTCTCACTCTCTTTCTGCACATTCTCTGTAATTCCTGATGCTAATTGCTGCCAGCTCCAGCACTGTCTGCTCTCTTTATGCTGCCAAACTGGATTTCTGTGTCCCTCTGGAACATCAGTGCTGGTGCACAGGCTGCTAGCTCTGCAGAGTGAGCGGGCAGGAGGGGCTGCACTGACAGTACTCTCCTCTCTGGGTGGGTGGGGTGCTGCTTCTCTGCTGGGTTTTCTGCACAGGAGGGCTTGCCTTGGGGTGTCCTCAGGCAAAGTGGTTCGACTTACCAGGGTGCACCAGAGTTCATGTGGGACACGAGACATGTGCCAGGCAAAAGGTCCCAGTGTGTGTGTGCAGTCTGGGGGGTCTGGTCCCTGCTCCGTGTCTGTGTCTGCTCTGCATCAGGGCCCTTGGGAACAGCCACTCATGTCACTCCTCTGCTTGTTGGTGTCACACATCTTCAGGAGTAAATGAGCTTCCTTGCACAGGAGAGGGTTGAAGGGTTGGGTCTGGGAAACACTGTTCACTGGGAGTGTTAGTCAAAGCCTTGTTGCTGTTAAAGTCATGACTCCATCAGTGAAGTAGGGTAAATGTTTCTGAAATGGAATGCAGGTTATTACAGACCCTACTTAAAGGGATTTGGGGAAAAATCATCAGTCTTCTCTCCTTGCTTTAAAGCAGATTTATCTCTTGTCCCTTTCATGTGTAGGAACTCCTGTCCATGGTACTGTGTTGTCCAGCTGCCAGGATGAGGCATGGTACCAGGGAACACTCGAGAGAGGGATCTGCCAAGTCCTAGATGCCAACACCAGTGTGGCTGTGCATATGGATCCTTCAAGCAGCAATGGCTTGAGGCTATTCTGGAGCAGCTGCATGTACCTGGTCATGTCCTAAAGTTCCTGTTGGCCATCAGAAGCACTCATGGTGGTAGGGGAGGTGGGCTCTGCCATCTCCCAGAGGTTGCTGATGCCCAGGGACCTCCAGCTCCCCTGTGTGGTGGCATGTAGGGCCTGGAAGTGTCATGGGCATCCGAGTGCAATGGGAGCAGCTGCTGCCAGTCTGTCCTGCCTGGCCCATCTGGGGATGGTGGGGTCTGGGACCTTCCTGCCAGGGTCTTGGAAGCACAGGTATGCCTCACAGTGATGGGAAATGCCTGGGAAGGGGGAGGCCCAGCTGTGCTCCCTACCAGGTGAGCTCCAAGGCAGAGCAGGTGTTCAGGCACTGTGTTTCCAGCTGGAGTCACCTGGAGTGTGACTTGTCTTTGGCCCCACGTCCCTGGTCTGCCACGTGCTCCTGCTCCTGGAATTGGCCCTCTGGGCGCAGGAGAGCAGCGCCTTCATTCCAGTGCTCAATTCCTCCAGGAGACTCACCTAGAGACTTTTTTTTACCCTTTTTGGGCTGTGTCTTTTGGATAGTGTTTAGTAGTAGTCAAGTTATAAGCACATTTTCGATGACGTGTATTGAAGAGGCACCTTTTATTTGTATTAATCACATTTGATAGACAATTTGGTGCCTGCAGTTCTCTGTAACTCGTGTCTCACTTTGAGTGTGTAAATTGTTAACCCTTTCAGACTTATCAAATACGGATTAATAAAACCAAGACGCTTAGGATAGAAAGCTCGCAGCTTAATTGCACTTCTCCCACTGCAAGTGCCCTCATCCGCCGTCGCTGCAGGGGCTTTGCTTTCTGAAGCCGAGAGGGAAGCATGAGCAGCCCTTTCCCTGCCTGCGAGGCAGCTTGCATGGCCCTGCTGTCCCCGATGCATGTCCCACTAACTATGCAAGCCTGCAGCCCTGCCGAGGCGTGCCCGGCCTCGGGGCCGCTCCGCAGCACCGCTTGGGCTCTGTGCTGCTCCTCCCGGGGCAGCTGCTGCCGGCACACAGGAGCATGGCCCTGGGTTCCTGCTTCCTTTGCACATCTTGGACTCTTTCCTTTGCAGGATTCTGCGTTACTGACAAGGCTGGAGCGTAATGTAAGGTTAGAGGGATCGGAGCAGGGAAACGAGAACAAACTGAGTTCTGTTTTGTGTTGTTTTTTTCCTTTTGTTTCGCAGGGCAGCCTGCTCAGGGCTGTAGCCTGCTATTGCATGTGATGGGAGGGGCAGGCAGGCGGGCACCCAGGGGTGCTGCCAGCCTCCTTGTGAGGGCAGCGGCTCCCAGCTGGCCTCCTGCTGCCCAGGCTGCTCCTGGGGCTGTGCTGCCTTGCTGGGGAGCTGCTGTGCTCCAGGACGCTGTGCTGTTGGGGTTTGGGCCGTGTCCTGTTGGACAGGGGGTCCCTGGGGCAGCCGTGTGTGCCACACAGCTGCCAGGGCTGGCCTGGCCTTCCTGCAGCTCCCAGAGCTCCTCCTGGCCCTTGGCCCTGCGGCTTTGGTGCCCTCCCCTTGCTCAGCTGCCATGGAGAGGGTTTGGAAACAACATTCCAAATAATTTTACTGTTGGGTGTTGTTTTTGTTTTTTTTTTTAATTTTAGTTTGGTTTGGGTTTTTTTGAATCTTTGTCATTTGCCTACTAATCCAAAAGAATTTGGCAGTATCTAATGATACCTGTGGAGGGAACTGAAATTTAGTTTTAATCTGTGGTGAGATGAAAGTCCTACATGGTTTTCTCAACAAAAGCATCGTGAAGCAGTTACTATTAAGAGCTTTATTTTGTAAAAGAAAAGCACCTGAAGACTTGTGCAATGTCTGTGTTAAATCTAAAGGCTTTGGGACTCTATTTTTTTTAAAGGTGATAGCACTCAATTTATCTGCAAGGAGTGTTTTTTAACAGACACAGATTAAAACTAAGTGTGACCACCAGTCCCAGCTCACTCAGCCCTGCAGCGCCCACGCGCCGGCCTCAGGCTCGTGTGGCATCTGTGAGTGCAATAACCCCTGGGGAGGTGCTACATTGCCTTGGGTAGGGTAACACAAGGGAATCCAGGCCACCAGTGGCTCAGTTACTGTCCCGTGGCCTTCCAGGTATGAATCTGTACAGATTTGCTCACCACCTGTGCCTCACCATTGGTTAAAATTGAATTTTAAGTCCTGTTGCAAATGCAGTTTCTCTTCTGGACACAATGTCAGATTTTACACTGGAATATCTACGGTTCTCAAACTGCATGTCACATCACTGTACCTGGTACAGGGACGTGGGGCTTTCCCACACCTTTGATATTCTCCTCTGTATTTTAATGTTTTTGACCTGTACAGTAATTGGAAAGCAGGCTGTCTACTTGGGGTTGAACATTGTACCATAAATTTTAAATTATTTGAGGACAACTGCATGAGACTGTGTCAATGCCTTTTATTATTTATTTGTATGTTTTATTATTCGAGGTGTATGCACTTTTAATATGCAGAATTTATATTTTTATGTTAAAAATCATTTTCTTTCAGAAAGAAGAGTTTGAATATGAGGAATTGGAATTAAGTGCAAAAAGGGGAATATGTAATAAAATACAATAAATTTATTACTAGGCATCCTGCCTGAGTGAGCGTTTTTCCAGGCTGCAGGCTTCAGCCTTGCCCGGGATGGGGGCTTGGGAGCTGCCCTGTGTGTGTGCCCCAGGGCTCCTTTGGGGCAAACCAAGGCTGCCTGGCCCTGGGCACAGCCCTGTGTGCTGGGCAGGGACACACGGGCTCCTCCTTCCCCTGTGTTGTTGCTGATGCTTCTCTCTCCACAGAGTATCAGTCCAGGCCCTGCACTCCCGAGACTGGCTGTGGGATCTGCACCAGGGCCCTGTGCTGGTGAGTCCCCAGGGCAGGGCGGTGGGATCTGCTTCCCCTTTGGACTCTGAGGGCTCACACCTGCTCAGGCAGAGGTGGGAGCCTTCCCTGTCCATCCATCCATCCATCCATCCATCCATCCGTGCCTCATGTCAGCGCTCAGCCCCCCACATGAAGGGGCTTCTCAGCACCAGAGCAGTCCCCTGCTGCCCCCAGCCCATCCATGCCCACTGCCACCCACAGCAGTGAGGCCAAGCTCCAGACAGGAGCGATGCATGGACCCAGGTCCTATGGCATTTGGGGCCAGGAGACCCCCAGCCAGCTCCCCACACCTCCAGGAGACCCTCAGGCCACCCCTTCCTACAACGTGGCCAAAGGTATTGAGGGCAGGGGTGGCCTGAGGGGCTTCTGCCATCAGCAGACACTGGGGCTTGAAGCTCTTCCAGCTCTGTCCTAATTAAAGACTATTTTTCCTTTAGCAGGGTGTGCAGCAGTGGCTCCAGACAGAGGAGAGTGTGGCTGCCAGATGGGAGTGTGGATGGGCTGCTCCTGCTGCCACCTGCCTCAGCCCAGCGAGGATGAGGATAGGGAGCAAGGCAGGAGGAGGACAGGCTGCTGCTCCTGGGTGCTGAATGGAAAACCTCTGGCCTTGGTGCATTGTTTCCCCGTGTCCCAGGCCTGGGCTGGGAGAGCTGCCCCAGCTGCAGGCAGCAGCCCCTGCTGGGCTGCCCAGTCTCAGGGCAATGGGGCAGGAAAGGCTTTGGCAGTCCTGGGTGTCCTCTGGGCAGGAGGATGGAAGGGGACGTGCCCCTCACCTGCCTGGGGGCCTTTCCACTGTGCACCCGGATTCTCCTGCTCCAGTGAGCCCTTGCATCAGTGCATCAGGGGCTGGGTTGGGCTTCACAAACTCACATTTCAACACAATTTTTGGTTCTTAAGGGTTCTTTTTCTTTCTCCTCCTCTGTGCATATTTTTGCAGGAGGGGACTGCTGCACAGCATTACCAGTGTGTGCCCCATGCCCCTTGGTGCTGACCCAAGTGAATCCCCCTGTTCCCCAGGTCTCCTGATGGGTTGTCCTGATCTGCCCTTGCCTGGTGGTGGTACAGAAATGGTGATGTTGGTGTGTTTAGCAGCAGCTCTGCTGCATCAGCCCTTGCCCACACGGGTCCCCAGGCCTTGGGGGATGCATGGCCCCTGCCAGGCCCTGCCATGGAGCTTTGGTCTGTGTTTCCATCCATCCTGCTGGGAATGCTGAGCTGGAGCTGGGCCCCGGGCACTGGTTGCTGCCCTTGCCAGTCATGCACACGAGTCCCACCCCTGCCGTGTACCAGAGGCACTGCCTCACAGCCTGTGTAGAAATGGGGGTGGCAGATGTTGTACTAAATCATGGGCTCATCATTTATTTATGGGTGATTACAATAAAGAGAGATTAATACAGCCAAAGGCTTCGCAGAATTGGAGTTAATGTACTTGTGTTTATTATATTTGCCAACATTTCTCCAGTCCATCTGGGTTTTTCTGGCCACAGGATTTAACAGAGAGCCCACTGCCATCCTCCAGCCTACCTGGGTGGGGGGTGAGAGCTCCGTGGAAAACACCTGAGAGCTTTGATCTCCGAGTGCTCAGTTCCATTGCCTCCCACTTTGTGACGGCCCTGGGGGCCGGGAGGGGCTGGGCAGGACCCGGCGGGGCTCAGAGCAGGGTCGGGAGGGGAGCCAGGGCTGGGGCTCCCAGATGTCACTCCTGGGCTGGGATTGCACTGTTTAACTGGGATTAGACTACTGCAGAGCTGGGCACAGGCCTCTGACAGCCTGGGGAGGGAGGAGGGTGTCCCTGAGGAGCACCGGGGGGGCAGTATCAGGGGTTCCCTTGGTGTCTGTGTCCCCGGAGCCTGGTCTGGGGCTGGCTGCCACCTGTCCCATGGGCTGAAGGGTGGCTGCTGCCAGCTCAGGGGGCACCAGTGGAGCTCCCCTGTTGATGGATGAATCAGAGGGGCCAAGAGCACCCTGTGTTTGTCTGGAGGTGCCAAACCACATGGGAATGGTTACTGGTTGTGCCAGCCAGGACCGAGGGTGCACCGAGCGAATGTGTGACTCCCTGCTGCTGCCTGGCAGGACACCTGCCTGCCTCTGAGAGCCAGAACAAAACCCAAGCTTTGGGAGGCTGTCAATAAATTGTAACACATTAGGCACTGTCACCCCTACCCCTGGACTCTTAAATTTTGCTCTAATTGGAGTATTGCTTTTCCTCCCTCAGCACTTTTTCCCCTCGGCCAGGTATCGATCCTGGCTCTGTGGGGATCTGGCTAACTGTTGGCAATTTATGGGAGCATAAAACTAGTCCATCGTAGAGAAAATCCCAGCTTTTAATAAGAAACGGTGACATCAGCCTCTGGCTGATTCCAGGGTGGATCCCCAGTTCAGGGGCACAGGGGGGCTGTTGGGGGAAGGGGACCATTAGAAGCCCCTTGGGCTGGGTCACCTTGTGGGCAGGGGAGGCCTGAGGGCCTTTTGGAGATGTGAGGGTCTTGGGGGTCTCCTTTCTGGACTCCTGTGCCCCCTCCCATGGTGGTTGAGGCTCTGGGTGGGGTCCCCTGACTCCACAGGCCCTGGGTCCAAGCCCCTCCTGCCTGGAGCTTGGTCTCACTGCTGTGGGTGACAGGAGCTGCTGGGCAGCAGGCTGGGCTGCAGGTAGCAGGAGGCTGCTGGGAGTGGAGGGCTCTGGTGCTGGGCAACCTCCCCAACTCTCACATGTCCTTGCTCCAGCTCCCCCAGCCCCTGGTGGGGCTCTCCCCTGGTGATGGATGCTGGTGGCTTTGCAGACTGAGGCTGGGTGTGCATTCCCAGAGCTGGGGGTCTTTATCCTGCCGGTGTGTTCTGCAGGGTTGGGGGTGGGGGGTCCCTGGGGAGCAGGTCCCGGGGATCAGGAGGCCCCTGGCAGCCCCAGCCCGGCTCCAGCCCCGGGAGGAGCTCCTGAGACCCCCCCGCTCCCAGCCTGTCTGTCACGCCGCGCCAGGGCGTGTTGTGTTGGGTGTCCTGGTGCTCTAACAGCTGCTCTCCCCGCCATTTGCTGCCGTCTAATTGTGGTTTTATTGAAATGAGTCTAAATTGCCTGGGAATACATTAGCTGGCTGTCTCCCTGCGGCTGGCGCTCCGCATGGATGCGAGCGCTCCGCGGAACGCTCCCGTTTTTAATCTTGTGGAAGCGGCTCCCTGGAGAACGGGAGCATTTCCTCACAGCCTCGATGAGTTTCCAGAGCCGGGGTCAGATTGTCTTGGCCGCGGCGCTGTGCTCCAGACTGTAAATAAAGCTGTGCCCGGGAATCCCTCTGCTCCGGGGTGTGCGCCTGGCGCAGCAGCTCCCGGAGCCCCTGTGACAGCCCTGGAGCATTTTAATATCGTGCCAATGATCTAGTGAGGGTAACGAGGAGATGATGGACTGCAGCCCAAGGTGTGCGTGATCTGTAGAGCTCCTGTTGAAGGCACCGCGCTACCAGGCTGCTGCCGAGCGAGGCAAATACGAGCGATGTGTTGTGTCCCAGGAGAGGTCAGCACCTCCTAGCACAGCCCGGAGAGAGCCCGCTGCCCCTCTCGCTGCTCCGGGCACACCGGGAAAGCCCTGCCCTCGGCCCATCCTGCCCAGGCACTCAGAGCTCCTGCCGCGCCTGCTTAGGAGGAGCTTGGTGGCGGTGCCCCGGTGCTGGATGGGCTCATGGGCTGGGGCATCACCTCCGCGGCTCTCGGGCAGGGCGGTGCGCAGGTGCTTCACTGGTTTATGAAGTGATTGGTGTGGCAGGGCCGCCCGTGCCCCCGGGACCTGCGCTGCTGCCCCACCCCGCTCACCCCGGCGGGCCCCGCTGTCCCCAGCCCGGGGCTGGCTGTGGGACACAGCTCTGTGCACTCCACGGTGCTGCCTTGGACTCCCTTGCACAGCTTGTGCAGCTGGTGCTGCCCGTCCCAGTGTGGCCCTGTGGGCTCAGAGCGACGGTGACTGGGACATTGTCCCCTGGGTGCCCAACTGCTGTGCCGGCTTCCTTACAGTGAGATTAATGCCGGTTATTGGGAGTTTTTATCACCTCAATGTTTCCTCTCAGCTCCTGAAACCAGCTTCAGCCTGAATTTATTACCTGGCAAATAAATACAAGTGTGGGTTTATTTGGCTCCTTGTTCATCAGAAAGGAATGAAAATGTAAGCAAAATATTAAAAATAAAATAGACTCAGTTTTTCTTTAATTGACCTTTGATTTTTAACGAAATACCTTCCCCATGTTGCTGCTTCAGCCTTTAATTTCTCTCGGTGAAGTGGCTGTGTTCAATGATTCATTCTGTCCTGAGGCAAAGCACACACTGTAATTGGTTTTTAACTTCCTGGAATGTCAAAGCCAGGATTGAAATTTTACGTATCACACCACCAATTCAATACTGGCTTTAATAATAATGTTGCAGAAAGGAAAGCAGATTTACAGCTGTAGAAAAATGTAATCAAATTTTGAGCCTGAACACAGTAAGTCCAAATGCTGGTTTTCATTTGGAAACTTGTTAGATAAATGTGACATCACCTGAGTGGTTCCCAGCTCATTCCTGCTTCTCCGTGCCACAGCCGGGGGAGCTGGGAGGGCTGGGGCGAGGCGGGGAGCTGCGGGCGCGCTGCTGCCCTGGGCAGGGGCTGCTGCCTGCCCGGCTCCGGGGAACTCGGCAGTGCCCGGGACGGGCGGCTGGGAGCGCTGGGCCGGAGCCGCCCGAGGTCCTGCCCGAGGTCCTGCCCGAGGTTCGGCCCGAGGTTCTGCCCGAGGTTCTGCCCGAGGTCCGGCCCGAGGTCCTGCCCGAGGTTCTGCCCGAGGTTCGGCCCGAGGTTCGGCCCGAGGTCCTGCCCGAGGTCCTGCCCGAGGTCCGGCCCGAGGTTCGGCCGAGATCCGGCCCGGGGAGCCGCTGTCCCGGGGAGCCGCTGTCCCGGGGAGCCGCTGTCCCGGGGCTCCGCCGGCCCGCGCCGGGCGCTGCGGGGAAACACCCCGACAGCTCTGCGGGCACCGAACAAGCAATCGATTTTGGCCAATTAATGTCTGATAAAAACTAATAACCCTCCTCTCCCTTTCTTATTACCGAATGACCTCCAGCGATCCATTAGTTTAACAAATGCTATGCGGACGTTCAGCATGGCTAATGACTCCGGATTAAACCCACTGACACCCGATTCATCAGCGTGCCCGCGCCGCGGGGCCGCCTGTGCCGCGCTCTCCATCACCGCCGCTTCCCGCAGCACGGCCGCCGTGTCCCTGGCACCTGCAGGGCCCCCCGTGCCCCCCGTGTCTCCCGTGCCGTGTCCCCCGTGCCGTGTCCCCCGTGTCCCCCGTGTCCCCCGTGCCGTGTCCCCCGTGTCCCCCGTGCCGTGTCCCCTGTCCCCCATGTCCCCCGTGCTGTGTCCCGTGTCCCCCGTGCCGTGTCCCCCGTGTCCCCCGTGCCGTGTCCCGTGTCCCCTGTGTCCCCCGTGTCCCCCGTGCCGTGTCCCCCGTGTCCCCCGTGCCGTGTCCCCTGTCCCCCGTGTCCCCCGTGCCGTGTCCCCTGTCCCCCGTGTCCCCTGTGCCGTGTCCCCCGTGTCCCCCGTGCCGTGTCCCCCGTGTCCCCCGTGTCCCGTGTCCCCCGTGTTCCCCGTGTCCCCCGTGTCCCCCGTGTCCCCGCTCCGTGCCGCCCCCGCTGCCCTTGGCTCCGCGCGTCGCCCCCTCCCGTGCCCGCCCCCTGCCCGCAGCGCTGCGCTCCCCGCTCTCCGCTAGCATGTCCTAAAAAGCTAACTAAGCTGAAATTATTTTCTTTCCTTGGAAAAAGCCTTTAAATAATGTATTGCCCTCACTTGCTGTTACCGAGTGTTTTTTTAAACCCAGGGAACTTTTCCTTCTCACTCGCGCGCTGCATCCGCGGCAGGGTGTGAGTTACCCTTGGGAGGATCACCGGGAATTCCATCCCAGGGCCGGAGCGGCCCCCGAGCAGCCAGCCCGGCTCCTGGAGCGGAGTGGCCGCTGGCAGGGGCTGAGGGGGGAGCTCCCAGCCCCGTTTGCTGCGCAGGGAGCGGAGCAGCCCCGGAGGCGGTGGGGAGGAGGATGAGAGGGGCCCCGCAGCCTTGCTCCATCACCCCGGCGCTGCCTGGCAGCTCTGCCTGGCGGCTGGGAAGCCTTCCCTGGGCTCCCGGATTGCTCCTCCCGAGCAGTGCTGGCAGCAGGACGGCACCAGCTCCGGCTGCAGCCCAGCTCTTCCTGCAGCGCCCCGGGCTAATTGGTGCTCTCGGCAGTGCCGGCCGAGCCGGGCTGCAGCACCAGTCCCTATTGATTTCCGTGCTTGCTAATGGTCTTTTTCATACAGTAAGAGGCTTTTGTGGGGAGAACTTAATCCAGTCCTATCACTGGGTGAAATTGTACTGCTCACTGCTCAGATTTCCAGGATGTGAGCTACTTTAATAGCAGAGGGAGTTTTATCTAATACATTTAATGCTCCAATATTTTTATGGTGTGACAGGTCCTAATTGCAGTGCTGCAGTACCAGGAGTGTGAGGCCATGGGTCTGCTGGGTGTGAGTGTGAGGGAGCTGTGCTGGCACCCGTGGCTTGTGGGCACCTTGGCAGTGTGACTGTCATTGTCACCAGGCACCGTGCTGAGCCCCGGGTAGCCACCAACACAGATTACTGAGATGGTGATGATGAGGCTGCTGCTGGAGATGGTGGCAATGTGCAGGGAGCAGGAACTCGTGCAGGGCTGTGGGGGACACAGATGCCTCGGTGGCTGTCCCACACGGCCAGGCTGGGGTGGCCCCAGGCAGGCAGCCGTGCCCAGTGCATGGTGCAGGCCGTGCCCCTGGCTGGCATCCTGTGCTCACAGGGGATTTTCAGGGAATGCTCCACCAGCGTGGCTGCAGGTACGGGGTGCCCCTCCTGCCCTGCCCCATGCAGCTCTGGCAGCACTGCCCTGTGCTCTGCCCAGGCCCAGCAGAGGATGGTGAGGAGAAGGTGAGGGTGAAGGGCAATGTGCCCGGTCTGAGCTGTGCCAGGCTGGGGCTGTGAGCTGGGCTGGCTGCTGGGCCTGTGGGTGCTCAGTGCTGCTGCTGGGTGCTGCTGCACAGCCTGGCCCTAACAGAGAGGTTTCACCAAGGCTCAGAAACAGCTCCCATTGCAGCTTCCCTCTGGATCCTGAGGAGCTGGAGCCTGGTGTTGGGTGGGAGGAGAACATACTGAGAGACAGCAGAGTGAGATGGTTCGGACAACTGCATCCAATTAGCCTGACATTAATCCTGGGCAAACATGTGGAAAAATCACTGCAAAATTCAATTAATGGGAGAATTAGAGCCTGGGAATATAAATTCATGCCTGTCAGCGTGGTTGAGCAGAAGTAGGTCCTGTCAAACCAACCTGATTTCATTCTTTGATGAGATTCTGAGTTTGGTGGTGGCACAGAAGTGGCCTGTGTTTCCCTCAGTGCCACAATGCCCTGGGGAATAAGTGATGAAAATGGATCAGAATGCAGGACTGAGGAACTGGGAGGGGAGGTCTTGTTCTGCAGCTGGGTGGCAATGGCAGTGTCTGCCTGGGGAGCTGTGTCCCCATCCAGGTGTGAGCCCAGGAGTGCCTGGAGCTTGGGCAGTGTGAGTGGAGGAGGGACACGAGTGCTGCTCCTGCTGCTCCAGGGCAGGGAATCACCTGGCTGGCCTGGGAGTGAGAGCTCCCCTCCCCACAGCACTGGCCTTGGGGGAAAACGTGCGTGTGCACACAACGTCAACTTTGCTTTATTCAAACCATTGCATGAAAATGATTCTGGGTGTCGTGGAAGCAGCAGAAGCTGTGCCCCAGTCTCTGGTGCCCTGGCAGGAGATCCCATGGGATGGTGGCACGCATGTCATGGCAGAGCACTCGCCATGCCTGGCACCCAGGGGTGCTGCCCGTGGGAGGGGGCTCCTGTCCCACACTGCCTGGGAAGGTGACAGGCAGCCAGGCTGCAGGGACCAGCACTGCCATTAATGCTTCCAATTTCCCTCTGGAAATTGTTTCTGTCAATATTTTAATTTCATTTGGGCTGAGCAGGTGGAGCGAAGGCAGCGCATCCTGAGCAGATCATTTGTCTCCTGCTCTGGATCTCGGCGGGGACCCAGCACGGTGCCAGCAGCTCCTCGTGGCTGGCACCAGGGAACTGGCTGGCAGGATGGCCAGAGCAGGAGGGGAGCCAGCCCTGCTGCCCCCTGCACCCAGTGCCCTGCTGCAGGGCTGGGCTCAGGGGCAGGGACCCACTGGTCCTTCCTGTGGGGCCACCACACTCCCCCAGTGTCACAGGAGCACCACCAAGGCTGGAGCCTGGCTCAGCAAA
The DNA here is from genome assembly GCA_016584745.2 of Phylloscopus trochilus trochilus. Lineage (NCBI taxonomy): Eukaryota > Metazoa > Chordata > Aves > Passeriformes > Phylloscopidae > Phylloscopus > Phylloscopus trochilus. The sequence goes on from WQNJ02000011.1 coordinate 16,974,571, forward strand.
GCCCCACATGGCAGAAAGTGGCAGTGGTGACAGTGCCAGGGCTGCTGCAGCACTGAGGCCATGGAGGGCAGGAAGCCCCTCGTGTCCCCTCTGTGCTCCCAGGTGTCCCCAGGTGCTATCCCTGCAATGGGGTGTGCTTGTCTGGGGAGAGGAACAAGGTCTGACCAGATGGTGGGGCTAACAAATTGCCCAGGAAAAGCAAACTGGTACATGCAGCTCGTGTTGCCTCTGCATGTCCATTGCAAAGTGCCAAAAGAAATCTGTCTCAGGAATTATTTCAGAGAGGGTAATTTCTGCTTCCCAGTTGCTGTCATACATTAGAAATATCTGAAATGCCTCCGGTTTCCAGTGGTGAGGAGCAGCCAGGGGCTGCCATGGATGAGAAGCACTAAAAGAAAATAAATTAGCCTCTTGCACTCAGCCCCTCTCACCACCCAACCACGAGTGAGGAGCAGCTGCTGCTTAAGTAACGACCAGAATAATGAGCAGAATAAGCTCCACAAGGGAATATTAACTCTGAGAAATAACATTTTCTCCCCCCTTTGAAGTTTGCCCTGGCAGCCCCTGTCCTGGCGTGGTGAGCATGGCCATTGGAGCTGGCAGGAGGGCTGTGGTGCTGCTCTGCTGCATCCTCTGCCCCACACCACCAGTGCCAGGACTCTGCCCTTCCTTTCCCCCATCAATCCCATGCCAGCCTGTCTTTCCCTGGCCTAGCCAGGCATAAACCTGCTGTGCCTCCCCCAACAGGGCTGGCCCTGGTCACTGCAGTGCCACAGTGCCCATTCCCACACACTCATCCCAGCTCTGCAGCCAGGGAAGAGCCTGAGCAGGTGGGACAGGGCCCCACTGGGCTCTGAGCTAAGCTGTGTGTTAGCAGGCAGGCTGGCCCAAGTTAATTTAAGCAGGTGGCTGTAGCAGCCAGAGCTTCTTAGTAGCCATGAGAGAGTCCCCATGGCCTGGCACAGGGGTGAGGGGAGCCACTGGCACCAAGATCCCCTGTGGCAGCTCCCTGGGCACCATGAGGCCACCTGTCCCCTGGGCTTGTCCTGCTGCTGTTCTGCATTTCCCAAAGCCAAGCAGGTGTGTGTGCCTAGCTCCCAACAGGAACAACCCAGGTCTGAGCCCTGCTGTGCTGGAATGAGTGTTCTCAGGAAGTTCATCCCTCTGAAGATGTAAACCAGCAGCACTCCTGAATTTCAATTCCTTTATCTCCTCTGGTTGGCCGAGTCTTCCAGGGATCATTCCCCTGACGTGTTGCTTCATGTGTACACAATCACCATTACCCAGGGCTGCAGTTTGGAGAAACTGCCTTGTTTCCCAGTGGTGATTAATGATGATAATCTTCCCTCCCATTGAGCCTCTCAGGTACCTGTTGCAGAGCCACCATCTCCAGAGGATGTGTGTGCACTTAATGTGCCACTGTCAGGAGAACTACACATCCTTCTGCAGAAAAAAAGACAGAACAAACCTAAATGGGGCTGTAAGTTTTCTTTGTCTCGTTTCCTGCAACACCCATTTCCATCTCCCCCACATGGGTGAGCAGCAGGGAAGCATTGATGTGCTCTCCCCAAGGGAAACACTGCTCTGTCTTCACCTTAAACTTTGGCCCTGTGTGGCTGTGCTGAATCCACAGTGCTGATGGGGCTGTGCTCCCACCTGTGCTGTGCTGGCAGTGCTCTGGGCAGGGTGGCAGCCACTGCCTTGGCTGGCAGGGGCAGAGCATCCTGCCCTGGATGGTGACAGCCACTGCAGGGGCTTGGGGACAGCTGTCACAGTGCTTGGCTGGTCTGAGGGAAAGAACCAGCCCAGCAGCTCTGCCACCAGCTGCAGGTGGGACAATCCCTTGGCCCATCCCATGGAGCTGTCAGCTGCAGGTGGGGCATCCCTCAGTTTCTCCCCCAGACAAGGTGCTGTTAGCAGGAGGGTGGCTATTGCACCGATCTGGACTTGCCCCTTTGCCAGAGGCAGCCCTGGCAGAGTCTCTGCCGTGACAAGCTGCAAGTGCAGGAGGAGGGCATTAAAATGCTTGTGTGGATCTGGCAGGGACAGCACTGGGACAACAGCAGGCAGTGATTTGCTGGGAAAGAGGGAAATGACAATATTCTCCATCAACATCATTATAGGGCTGTGCCTCAGGGTGGAGAACCCAAGGACTTCAATTTGCTTTTTCTCCTCAAGGAGAGCTAATGGCATTTAGTGCAGCTCCAGCCACCAGCCAGCCAGGCTCGGAGCCACTGAGGCACCCAGCACCCTGTGGGCACACTGAGCACCCTGAGTGCCACCCCAGCACCCTGAGTGCCCCACTGAGCACCCTGAGTGCCACCCCAGCACCCTGAGTGCCACCCCAGCACAGGGCAGTGCTGAGGTGATTGTCCCTGCCTGGGGCCAGGGCTGGCAGAGGGGGAGGTGCCCCCCTGCTCGACTCAGTTCTGCAGAGACACAGCACATCTGAATGAGCTTGTCAAATGAAATTTTCTGTCTGGTTAGAAATGGATTTTAGAGCTCCTCGCTCACATGTAAACATTTTTAGTGGTCCCCAGCCAAATCAGAGCCAGTGAGAGCAAACAGCAGCCTGAGCAGACCCAGTCCCTGCAGGGAAATCACTGGCCACAGAAGGAAACCCAAATGCATGATGGCTTCGAAAGGCATCCATTAAAGTTGTGCTGGAGTGATTCATGGTGCTGGTAGTTAGACTTTAATTAGATCTTAATCACGTAATTTTATCTTTGTTTTCGAGATTAGAGCTAAATGAACGGCTTGGTCTCATAACAGTGCTGTGACTAAAGACAGCCCTGCCACATGGCAGGCAGGGATGGGGCTGAGAGCACGAACCTCTCTGGGTGCTTTAAATAAAATCAGAGTATTTGAAATAAAGAAAGAAATTCCTGTAAAGCACACAAATCCAGCAGGACCTGCCAACATCCAGGGAAGGTGGAGAGGGAAGGAGCAAAGAGGAGGGAGCCTGGTGTGAGCCCAGGCACCGGCTGCCACCACACCGGCCAGGGGTCCGTGGTGTGTGACACAGAGAGATGGGTTGTTTTGGCTGTCAGTTTGCATCCTTCACAGGATTAGCAGCAGGGCAACTCATCTCAGTGCCTCCTGGGCACTTTCCACTCTGCCTTGCTGTGTCAGGCATCCACACACTTGTGGCACAGAGCTGCTGTGCCCTGCGGTGTGCGTGGATGGACACGGGGGTGAGCACGCCCTGAGTGGCAGTGGGGACCATCCCTTTGCTGACAGCAGGAACCCTGGCTGTGTGTCCCAGGAGGGGCTTCTCCTCCCTGGCAGGTGTGGGATCTGTCAATACCTGCCCTGCCTTGCATCCTGCTCTTCAGTTACTTTATTGTTGTTGAGTCAAACAAAATGGGTTTAGGTTTGCAGAATTAGTGTGTGGGTGGCAGGACTGGGACAATGCTGCTGAGCCACAGCCCAGCTCTGTGGGGCACAGGGCCCACCAGCAGGGCTGCCCTGGAGCTGGGATTCACCCATGCCTGGCACAGGGGCCATGTCCTGAAGCACATCCCCGGCAGCCACGCCTGGCTGGAGCAGCAGCAGCTCCGTTCAAGTCTCAGCTTTTGCCTCTCTGAGCTCTGAGCTCTGCCTGGAGCTGGGCTCTGCCCAGGGCTTGCCCCTGAGCTGCTGCAGGGAGGTGAAGTGGCAGCTCTGTGCCCCATGGCCGTGGTGCCAGCTGCCCAAAGCCCAGCCAGCTCCATTGTCCTTGAGCCCTGCCCTGCCCTTGTGCAGCGGCAGCAGCCCCTTCCCACCTTCCCCTTCCTGCTTGCTATGCCACAGGAGCCACTTGAACTCATTACTGTGGGAGATTATAGGTCCCCAGGTAATAACGAGTCTTCAGATAATTACTAACAGATTCTCTAATAGGAATGAACTCAGTTGAATCCATTCAGTCCCTGGGTAAATATTTATCCCTGAGCTGTCCTTATCTCCAGCCACTGGAGCGTGCCAGAGCCGGTTTGCTGTCCCCACGCCGTGCTGGCTGCAGGAGCCAGCTGCGGGGAGCGGGGCTGGCGTCCACGAGCCTGCTGAGGTCCCTGGAAACCTTAAAACACTCCCAGCAGGGCCCTGCCCCGACCAGCCGGGGCTCAGGGCTGGTGGGGACCCAGCATCACACGGTGTGAGCCCCCCAGCTGCCCTTTCCCCCATGGCCACTGCCAGTGCCAGCCCCCATGGCCAGTGCCAGTGCCATCCCTACAGCCACTGCCAGTGCCAGCCCCATGGCCACTGCCAGTGCCACCCCCCACGGCCACTGCCAGTGCCATCCCTACAGCCACTGCCACTGCCAGTGCCAGCCCCACAGCCACTGCCAGTGCCAGCCCTACAGCCACTGCCAGTGCCAGCCCCATGGCCATGGCAAGGTGCTCCCTGTGCACCTGGAAGTACCTGGACTGAATTTACTGAGCTGGTCCGGTGCCCGTGGGGAGACACTGGAGTTGTGGTGCTCCCAGGGCAGCTCCCACCTGGGCCAGGGTGCTCTCAGCAGGGGACAGGCAGGGTGACTAACGGGGACACTGTGTCCAAGATCCTTGACTGGGAGGTCCTGGGACCGTTTTGGGAGAGAGGCAGGAGCGGTGCTGTGGTTCCCATGGATGTCCCAGCAGCCCTGCTCTCCCTGGGCAGTGATGTGAAGGGGCCAGTGAAGGATTCCCTTGGCCCAGCTCGTCTCAAGAGCTCTTCAGCGAGAGCAGGATCAGGGACCACTTAAATCACATTCATTATGTTTAACTATTTATGAGCTGATAAATATTGAACAGCTGCTCTCTGGGGTTCAGGCCCGAGTGAACCCATCAAAACACAGCACACAGGGTGGTGGCTGTGCTGTGGGGCAGCCGGGGCCCTGCTGTGCCAGGGAGAGCTGGAAAACATCACATGGCAGCCCCCAGAGCAGAGCCTCTGACCCCTGTCCCCTGCCTGGGGAGAGCCCAGGCTGGGCAAGCAGGGGGGCTCCTCTGGCAGCCCCTCTACTCGGCCTCAGGTCACCAAAGCAGCACCACTCCAGGTCCTCACCAACCCTTCCACCCTCATCAAACCCCGCCCTGCCTCCTCGGCATGCAGAGTGCCTGCTTGGGGCTTTTAAAGCCATTTTTAAGAGCTCCTAATGTGCTCTACATTTTCAGTGCAGCCCTGCCTGCGCCCTCATTTGCTCACCCTTTGGAAAGCTAATACTTGATTTAAGCACATTTCTGCTCCCTCCATTTGTAAGGACAAATGTAAAGTAATTGTTTGATATCGCAGCAGTTTCCTCAGGCTCCAGCTCTAATTTCCCTCTAATACAGTATTGTCAGGGGGATCAATCTAACCTGGCACCTTCTGCCTCCTTGGAGTGGATTGGAAATGGCTTTTCTACTGCGAGGCTGGGATTTGTGAGTCTCGCTGTGAATGTTTTTCTCCTTCAAAGGAAAAATCATACAAGCAAATATCCCATTTTCCTGTCAATGGCCATTCATTCCCATCTCTCCCTCCACCTGCACAAACCTGCCTCTGGGTCCCCTCACTGCCGTGTCTTCCTCTGTGGCTGGCAGTGGCAGAGATGCAGATGGGGCTGTCTTAGGTGTCCACTAATTAACTCCAATTTTTTCCTACTAGAGCTCCCTGGTTACTAACCACTGACAGTAAGGCCTTGCACGCTGGTCCATGGTGTGCTGCATCCCCACATGGTCACTGTGCATGATTCTGAGCCATCCCAGCCACGTGCCAGAGGACGAGCCTGGGGTGCCCCAGGCAGGGCTGTGCCCTCGGCTATGTGGGGCTGAGCCCCAGTCCTGCCCCAGCCCCTGCCTGTTCCCTCACCTGCCTGCAGGTGTGGGGGCTCCCCACTCTGCCCAGCCCTGTCCTAAGAACAGCCCATGCATTCGGACTGGTGGAAGCCACTTTATTTACATGAAGGGATCACAAGCTGAACAAGGAAACTAGTGCCACTAAAGTACCCGTAACAGCAGGAATTCTGTGCTTTATTCACAGGACAAAATATCAGAACAACATTTTCCATAGACTTCTTTGTCAAGCAGATACATCTCACTGTCCTCATGGGTACACATGGCGCACAAGTGACAAAGGCAAAGTGGAGTGGCTGCAGCTCTGCCTGCCCAGGAGGGGCCCTGGCAGGGACAGCCCCACTGCCACCGTCCAGGAGCACCCACCTGCTCTGGGACACAGAGGGATGTGCTTTGGAGCAGCCTGAACACAGGCTGCAGGATGGGGCCATCACCATGGCCCTGGGGACCACGTGGTGCCAGGAGCAAAAGGAACCCCACAGAAGAAGCCAGGTGGCTGCTGACCCCCTGGGACAGGCAGCGCTGCTGGGCACTCGTCCCTCAGCTTGGTGGCTGCAGCAGGACTCTGAGTCTTCCTCATCTCGGTTCACTGTGGAGCACTGCAGACTCTGAAGGGGCAGGGAAAGCCCTCGCCTGCCTCTGCTCACCATTCTGGGCAGGATGGGCTGAGGGGGCCCTGGCTCCAGCCCCTCCTCACAGAGCACTGCAGCTTCATGTCCCTGCAGTGCTGCTCCGGACACTCACTCCCACCTGAAGTCCTGCCCCACTGTTTCATAGAATTTGATATTGTAAGGTCTGTAAAAGTCCCGAAGCTGCTCGATCACCTCGGGGTCTATCTGCACGTGAGTCCTGCCCTTGGACTTGCCAAGGCAGCGAGGCAAGCCGCCGCTCTCTGACTTCTTCAGGCACGGGAAGCCTTTTGTCTTGTTGAAGTAGAAGTGCTTGTCTGTGATGACCCGTTTGATGCCCAGGAAGTCCTGGACTTTGCCCATCTCCCCTGCCGGGTCCGTGATCAGCTTCTCGCCGCTGACAAAGTGGATCTGGGAGAGGGGGAAGTACTGGAGCCAGCTCTGCAGGTGCACGGCGTACATCCCGATGCGGATGGCGTTCCAGGAGGTGTCCACCAGCCCCAGGCTGCGGTTGCGGAAGGTCAGCCCCTCGAAGGTGGGGATGTCTGGTTTCTTGGAGAGCGTCTGCGTGTAGTCGGAGATGGCGCGGGTGACGGGGTTGCGCACCACCACGATCAGCTTGGTGTCCCGGGACATGTTGAAGATGCGCCGCGGCGCCTCCTTGGTGACAAAGTAGCTGGGGGTCTTCTCCACGGTGATCTGGCTGTCAAGTGTTCGTGGCATCAGGCTCCTGCAAGCGAAGCAGAAGGTGGAGGTAAGGAAGGAGCAGGGAGAGGCCCCAGGAGGAGGTGACTGCACCACGGGGCTGGTGACGTGTCCCCTCCCAGTGGGACAAGGCAAGCACAGATCTCTCCAGCAGCACTGTGGAGGACCTTGGCCATGGATGACTTCCAGCTCCATCCCAGTCCCAGGGGACAGCCTGGGCAGAGGAGGGGGGCACCGGCAGCCCCCCACACACAGTAACAAGTGTGTGTCCAGTGCCAGGATGCAGGAATGGGGTGCCTGTGCCACACCAGCACCACAAGGAGCCTTGGGGAGCAATGCCCCAGGAGGCTGGGCCGCTCTGCCAGGGGGAGCTGGGGCAGGGGGCTGCCCAGGAATGTGGGGCTTGTGCCCACCAGGGTATCACCCACCCCACCAGGACCTGACCAGGGCCAAGAGCTCCAAATGGGCTCCTGGGTACACCCATCTGTTTCTGGCATTGGGAGCTGAGCTGCAGGCCAGGCAAGGAGCACCAGACTGGGGGAAACGCAGCATCCCTGCAGCCCAGCTTAGCACTAATTAAATCATTTGCTTTGACATCTGAATATCCAAATCAAATAAAAACTAATGGGATGGAAAGATTTATAAATTGGTCCTGTTATTACTAGGGTAAACTATCAAACCCACTGCAGTCAGATTCATGGCACTGGAGGTCCCCAGGCTGGAGCAGGCAGGGAGCAGGTGGGGAGCAGGCAGGGAATGCCTGGCTGGAGTGGACAGGGAGTTCTGGCAGCCAGGATGAGGCCAGCACCCTTCTGCTGCATCCACACCCCCGCAGTGCCCTGTGGCCCCAGCAGCTGCTGCAGTGTGAGCAGGCACAGCCCGAATTCTGCCTGTGGGGCTGGCTGTGGGCCCCCCAGAACACACACCCCAGGCACTGCTGGGCACTGCTGGGCCCTGCAGTGGCACTGCAGTCACCCAGCAGCCTTGGAGCCCTGGGTGCCCCAGTCAGGCCAGCAGCAGGCAGGGAAGCACACACACCATCCCTCTCTGCAGCCACTTCCCACAGGGACCCTGCCTGCAGCCCTCCCACTGCAGAGCACAGGGCACCGAGCTGCCAGGGCAGCACCACAGCACCAGGGCCTGGCACCTCCAGCACCCCAAAAACACGGCCCATGGCCAGCAGCTTTGGGCTGCTGAAACACTGTGAGGAGAGCCAACAGCAGCCCCAGACACCCTGTGTGACAGAGGGCAGAGACAGAGGACCCAGGACAGGGCAGGGAGTGGTGGCACATGCCGAGGGCACCATCCCACACACCCTCACGTGCTCCTGGCCACCTTCCTAATTTCAGAGAAAACAAACTAATTAGTCAGCAAAAATTAGAAGGGCTGGTTCACTGAGGTACCTGAGCATGGATGGCACTTAATTGGCCTTTCCCACTGCTCTGCCTCAAACTCCATAAATCCCGATTACGATTCCCATTGGTTAATGACTGTCAGGAAGTGCTAATTCAGTGCAGGCACATGGCTCTATCTCCACATCACAAACAAGTTTCATCATAAATCAGCACAGGACAGCTCTGTAAGCGATTCACTATTACAATATATTGTGGAGAATCATAAAACTGCTGTTTCATTAATGGCTCATCCTCAAGCCTGTTAGATTTTCATTGCGTGAGTTATTAGGTCCATGCATTCAAAATACGAAATTACAGGTTCTAATCCATTATGTAAAACACAAAACCTCTGCATAGTAAATTACTGAAATGAGACAAGAGTTGTTTTTTTTTTTTTTAAATGGACTCCCAGTGTTTGCTGCTCCTGAGCAACAGAGACTGCTGAGACAACAAAACACAGCACAGGCAGATAAATAAATCACCAGTGAAGCCATGCAAGGGGGAGAGATGTCATCCAGGCATTCATTTTCCCACTAACGGCAGGATCCCCAGAGCTGCAGGAGCAGGGAAATGCATGGCAAACTTAATTACACCAGACTTTAAAATAATATTTTTGGACTTCTGCATTCACAGGGTTATTTGCATACAAATAGCATGTCACACAGCTTTAAGGCCCAGGCTCTGTGGCGTGAAGGTTCCTGGTGCTGGCCCACAGCAGCACAGATGTGAGGCCAGGGCTCAGTCAGGAGCTGCTCCTGCTGCTCCACGGACGTGTCCTGTGGCTCTGCTGATGTCCCCAGCTGGCCTTGGCACCGGGTCCTGGCGTGTGCTGAGGCAGCTGCTGCCAGCACGGGGACAGTGATGGACATGGCACTGGCAGGGGAGGATGGCTGGGGCACTGGCTCAGCACACTGCTCTGCCTGCAGGGACAGCATTAACTCCTCCTGAGTTAGAGATTACTTCCACTAGAGCTGCCCAGGTCTAAAAGCCCGGTTCAGTGCCCTTGGACACGGGCATTAACACTCCCTCCAGCCCAGCTTTGGAGGCTGTGTTTGCCCACGTCAGTGCCACGGGGACACGTGTGGGTACAGCCCAGGGCAGCTGCTGTGCCCTGCTGTGCCCAGCCGTGCCCTGCAGCCCCTGGAGCCAGCACAGCCCCCCAAGCCCCCCAGCCCAGAGGTGCTGGGCAGCAGCAAGGCAGAGCCTGACCTGGCTGTGGCAGCAGGAAGGCAGCGACTCCCCCCCGAAGGGGTTAACTCCTCACCCGCACCTTGGCGAGCCCTGAATTATTAATTTTGTTCTAATCTGCCTTTGGGCACCCCGCGGCCCCTACAACACTCCCACATTAAAGAAACATGCGCTCCCTCACTGGCTGCTCTGCTTTGATGTCCAACATGCGTGAGACACTCTCCCAGGGAGGAATTTGTACCCAATCTCATCAAACAATTGAGATATTGCAGATAAGAGCGGGGAGGGCAGTGCCCGCTGGTAATCCCATCCCAGCCCGGCCCTCTGGGTCAGCCCTGCCCGCTGCAGCCGGCCCGGGGGCGATCCCGGGCTCCATCTGCTCAGCCGCACAAAAACAAACTCTCATTTGGCAAAAATCCGCAGCGCCAGCTCCGCGGGGAGGGCTCCGTGCTCCCCCTGTCCCAGCTGATGTCACAACAGAGAGGGGTGGACTGTGAGCGGGTCTCCAGCTCGATGTGCTGGGAGATGGGCACGGGAAGCACAGAGCTGCCCCCAGCAGGACTGTGCAGTGACACAGGTGACACACAGGGACAGCACTGTCACCTCCTGCCTGGCACCCACAGGGACAGCACTGTCACCTCCTGCCTGGCACCCCTGCCCAGCAGGACTGTGCTGTGACACAGGTGACACACACAGGGACAGCACTGTCAGCCCTTGCCTGGCACCCCTGCCCAGCAGGACTGTGCAGTGACACAGGTGACACACAGGGACAGCACCATCAGCCCCTGCCTGGCACCCCTGCCCAGCAGGACTCCGGGCATGGCAGGGCTCGATGAGAGCTCCAGCAAAGCTGTGCTTGGCAGCTTCAAGAAGTTTAAGCAAAACTGGTTAAACGTGAGAAACTGAGGTGTGACAAAAATGAAAAGCTCTGGCTGAGGGATGCCAGGGGCCATGGAGGATGCAGTGACAGCCTGGCTGAGGGCTGCACCACCCTGCCAGGGACTGAGGGGACTGAGGGGACTGAGGGGACAGAGGGGATCCCCAGCAGCTCTGCAGCCCCTCGCTGACACCTGGCAGCACCGAGGGCTGGCAGCAGCTGGCCCAAAGTGGGGCACTGCCCTGCCAAGCAGGACAGACTGGCTGCACCCCCAGGCTGCAGACAGCACCACGGCCACAGCCACAGACACCACCCAAGGGCCCTTGGCCCTGGCAGCAGCTGGCTGGGCCCCACGGCCCCGCTGCCACCACCACACACCAGAGCAGCCAGGATTTAATGATGGAGCAGCTCCCTTTAATAAATGTTTATGTTCAAAGAATTTACACCAGTGCTTGCAGACAGCTAATGAGGGACATTTCCATGCATAAAAGCAGAGCGAACACAGTAATTAACTTTGTTGCTGATTCATTTTTAATCATTTAAATGCTCCAGAGATTTGCAGTGTCCTTTAAATCAAGAGATTCTTTTCCAAAGGGCACACTGCCATTGCCCTTCACAGACACACACCTATGTGTGACTCTCACCTTCCTTACTAACCGCTCAGCACTGATGGAGGGTCTGGCAAAGGCCAAGGTCAGCTCTGAGGGCAGGGGAGCTGGCAAGGAGCAGGGCACAAGGGCTTCCTGCACAGCTTGCACAGAGCCCAGCTCTCAGCCCTGCTGGGTACTGCTCTCTGCTCATGGACACAGCCTGGAGTTTCCCCCTTTCCCATTTCCAAGGCAATTTCTGCCACAGGTAAAACTCCAAAACTGAATACTCATTTTTAAAAGCACTGCACGTGCCCCAGCTGCTGCAGCAATTCCCACCTCAGCAACCTGTGCCAGAGCCCCTGGGTGACCTCCCTGTGCCAGCGAGTGCACGTGGCAAATGGGCAGTGCAGCCAGGCACAAGCTCCTCCAGCCCAGGAACGGGTCCTGGGCACTCCCTGTCACTCAGTGCCCCGTGGGCCAGCTCTGGCCCCACCATGGACACCCAGGGTCACCAGGGCCTGGTGTCCTTTTCTTGCCAGCCTCACAGGGCAGCCAAGCCCATGGTGTGCCAGCTCACCAGCTGAATTTGGTGCCTCCAAAGCAAAGGTGAGAACGAACTGCAGCATTCACACACAAGGGGAAGGAACAGAGCTGGAGTACACATCTCTAATGCCAAAGGCTAGGCACCCCACAGGGGCTCACCTCCAGCTCCTCAGAGAGGGAAGCTCTCCTGGCCCGAGCGAGGGTCTGGGCAGCAGCTGCTCCCCCGGGGGCAGGAGGGCAGGGCTCTGTCCATGGGCAGCACGGGCATGGCACAGGAACGCTGCCCGGGCAACAGCCCCTGCCACAGCTTCCATGCCCGTTCCCCAGAGCCAGGGCACTCTCTGAAGCCAAGGAAATTTCAAAGCATCCTTGAAGCTGCTGCCTTCCTCTCCTCTCACTAATTAACTTCCCCCGAACGCGCTGTCAGTAAAGCCCACAAACATGTGGCAGGGCAAAGCCTAATGGGCTCCCATTTGTGTGCGCGCCAGCCCGGCCATTAGCCGGGAGCAATTAGCGTCTGCAGCGGCTCTGCCCGCTCCTGCCCTGCCCTCCCACAGCCCCGGGGCCGCGGGGACACGGCCAAGGTCCCGCCGGCAGGGCTGCTGCCCAGGGCAGCACAGCGCTCCCTCCCTGCGCTGCCAGCGCCCGGAGCATCCCCGAGCCGGGGCAAGGCAGGGATGGGCAGGGGCAGAGCCCCAGCAGCGCCCGTGCTCCAGGGACCTGTCTGCTGCCAAGCTTAGCCCGAGAGCCACCAGGGACTCGGGCAGGTGGGTCCGTGCAGAGCCAGGCGGGCTCTGCCCTGTGCCAACGCCGCCTCTGGGCTCAGCCAGCAGGGTGGGTGGGAGCCGGGCTCAGGAGAAGTCCCTCTCTGTGAAAATAACCTGGAGCATCTGACAGGATCACTCAGAAATCCTAAGGAGGGAAACTGCACCCCGAGACGCTGCAATTAGAGCCAGTACTCAAAGTTAACGGCAATTTAAATCACACCACCTTCCCCGTGTTCTGGAAAATATTGAAGGTTATTGGCCCACACTACTTGCAGCAGGAAAAAGCTCAATATTGAACATTTAGTGCAGGATTGGTAATGAATCGATATTCCCCAGTAGCTGCTGTTTGGTTTCAGTTGTCTTAAAACAGACCTTGCTAAAAATACCTTTCCTGTAGTGTATCTGTAGCTAATGAGGTGGATTAGAGACTGATGGGAACGGGAGCAGCACGGGGGCTCTGGCTCTGAGTGGGGAGCACAGGGGTCTGGCTCTGCCCTGCACAGGGCCCTGGCTCTGCCCTGCACAGGGGTCTGGCTCTGCCCTGCACAGGGGTCTGGCTCTGCCCTGCACAGGGGGGGCCGTGGCAGCAGCTGAGGCAGGAGACACCATGAGAGCAGCCGGGAACAAGCGTGACATTTGGAGAGGCAAGGACAGGCAGATCAGGAGGTGCCCCCTCCCGCTAGCTCTGCGTCAGACAAATGCCAGGGCAGGGGAAAACGTGAGAAAAGGGCAACTAACGCTCCCGGAGCAGCAAAGGGGCTCAGTTCTCACACTACTTGCAACTGCAAAGACCAACTTGGTGTCTCCACTGGGGCACAAGGGAAGGACATAGCTGGCCTGGCACTCAGCAGCCAGGGGCTCCTCTCTGCTCACACGAGGGAATGCCTTTACCTTTGCCTTTCCAAGGGCTCTGTGCTCTGGGCAGCCTGCAGACCCCACCCTCCAGCACAGCCCTCCACAAGCACGGCAGCACCAGCTGGCAGTCAGCTCCAGCCAGGCCAAGAGCAGCCCCCCACCCTGGGGCCCTGGCAGGCAGCCCCTTGCAGCCCCTCACAGCCCCCACATCTGCTGCCCCCAGCCTCCACCCTGTCCTTCCTGGGCCCTGGCAGGACCCTGCTCTCCTGCTCCCAGGCTCTTGGCAGAGTGACAGGAGCTTATCCTGCTGTGGGTTAGACCTGCTCCACACTTAATTGCTCCACTTGCAAGGAGGAAAATCAATTCCACGTTTTATACTTTAGCAGCCTCTGTGCTTAAGTTTTGGCACATTCGTCAGTTAAAAAAAAAAAAAAAAAAAAAAAAAAGGTAATAAAACCAAGGAAGTGTCATTTAATTGTTTTAGCTGAACTAATTTGGAGGCTCCGCTGCTCCGGCGTGCTGCCTGCATCGATCCGGGCAGAGCCAGCCCCGGGGCAGAGCGCCGCTCACCCGGCCCCGCTCCCCGCGGCTGCACAGCCGCCCTGCCACCCACGGGCTGCATCCCTCCTGCCCAGGGACATCCCTTCACACGGAGAGTCCCAGGCTGAACAATGGCTCGGGTGGGAGCTTGTCTGCTCAGCTGCAAGCTGCTGCAGCCCCTCAGTGCCACAGGGTGAGGGGATAGGACACAGCTCCTGTCCTGCACCAGCACCGCTCCTGGTGTCCACAGGTGCTCCCCCACGCCCCAGGCAGGCTCTGTCCATTCGGGGCAGGCTCTGTGTCCCAAACCTTGTAAGGGAGCAGTGTCACAGGCTCGGTCCTGCACTGCCCATGGGGCTCCCAGCCCTGCATTTCCCGGCTGGCAGCACGCAGGGGAAGCAAACAGCCCGGATCAGTCGCAGACACATGGATGCAGGGAAGGATCCCAGCTCAGGATTTGGGGGCATTGCTTCCCAGCTAGGTGTTCAGCCCATGCAGCTCCCCTCTGAGCAAGGGGCTCAGCCAGGACCCACATTCTGCTCCACCACCCATCCTGCCCCTCTGGGTGTCTTTCAGAGAAAGCACTGTCCTCACATGCCTGTGCTGCAGGGCTGCTCACAGCTGCTGGCTTTTAGGGGGTGCAGGATGGGTGACAGTGCCTGATGCTGGGGGGAGGCTGTGGGGGTGACACAGACCTGCCAAGAGACAAGAGCAAGTGAAGGATACTGCTGTAGCTACTCTCTGAAGAGTAGGAGGAACGGGACATGCTGCAGGACAGCTTCAGGAGAGGGAAATGGCTTCAATGAGCTTGACCTGTGCCTGTCTTGACTCTCCTGTCACCTGCCACAAGAGGATCTGAACATTCCTGGCTGCAGGGTCCACTGTGGCCCCAGCAGGACACAGGGCAGCGGCGCTGCCTTCTCTCCTTGCAGTGCTGGAGCTGCCTCTCACCAGCCCCAGCTGCCCGGACCCAAACAGAGCCGGGAGTGAGCACCGTGTCACACTGCCTGCCCAGCTGCTTGCACTGAGCACTGACCTGCTTCGGAACTGGGCACGTCCCTGCCAAGATGGAGGGCAAGGGAGCTCGGTGGCCTCCTCCGCCCGCCGTGCCGCTCCGACACACCGGCGGCGACGGAGCTCTCTCGAAACCCCGTGCGAGCTACAGGCAGCCGGGGCCAGGCCGAGCCGAGGCTGATGGCCAGCAGAATCCCCACGGCCTTGTCTGGAGGCACCCAGCTCTCCAGAACAGCACAGCAAACACCGCCGTACCCCGGGTGGGAACCGCAGGGAGCGGGGCTGAGCCGCTGGCAGCACCACCGAGCCCATGGGCGCTGTCACTGCCCAACAGCAGCACTCGCTGCCTCTCCCGGAGCGCCCACAGCACCTCACAAAAGCCCCGACGGAAATTAAAGTCCCGCCATCTCCTGCTGGAGACAGACTCTGAGCTCTGCAAATTATCAGAGATTCCATAGAGATCCACAGTGACTCGAGTTCAGAGGGACGGGACGAGAGAACAAGGACGGTTCCTCTGAGGAGGCAGCGATCAAACCCGGCAGCAGAAGCCTGCCGGGGCGCACCGAGCAGGGCTGCGGGAGGACAGCCGTGCGTCCCGTACACACACACTCCCGCGGTTTGGAAACCCGTTCACCCAGGCAAATGCTTCCTCAGACGGGATGGAATGGATGTCCCGGGCGCCCACCGGCAGGGCCGGGGCTCGGTGGCTACAGCCCAGAGCCCCGGCGAACGGGCAGGACCGAGCCGCGACCCGCTGGGCTACAGCAAAAGGAGATGAAGGAAAAGTCCCTGAGCGCGGCCGGGCGACAGCCTCCGCCGTCCGCCGGGACCGCCCCGGCCGCTCCCGCCCCGCCGGCTCCATCGATTGACCGAGGAACGCGGAGCCGAGTCCGCACCGAGAGCCGGAGCGCCGGGAGAGGAGAGGGGAGGAGGGCGGGCAGCGGGGCGGTGTGCGGGGATGCTGGGGACGGGGGACGGCCGGCGGTCGGGAACAAGGGGGTGCCCGGGGCGGGCGGGGGCCGGTCCCGCAGCCCCCCGCCCTCACCTGTACCACTCCAGCCCGCGGTGGTAGTTCCTGTCGAAGAAGTGGGGCTCGGTGCCCAGGGCGCGCACCTCGGGGTGCACCCGGATGAACTCCAGCACGGCGCGGGTGCCGCCCTTCTTGACGCCCACCACGATGGCCCGCGGCAGGCGCTTGGTGCCCGGGCGGGCCGGGCCCGGGGCGCTGCCGGCCGGCGGGGCTGGGGGCTGCCGCCCGCACGGCCGCGACTGCTGCAGAAGTTTCTTGGCGGCGGCGGCGCGGGCGGGCGGGCAGCGGGCGCGGGGCGCGGCGGAGCTGCCGCAGCAGCACAGGAGGCTGTAGCACAGGTACGAGCAGGACAGCGACAGCGTGAAGAGGACGAGGACCCTCCCTGCCAGCCGCCGGGACGGAGCCGGAGCCACGGCCGGGGCCCGCCCGCTCGGCGCCCTACGCGCCATGGCTCCATGGGGCCGCGCCGCCGGGCACGGCGGGCCCCGGCCCGGAGCCCCGGCCCCGGCGCGGCCGCTCCGGCATCTCCCGCGGCTACGCGGCGGCTCGGCCGGGCCGCCCGAGGGGGCTGCGCCCGGCCCGGCCCCCCTGCGCCCGCCGCCCCGCCGCGGCCATCCCCGCCATCGGGCGGCGGCGGCTCCGCGCTGCCTCCGCGGGAAGTGCCGGGGCAGCGGCGGCTGCGTCGCTATTTAAGGGGCCGCCTGACGTCAGCGCCTCCCGGAGCCCCCGCGGCCGCTCGGCGGCCGGAGCCTCCCCCGGGCCGGGCCGGGGGTACCGCCGCGCAGAGCCCTTCCTCCCGGGAGCGGGCCGGGCCGGTCCCGCCGCCCGCCGAGTCCTGCCCTGCCCGGCCCGGCTGCCGGTGCCGTGGTCCCGTCCCCGGTGGCGCCGTCCCGGCCGGCCCTGCCCCGCGCCGCCCCCGCATCTAGCCCCGAGCCGCTGGAAGCAGCAGCAGCGTGGAGCCGGGGCACTCGCCTCCGTCCCCGCAGCCGGGTCGGGAGCGGCGCCTCCCGCAGCCGCGCAACCTCCGCCCGGCAGCGGGGACCGGCACCGGAACGCTGCGAGCAGCCCCCGCCCGGGAGCGGCAGCCGGGGCTCGGGGCTGCCGGGGTCACGGCCGGTCCCGGGATGCCCCAGCCCGGTGCCATGGCCGCGCTGCCCGAACCATCGGGCCCCGAGGGGAGCGCGGCGGGGCCGCCCCTCGGCAGCAGACGCCTCTGTCCTCGGCAAGGGCAGGAGGAGCAGCCATCGGCCGCCGCGGTGCCGCCGGTAAGTAGGAGGGAAAAGCTTTGAAGTGACGCATGAATTAAATTTCACTGCCGGGCTGGGGCTGCTCAGCCCCGCCTGTCCCGGGTCTGATGCCCCACATGCAGACTGACCCGGGAAGCCCAGCGGCTGCGGCAGAGTCTGAATGCGAACTGCTCCATCCCCATCCCCTGCTCCCCTTTTCTTTCCTCTTGCACCCCGGCATCCCAGGCTTCCGCTTGGCTGCTCCTGCTGAGCCAAAGGGCTGCGTGCGGCACCGCTCAGACATTAGCGGCCATCGCTCCCGCTTTCTCAGCACTGGAAGCTTGAGCGGCTGCAGAAAACTACTTGTCTTGTTCCTTGGGAAGAGGGATGGTGACAGGCAGAGACGGGCAAGAAGTGCCAGCCTGACAAAAACGAGGATGCCGCAGGCTCCCGGCAGCCAGTCCAGGGCGGGGACCAGGTTCCCTCGTGTGCAACACCCAGAACTCGGTGCAGACATAAGAAACAATGGAGAAAAAATGAAAAGCAGTGCTGCCTGCAGCCTCTCACCTGGGCTGGTGCAGGAGCCGTGGCACTGCTCCTCTCTGGGAGCAGGAATGGAGTTTCCAGGAAGAAGTATCCTGTTGCCTCAGGAGAGCTCTTGGGTCTAGAGGATGGGCTGAGTCCTCGGGGAGACAAACCTCATCATCCTCAGTGACCAAAGTTTTTGGGACATTGGGCAGTGTCAAGGCAGCAGGTTCTGGCAGGCAGGGCTGAGCCCCAGCCCCTCTGTGTGGGTCAAAGCAGGGGACAGAGCCACGTGCAGAGCCCCAGCCCAGAGGACAGCACTGGGCCATCCCTGACCATGTGAACGCACCCAGGGCTGGTTCTCCCACGGCTCAGTGCTGCACCACAGGCACTGACAGAGCCCACAGGACTTCAGCCTCCTCTCCGAGGGCCACTGCCCTGCCCAGGAACAACAGCAAGGGTGGAGGTACCTGAGGGGCCAGCCATTGGCAGGTTCTGCTTTCTACAGTGGAAAGTATCACTTAGCTCCTCTCCATGACAAACTGCCAAATCTGTGGAAAAGTTGCTTTTTCCATTTTAGATCACCACCTCCATGTGGTGATCCAGCCTCGGCAGCAGACACATTGCCTAAGCATGAACATTAGAGGCGTCTGGATAAATAAAGCTGCTGCGGATGCCTCAACACCTCCAGGTTTCTCTGCTTGCAAGGGAGGAATGTTTTGTAAAGCCGACAATTTTGCTTCCAGTCTTTGTATCCGTGCAGGGCATGTCTTTCCCATGACATGTTTGCTGTTTACACCCCACTCTGCATAAACAACAGCTTTCTGGTGCCATCAGCATGCTCCCAGCCCTGCTGCCTGTGCTAGCAGAGCCCCGGGGGCCAGCCCCAGTGGGGTCCCTGGAGTGGGGTGCCAGCCCCTGGCATTGCAGGAGGAGAGGGCCCACTGGATCACTGCAGAAGATTCCCTCTCCTCAGCCAGTGCCTTGCAGCATGGGGGTTAGAGGAAGACATCCTGCTCTGGAAAATAGAGTGAGCTCTGGAAAACATCCTGCCTCCTTCTGCCCCCCTCACCTGTTCCTTGTGGAGCTGCTGCTGCATCCTGCTTCCAGCCTTACACCATCCTCTCCTTCATCTTCTCTTCCCCACCTCCCTTAGCCACTCTTCAGGGCCCTCTCCATCTCTCTTGGATCCCTGTGGGTCCCTGGCTCTGTTCCTAAGCAGATCTTTCCCATCTCGCCTCCTTCATCCCTCCCAAGCTCTCCAATCTCCTGCTGTACCGGGATTTTCCAAAGCAGCAAGAAACCCCACTGCCTTGTCTGACTTTAACCCTGAAGGAGCCCAGCATCCTGTCCCTCGCAGGCCCCTTGCAGCTCCTCGGTGCTGCTTTGCCCAGGGTGGTTTCTCAGTATGGCCCTGGCAGCCTCTCCTGCTCCTCCCTGCTCAGAGCAGCACTTGGCTCATGGGCCCGTGGGGCTGTGGCCGAACAGTGCTCATGACACAAACACCAGGGAAGGGATTTGGAGCCTCTCTTCAGGCCTCAGGGCAGCCCTTTTCCCTTGTTTCCCCTCTGGGAGGCTGATTTCACCATACCATGAACTGACACTGCTGGGGGCTCACCGCTCTGTGTGTTTTCCAGGGAGGACCTGGTCCAGGGCTCATCCTGAGCACAGACAGCTGCCAGGCAGGCAGAGAGAAAAGCTGCCCAAGTGTAGGGACCAGGAGATTATTACAGAAATACACAAAGTTTGTGCCAGGAGCATATGAAACCTAAAAGAATAGGGAAGCAATAAAGTGCAACTAGAAATAGCAAATAAGATTAAAAGTGGTGTCCTGCCCATTATGCCTCTGTGTTGAAGGCAGAACAAGTTCAGAATTTATTTCCAGAGCCAAGGAAAGTGCTCAGTGCCAAAGTGTCACCGTTAGTCCAGTTTTCTGCCTCTAATATTTATGTCATTAAGAACCTTTTGGTTCTGGGCTGACAAACTGCCACCTACCCTTGCCTCAGGAATGAGCCTGAGCAGTACCTGTTCATGGACAGGGAGAGCCTCAGGGCTGTGGGGCAGCCAGAGCTGAGTTGCTTCAGCCTCATGGCTCTGGTCAGCTCCTGAAACAGACACCAGTGCCTCCCTGTTCTCCTT
The DNA here is from genome assembly GCA_016584745.2 of Phylloscopus trochilus trochilus. Taxonomy (NCBI): domain Eukaryota; kingdom Metazoa; phylum Chordata; class Aves; order Passeriformes; family Phylloscopidae; genus Phylloscopus; species Phylloscopus trochilus. The sequence continues at coordinate 16,994,382 of WQNJ02000011.1, forward strand.
GTCCTGGCAGAGAACCTGGAGCTGCTAAAAGGATGTTTTGGCATTTTGGAGTTGGGCAGTGGAGCAGGGGGATGCAGTTGAGCCAGATCCATGGGCAGCCAGGAGGATGCAAGGATGGGGATGGGAGCTGATGGTGCTCAGGGACTGCTACACGTCCCCAGGACACTGTGGGCAGTGTGGGAGGGCACAGGCCAGCAGGACTCAGCTGTTCCCGAGCACTGCAAGCACGCTGGGACTGCACCCTCACTCCCAAAGTCTCCAGGATCACTGTGGCAGCTGTCAGCACTTGAGTGGTTCCCTCCCCCTTGGTGGAGCCCTCACCCCATCCTGGCCTGGTGAGAGCCACAGGCCCGGTGCTGCAGAGGATGGAAGTGGTGCTCAGTCCCATCAGCTCATGGCACTTGGCTGCCCTGGCCCCAGAGCTGCTTCTGAGGGCTGATCCTGGCTCGCACAGCCCCTCGGCTCCTTCACAGCCGACCCAACACCGGCTGGCACATCTCCCAGCTCTGCACTTTGGGGTCTCCTGAGGGCAGCGGAGTCTCCAAGTGCCCGTCAGACAGCAGGATGGAATTGCAGGCTGTGGAGCTGCCTTGAATTGGGTCTGAACTCCTGTTAAGCCTCATTAATCAGTTGTAAATGCACTGTATTCTCAATAAGGTCAGAAACAATAAATTTAATTTTGACTCTGACTCAAGCTACTTTGGTCCTAATTCTGAGCCTCCTGCCCAGCCGGAGCAGCCAGCCCTGGCTGTGCTGCACAAACTCATTTGATTCTGAAATGCATTTTTAAGCAGGATGGAGTGGTGCTTAAAAGCTAAATGGCTTCCCCCGGCTGTAATCACTGCTCAAGAGTCCTGGAATGAAAGGGATAAAGTCTGGGGGCGGGGGGGAGGTTTTAATCTCGCTGAGTAGATTACAGAGATTACTGCAATTTAATCCTTACATATCTGTCACTGACGCTGCAAAGACCATAACGGAGGTGGGCAGGGGTGTGCCGGCCCCCTCCGGGCTCCTGCCCCCGCTAGCGGAGTCGCGTTACAGCTCCGCTGCCCCCCACGCCGGGGCCACTGCTGCTCCTGCCGGGGTGAGCTCCAGCGGCACCGGCCCCGCTGCTGCCTTCGGACAGTGAGGGTGCCGGGCCAGGCTGACCCTCTGTCCCGGCCATCACCACCTGGGCAGCTGCTGTGGGGCTGTGGGCTGAATCTCGTCCGTGGGACTGGGCACCTGCTGGCTGTGCTGGGCTGGAAGTGCACCAGAAGCTGAAGAAAAGAAGGGAAGGGCTTTGGGACGAGGCAGGGCAGGCAGGGCAAGGGGAGCCCACGGGTTCCCTTTCTCCTGGTTCCCTCTCTCCCCCACGAGCATCCTTTGTGCCCCGAAAGGAGCCAGAGCCAGCTCGCTGGTGCTGGAGGGCTCCAGGCAGCTATTCCGGGTCTGTCAGCGTCAGGCACGGTGTGAACAGCACAGACAATGATGCAGTTGCAGGGTTCAGCCGTGTGCTGCGGCAGGCGGGGACCCTGGAACCGGCTCTGCTCTCATCAGACACCATCACTGCACGGAGCTCTCCCAGGCTCTCCGCAGCGCCTGCTTAGGGTAAATCTCATTATCATTCCTCGGGGATCACAGGGGCAGGAGCTAGTTCTCCAATAACTAGAAATATCTCTCTGGCTCACAGACCTTCACAATTATATTTAACTGCAAATGAGGAATCTGTACTCAAACACAAGCTGGTAATTTTTTTTTGAAGCCTGTTTTCAGTGTCACCTCATGTTCAGCCCAGCTCTTCCACAGCTCTGTAACCCCGTCCTTGCCTTACATAAACTTGAAGGCAGAAAATCAGAACTGAGCTGCCCCATTCCCACTGAAGGGACAGGACTGGGAACTCGCTCTTGTTCCCAACACTGCTGCCTCCTCGGGCACCATCGCTGGCTGGAGGAAGGCCTGCCCTCTTCTTCCTCACTTCACTGAGGGCCCCCCTCCACATTCCAGGAGGTGTCACTGCCCGTGTTGAAAGCCATGGACTGGCTACAAAGCCACAAAAGACCAGGAGAGCAGGAAGGGCTGGCAGAGGTCCTGGGCTGCAGGGAAGCTGTGTAGGTAGCAGTGCCTCACCCAGGAGGGGCTCCTGCAAAACCAACCCACCTGCACCATCTTCAGGGACTGCTGGGCATCTGGGAGTGGTTCCCTCCTCTTGTACCCTCTGGGTGAGCAACCACATGGCTTTGGTGCAGGGGGAGCTGGGCACAGCACAGGGGACCCACCTGAACCCCACAGAGCCAGGACATGCAGAAGGTCCAGGCAATGCCAACCCCTGTGCTGACAGCCCTGCCCTGCTGGAGGCTTTTAAAGCCTCCCCGACAGCCAACTGAAGTGTCCTGACTGACCTCACCTGGGGCTGGGGGCCCCAGAGGGCACCTGCACCCCCAGGGGCTGGCCGTGGGGATGCTGGGCAGGGGCAGGGCTGCAGCTCGAGGGGCAGCCCGGGGAGGGAGAGGAACACGGCTCTACCAGACACGAGAGGTTGTGACAGGCAGAACAGCAGAAGCTTTGGTAGCAGCTCTGCACTAAAATTAACTCGTTTGACAGCAGTTTCTGGTGCATTTCCATGGGCTCCGGAGCTGTGAGCGAGTGAAGGGCACAGGTGGGAGTGAGGAAGTGCCGCGCTCCCCGTCTCGGTGCCCGCGGGCAGCTGCCGGGCAGGGATGCTGCCGGCACGGGCAGAGGGGCTGCCGGATCACCCGGGCCCGTCCTGAGCCGTGTGACGGTCTCGCAGCAGCTCGCCCCGTGCCCTCCGCTCCCTGCAGCCTGCACTGCTCCGCACCGCTGCCAACAGCCCGCAGCAGCCGCCCCGGGCAGCGCGGCAAGCTCCGTCCCCCCGAGGGTGGCAGAGGTGGCACCAGCAGAGGGGCGGCGACAAGAGAGCCCCTGCTCTGAGGGGGCTCCCGGCTCGGCGTGTCCCAGCCCCAGTGCCCTCCTGCAGCTCTGCGGCAGTGTGGGCAGCAGCTCCCTGCCCCGGGTCACAGTGCGGGGGGATAAACGTTTATCTGGGATAAAGGCTGATTTCAGTGAGCCTCTGGTTGTGGCCGTGCCAGCTGACAAGGCAGCCCCGCCGAGGCTCCTGGGGACGGGCTGCCCTGCACTCCCCGTGTCCGTGCCTGTGTTGGCCGGAGCGGGCACGGACTGCCCCGGCAGGGCCGGCGCTGCCCCGCCGGCTGAGGGGCTCTGCTGCAGCAGCGCATCCGAGGCGGCCCGGCCCGGCACGGCGTGGCTCGGCTCGGCTCGGCCCGGCACGGCTCGGCTCGGCTCAGCGATGCCGCGGGCGGGTGCGCTCCCTGCCCAAGGCGCGTCCCCCATGAGCGCGCATCCTTCACATCAGAAGCGCTCTCTCTCTCCAGCAGGAGCACTTTGAACACCCCGCCTGCTATTTTTAATGGGATTGAGAAGAGAACAAAACCATTTAAGAACTTGAGGAATCAAAGCAAGTGTCCCCACGTCACGCCCAGCGCTTGCAGCTATATCCTGATTAATGACAAGAAAGAGTGGGGAAACAATATTTAATCACACCCTGTTTATACTAGAGCCAAAAATCAAAGCGCTGCATTCCTCTTTCATGAGAAAAACGAGGTGGGCATTTCCCCTTTGGTGATTAAGTTTCCTACTACAAGCACATCAATTTCCTTGATTTGGCATGGGGTCCTCGATCACGCCACAAATGAGGGCTTCTTTAGCAGCAAAATATTGCAAACCCCCAGCCAGATCCATACACAAGACACCGATGTCCATCTATCATTTTGTCTGGATTATCTCAATACACATCTCCTCGGGGAGATGGAGATGAGGCAGTTGCAGCCAAACCACTGCTAACGATTGGCAGGGCTGGCGCAGCCCCCAGCCAGGGCACCGCGGGGCTCCGGCCCTGGCCCCGTGCCCTCTGGGCACACAGCCTGCACGGCACTGCTGCCCGTGTGAGCGTGCTGAGGGTGGTGGAGCAGGGCACGAAGGCTTCGGGCTGAGCCCAGGGGGCTGGATGCAGGACCCTGCAGGACAGGATCTTGGCAGCGCCGGTGGCAATGCTGCAGTTCTGTCACCGGCTGGACCTGCAGCACGACCCAAACCCTGAGTCACTGTGGCCACATCGACTCCCGTGCTGAGGAGGGGGCAGAGCAGGGTCCAGCTCTGGCAGTGAGCAGGGGGTGACACAGATAGAGATGCTGTTGGGGCTGCTGTGGGGACCCCAGCTCTGCTCTCAGCCCAGAAAAGGGGGTCAGGGAGCACATCACCTCTGCAACACCCATTCCCTCCATCCCCTGACTCCCCCCTGCCTATATCGATTTGCCCGGAATTCCTTGATTAATTAACGTCAGAGAAATGCAAGGTCCGTTAATTACCTCTGATTAATTAGGGTGAACTTTTAATTGTATCCCTAAGCTGAGATATGCTGTTCAATAGGCTCCGTAATTAGTGACCCAGCAATCTCTGTTAAACCAATTAGCCCAGTGTAAGAAGTGTAAGGAGCTGGGGCTGCCCCGTGGGCAGGGGTGCTCCAGCAGCCCCGACAGGGCCCTGCCAGGCAGTGCCATCTGTGCAGAGTTGTCCACACCCTGTGTCCCACATCCACAGGAGATGGGATGGTCACGGTGGGCTGGCCCTCAGGTGCAGTGATGCCAGGGGCTGAAGTGACCTGCACTGACTGGGAGTGCCCCATGCTCTCCCCAGGGACTTCAGGGGGTTCCAGATCCCTGGGAAGCTCCTCTGTAGGCTGTGAGGTAACTGGCTAAAAACAACCCAGCCTCCACCCAGAGGCCAGCCTGTTACCTGGCTCACTCTTCTCCATGATGTCCTTCTGCTCTTTCATCCTCCCAGCCTTCCTTCTATCTTTCCATCGCTGTGTTTGGCCCTTGCTCACTTCAACAAAAGGCTCTGGCAGGCAGAAAACTTTCCTCCCATTGACATATTCCATCATCTACTGCAGTTTAACATCCAGGTCAGGAAGCAGATGGCGAGTAGCCCGGCTGGCCTGGCCAGCAGGGACAGGAGTGGCTGTTTCCCAGAGATTGCTCACCTGCTCCATTAACTGTGCCAGCAGCCCCAGCCCTTGCCCACTGCCACACCTGCTGTCCCCTCCAGCAGCACCCAGTAGGCCACGCTGCAGAGACAGACACTGACAGCACAGACCTGCTGGGACACGTGCTGCCCCAGCAGCAAAATCCCTCAGGGAAATGGGTGCAGTGCCCACTCATCCCAGGGCTGGCGAGCCCAGCCATGGCGAGCCCCCTGACTCAAACTCCTCCTGGGCAGGGGCCACATCTCAATGTGGATAAGCAGGAGCTAAGCAGGAGCTGGAGCTGGGGGCCTGCTCTGTTCCCCAGCCCCAGCTCTGCCAGGCTAGCAGTGGCACGGTCGTGTGGCACACAGCCCCAGCAGGGACCGGGCTGTGGCCTCTGTGGGCAGAGCTGTCCCACTGCCTGCTGCTGAGCGCTCCCCTTGCGCCTGCCTGGCGCTGCCTGGAGACCCCTGCCAGAGCCACCCAGGCCCCAGGAAGTCATTAGTAATTAATTTGGTTTCTAATCTTCTAATCCAGCTGCTCCTTGATTTGATAAGCGAAAAATCTGCTTTGGCCACATGGTCGCTGCTGCATGTGCTGTGTCCCCACAGAGACACCAGCAAGGACAGTGCCACCCCGAGCCCGAGGGCCAGAGCCTGCATTACCCTTTCCTGTGGCAGAGGAGTCTGGCTGCTCCTGCCCAGCTGTGCCACGCCATGCTGTGCTATGCCATGCCATGCCATGCCATGCCATGCCATGCCATGCCATGCCATGCCATGCCGTGCTGTCCCTGGTCCCAGCCATGAATGAAGGGGCTGTGGGTCCACATGCCCCACCTTGTTCTTTCTGGACCTTTCTGGACAATTTACACTTCTGTTAGAGGCTGGCAGCTATCACGCACCTCAGGGCTCCGGGAGAGGAGCCTTCCCTGTCCCCAGTCCTGCTGTCCATGGTCTCACTGTCCCCCTGGGTGGGCAGGGTCACCGACAGCCCGTGCTTCAGCAGCAGTGAAGCACCCCTGCCCAGCGGGCTGTGGGCTCCCTCCTGCAGCGTGCTCCGTGTCCTGGTCCCTGGCTCTCCCTGAAGCAGCACAGTGACACAGGGCACGTGTGCCTGGCCGGGGACCCCCGGAGCACGGAGGGCACGGGGCCAGGCGCTGCCCACGGGGCCAGCAGCTCGGAGCCGTGTGGCAAAGCAGGCAGCAGCGGCACACGACGGGATGAGGGAACATCACAGATGAGAGCCCAAATCCTTCATTAAATCCCACATTAATCTCTAAGAACAGCCATGTCAAAAATCTTAGCAGCAAAATTAAATTGTGTAGCTATATTTCAGCTGCACAAAATCAATATTAATTATGGTGGGACAGACATTGCTGAGCGGGGGTCTGACCCAGTATTTACCGCTGCAGTCCAACTCCAGCTTGGCAACTTGTTTATATAAAACAACAGCATGTTCTTGTGGCAAACAGCCTCAATCCGGTGGGTGTTGGGGCTGAATACAGATGTGCTGGGACAACAACCCCCCCTCAGAGAGGACACAGTGGGGAGGCACTGGGAAGGCTGTGCACAGCTGAGCAGGAAGGGGGGAAGGTGGCCATGGTCCCAGAAATGGGGTCTGCAGGTGAGCTCTGGCACCATGTCCTGCTGGCATTGCCACCTCTGGCTCTGCCCAGGTCCCCCCAGTTTCTGCTGGGGCTGTGTGCCCTCTGCTCTGGCCTCTGCTTCCTGAGGATTTACTCTCAGCTAGAATGAAGCTCATGTCAGAGGGTTAAATCCCATGTTTAAACATATTTTTGTCTTAGTTACATTAAAACTGAGTCTGAACAGGCTGAGAGTCCATGTGGGACCTGTCAAGTTTGGCAGCCCCTGGGAGGACTATTGGCTTCCTTCAGAAAGCCTGTTTTACCCTGGTTTACTCACCCTGCTTCGGTGAGCTCCAAGCAGAGACAAGATGAAATGTGATCTGCAGCTGAGCCTGCCCACCCTGTTTGCCCTGCCTGCAGGAGGTGGGATGGTTTTAAGGGAAGGGATTTGATTGGAATGGCTCCTATCCAGTGTGGGATTTGGGGGCAGAGGGAAATTGTTGCAACTTAGTCACTGAAATGTGACTTCTTGGTGGAGGGGAAGCTGTGCAGGAATCCTCCTGGTCAGGCCATTGCAAATTGATGCCCACCAAAAATCCAGAGCTTGGTCTCACAAGGACTGAGCTGTGGTCTGAGTGTCCCCATGGACACAACTGGAGAACAGCCAGGGGCAGAGTGGGACATGCCTTTTGCTGGAGCATGTGGCTGGGCTGGGTCACATCTGGCCAGGGCAGGCAGCCTGTGGGGCACAGGGCTGTCGGGTGTCCCCTGATGCCCTGAGCCTGTGTCACAGGGCTGGGCTCTGTGCTCCATGGCACCACAGCTGGCCAGCCGGGCGTGGGGCATCCCTGGGGCCTGTCTCAGACACTTAGTGTCACATTATGAGATGATCCAGAACAGGGAGTTTGGGGCAAAGGAATTAAAATGGGAGGGAGAGTTTTAATTAGAGAAAGAAGTCAGAGTCCGTAATCAGCTGGGTGAGTGACTGCCTGCTATGGGGAATTCTCCATATGTCAAATGGCATCAATCAAAATGCCACTTCTTATACAAGGGCCTCTGTGCAGGAGGAGGGGCTGCTGGCCCTGTGCTGAGGGCATTGCTGTGCCTGGGCAGGGCATTCCCCCACTGCAGCCCCTGGGCTCCCCAGCAGCCCTGCACAGGGGAGCAGGGCCAGACCAGCCTGTCCCATGCCAGACTCCTGCACTGCGGGCAGTGGCAGTGTCATAGGGGGTCTGTCTGTGCCCTTCCCCAGCCCCCAGGCCTACCCCAGGCACGAGGAACAGAATGGCTTCTTGGGGGCTATAACCAGCCCCTGTGCCTCTCTCCAGGCTCCTCACAGGCAGCATGAGTTGCTGCAATGGTCAGCAGTGCAATGGGAGCATGTGTCCTGGTGAGCTGGGGCAGGAGAGGGTGGCCAGTCAGCAGGAGGCTGCTATGTGTGTCCCGTTGGTCCTGAGTCCACCCACAGCTTCAGAGAGCCCTGGTGATGCCTGTCAGCAGCAGGGTCCAGCTGAGCCCAGTCTGACAGTCTGAGCCCAGCAGCAGTGCTGAGGCACAGGAGATTCCTGACACCACCAGGGCCCAAGGGCTGGGCTTGTCCTTGTCCTTGTCCTTGTCCTTGTCCTGCCTGCCACATCCTTCCAGCTGCACCTCGCACTCCTGGCAGGCTCAGTGACTCCCCCAGTCATGCTGGGCTGTATCCAGTGAACATCTGTGTGTTCCTTTAGGAACGTGTTTCACACACCAATAATTTAACAGTGCAGAGGTGCCACGGTTCATGCTCTACATTTCTGCAGGAGGAGAGTGGCTTTCCTGGAGATGGAGCAGTTGGAGTGGGAAGAGGAGCACTGGCATGCTGGGACTGAGCTGTGCAGGATGTGTGGATGCAGGAGTGACACCAAGCCACCACAGGGGAGGGGTCCCCCTGTGGCTCAGGATGCTTTGGCCACTGAGGTGCCACATCTCCCAGGGTCTCCCCTCCCTGCTGCCTGAGCATGTGTTCCCAAAATGTCATGAGGGGCTGCCCCCTGGGGCTCCCTGCCCTCTGCCCCCACTCAGGGTGTCTCACTGTGCCAGCAGCTGAGCTCAACACTTTTGACTCTATTTATTACTAAAAAATTATGCAACTGGGTCGCATTCCTGCTATTTTTTATGCATGAGCCAAGCAGCAAATTCCATTATTTAAAAAAAACTGTTTTAGCTAGTGATGCACTAGACCACGCAAGTAAATGCCCAAAATAATTCCAGCTGACACCTTTATGAAGGCAGAGTGAAGTTTGAAGTCTACACAAGCCTTTCATTTGCAATTTCCCATCCCTCCTAAGCAGCACCTGGGAACTGTGCTGCCATCTGGCTCATGGATCCCCTTTCTCTGGCTGTGCCTGTGCCCATGGAGGGTGCAGCCCCCTGATCTCCTGCCCTGAAGGGCAGGCCTTCAGCCTGAAGGCTGTGCTATGACAGCAAACAACATCTGCCAACATCTGCAAACTGGGTGCAGGACAAGGGACAGAACAGGAAGATCTTCAAGAATAAAAATCATGCAAAGAGGTGGGGAGAGGCTGAGCTCCCAGGCAAGGAGATCCCAGAGGAAGCTCCTGGGGTTTTCCTGCAGCTCCCTGGATGCTCTCTCACCCCTGCAGGGCACACAGGGGACCCTGGGACCCTCCCAGGCAGGAGCAGCACCCAGTGAGGGACAGAGACAGGGTAAGAAACACAGGCACTCCCTCTCCTTGCTGTACATCGCCTCCTCTGCCTGTTGATGGGTGGTTTTTGGGGTTGCCTCTGCCCGTGGTTGGTGGCCAGTCCCCCAAAGGCTGGCTGTGCCCGAGGCTCACTCTGAGAGGCAGTGAAGCTGGAGTTAATCACACCAACCTGATTATTTCCAGCTCAATTCCAGCCTTTGGCCTGACCTTGCTACTTTAATGAACAGGATGCTGAGGTTTTTCTTACCATAAAAAATTTTGGTTGACCCCAAAAGTAAAAAACGACAAACAAACTCTGATATAAATAACCTGGCCTCTGTGGAAAGCATCAAAGGTAGCTGACCAATTAGCCCTTCTCTCACTGATAAATCATCACACTGTGGCACCTGACCCTGGCATGGCTGACAGTTCTATAACCCATTTGCCACTGCTCAAGTATCAAATGGCTTTCAATCACCCTAAATTTGGAGATTCTAATCTCCTATATTAAGTCAGTGATTCTTAGTAATTCTTAGTGATTTTATTTTTATTGGCTTTGTAAATCAGAGTTATCCATGTCAGTGCCCATGGTCAGAGAGAGAAGCATTTGTCTGTGAAATTGGCTTGACACAGCCCATTGAGTGTGATGATAAGAGGTGATTTGCAGGGCTGGCTGGACAAGCCATTTACACCCAGCAGATTATCATATCACAATACAGAAGTTCTGTTGCTGGAAGAACAGCGGGAGCTGCAGAACCTGTGGAATGGGGAAGGGGCACTCCTGCTGCTCCACACTGGTGCTGAGCCCCCGGGGAGGGGGCAGGACTCATCAGAGGCACATCAGTCTGCCAGGACACCAGGCTGTGACAATGCCCACAGCCAGGACCACAGACAGATCCTGCTGCTGACTGACCTGTGCCCCCAGCCACCAGGAACATCCTCAGCTGGAAGAAAAGGGACTCCCAGACACTGAATGGGCACCATTTTTAAGAGCTGTTGTGATGTTTAATTGGCTGCAGGCTGAACATTGATTCCTGCACAGAACTCAGCACTCCTGGGGAAACAACCTGCAGTTAAAATGAGCAGCAGCCCGAGCTGGCACTGCCATGGAACACGCTCCAGTCTCAGCACCAGCTGACGGTGCAGGTGAGCCCAGGGTGGCAGGGTCAGCCTCTGCCAGGTGCACCACGAGGAGCACCTGAGCTGCAGCAGGCAAGGGCAGGGCTGAGACGTGCCTGTCCCCCCAGCACATCTGTGCCCCTGTCCCCACAGAGGGAACGTGTCTGCACTGGGTGCAAGCCTGGGGCAAGCAGGGCACTGAGGCACAATTCCAGTGGCACTGTGCCTCCCAGTGGCACTGTGCTTCCTGTGGCCCGTAAATCTGTGGCTGAGTGCTGGCTGGGGAGGTGGCAGGGAGCAGTGATTAACAGAGCGTGTGAAGGGATGTCAGGAGCCTCGGCCAGCTCTGCTGGGAGCTGTCAGCAAGGGCTGCTGAGGCTGAGATTTACACACGGGGCTGGTGGTAACTGCCTCATCTCCTCATGCTTTTGGGATGTGCTCCAGAGGGTGCTTTGGGATGTGCTCCAGAGGGTGCTCCATGGATCAGGAGGGATAGGGCCAGGAGCTGGCAGCAACTCAGCTTGGGTTGGAAGCAGCAGCACTGGGATGAGTCTGACTCCCCTCGGGGAATCCCAGCTGGGCTGGGCTGTGCAGGGCTGAGGTCCCAAACCAAGCAGTGCCAGGGAATTGAGCACTGAGCCCCACAGGCAGCTGCAGCCAGGGAGCAGGCAGGTGTGGACCTGGCAGACAGCTGCTGGCTCTGTGTAATGTGTTGTATATAATGTATATAACATACATGATGCACCCCACATCTGCCTGCAAGCAGAGACAGTCAGTTACTGACAGATGTAATGAGGGCAGCGAGGGTGCCTGTGGCCCTCGTCCTGCAGACTCAGGTACCAAGCCTTGTCTGGAGGCATTACCCATCCCTGTGGAGGGGCTGGGGATACCCAGTGCAGCTGCAGGGATGCTGCAGGACTCCCACAGCTGCCAGTGAAGCACATCAGCAGGTGCTTGGGAGCAGCAATTCCCTGGCAGAGCTGAATAATGTCATCAGCTGTTGAACACGTGTCAGATGACCTTTCCCTGCACTCTTCACAAAATCCCATTAATCAAAAGAGCAGAGCAGAGCTAAGAACCCTTTAACAAAATTATTGTAATCTCTGGGTTTCTCATTCATCACACAGCAGCTCAGCAGCCTCCACGCTCCCTGGAGGGGTCAGAGGATCCCCCCATCTCTGCTGTACAACACCTTCCCCTCCTGCTCTGTCCTTCAGCTCTGCAGGCTCAGGGCTTGTTTCCTACCAGAGCTTTGCAGATCCCTGCTTTCTGGGCTCACAAAGACCTTCCTTCACTGTTGGTCATCACAAACCAGGACAAAGTCAAATTCTCACGTACCTTGTGAATGGGCCAGTTGAGGAGAAGGTGAGTTCAGAGGCTGAGGAAGGAATGTTTCAGTGATAATGTGAATGTGATCTTGTCTCATAGTAGAGAAAATGCTACAGGGAAGCTGTAACAAAACAGCCAGGAGAGCTGTAATGAAAGTTGGCATTTATACCTCAAATCATTGCCAGTGTTTTCCACTGAGAGTTTCATCAGTGCTGACACTTTCCCTCAGAACATCTCAGCAGCAGCATGGGTGGCAGGAGTTGTTTGGCCAAGAGGGTCTCACCCATCTCCAGGGCAGATGCACTCCAAGGAGAGGGGGCTGCCTCCTGCTGCTCCCACCACAGGGCCTGGCAGCTCCTGTCCCTGGTTCTGGGGCTCTGAGCCCCCTGAGTGGGGCCCCAGGGATGGGGTTATGCTTCATCTGCCCAGCTCGTCTTGTGTGTTGGTTATCATGGGCACTGACATCCGTGGTGGACACCTGACCAGAATGTCCTCGGTGTCCCCAGCATACCTGCTGCCCTCTGGCCAGGGCAGAGCTCCTTTCTGGGCTGGAGTAGCTGCTCCATTAGCTGGGGCTGCCCAGTCCCAGAGCTGCTAATTACCAGCTCCAGCCTGGCTCTGTCTTTTAATGCACACAACATCTCAAAGAATTAATTTTCAGCTGTAGAGCTGCATTCAGAAATATCCCCTGGCATCTCCCTGCTCAGGAAGTCCCCACATGCAAGGTCTGTGCTTAATTAGTCGGTTAAACAGTCCCCAGCTCAGCCTGGCTGTTGTAACTCAAGCCCTCTCCTGCTGTGGGTCCCCATGGGCACTCTAGGCAAGGGGATGTGCTGTGCTTGCTGCAGGCTCGAGCCAAAGGCTCGGGCAGCTGATGGGATGGATGCATCTCACCCAGACCCCCCACTGCAGGGTGGCCCCTGGTGCCAGCTCTGTGGCACAGGGAGAGCTCTCAAACACTGACCTTTGGACACAGGGAAGAGAAGCAGGGAACAGCTTTTCTAGGGGGAATTTCTTCCCCCCTTAGAGAGTGGCAAAGATGGACTGAGTGGTCTCACTTCCCCCTCCCAGCCTGTCTCTGGTCTCAGAGCTGGAGGAGCAGTGGCACTGGAGTGCTTGGTGATGCCAGGGTCTGGTGCAAGAAAGCAGTTGCAGCGACAGAAGCCATTGCCTCAGCACCAAACCAAGTCCCTGCAAGGTGCCACAGTTGCTGTGGCAGGCTGCAGCCTCGGGCTGGGCTCTGTCCCTGTGCTGACTCACACCAACCCACACTGACCTGAGCTGACCCACCCAACAGAGTTTCCCAGCCCAGTGTGAGAGCCAGGGCCCCAATAGCAGAAAGGGGTGACTGGAGGGACTTTCCTGGGACACAACTTTGCTCCAAGGGAAGGGGAATATGAAAGCAGCAGCAGCAGCAGCAGTGTGGCTCTGCCCACTGGATTTGCCAAGCCAAGGCAGGGTAGAAGCGGGAAGTAAAGGACAGGTAACCCACAGGACCCATTGGAATGAAACACTGACAACTCAGATCCAGCAATTTCGAAAGGCATCCATCATGGCCGAGCAGTCTGACCTCTGGCCCCAGCCAAGGCCACTTATTCATGAGCCATCAGCAGGTATGAGCACAGCCCGTTAATAACACACCCATCGATTGGCTCCTGTGCTGCCAGGGCTGGGCTGAGATCGATGCGCCTGCCTCAGTACAGGCACCACAAAACTTCCAAGAAATACCACCCCAACGCTCCAGCACAGCACGGGGCTGTCACTTCCTCAATTTATTAACTGACAAGTCTCCCATCACACCCACCTCCAGCCTGGCTCTTCCTGCTCCAGCAGAGATCTCCTGGGTGAGCAGGATGCTGCCCCCAAGCCCAGCCTTGTCCTAACCCAGGGGAGAGGAGCCACTGACCTTGACACTGAGCCTGGGAGTGGAGTGGGACTGGGGATGCATCAGTGGTGCAGCACATGCGGCACCCTCAAACACGCACTCATCTGGCTGCGGCGCTGGGGGTGAGGATGGCCTTAGCTCTATGGGCCACGTCGCTCAACAGTTTATTTCAGGGCTGTTAAACACTGTTTTGCATATTTATTAAATTGAAGACAGTTTATGCCTGCAATTACTCTGCCTGACAAGCAGCTGGAAGCAGTGTCTGACTCACAGCACTCGGGTATTACCCTGTGACGATGCTGCTCTGGCTGCTCAGCAGCAGCCAGGAGCACTCAGCCCTCCAGTGCTGAGGGGGAGATTTAGGAGAAAAGCACCGTGATGCTCCCAGCCCCAGAGCTCTGCGTTCCACGTACCCAACATGGCACCTCTGATGGATGAGTCCCGCACTTCACTCCAATCTGCTTGGAGTTAGGCAGTAGCAATCATTTTTTTCAAGCCTTGTCATATATAAAAGCAATTGAGTCAGCAAGCACCAGTTGTCTGGCACAAGGAGAGATGATATTTTTACAAGGTTTTGCAGAAGGTCTATAAAAGTTTGTTCTTTCTTTAAAAAATAAATACATATTTGACAACGCCTCTCTGGAAAAAGTGGAAAAAAATGGAAAAAAATTAAACTTGCAAATTGAAACATTATGTCTGCAAGACGTGCTTAAAGACCCTCTTTATGGCTGATAGGAAGTGACAAAGATTTTGTGTATAAATTGTGTTTCACGCCAATGCCTTTGGAAAACTGGGAATTTCCCTGACTGTTCTGGCCCCAGATTGTGGAAATGCTGCAGCTGCTGTGAACTTCCTCCCACAGAGGACACAGCCATGCCCTGCCCCTGTCCTGCGTGGCAGGGCCCTGCTGGGGTCACCCCCCAAGCAACAGGACTAGTGATGCTCACTCCAGCAGGGCTGGGCAGGCTGCAGAACTACTGGTGTCTCCTGTTTCATGTCAGTGCCAGCACTGTGGGGACAGCCAGCCACTGGCACTGGCATCACAGTGGATCCTGCAATGCCCTGGATCCATAAGGAATCCCCTCAGCCACAGTCACAAAGGACCAGCTGAGGTTCCCAGCCAGGATGGAAGTGAGAGCCGAGACTGAGCTCTGCTTCTTGGCTTGCATGGCACCCAGCAGCAACCCACAGCACCCTGCAGCACCCTGCAGCACCCCACAGCACCCTGCAGCACCCCACAGCACCCTGCAGCACCCCACAGCACCCTGAAGCACTCCACAGCACCTCAGTGCTGCCCAAGGAGGCCTGGAGGGGATCCTGCTGTGCTGGTCCTGCCAGGGCCAGCAGCTGCCAGCCTCGGCTCGCTCCCCCTGGGCACTTTGCGGTTGTTGGAGCCGTAGGAAACGCTGACATGAATCTGCAGCTATGGATTTTTTTTTGACAGAAGCTGAGCCCTCGGGATTGCTGCTCATTCTGTGCTTGAGAAGGAGCTACTTAGTTATAACCAATCTTTTTATAACGATTTTTCATTGTAGAGATAGAGTATTAATTATTAGAGGGTATTAAAAAAAGCATTAGCTCTCTGACCCCTGGAGATGCTCTGGGCTTGTCAAGTGTCTCCCACAGATCTATGGGGCTAGGGGCTGTTCATCAGGACAGGGGTGATGCCTTAGGGCATCAGGGGAACGTCTGGCAGCAGGCACTGGCACCACTTGTTTGCTGACCCTCTGTGCTGAGGGCCATCCCTGCTGGCAGCCCCTTTGTGGAGCAGCAGGACACCCTGCTCTGGCAGCCCCTTGGAGCAGGCTGTGCTCAGCACCCTGTGGTGTCACTCCATTCCCCTGCCCCACCACATCCAAAATCTACTTGGGGCAGAGACCCTCTCAGCCCACCTGCCCCAGGGGGGAGGTGAGTGGCCCTGTGGGGCTGGGGCTGCTCTGGCCCCGGGCACAGCTCGCTCCCACTGCCTGTAGCACATGGCTGGGTGCTGCTGCAGCCCTGCTGGCACCAGACCACCACTGGCAGCCCTGCACACCTCCCACCCGGACACGCTCATCCTGTGCATAAAATGCATGTTAAAGATTTGTCTTCACCTTCATTAATACCAGAATTTATTGCAGAAGAGAGGTTTTCTTTATTTTACAAAACCTATAGATGGAACACAAGCAAATTGCTGGCTTTTACTAGCATATAAACTGGGAAAAACCTCTGAGATATGTCTACATTACACTAAACTGCATCCATAATTCATACCTAAAGGAGAAATTTTTAGCTCCCTCAGAGGTCTGTGAATCTATTATTGATGGGACTGTGTTAGGCAACAATAGGCTCCCTCATATTCACACGCCATTTACTGGCTGAGTAAGGCTGCGGCTCCCCCACCCAGAAGCGCCAGCTCTGTTAGATTTTTGCAAGGATTTGGAAGGGATTTAGTTAAGAACATGAAGTGATGTAGACTGAATTGGGAGAATGTTTCTAGATAGATTCCCACTCCCAGGTTAATCAATAGATCAGGAATGTGGAAGATACTCGGAATCATCTGTTCCTGCTCAGATCTCAGAGAGCAGCATTCACTGTGGATACACATCTTCTGTATCCAACAACTGGAGTGTTGGGTGCATCACTGGTGGTGACTGGAGCACAGGGCAGCGGGCAGAACCACCAAGCCTTGCACTGCACATAATACAGTGGGCCTGGCAGGGGGTCACCACTGGGTCACACTGTATGCAGGCCTTTTGGTCCTCTTTATAAAAATTTTTAGACATTGTTTTAAAGCCAATCAAAGCTAAAACCCCTCCTGTAAGGGGCAGTGCAGGCCCCTGTGAACCATGGCAGTAGGGTGAGGGGACAGTGCCCCATGCAGTTCCATGGCCAGGGCTGGGCCATGCCTGGGGACACTGACGTCCCTGCTCCAGTGGGACGGACAGGAATTTTGAGAGAGAGCAGAGGAAGTGACAGCAGTTCACAGGATCATCATAAATTAACAAAGTGTGCCTGGCACATGCAGGTATCTACAGAGCACATAGAAGTTAGCTTAGATCTAAACTAAAGGCTGCTGTTAACAGAAGAATCCCATCCTTCCCAACCCATCGATACAGAGCTGAATTAGATCCAGCAACCACAATGCAAATCTCAGTGCTACAAATCTTGCTGACAATATGTTTTGTTCCACAAATAGATGCAAAGCCAAGTAAAAACACACACAACAACCCTTATGTGACAGATTTGCCTTTGATTAGCTTTTAATTGCTCATTAAGATTTGGGTGGTTTATGCCTTTTCTGCATGGCAGAGGAGCAGCATCCCTGCAGGGCCGCAGCAGTGCTGGCCAGAACTCCACTTCAGTGGCCTCCCTTGCTCCTGGGAGCAGCACTGGCAGTGCCTGCCCACTGAGCCTGCCTCAGCTGGCTGCTGCCCTCCCATTTGGGTGCTGCTCCCTGGTTCTGGTGCTGCTTTCTGTACCTCCCCCTCCCCACTGTGTTTAGTGCTGGTTGGGGATAGTCAGTGAGGACAGAAACAAATTATTGCTGTAGGAGCTGCACAACAAAATCTTTCTGGAAGAAAAAACATCAGTGGTGGCTCAGAGCCAAGGTGGTTATGGCAGAATTTCCCTGGTATTACCCAGATCCGTGGGATTACGATTTGCCTCTGTTTGCTGGCCCAGGCGGAGCAGGATGCCCAGCGCTGGGAGCTGGCACGGCTCTGTGCCTGGCAGGGCTCTGGCTGTGCTCTCACACCCACCCTGCCGGGGTCAGCCGGCCTCTCTGGGTGCTGTGCTCTGGGTGCTGTGCTGTGGGTGCTGTGCTGTGCTGTGCTGCGCTGTGGGTGCTGTGCTGTGGGTGCTGTACTGTGGGTGCTGTGCTGTGGGTGCTGTGCTGAGGGCACTGTGCTGTGGGTGCTGTGGGTGCTGTACTGTGGGTGCTGTGCTGTGGGTGCTGTGCTGTGCTGCGCTGTGGGTGCTGTGGGTGCTGTACTGTGGGTGCTGTGCTGTGGGTGCTGTGCTGTGCTGCGCTGTGGGTGCTGTGCTGTGCTGCAGGTGCTGTGCTGTGCTGTGTTGTGGGTGCTGTGCTGTGCTGTGCTGCGCTGTGGGTGCTGTGCTGTGGGTGCTGTGCTGAGGGCACTGTGCTGTGGGTGCTGTGCTGTGGGTGCTGTGCTGTGCTGTGGGTGCTGTGCTGCAGGTGCTGTGCTGTGGGTGCTGTACTGCAGGTGCTGCACTGTGGGTGCTGTGCTGTGGGTGCTGTGCTGAGGGCACTGTGCTGTGGGTGCTGTGCTGTGGATGCTGTGCTGTGGGTGCTGTACTGAGGGCACTGTGCTGTGGGTGCTGTGCTCTGGGTGCTGTGCTCTGGGTGCTGTGCTGTGCTGTGGGTGCTGTGCTGTGCTGTGGGTGCTGTGCTGTGGGTGCTGTGCTGTGGGTGCTGTGCTCTGGGTGTGGTGCTGTGCTGTGGGTGCTGTGCTGTGCTGAGGGCACTGTGCTGCGGGTGCTGTGCTGTGGGTGCTGTGCTGTGGGTGCTGTGCTCTGGGTGTGGTGCTGTGCTGTGGGTGCTGTGCTGTGCTGAGGGCACTGTGCTGCGGGTGCTGTGCTGTGGGTGCTGTGCTGTGGGTGCTGTGCTGTGCTGTGGGTGCTGTGCTGTGGGTGCTGTGCTGTGCTGTGGGTGCTGTGCTGTGGACACTGGCTGAGGCGGGCAGGATGTGGACACTGGCCATGCAGCACTGGCCACGCAGCACTGGGCACGCAGCCACGGGCCCTCGGTGCCACGGCTGCCAGCAGTGCCCACCCTGGTGGCTGCACGGAGGTGGGTGCTTGGTTTCTCCTTGCTCCTGGAACAAGCACCTGCCTCAGCAGAGACTGAGCATGTCAGGGGCCTCGTGTTTGTTTATGAGAGGTTTGTGTGAAATTTTAGGATTTACAAAGTAGTCATATCATTTAATCCTCTTTAATGAGGTTTGAGGATTTATGAGCAAGATATTTTCATTTGCAGCTTGCACAATTAACCTCGGTTAACCTATAAAGGAAACTTCAGGATAAGTTTGGCTTCTTCAGTTATCAAAGCTGGGTTTGCAGAGTGGCAGCAGCCCCGGTGTGTACGAGCTTGTGTACACTCCTTCTCTTACAGTTTGCAGCCTTTTCTCTCCTGCCGAGCCCCTCGCTGCTTCCCAGACATTGCTGCTGAGGCTGGAAGCGCCTCATGGAGGAAGCAGCGCTGTGGGAAGGCAGTGAGACCTCTTCTCCTGGAGAACACCAACAAGACAGCACACAGACAGATGAGAAACATCAAGGACATACGGCCGCTGAGTGCCCAGGAGTGCCTGTGCCCCAGGCACGGAGCAGCAGCTCCTCCAGCCGCAGCACTGCCCGCACTGGTGGCAGCAGTTTGGGCACAGATGGTCTCTCGGCTGGCACAGAGTGCTGTGGGAGGGCAAAGCCATCCCACGGCACAGCACGGGAGGGGCGAGTCCCTGGCACAAGAAGGAACGCCCACACAGTGTCCCCAGCCGGCAGTGACACCGGGGCAGTGCTGCCAGCCTTTTAAAGTTCCCATAATTCCACAATAAATCAGTATGATAATTTCTCTCTGCAATAAAGCCCCTATTCCCGTCGCGAACTCTCATAACCGGCACCTCAATCTTTCTGTGCTCTTTGCTCTTTATTACCTTCCAATGA
Organism: Phylloscopus trochilus trochilus; assembly: GCA_016584745.2. Lineage (NCBI taxonomy): Eukaryota > Metazoa > Chordata > Aves > Passeriformes > Phylloscopidae > Phylloscopus > Phylloscopus trochilus. The sequence continues at coordinate 17,013,683 of WQNJ02000011.1, forward strand.
CTTAAGCCCCTGAACTGAATAACTTCATCAAGGTGTCAACCTAAACAGATTTTTCCCTATAATGGCCCAACTCTCACAGGTTCTTAATGAAAAATATTGATTCTGAAGGATTAGTTGCAGATTTATGTGGTGGATGCTGATCCCTCTGTCACCTGATACCTTATCAGTGGATGAAAGAACTGATCCTCCCCACATGGTTTTAAAAAAGCAATCACAGACTGTGTCAAGCAGAGCTTATTCACAGAGAAATGCATATAATGCTGTGTCTGGATCAGATAGGATGCTTAACAGAGAGCTAATAGTGGGCGGCAGGGCAGGGCCGGCGTGGCCAGGCCAGCCTGCAGCTCCCTGCTGCCTGTAGCTGGGCACAGCCTGTGCCGGTTCCTGGGGCTTGTGGCGCTGGGCACAGCCTGTGCCGGTTCCCGGGGCTTGTGGCAGAGCCTGTGCCGGTTCCCGGGGCTTGTGGCGCTGGGCACAGCCTGTGCCGGTTCCTGGGGCTTGTGGCGCTGGGCACAGCCTGTGCCGGTTCCTGGGGCTTGTGGCACTGGGCACAGCCTGTGCCGGTTCCCGGGGCTTGTGGCGCTGGGCACAGCCTGTGCCGGTTCCTGGGGCTTGTGGCACTGGGCACAGCCTGTGCCGGTTCCCGGGGCTTGGGGCGCTGGGCACAGCCTGTGCCGGTTCCCGGGGCTTGTGGCGCTGGGCACAGCCTGTGCCGGTTCCTGGGGCTTGTGGCACTGGGCACAGCCTGTGCCGGTTCCCGGGGCTTGGGGCGCTGGGCACAGCCTGTGCCGGTTCCCGGGGCTTGTGGCACTGGGCACAGCCTGTGCCGGTTCCCGGGGCTTGTGGCGCTGGGCACAGCCTGTGCCGGTTCCTGGGGCTTGTGGCACTGGGCACAGCCTGTGCCGGTTCCCGGGGCTTGGGGCGCTGGGCACAGCCTGTGCCGGTTCCCGGGGCTTGTGGCGCTGCCTTGGCCACAGCGGGGCCAGGTCCCGCCGCGGCTGCCTCTGCCAGCCTCTGCCAGCCTCTGCCAACTCTGCCAGCCTTTGCCAACTCTGCCAGCCTCTGCCAGTCTCTGCCGGCCTCTGCCAGCCTCTGCCAACTCTGCCAGCCTCTGCCAGCCTCTGCCGGCCTCTGCCGGGCGGATCATGGGCTCTAAGGACCACGGCGAGTGTCGATCTGCGAGCTGGCAGGCTGTAAGGCACGCCAGAGACAGGTGCCAAGGAGCGGGTTCTGTGGCACAGACGCGCGCTGATGCCCTGGAGGCTCTGCCGGCTCCCCGGGGCTCGCAGCACCGGAGCCCGCGGCCACCGCCGGGCAGCGCCTGCGACAGCCGGGCCGAGGGGAGCACCCGGCCGGACCCCCCAGCACCCGCGGGAGCCGCTGCGGCCACCCCAGTGGCAGATGCCGGGGCAAGGAGCGGCCCCCGCCTCCTCGGCAGCCGCAGTCAGGTCTGCAGGGGCTGGGGGATGGACGGTGGAGGAGACACCGGCAGTCAGGCTTTTACTGGCAGCCACACATCCGATTATTCATCTTTTTCTCCCCTCCCTCCAGAAACTTGCAGCTGAAATTAATTCATAAATTACAGCCCAGAGTGAGGCATTATAAATAACAGCAGAAGGGCTTTGATTATTTACATTTTTATGGAATCTGAACTGATCAAATACACAGAAGTCACCAGGCACATGGGAGAATTATAACGTGTTCAGACATGATTTAAGGCTGTGCAGGAGGGACCCTTCCAGAAGAAGTGATCAGGCAGGGCTGGTCACTCTGCATCATCTGAGTGATGTACAGACACTACTAAATAAACCTCAGCCCTCTGGAACTTCAGGGAGAGAAGAGAAAGCCAGGGCTGCCTATGGCATCAGCCCTACAGACACCCCTGAGTCTCCCAGTCTCCCGCTGTTTGCAGGGTGCAATAATGAATGTTTTGGCAACAGCCTTGCTCAAAATCTAATAAAATTATTCAGGATTCTGCGAGAAGCCTTGGAAATGGAGGCTGTCCTACAGCAGCCCCGCGTGGCTCTGGCAGCAGAGCTCTGCGTTTGGGCTTGATTTAAAACCTCATTCGTTTTTCATTAGCTCAGAATTGCTGCAGACGAAGGTTCATTTTTACTACGTGCGTGGAACACGAACGAAAATCGGGATTTTGTTTCTTCCATTTACCTCGTGCATGAAGTCACACGGTTTTAGGATGAAAGGAGTTATTTACTTCCAATTACCTAAACATGACTGAGAGCAGGAATATCCCTTCCTTGCTATCAAATGACTTCCACATAACTCATCCCTGCAGGCTGCTCTCCCCTGCCACAGCCAGAGCTCACCCTGTCACCCCTCTGCCTGTGTCCTGGCTCTGGGCACAGACACTCCCAGCCCCTGGCTTCCCCTGTCCCAGCTGGGACCCTGTGGGACAGCCCAGCAGTGCCTGGGGAAGGCAGCCGTTCTATCCCAGAAGGGATGTGATCTTCCTGCTCCAGGGGCACACCATCCACCTGTCCTGGGGGAATGTGACCCATCCTTGTCCAGCCAGTGTCCACCCAGGGCACCCACATGGCAGCTCAGGGATACCTGGGGCCTGCAGTGCATTGTGCTCATTGCACAGGTCCTGCAGCCCTGCCAGCACCCACCACCCACGGGAGAGGTGCACGTGCCACCAGCCTCCAAGCACAGCAGCAGGCAGAGCTGCCCATGCTAAGTGGCAGAGCTGGCAGAAAAGGAGGTGGGGGCCCAACACACACCTGCCACCCCAGCAACTGGCTAGCACCAGTGCACTGTCCCCATTGCACCCCCAGCCTTCTCTCTCCTGCACCCCCTTCCCTCCCCAGAGCCCCTTTGAGCTGGGCTCCTCTCCTGACTTTGTAATTTACACCACAAGCAAACTCTGTTCTCATTTCCAATTACTTCACCATTCAGGGCATAAAAACTATTCCACCAAGTAAAACTGCAATAATTAAAATGGAGGCTTTGTGTTGCTTCTGCCTTTTAAACACTTTACAAACTCTCCCTAAACTCCCTATTTCAAAGCTCCCATCATGTCCCAATTTCCTGGCTAATTTGTAGAGCCACTGTGAATGCTGGGCAGGCAGGGGCCAGCAGTCACTTGGCCAGGCATTCCCAGTCCTTACCTCCTCCCAGTATATATTTATTTCTTACTTTTACATTATTATTCTGCAAGCTCTGGGTGTTTGTCTACACAATATGTGGGAAGTGGGGGTTAAGGGCCCTGCTCACCTGCAGTCCACCTGCTCCCAGGCAGCCAAGCCTCCTGTTCTTCCCACCCCACGGTCACAGCCCTGCCTCTCCCCTGCCAGGTATCCTACATGGTCTTCTCTTCCTCCCCTCACCTCTGTTTGAGCCCATCCCTGCCTGGCAGGCACCTGGAGCTGCTCTTATTTCTTGATCTGTTGCACATTGGTTGAGCTGTGACCAGAGAAGGCTCTTTTCCAGCTGCCTCCCTAAGGCTGTAATGCATCTTTATTCTGATTTCCCTTTCCAGTCTGGCATTGCTCACCTATTTCTCCCCAGGAAGCTGGGTGCACCCTGGGTCTGGACATGCTGTTGGCTTCTCATGGGAAGAGAGGAGTGGAAAGGCAGTATGTATTTTGTATGCAGGAATAAATGAGAATGGATTTTAATTCCTTCTAATTGAGCCTCCAGAACTCAGACAACTTCCCAATTAACAGCAATTAACATAGTATACTTGACATCCCATAACATTCCATTAAATTTCCTAAAATAAGATGTGTAAAGCTTCTCTCTTCACAGGGATGATCCTATCAAATGCTACACCTCAAAGGTACTTAAATAAACCCTTGCAGCAGCTGCAGTGTCGAAGCCCTCTGTGGAGAGATGCACCTGCCCAGCAGCAGTACCTGCAGGTGCCACTGGTACCAACTGGGTCAGTGGCTTAGCACACGGCCAAGGTTGCTGGCTGATCCTGGGCATAATGTGAGCTCACTGTGTGGGAGCCCAGGCCCAGATAAACATCCCCCTCAGCTACTCATTTATTCTATGACATGGCTTGAACACTTTCTGTCCTCATGCCATGAGCTGATTATGCAAGACCAACAAACAAGACACAGCTTTGGAAGTAAACATCTGGTTGGGAGTCAGCTGAATAACTCCTAAAAATTGGTATTTTTCTGCTTGTTGCCATCATGGATCGCAGCCCTTATAGTTTGCTACCCACAGCTCTCTGCTGGATGTGCATTTCCTGTCCCTAACCTGCATCTAAGACAGAATCCAGCTGTGCAAAATCATATTTCACTTTATTTAGTGTCATGGAAACCTTTGCCTAGACAACAGAGGCACAATGCCAGCTGGCGCAAGGAGCTCGGCTCCGGAGAGAACTGGAGCTGAGCAAGGAGTGAGGTGAGTCACTGCCCGCGCCCCCGCATCGCCCTCGGGGCCGTGCTCAGCCCCTGGCCACAGCCTGATCCCCCCTCTGCCCCTGATCCCACACCACCAGGGGCTGCTGCCTGAGACCAGGGTGCCTCCAGCTGCAGAGATGCGTCCCACTAAGTTGGCACCTGGGGGTTCTTAAAGTGCTGCATCACTCTTGTCCCAGGCCTTCCCCCACATTCCCCAGCCTCCATCTCCCCCTGGCTCTCCCCTCCCCTTGCCTCAGTCTCCGTTTGGGAGGTCTGTGGGGTCCCAGACCCCTGAGGTGGGTTCTGTCAGTGAGCCTGTCAAAGCCCAGGGTATAAGGGGAGGGAAAGACAAGCCTATAAATAACAGATAAGGGAAGAAGCCAAGAGTTCTGGGAAAGGTCTGGTGACACATCCATAACAAATAAATCATAAAAACCTGATGAACTAATACACAGCCTCCCGTCACTGCTGACCTCCAGCTCTCAACTGCGGCAAAGTGCCAGGAGACCAAAATAGCAAAAAACACCAATTAAATATTAAAACTCACAAATGTAACACTGAGCAGGAGAGGGGAGGGGGCCTGTGTCAGCCCCAAGGGTCCTGTGGGATCAGGTTCTCACCTTCTGCAAGCAAAAGGGACAATTTGTTTTGGAGACTAGACTTTCCAAGCTCATTTCTACAGAAAACATTCAATGCTGATGACACTGTTTGGAGTGTGACAGAAGCCCATCCACTGCTGGGACTTCTGGCACACTTATCCCTGACATTTGGCTGCTTTGCAGTTACTCTGTGCCTGAATTTGTTCCTTGCTGGGCTCTGCCTGCCTGATACTGCTCTGGAGCCCTGGCAGGAGCATTCCTGGGGGTCTGGGTCTGGAGCTGTGACTGTGGCTAGGGCCCATCCCCTCCTGTCCAGCCCCCACAGAGAGAGGCCAGGGATAGCAGGAAGGGCAGACAGGGCAAAGAGAGGTTCCCTGTGCTAAAAGGTGGGCAAGTGCAATGCAAACCACAGGCAGATCAGTTTTGCACAGCCTTTAAAGTGTTATCACACCTCAGGAATAGGGATAAAGGTCAAAATCATTAGTGTTTGAGTTCTGAATTAAATCCCCTGCAATTAGCCCTGAGAAGCCAACTGGAGATGCTGTTGAGATAACAGAGCAGGTATCTCTGTAATTGATAATTACGAGGTGTAAAGATGTGCGCTTGCTTTGAAAAACATAATTGTTTCTCATCTGAAAAGATTACTTTATCGTAATGGTCTGCAATTATTTTTATTTTAGACAGACTGGTGCCAACATCTGTAGCCTCAAAACAGCCCATTTCACAGAAAATTGCTGCAATTTGCCAGTTTCCCCATACAAGAGGATGTTTGTTGTTGTTCAAAGGGACAGAACTGGGGCTGTTCTCTAAACCTCACAAGGAATTCTATCATCCTGTGAAATCACGCACGTCAAGCACCTCTCGGGGCATTTTTATCTTGCTCCAGTTCTGCATGAGCTCCAGGCATGCCCAAGGTATTTGCTGCTCCTGCATTTGCTGATGCCAGTGGAGAACCAGGAGAGCATGAGGGAGAGGGGGCAGAGCAGTGCCAGGTCCTGCCCCTGTGTGCACAGTGCTGGGCTCAGCTGGCCCTGGAGCCTCCCTCAGGCTGCCAGCTGCCCAAAGCTATCCTGGGCGTCTGCACTCGAGCCTGACCCACCCTGTGTATCTGAGGCAGGGAGACAGACCCTGAGGTGTCGCAGCAGAGAATCCCTATGTACTTCAAAGCAGAAGATGTTCCGTTTTAAGCGATCTCCCAAATGACTCCTGCTCCTCTGCACATCCCTGGCCAGGAGGGAGCATGGCCCCACTGCAGCACCGCATGCAGCACTGCATACAGCACTGCATGGCAAAGTCTGAATGGTCCCTTCATCAGTGCTGAACAGGTGACTTCTGTTATCTCTACTTCACACCATGGCTGCCAGAGAACGCGAGTCTCTGAGACTGACCCTCCACCTGTAGTGTCCTGGAATTATGGCCTTCAGCAGTCAATGCACATGGACCAGGTCATTAGGGAACAGCCTGATCAGGGAGCAAGCTGCACCTGCCACACCCCTGCATCTCCCACAGCCAGGAGTTTCCCCCCTCCATGAGGGCAGAGCAGGGCTATGAACACTGCCCTTGTATCAGGGTTGGTAGATCTGCTTTGCAATCCCCAGCAGGAAAAGAAGCAGGAGTAGAGAGGGTTTAGATCAGCCTCCAGCTTGTACCAAGTGCCGTGGGGCAGGAGCTCCAGCTGGCGTTGGTGCAGGGACAGCCCCACATGGGCCCCTGGGCAGCTCCCTGGAGAGCAGCTGAAATCCTGTTAAACGAGAAAATGGCAATTTGCTTCATCAGTGGTAAGAGCAGCTGAGTATAATTTCATAACTTTTCACGCTGCCTGATGACAGCACGTACATCTGTGTTCATTACTGCAGGATCACCATGCGTGCCCGGTGTGCTGCCCTCAGAGTGGGGCAAAATGGGGCAAAGGGGCTCCAACTTGTGGCCAGTCCCTGCTGATCCCCTGAGCACCGGTGGCTGCTGGACTGTGCTGCTGCCAGCTGTGGGAGGGTGATCACAGGGCGAGGGCTGCCCCAACCCCCAGCCCAGGTCCAGGCCGGGCAGAGGGACTCCCCTTCACCCAGGTGCCACCCACACGGCTGAACCAGCCCCCTTGACAGCAGGGCACAGGAGGGCAGCTGCGGGGGCAGGCTCACGTGCTGTGCAGGCCACAGCAGCCCGTGGGCACCCACAAATGCCAGTGCACAGACAGGCTTTGCCAGAGGTGCCATCGTGTGCAGAGCTGCCCGTCTGTTTGCAATGCACAGCAGTCAGGTTTGATTTAAATATTTGCTCTGCTTATGCCAAATAGTTGTTCAAAATCTTCAGGGACATTAATATTTATGCATGAGTTTTGAATAAATCTGTTATGATCAAAAGGTCTTGCATAATTGTGGCTCATTGCTGCTGCCCAGGACCCTTCAGAGCCCACACAAAGTGGCAGGATGGAGTGGTGCCATCACCAGCCCAAGTGCTGACCTTTATGAGAGTATGTGCAGAGCTGTCCTCATGTCCTGCGGTCTGTCCCACTGTTCTCCTGTCCTCCTGCATCTTTGAAAGCTCTGTCACTGCACCAGCGCTCCCAGGTTCTCCCTGTCAGTGCCCTACACACAGCCCTGCTGGTCTGCTGTCCCTGTCCCTGCCCTGTGGGTGACAGACCACCTACAGGCAGCAGGGTGACACCCCACTCAGGAGCAGCAGCTCTCACACTCACACGCCAGGCCCAGTGTTTGAGGGTCTCTGCTCTACACCCTTTCCAGGGCAGATGGGAGCCCATCACCCATCCCTCGGCCGGCAGCGGGTCCCACGTGCCAGGCACTGCCAGAGGTGCCTGCACACCTGGCCCTGTCACCCTGTCCCACCATCCCCTCCTCCCTGCAGGAATCCTAATGTTCAGGGGCTCTGGCATCCTGGCCAGGGTGATGCTTGGGGGCTGCCAAGGAACCATGGCGGGATGCAGGGGTCCCTCCAACTCACCACAGCAGCACCAAAACCACCTGGGCTCCTTGCCTGGTGCAACCTTGGCTCTGTGCTCTTTAGCCCAGGGAGACTGTGATTAAAGAGTGATTCATGCCCGGCATAGAGGGTCCTTGCAGCAATCCATCTCCCACACAAGTTCCTCTGAGCAGAGGCAGGTAAATCAGAGCAGCTGGCAGTGGGCCCAGCCGGACCCTGTCACCTGGGGGCTGCCCTGCCGTGATGGAGGGCTGTGATCGCCGCGGCAGGGGGCTGCTGCCGCTGCCAGGGATTTATCACCCCCGTGCTGTCAACGCAAATTCAGTGTGGGGAAGCAGTGCCACTGTAATTATTCTGCAAACATAATTAGGTACAAATGTAGTGAATAAGTAATACTAAAATATATTTATTTCCCACTCTTCTCCCAACTCTTGCAGCCCATTAAAATGCGTTATTATGATAATTTGTCATGAAAATGACAACATTTATTAATGCATTAAACTAAATTCCTAGTAAATTAGTAATTGGCTAAACAATGCCACTGAGATCACTGCGCTGGGGCCTTTAGTAAAAGAGAGAAATGCAGGAGGAAAACCATTTGCTTTTGTAGTTTCTCCCACTCTCCTCAGTGGCAGCTTGGAGTTAAGCCATGGGAGAGCGTGGCCAGCGAGGCCAGGGCCACCTGGTCCCTGCAGCAGGGAGGCAAGGCCGCTGCCAGGCACCTGCCAGGCCCGGGCTCCGTGCCTCCGAAGGATGGGAGCCCCAGCACGCTGGGCAGGGATGAGGTGGGAGCTCTCCCTAAGGGGCCAGGCTCCGCTCCCAGGCAACCAGGAGGAGTGGAGATGGCCTCAGGCTGTGCCAGGGGAGACTGGTTGGACATCAGGAAGAACTTCTTCATGGAGAGGGTGGTCAGACACTGAAGGGGCTGCCCAGGGAGGGGATGGAGTTTCCATCCCTGGAGGTGTCCAAGAAACGACTGGACGTGGAACTCAGTGCTCTGGTCTGATTGACAAAGTGATGATCAACCAAAGGTTGGACTCAATAGTCTTGGAGGTCTTTTCCAAACTAAATGATTCTGGGATTCTGGGACTCGGATCGCACTGCTTCGGGCGTCTCTGTCTGAACCTTCAGGGGTGTGTTTTAAAACTCCCTGAGTGCGCAGCAGCTCCGGGGAAGCTGAAGCCGGAGTCAGCTGCAGTGTGGCAGCAGCTGCCATTGCTCCTCGGCATCAGCTGCTGGGGATGTGTCCAACCATCCTGCTTCTCCATAAACACCAGGGACAAGCCCATCCAGCTCCTCCAACCTCTGCTCTCAATCTTGTTTATTACACAGAAAATAACAGAGAAATGTACGAATCATCCTGAAATTTGAGGCGTCTCCACGCCCCCAGAGCCCGCCCTGCCCCGCCCCTCAGGCCGCCATTTTGTCTGCGGGGGAGGCGGCGCTGCCGGCGCCTCACGGCTCCGCGGTCGGCAGCGACCCCTGGCGGGCGCAGAGCGCAGGGGCGGCGGGGAACGGGGATAACGACGGGGATAACGGGGATAACAATGGGGATAGCGACGGGGAAAGCGACAGGGATAACGGGGATGGCGACGGGGACAACGGGGATAGCGCCAGGGATAACGGGGATAACAACGAGGACAAGAACGGGGATAGCGACAGGGCCGGCCGCGGCGCGGGCTGTGGCGGTCACGGTCCGGAGCGCCTCGCCCGGTGCCTTCCCGCGGTGCCTCAGCAGAGGGCGCTGTGTCCCCGGGCTGAGCGGCCCGTGCCCCGGGCGGGAAGGCCCTGACGCGCCCTGGAAGGAATTTCCTCACACATCCCGTCTGACCGCGGCGCAACCTCGGGCTGCTTCTGCTTGTGCTGTCGCTTGTTACCTGTGAGCAGAGAGTGGCGCCCCTGAACGTGCAAACACATGCTGGGACCAGCTGAGGCCAGGAGTGCACTCGTCCTGCCCGCTTCAGCGCCGGCTCTGCGCACTCGTGAGCCGTTCTGTGCCTCAGGGGGCCCCAGAGACCCTGGAGGTGCTGCCCGTTGTTGTTCTGCTGCTCAGAAGGTTGGGGCACCTGGGGAGCCAGGCCGTGCCCTGACCTGGGGAGCTGCAGCTCGCCTCACGGCAGGGAGCAGGGCAGGAGGATCAGCCTTCACCTCCCTCCGCGCTATGGATGGGCTCCAAAAGCAGCGCCTGCCGCTTCATTCCACTCTGTTAAGCAGCTGTAACTGTGACCGACAGCATGGCCCCAGGCAACTGCTGCTCTCTGCAGTTCCCCTGTATTTTTGCTGTGCTGGCAGCACAGAGCCAAGCAAAGGACAAGCGTAGCTGCGTAGAGACACTCAGGTTCCTGAGGTGATGCTGAGGAAACTGCAGCAAGGAAAACAACAGCTTTGTAGGGAAATCTGGAGGCGGGGAAGGCAGCTGTGACAAAGCCATTGTGGCACAGCTATCTGAACACCTAATGAAAGCTGGCACTAGGCTCGGGCACCTGGCCCTGCTGATGGGCTCTTGTCCACTGCATGCCCTACTTGCCAAGCTGACCTTCTGCCTTCCCTACACCAGTCACCAGATGCATCTCCATGGATGCACTGCTCCTCCCTAACAGCCAGCACCATGCTGTGCCCCAGGTATGCTGTGAAGCCAGCTCCTTCTGCCCCAGTGCATCTGTGCTTCCCCTGCCTGGAAAACAAGGACCTTGGAAACATTCCCATCCATCCCCAAACTGCCAGAGCAAATCCTGGTGCCATCAGCTGGCGTAGAGAGGAGCCACTGGAGTGGCAGTGGATCCCTGGGGCACAGAGCTGTACTTGTGTATTTAAACATGCCAGATGTGGGTAGAACTACCACTGACACCTGTTTAAGTGGGGGTGGACGTCTGATGTCTTGTGGACAGTCATTAAATGGACAGACTGTAAAGGATGTGCTGCCCTGATTGTCTTGGGGACTTTTCCATCTCAGTGAAGACAGACAGAGCAGCACCTGGTAACTCTTTGCATGCCAAGACTTGTGGGACAAGAGGAAACAGATGGTGCTTTGTATTCACACAAGACGAGAGCAGAGAAGTCTGTTCTGGCACTTCAAGTGTGAGCTAGGCGAGGAGCAGAATTCTCTAACTTCAGATAAAATCTTCCCCTGAATATGCTCATGTTCTGGCAAAAAAACTTTAAAAAAATCAAACCTTGGCTGTCCTTCCTGCTCCATCAGCCCTTGCCCTCATGGAACAGAGCTGCAACTGGGAAGAAAGAGCATTTGATGTCATGGAGTAGTTAAATGTTTCTCAGCCCCCTCCAAGCACCCCCTTGGCCTCCCCAAGGGTGTCCTCACCCCAGCAGAGCCTGCAGTGTGCCAAATGCTCCCTCAGCCCCTGCTTACCCTGAGCCTGAATGTGCTGGGTGCACATCCCAGAGGGCTGTTTCCCAGCAGCACGGGGGATGGAGGTGAGCAGGCCAGTGGCTGTGTGCCCGTGGTTGCCAGCAGGTGACTCCCTGGCCATGCAAGGCTCAGTGGCTTCTGCAGTATCAAAGGGAGCTTTGGGGCATGTGGCAACCTGGAGCTCCAGGATGGGATCAGGAACCTGTGAGAATTTCCAAATCTTCCCTTTGCAATAAATCAACATCTCGTTGCATGTGTTACTTATCTTATCAGCTTAATGCAATCCTTATCCAAAAAGACTAATCCAATTCCTCTAGAGAGATGTGTCTGATTAGATTAATTAATCTGTTTGCACTAGAGATTTTCCTAACACTTGAACATCCTTGGGGCAAATTCCTCTCTGCACCCTGAGTGTTCTCTCTTAGTTGGGGAAGAAGGGGGAGAAGGGCAAAGATACTTTTGAGGTGGAAAAAAGGCCCCAATGCTGTGGCTGTTTGAGTCAGATCAGAATGGGGAAGAGATTTTGGAAAGCTGGGTGCTTCCCAGGGATGCTGTGAGCCCCGCAGCTGGGTGCCAGCTCTGTGCCCCACATTCCCAAACCCCACACTGGACACCAGCAGCATCAGCCTTCTTCCACGGTGGCACAACTGACTAGGCAGCTCTGCAGGGGCTGCTTCTGGTATTTTTCTGAGTGTCCTCACTTTTTATATATATTTTGAATAGTAAGTTTGCCATATCAAGCTAATCTAACTCCCAGCAGAGCTCTTTGTGGACAAAACCAGGATGGAATCAAAATTATGATTTTCTAGTTGCCAGTTGGTGCGGGCACACATATTTGTAGCCATTATCTTCTTCTAGCCATTACTGTAGCTGCCAAGATAAAAGCTTTGGAAAATTAGTCGGTTTTTCTCAGGAATTTGCTTAATTGCACCAAGAGTATTGTGTTGGTCAGCAGTGTATAGGGTGAGGAGCTGGGGGTGGGAAGGGCAGCAGGACCCCTGCTCAGCAGAGATGGGCAGAGCTGGGGCTGGCAGCTGTTCTCTGGAGCCCTGCTGTGGCAGGAGGGTCCAGAGCTGGGGCCACAGCGCTGAACACCATCTCCACCACTATTCCCACTCTCTGGCAAGGTCTAAAAAATATCATTAACATTTGTATTCAGATGTGCTCTCCCTGCCCCTTCTCGCATGCAGCAAAAGAGGTGATTTAAAATTTATCAGCAAGTGTCAAGATAACCTGTGCAATTCAGCATCAAAGTGCAAAGACCAGTGCGAGATGACAGCTGCAGCATCCATGGAGTCACATGTTTTATCCCAGTAAGTACATGAAAATTGCAATGTGCTTTTCTGCTATTCAGGCTGAAGGGTTCCTTTAGCACCGACCAGCTCCTGATATCAAAGTGAATGATTTCTTTCATTATTCCTGGTTATGAAGCCTATTTTCTTGTTATTTGTCATTTGTGAAGCAATTTGGTTTAAAGATGGCTCGAAGCTTTTGTATTGAGCAATCAGGGAGAAAGTGGGGAAGGAATAACTAAGGGGAAGATTGGGATTCTTCGTCTCATCCTGCGTAACGAAACACAGGAGCTGTCACATGTGGAGCAAGACCCATTCCTAGCAGCTGGATTGCATGAGCTCTGTGAGGGCCAGGCCATTTCCAGGTTGGTGGGGGTGCAGGAGAGGGGTTCAGCTCAGAGATTTCAGCTACTTGAGAACTAACAGCCCCTCTGGGACATGCCAGGAATTTAAGTGACTTTGGAGCCAGCAACTTTCTGCAACTCACAAATTTGGGCTTAAGAGCCAATCAATTGTGCGGTTGTTTTTGCACCACCAGAAATGGAGTATGGATCTGCTGGAGGAATTTTAGAGGGGCTTTTTATCCTCCCATCTGCAGCTGGGCTGCTATTCCTCATGCTGAAAAGCCAGCCATAAGAGTGTCCTGAAAACCAGCCCTGTGCTGCTGCAGGGCTTATATATCGCTCGCCGAGGAGCAATACCGTGGCAGCAGCTAGGAGGGAAACAAGAGGCAGAATCAATTCTCCAGCAAGTGTTGTTTGATTTTGTCATAAACCCCTAATATTCCATATTTAAAAATGTAGCTACTCAGCCTGGGGATGAAAAGCTGTGTCATTCAAATGCCACGGAGGGCAGCTGCAGGTGGTGAGTGCCTGCCGATTCCCGCTCCCGGAGATGGGCACGGGGCTGCCTGGTGCTGCTGGGCTGAGCCAGCCCCAGCCCCAGCCCCAGCCCCAGCCCCAGCCTCAGCCCAGCTCTCTCACACCCTGACCCGCCTGCAGCCCGCTTCTCTTCCGATGCGTGCGGGACGGTGTGCACGGTGCTGCCGCAGCCGGGCCAGCCGCGCTCCGTGTCCGCAGCCCCTCTCCTCCCCGCAGGGCACATGGCCCTCCATCCCCGGGGCGCTCTGCCGATCCGTGCGCTCGGAGCCAGCAGCGCTCCGTGTCCGCAGCCCCCTCCCCTCCCGCAGGGCACATGGCCCTCCATCCCCGGGGCTCTCTCCCGGTCCGTGCGCTCGGAGCCAGCAGCGCTCCGTGTCCGCAGCCCCTCCCCTCCCGCAGGGCACATGGCCCTCCATCCCCGGGGCGCTCTGCCGGTCCGTGCGCTCGGAGCCAGCAGCGCTCCGTGTCCGCAGCCCCTCCCGCAGGGCACATGGCTCTCCATCCCCGGGGCTCTCTGCCGGTCCGTGCGCTCGGCTGGAGCCCTGCGCCCGGGGCTGAGGGGTGTCCCGGGGGAGCAGGGACAGCACACCGTGCGGCTGGGCAGCCTCTGCGAGGTGCCCCGAGTGTCCTCAGCACCAGGGGCTTGTCCTGTGGCTGTAGGAGATGCTGCTTGCCACGAAGAGCTGCTGGTGCTTTGCACTCCAGATGAGCAGCTTTGCTCCAAGTGCAGAGGTAGGAATACCAGTGCTTTCCACAGGATATTTTTACTGGCTGCTCGAGGAGAAGTGGCACTGTGAGTCTAAAATAGCTAGTGATGTAAAAGCAAATATAGGGAATGTGCCTGCAGAGGCCCCTCCCGGAGGAGACAGATTCCATCTGCTCCGGTACCAAGCACATTTCAAAGGAGTTTTAGTCCAGTTTCAGGAATTTGGTTCTCTCTCTACGCTCTGTATTTTAAGACTGAAGTAAAACAGGGTGATGTGAGCAGGTTTTAACATGCACACAGCATTCCCCCCTCTCTTGGAAGCAGGCCCAGCTATGTCTGCAGTGGGTCCCTCTGGGTGGTCAGGGACCTTCTTGGGGCATTCTGCCTTTGGGACTCTTAAGACCTGCATGTTCCTAATTTAATGAAGATTTATGTTTTTCAACGATTTTTAAAAAATGAAATACTTCTTTTCACCACTGAGCACCTGCCCCTAGAATGCTGTTCCCAGCCAGAACAGCTCCATGGTTTCTGTTGTGGTGGAGCCAGGCTTCTGAGACAGTGCCCAGGCTGTCACCCTGTGATGCTGTCTCTGTGCAGAAGGGGATGTGGAGGGGCTGGGAGGGCCCAGAGCAGCTGGGGTAGGGGCTGGGCCAGCCCCCAGCTCTCCCCTCCTTGCCTACACCCAAGGCACAGCTTGAAGGGTCCTTCTGCTCCCTGTCCTTTGTCTCCCCATGCTACCATCCCATCTCCCTGCCCTGTAACATCTCTCCTGGTCCCTACATGAAACGTCTGCTGAGAGGAACATGAATACAATGATCCCCTTAGAAATGTGCTTTATCAAGCTTGCCTTTCTCCCAGGAGACCTGCAATTAGCTCTGTGCTGATTAGAAGTCCCCGCTAATGAAGGGAGTTGGTGAAGGTGGGCTGGGGTGCTGGAGCACTGAAAATTAATTGTGAAGGTGGCAGAAATGTAAAAATGTGTGGTAAGTGTAATGCATCATCAAAGCAGAGTGCCAGCTCCTGTGCTGCCCTGCAGCCTGGTTGTGCATCCCAGCCCCGCGGTTTGTCAGGGCTCAGCGTGGGGCGTTCAGCGCCCTGCCGGGGGAGGATGCTACACCCAGCTCGGCAAAGGGCTCTGCCGCCTGCGGCTCCGGGCACGGCCGCCAGGTTTCAGCCCCGTGTCCCCACCCACGGACCGGCTGCTCCGTCCTGGCCATTGGACCGGGTCACCTCACAGCCTGGCAGAGCAGCCACTGCCCACCCAGGGCTGCAGCCGGGCTGGCAGCCTGCACAGTCAGCACTCTGGGGACCCCGGGAGCCTCCCTGGCCTGGTGACAGAGGGACACCCAGGCTCTGCAGCGCGTCCTGCAAGACACACACATGTAGTGGCTTTGTTCAAGTCTGCATTCTTAAAATTACAACAGTCTGGAGGCAGAAAGAAAGCCTCTTCCATGACTGAAAATTAAAGATACTGCTTCCTGATCATTGTAAAATTGACTTCTAAAATAAGATACTTAATTAAATGTATCCATTCTTCTGATACTACTCAAAAGAGTTAAGTCCAGAAATGATGCAGAGATACTGAGGGATAATGTATTCATGGGGATGGTTATCTGCCTCATAAAGGCATTATGAAAGTAGCAAAAGTAATTGCATTATATTTATGTCGATTCTCTTATTTAACTTGGCTGCAAATGAAGTATTCTGTATTGAACTGCAACCCATTTTAATTTACAAAACCAGCCCTGCTTTGCTCAGTAGTATTGCAACTAATGAAAAATGACTCAAAGGAGTAGATCTTTTCCATATGAATGCTCGTATAGACCTCAAGCAGGCACTCGATGGATGGAGCAGCTGCCGGGGCTGAGGGGCTGTGGGATGGTGGGGAGAATGAGCTCCAGTTTGCTCTGAAACTTGCAGGAGTGGAGGGCTCATCTCCTGGGAGATGCAGCTGGAGGAGCTCCTCATCTCCCCTGGGGCCTTTTGGGAGCAGTGCCTTCAGCCTTGGTCTTGCTGCAGCCATCTCTGCTCCTCAAGGCCCTGCTCTGCTCCCTTGGGCTGGGATGTTCCTGAACTGAGGTGGTGTCTGTCTTGGACACATGAGGGAGGAGCAGGGCTCTGTGGTGCTGCCCATCAGGTGACAGTGACACCTCAGCTGCAGCAGAGCTGCCGGAGTGGCAGGACGTGCCCTTCACCACAGGCAGAGAGGCAATGGTGACAGCACCCTCCTGTCCCCATGTCACTGCTGTGCACTAATCCAGCCTGATGTTTCTGCACGCAGAGGCATTGCTGAGTGTGCTGAAACATGGTAATTTATTATTATTTATTTACAGGCAACAGAATGTCTTCTGACCTTTCTGTCCTGCTGGGCTGACTCGGAAGCTCTGGCTCTAACAGTGTCTCGTACATCTAAAGAATGCCAAGAGCGATGCTGTCCTGGCCTGAATCCTGGCAGCTGAGGCTGGTGTGGCCACGGGAGGCCGTGTTTGCTCCGGCTGAGGGCAGCAGTGGGAGGCAGCAGTGCTGGCTCGCTGGGCTCGGGCAGCTCTCTGTACCGGTGGGCAGGGAGGGCTCCCGGCCAGGCAGCTGCCCTGATGGTCAGCTCCTCCTCTCTGCCATGCTCCAAAGTGCTTTATCTCCCTCTGCACCCTCCAAACCCAGGCTCAGCCACCTCCATCAACAGGTCCCTGCATGTCCCATCAATCTCCCAGCTCGACACTTTCCATAACATCTGAGGGAAAGCAGAGGCCCTGCTGCTCTGGGGCCTCTCCTGCACTCTCTGCTCCATCTCCAGCTGGCATTGCCTCAGTGCTGTGGCCATCAGCCCAGTTCTTCTCCTCGCTGGAGCCAGGAATGCAAGTCCCTCTCAGTTCTCTGCAGCTATTGTGCCCTCTGCTCCTCCTCCTCCTCCTCCTCCTCCTCCTCCTCCTGCCTCTGCTGCTCTGCAGATTCTGGACATCCTGAGGATGCACAGCCCTGTTCTAAATTTTGGCTGAGAAAACCCGCCCTGTGCTGTGGGCAGGGCTGGGAGCCCAGAGCAGAGCTGGGGCTGGAGGACATGTGATGAGTATAAAGGTGTCTGCCTTTCCAGGTTTGTCAGAGAAGGTTTTGTTTGCATAGTTCCAGGGGTCACTGCTCACCCTCCTGCTCTGGGATAGCGCGGGGTGGGCACTGCTGGGTGAGCTCCCTGAGCCCTGCCAGGCTGCCCGGGCTCGGCTGCCTGCAAAGGCACCGTGGCCCCAGCCTGCTCCGTGTCCCTCACCCACCCTCTGCTGTGGCTGCAGGAGCGTGGGTGCTCATGAAGCACATCTGAAGGCCAGCGCTGGCGGGCAGACGTGGCAATACAGAGATTTTCATTGTCAGTGACAATATTAATGTTGCGTGATTTACAGTCCCTGGCGCGCTTGCTCTGCTGGCAGCACAGCAGCTGCCTCGGGCCCATTTGGGTGGTTTAGATCTGTCCTTGAGGGTGTAATAGAGTTATTGAGAGGGTGCAAACATTGATTGATTTGTATTGACTTGCTTGGCAGACAGCCTCACGTGGTTGTGTGGGAGCAAAGGTTTGGGACAGGGGACCATCAGATAAGGGACAGGGACTTGCTGGGTACTCACTGGGCACCCCAGAGCCAACCCCACCCACCTGTCCTGGAAGTGCAGCTGCAATGTGCTGAGCCACATCCCTGCCACTGGCGTTTGCTTCCTGGCTCTGAGCCTGGCAGAGCCCAGCCTGGCCCTGCCCTGGTGGCACTAGCAGCTGCTCATTGCCGGGTCCCTGTGTGGGCCCTGCTCACTGGCACCAGGCACCTGGATCCCCAAGGCAGATGCACGTGCCTACTGCAGCTAACCCACACCTGATGGTGGCCTGCTCTCCTCATCCATCCAAGGCAATCACAGAGCTGCTGCCGGTGTGTGGGCTAAAGGGGCAGTGCTGGAGGGAAAGTTGTGAACGTATTTCTTGCCAGCATGGCTGATGGCAGGACTGATGCCCTGCACATCCCTGCTCCCACCACACAGCAGTAATGAGATGGATGCAGAACTGGGATCACTGTCAGCAGGGCCAGAGGGCAGGAGCTGTGGGAGCAGCCAGTCCAGCTGCCACAGCAGCAGTCAGCAAAGGAAAAGCCTCCTCAGCTGGCAGCTGTGGGCACAGGGTACCAGTACAGGCTGGCCTCCAGCAGCCCATCGCCACCTCCTTCCCAGCAAGGGCCAGTCAAGAGCTTGTGAGAGAGGGCGAGGGGCTCAGTGGGTTCAGGGAACCCTGCCCACCACACCTGGCTGCACAGGGCCATGCAAAGCTGCAGCTCTGCCTTGCCCTGTCCACAGCATGAGAGGACCAGCCTCATGCCAAGCCCTGCAGTAGCAGCCTGCTGGGATGGGGGCAGCCCCTTGGGGGCAGTGGGAGGCTCCTGGCCGGCTGCCCCTGCTGCTCTGGTGCTCCAGGCATGTGCTGTGGCAGCTCCTGCTGAGTGCCACCCCGAGGCAGCATTGAATTCACACTGGGGTATAACTCATTATATCTCAATGTTTTGGCATTTCAAATGATTCACACTTGCTTCAGTTATAAGAATTGGAGTGTTTAGACAATTCTACCCACCCTGCCTTCTGCCCTTCCCCTGCCAGGTGTTCCTGGCTGCCAGGTGTGTAACCCATCCCTGCTCCAGGCCCTTGGTTGGAGGAGGGTCTCCCCTGGGACTCAGCTCTTGTCCCCCTCGCCTGCCTGGGCACACTGTGTGTGTGGCCCCTCATGAGGGGTGGTGTAGGGTGGTGCTGGGGACCTGACTGGTGCAAGCACTCCCCTTCCATCCAGAAATGAGCAGCATTCACTAAAGGCAGCATCCGTCCTGGAAGTGCCCTGCAGACTTGCTAGGAAATTAATAGCTCTGTTTCCTCCTTCTGTGGTGCAGAATTGTAATTCTTCTGGCACAACCCAGAGCTCTGCCCAGTGGTGCAGGAGGGACGGATGGGAGCAGGCTCTGCAAAAGGACATTTAGAACTGATCTCTGGAAAACATTTATCACAGGGGGACCGGCAGGAATAATGAATAGCTCCCTGTGCACAGATGGGACGGGCAGGAGATGGAACCTGTGGACAGTCCCTGCACAGTACCAGGGGCTGCTGCTGGAGCCACGGGAAGCTCTCGTGACCCTCTGGGATGGAGAGCAGTGGAGGGAGGAAGGGCATCTCCATGCAGGAGTTCACCTTATTCTCCTTTTACCACCTCCTATCACCCTCCCAAATCCTCCCCACAGACCCTCTGTGCCTCTGGGGCCTTCTGAGGGTAGAAAATCCCACTTTGGTCTATGATTATTTTATCCAAATCACCAGGTTGATACTGGAGCAACTTATAAGTACCCAGGACCAAGTTGGGCATGTTTAAATGAAGAAATTAAAAAAAAAAAAAAAAGGCAAGTAAAGAAACTGTTACTGCATTTTCTGCTTCCTTGATATTTTAATTACATTCCCTGAAAAGAGCCTAAACATTTCCTGAATATCACAGCTTATGGCCTGGGCACTCATTGGTCCCCTCTCCACAGTCTCTCCCTTTCTGTAGGAGCCCAACTTTGGGTCTGATCAGCCCCAAGCCAGGAATCTCCCTCCAGTCCCCCCAAAATCACTGCAGTGGGGTCCAACCAGCCCCAGCAGCTTCCATGCCCTGGGCCAGGGGCTCTGCTGAGCTGCCAACCCAGGGGGACCTGCCCCAGACAGGCAGGAATACAGGCTCTGAGGCAGTTTAATGCCAAGCTCACTTGTGGGTTTTATTCCCTTCTTGCCCATGTTGCCCCTCCCTTTCTGTGCTCTGAAAATATAAACCTGCATCACAACACTACACTGGGCTCTGAAAGTCATCAGTCAAAGGCGTGTAAAATATGTATTTGTAACAGGAACACAAATTCATCATCTTTGGAACAAGTAAATACTTCCTATTTTGAGTTCCATGACAAAGTGTACATCAAGACATATTATGTAAAATGGACAAGTTAAATTCAATTTGGTCTGAGTTAACATCAGCGTTAGAAACTCGACTGCTGCATTTCCAAGATCTTGAAATTTCCAATCCATAGTTTTGCTGGTGGAGTCAGGCTGGAGGGATTGCTTTTCATGCCTGGCGTCCCCATGCCTCAGGCAGGACGTTTTCTAAAGTGCGTGGTGCTCGACACTCCCGAGCAGCGGCACTCATCAGTGCTCAGCACAGAACGTGCTCACGAGGTATCCACGAGAGGCAACTGTGCCTCATCTGAGCAGGTCATCCCCTGACCTTCCCAGGGATTGGGGTGCTCAGCACCAGCATTGGGATGGCAGCAGCACAGCTCTGCCACTGCAGGAGGGGACGTGGGTGCAGTGAACTGCAGCTCCATGGGAAAGCAGCCGCTGCCTTCCCTGAGCCGCTGCACTCCCAGAGCTGCTCAGCCCAGGGCTGTGGGCTCGGGCTCCCTCCTTTCTCCCGTGGTTGTTTCCAACCCTCTTTGTGCTGCTTTGGGGTTGGTCTCTCACCTCTGGCAAGTCGAGGAGCAGAGGTTTATGCGGCATGTCCTGCTTCTCTGGAAATGACAGAGACAGCTTTCTGTAATCATAAAGGAACGCATTCACCTGGAGATTGTTAGCTCAGACCCCTTGGTGAAAGTGTGCTCATTGAAATACATCTCAACTCTTTCACAGAAAAGGTAGAAATTCCTCTGCTATTCCTCTCCAATGTTTTATATAACACGCTGCTGAGCTCCAAGCGCTGATCTCAAACAGATACTTATTCAAGATTCGAGATTTAACCATTGGTTTTGAAAGCATAGTTGTTATTTTCCTTGTTGCATTTTAGAGAGGCAGAGAGAGGCGGGGTGGTTTTCTGGCCCATGCCCAGTTTCACTGTGGGTTGTGCTCCAACAGGGCTCATCCTGTGCCCAGCCAGGACCAGGGCAGTGCTGACATATCCCCTCAGTCCCTGCTGCCCCCCAATCCAGCAGCATGTGGGCTCACTTCTCACTGGGCAGGCCAGCCCTCACCCAAAGCTGAGGGAAGGTCCAGAGGAGTCTGCCCTGATGAGAGGTTTTGCTCCTGCTGATGATTTCGGAGCGGAGCTGGGGATGAGGCGGGGGCTGGGACTTGCTCAGAAGCGAAAAAGCTTTGGCATGTTGGATGCTCCAATTCATGGTGGGCATTTTGGAAGCAACTTGTGACCTGCAGTTGGTCTCAGCTCTTCCAGCTGGCAGACACTGAGTGGCACCTGAGAACAGTCCCAGAAATGTCCAGGGTTTCTTGTGTTGGCTCCTGAGCCATCCACAGAAGAACCCTGTGAAGTTCCAGGGCCTCTGGAGCTCAGTGAGGAGCACTCAGAGCCCTGTGATGCTGGCAGTGGGGCAGTGGCTGGTTCCCTGTGAACCTGTTTCCCTGCACAGCCTGGAGTGCTGTCCCCACCGTGCAGCCAGGCCCCAGCTCCATCACTGGGGTCTGGGGCTGCCACTGGCACCCTCCCTCCAGGCACCCTGACAAAGCACAGGGCAGCAGAGCAGCTGAGATTCATTAGGCCTTCAATGCTCCCAGAGCGCAGACAGGAGCACGGTGTGTTTGTTTTTGAACAGGGCACATGTCACAGTAAATGCCAGCGGCCTTGGTGCTCAGAATAATAAATGTGCAAACAGCAATTAACAGTTGCGTCTTCTGCGCACATGCAAAGGACATAATTAGCCAGTTCCATCTGTTAATTATACCTGGCATGGTGCAGATATTCATATCCCAGCCAGAACTCCGAGAAAGAAGGTGAGCTTGTGCAAGCAAAGCTCCTCTCATCCAAACATTAGATCCCTTGAGCCTCATCTCCCCTCTCTTGCGTGATGCTCAAAGCAGCAGGGCAGCAGCTCCCATCCCCTGCCCCAGCCCCTCCCTGGGGCTCTCCCTAGTGGCATTTCTCCACTCTGTGGGGCCCCAGCAATAGCTTCTCACTGGAAATATCTGCAGAGCCCTTTGCAAGTGCTTTCCAGAGACAGCTTGGCTCGAAGCCCTTCCAGGGTGGCTATGAAGAGGGTGGCTCCTGTACTGCAGCAGGAGGTCTGGGTCAGACCTGGGGGACTGATGAGGCTGAGCCCAGCTCAGACAGAGCAGGAGCATTCCACAGTGCTCTGGCAGTGCCTGGAGCTGGCACCCCCCATGGGAGTTTTTAGCTCCAAGGAAGTGGAGGATGGCCGTGGCTGTCTTGCCACACACCAGCTGTGGGTGAGGGTGGAGGCAGGGGCTGGGGGCAGGGGCTGGAGGCAGTGCCAAGGAGCCTAGCTTGAGGGGTGCTGCTCAGGGACCATCGGTCCAGCTCCCACCCTGCCAGCCCCAGCATTAAGAGTAACTCCCCATTCCAGTGGGGAGGGCAAAGACCAAGCCCTGGCTCACAGCCCTGCTCCTGTGTGCTAATTTCAAACAGACTTGCAGGATGTGCTCTCATGGATCTAAGCAAGCAGCAGAATCTTAACTATCAGAGCTCCTTGCTGGCTGATAAAATATGGATAAAGGAGCCATCACTTCAGAGCAGCAGGAAGAAAAATAATTGCCAAGGTTGGCTCTCATTTGAATATTGTTAAAACCCTTGTAGCGTGGCGATGGCTGCTGCAGGTTCATTCTGCTTCTGGGAATAATTTTGCCAGACAAGATTTCACTCTGCACAGAGCAGTGGTAACAAGGGGTGCCTGCTAATTGCCCCAGCAGCTCCTTGTGGTCTGCCTGCTCCAGCCAGGTCCCCTCCACCCTGGCAGGGGAACCTCGGGTGTCACAGCCCTGTGGACCAGTTGGGATGCAGCCTCTGCACGGGGCAGCAGCAGGAAACAGCGTGAGCCATGGAGGAAGGAGCCACAGGGAGAGGAGCCGAGTTTTGGTATGATTTGGTTTGGTTTGAACAGGCTTTTTAGGGTGGGGTTTTTGTTGCTTTTTTCCCCCGAGCTGGTGCAGAGGCTGACAAGGACGGTAAAGTGACACTGACTAATTGAATTCTGAACTAGCAGGAGCAATGCAAATATCTGACAAATTGATTTAATTGCGTTCACGTACAATAAAGCTGAGATCTAAAAGGTCAGCTAGAAAATGGAAAGGGTCCCTGGAGTGCTAACAGGAGGAAGCTGACTTTAATACACATTCATCACATTTTATCATCTAATTAGTTCACACAATGCCAGACTGATAGACAGAGGCCTAAACAAAAGTATCGATTGATTATTAGCCACATATCTATCATATTGCCTGGAGCTGGCTGTCAGCACAGGCTGGCAACTCCTGCCCAGTGTATCAGCAGAGGGGGGCATTTGATATATAGTTTTTCTATAGCAGAATTTAGACTCTGGAAAGTGTTTTACACAGACACTGAATGATAAAGATCCCTGCAAAAGCTCTCTAGCAAAACCACCATCAAAACCCAGCCGGTCTTGCCTGCATCGAGAATATTTATGAGCGTGTGGGCAGCCAGCCCTGCTGGGTGGGGAGTGCCCAGCCCCAGCATTGCTCAGCACCTTCCTGCCGTGCTGGTTCACTGCTCCTGCCCCTCTAATTCCCCACGGTGCCAATACACTCCCGGGACTGAGAGCTTGAGCTCCTTTCACCTGCTGGTCCAGAGGCAGCGCTTCACCGTTCCTGGCTGGGAGCCTCCCCGCAGAGCCCGCAGGAGCGAAGGCCGGTCCAGGGGCAGCCTGGCACCGCCAGGAGCTGCGGGGCCGAGCCCAGCCTCTGTCTGTGGTGCTGGAGGCCGAGCCCCGCTCCGCCCTCCCGGCCCCTCAGCCGCGCTCCCCGGGATCGAGGTTACTCCTGAGCAGTAAAACTTGTCATTCCATCGGGGGCGGGGGTGGCTCCTGGGTGGCCGGAGCCGGTCCCTGTCAGCCGGGCAGGAGCCAGCGGCTCATCAATCACCCGCCCTGGGGCTCAGACAGGTGAGAGGATGGCTACGGGCAGCGGCTCCTCCCCGCCCCAGGAGCTGGAGCCAGCCCGGAGCAAGTGCTGCAGCCGCTTTGGAGGTGTGAGGGGACCCCTCTGGAAACAGGAGAACATCGTGCAGAGCACAGGCAAACCAAGGGTGCCAACCTCTGAGTCTGCAAAGTCACACTCCAGTCCTGCTGCACACCTACACCTGCCTTTATTTGCATTATTTTTGTCAGAACATATGGAATGGGACTTCACTAAAGTGGCTCGTTTTCCCTGTTCCTTTTTCTTGGGCTTTATTAATTTGTATTCAGGATTATCTAATCATTTCGGCTTTAAATATCTACAGTTAGAAAAAAGAGATTTGACTATGGCCTGATTCAGAAGAATTAGCTTCTGCAAAGATTGACATGTTCTACAGATGCCAAAATAACATCAGACTTGCAAAGAAAACGTCTTCACTTTTTTATTGTTGAAAAGCGAGTGGAGTTACCAATGGGGATGGGGGCATTGCATCTGCACACAGACTGCCCTGGATGCAGTTGTTAATCGGACTGAGCTCAGGCCCCAGAAGCAAAGCAGTTCCCGGTCCGAGTGTTCAGCCGGAGCGGGGGAGCCCTGGCCAGACCCGGCTCCCCTGCGGGGCAGCACCTGCAGCACAGCAGGCACGCCTCGCTCCCGGGCCAGCCCCAGCGCAGGGAAAACCTCCCCTCGGAGAGCCCCGCAGCAGCGCCGGCCCGGCCGGGGAGCGCCCACAGAGGCTGCGGTCTCTGCCCTGCCCTGCCCTGCCCGGTGTGCCCTGCCCTGCCCTGCCCTGCCCTGCCCTGCCCTGCCCTGCCCTGCCCTGCCCTGCGGGCTGTGCCCTGCCCGGACCTGTCCTGCCCTGGCACTCGGGGGTCTCCTGCCCAGGCCCCCCCAGTGGAGCAGTGGATGTCACAGCACCCGCAGCCACTGCTGGCTCCTGCACTGGCCACACATCACACCAACAAGCCTGTTTGTTCATCTGCAGGAAAATTGATCCATCTGCCAGTTGGGGTAAGGCCACTCTGCCACCCAGCACGCTGCCCCTGGAGCCTCTGCAGGACCCCCTTCTGTCCTGTGCTCTCCTGGCCATGTGGATCATTTCTCTGCACACACAGCTCCCCTGTGGCATCCTCTGAGGCCACCCAGGGCTCCTCATCACCCAGAGCATCGCTGAGAGGCATGGGCAGAGCCCCCAGCCCCTGTGGGCCCCTGTGCCCAGGGTTCTGGGTGCAGGATCTGCCCCCCAGACAGGGTGTCTGTGCAGGTGCTGGAGCAGCTCCCAGCAAGCAAAGCTGCACAACAATTGCAGATTTTCTATTTATGCTCTTTTTTTGCTTTCAGCTCTTTAGCTCTGCTTATTCTGCAGGGATTATGTGCTACTCACTGCTGGCCTATTGCTTCAGTATTTTAATTCCCTTTTTAACTGTAAACCCATTTTCCACACTCTTTCAAGGAAAGCAGCAGCCACCACCGATTGCTGCTAGTGGCTTGAGGCCGAAGGTAGGGCAGCATCTTCCCAGCTCCAGGGCAGGAGCTGTGCAGGGCCCTGGCAGCAGGAGGTGCTGGCTTTGCCGACTGTGACAGAGCAGACTCTTCCTGAGGTCCTGATGAAACTCGGGGCAGCTCTTGTTACAGATTTGACTTTCCCAGGCACGTTACTTTATCCCAGTCAGTGGCCGTGGCTCCCTGTGGGCCTGGCTGTGCCAAAGGGGACACTGCCAGCACAGCAGGAGCACATAAGGGGTGCTGGCTCGGGTGACAATCCACAATTCCCCAATTTTCATTTAAATCGAGCTTTGCGCTGCCTTGATGAGGGAATGTATTAAAGCCAGGATGGCTGATGGTTTTTAAATAAATTCCAAGATGAATTCCACACATATCCTGCATTAATGTGGAAGGTGGAGATAGAGGCTGGTGTGAGCTGAAGCAGAAAGTATACTGTAAATTGAGGCTTGGCACCGAATATGAATGGCGAAGGTTGCCGAGTGCCAAGAGCAGTAAATCAGGGTGAGCAGCGCTCAGCAGCCAGAGGGACAGCCCGGCACACGCTGCTGCCCCGCCGGGCCCGAGGTGGGGCTGCCCGGCCACGGCCGCCCCCGGAGCTCCGAGCAGCCCGGGAGGGGCTGAGGCTGGGGCTGGGGATGGGGCCGGGGCTGGGGCCGGGGCTGAGGCTGGGGCCGGGGCTGGGGCCGGGGCTGGGGCTGAGGCTGGGGCTGGGGCTGGGGCTGGGGCCGGGGCTGGGGTTGGGGCTGGGGCTGGGGCCGGGGCTGGGGCTGGGGCTGGGGCTGGGGCTGGGGCTGGGGCTGAGGCTGGGGCCGGGGCTGGGGCTGGGGCTGGGGCCGGGGCCGGGGCTGGGGCTGAGGCTGGGGCCGGGGCTGGGGCTGGGGCTGGGGCTGGGCAGACACGCAGCCCGAGCGCAGGGACGGTGAGCTGGGAGCTGCTGGGCACACAAAGGGTCGGGCCGGAGCCCAGCCCGGGGCGCTGCCAGCTGCTGCCAGCTGTGCTCCCACACAGGGCTCTCCCTGCCGGGAGATGCTGCTTTGTGCAAACACTACCTTGGTGCCTCGGCAGGAATTTTAAGTGTCTCTCCTGAGGACACACCACGTTCCCTGTGCCTCTCCCATGGGAAGGTGCGGGGTTAAGGAGTTTCTGAGGCTTTTGCTTCCCCGGATAGCCCAGGTGAGGAAAGGTGATTGTATTGGCAGCAGGAGAGGAGAGGGGAGAGAGGGAAAATGACCACGGAAAGACAATTTTGAGAGATGGAAAGACAAATCAGAATGTTGTTATAATGAAAAAGGAGCCTGGTCAAAATTGGTTTTGATTAATTTTCCATTAACTGAACTTATTAAATTGAAATTATTTTTCAGAGGGCCACATGAGAGCTTGGCTAGAGAGCAGGGAGGTATCAAACCCACATTGCTGGCAAAGTTTTTTGTTAGGTCCACCCAAGCAGGAAAAGCAAGAGGACAGTTGTGTGCCCAGCCTTTGCTCAGCCACATTCCTGGGGGCTGTTGGGGGGTAACAGGAGTGTTGGGGTGGGGTACTCCAGTAGAATCTTGTGGTAAATTACCTGTGGGGCACCTCCCACCCACCTCCTCACAGAGGCATGCTGTGCCACTGCACCCTGTGTAATCACACCCTGTGCTGCTGTGCTCAGCCTGGCACCAGCTCCCCACCCTCCAGTGGCAGAATGAGCTGCCCAGGGACGGTGAGGATGCCTCAGGATCACCCAGCTCCATTCTGCAGCCCTGGGAAAGGCCAGGATCGATGGCAGCAAGGTGGGACAGCAGCTCTTGACTGCCAGGACAGAGGATCTGAACGGGCTCCAAGTTCCTCCTGGAAACCCAGCTGGAGCGGGGTGCTGCCTGCAATGCTGGGCTGCAGCGTTTGCCCCTCAAAGGCAGAGCAGCTCCAAGGTCACAAACAGAGGAATCTTCAGGACTTAGCACCAGCACTAATCCCAGGTCTGAGACTCAGGAACAAGTCCTGCTTTGTAAAAACATCCCCCAAATCATCCATGCCAGTGCACTCTTCCCAGGCTGGGTTTTGCCGTGACAGCAGCCTGATTCCTCTGACCTGGAGGATTATTCCAGATTTATGCTGGGATGTGAGAAAACCAAGGACTGATCAGGCCTGATGGGAACAACAGAAGGCAAATCCCAGCTGTCTCCCTAACATGTCCCTAATAATTAAAACCTTTTAACTTAATAATGTTGCAAACAGATTTATCACAAATGGTCTGACAGCCAGTCTGCTCCTGGAAATCACTCCTCCCATCCCCAGCTGGGAGGAATCTACACTACAGGGCTTTTGTGATGGCCCCAAATTCTCAGTTTCCAGAATTCCAACACCAGTCACAGTCCCCTTGGCTTGCTGGTGCCTCTCCTGAGGAAAGTGAAGTCAAACAGTCACAGGCACTCCAGATCCCTGGGGCAGGAATGGCCCCAGGCTCCCCAAGATTTAGGTGGGCAACTTTCAACCTGCAGAAGCTGTTTTCCAGCAAATGATGAGAAATCACTGAAACTCCATGGCAGTGCCATTGCCTCAGGTCCTTGAGGATCAATTTCCACAGGGATCACTCCAGCTGTGCTCTTGGCAAGGTGATGTGATTCTCTTTTGTGTAAACAGCCATAACTTCAAAATTACTCAGGAAAGACAAGAGACCTCAAGAGATGTGTAAATGACCAACTGTCTCATTAATCAGACACAAATGCAAGCCCAGCAAAGGCTCTGCTTGCTGAGCTGGAAAATGCTTAAATTTATTTATTGAGAGGGCAGGAATAGTGGATCCCTGCCCAGGACTAGGAGGTCCAAGAGCTGGGATGTGGCCAAGCTGGCAAGTGGGTCTGGAGTGCTGCTGGCCTGGGCACCCGTGTCCTGCACTTGGGTTTGCTGCTGCCTCACCTGAGCCAAGCTCAGCCCTTCCACCAGTGGGAATCAGAGCCCAGGAGCATCCTGAGAGCTGGACCCCACGTTTGCCTCAGAGCTGCTCTGGTAGGGATTGTGGCACTGTCTGCCTGGATCAGCGGGAGCACCGGCACGGAGGAGCCGGGCTGTGTCTGCATTGCTGAGAGCTACAGCAAGGCTGTGCCATCCATCCTCCCAGGTTGCCATGCCAACGAAGAGGAGACAAGAACCGATGTAATTTGCAGAATCACCCTCTTGACACAAAATCCAAGCAGCTTGTGAGAAGTAGGGTGAAAGATGTCAAGGGATCAGGGAGAGACTCTCGGTGCCTCTCTGCATCCAGAGCGTGGCTGTGTTCCATTTCCCAGAAAGGATTCTGACACCTCTGCTGCAGAGCTGGAAGTACAGGACCCAGACACCAGCCCATGGGAAGGTCACCTGGCAGTGGGAAAGCAGCTGGGAGCCCATGGGAAATCTCAGCACAATGTACCTCAGCATTTGGTGCTGCGGTGACCTGGCTGGGTCACTGACCCAATGCTTGGAACTGCCTCAGGAGCTTCAGTCTCCTTCCCCATTGCAAGGAGAGCAGGGTGGAAACTGGTGGAGATTGCAAAGCCTTTTCTGCTCTTCATCCTCTCATTGTCATGCTTGAAGCCAGCTGGGACTATGGATGATGAAGACTCAGCATTGTTCCTCTGACCAGCTTCTGCCTGAACTCGCAGCCCAAGGAGGTTCTTTCCCTGGAGAGACATCCAAAGGGCTGGAAGTGACTGCCCGAGCTGAAGGTCTTGCTCAGTATCTGATCACATCCATGAAGCACAATCCATCATGCCCAGTCATCCCTGGAGCCCTCCAGGTTTGTCTTTCTGAGTGCATATCCTATTTGTATCCTACAGAATGACACTGGAACCACCAGAGCTCCGTGCTGTGCTCCCGGGAGCAGGGCTTGCCCAGTGCTGTTCCACAGCCTAACAACCTGAGCAGTGGGGAACGGGGCACGGGGCTACCTGGGCCATTTCCTTGTGCCCAGTTGTGGGTGCCCCCCAACCAGGAGGTCACAGAAGTTAAAAAAAAAAAAAAGAAAAAAAAGAAAAATAAAAGAAAAAAAATTTATTTCTTCAAACATCCTGTGGTGATGCTCCATCTTCTTCTGCAGCAGCCTCAGCTCCCCACTTTCTTTCCACCCCCGTGCAGTTGCCACCCTGTGCACCGTGCTGCAGCCTGGGTCACACTCACTGCAGAGACCCTGTCACCCACCACGTGTGCTGTGTGGGGCTCTGCTCCTGCCTGGGGTCCTCCCTGGCTGGTGTGATTCATGTGGCAAACAAGTCAAGGGGCCTCACTATCCTGAGCAGCTGCACATTTAATTCCATGTTCCTGCTTCAGCCTCTGATCTGAAATCTGAAGAAATACAGATTGCTTTTGGAAGGGGTTTTGGGGTTTTCATGGCTGTCTGGAGCATCTGAGATTACAGGATCAGGTCTGAGCATCTCAGCACTGGGCTGCCATCATCACCAATCAATATCCCAAATTACCTCTTCACACCAAAGGTGCTGTGCTAATTTTCATGGATCCCCTGTATTTCATGCCCTTGGTGTCCTGTCATGCACTGGTAGTTTTAGCCCACAAGCTGGAGTGCAATATGCTTATGAGTAATAGCATCTTATTGGAGTGTAAAGATGTTCCTATTTCACTGATTTATCCTGCACTTAAACTAATTCAGAATTCACTTACTTCAGAAGTACTGGAAGCAAAATGCTCTCTGTAAATAGCCTTGCTTTTCTAAACTGATATCGCTGAATGGGAAGATGGAATAACTTGCACTATCTATTTTCCCTCAGAGGGAGCATCGCTGTATTATTTTGACTGTTTTCCATAATGAGAGCTATAGCTGATTCTTCTCTAAGAAAGGCTCATGGTCTGGGAAGGACTATTTGACCTTTATGGTAGAGTCTTTAGAAACTCTGCTCAGGTGAAGCTGAAGTTTGCTTCAGCAGTGTCAGGCATCCACTCTGCTTCCAGCCCCCTTCAGT
The DNA here is from genome assembly GCA_016584745.2 of Phylloscopus trochilus trochilus. NCBI lineage: Eukaryota > Metazoa > Chordata > Aves > Passeriformes > Phylloscopidae > Phylloscopus > Phylloscopus trochilus. The sequence goes on from WQNJ02000011.1 coordinate 17,044,178, forward strand.
GGGTTCTGAGTCACACAGTGCCCACTGCAAGCCCTAAGCCCCTTGCTTTGGCATCATGGGGCCTTTTAGCTTTTCCTCTCCTTAAACATTCCCAAGACTCTCTCAAGTTTATAGGCTATCACTTCTCACATCGTGGAAGAGAACCTGCACCTGGCCAGGAGCAGTTGCATTGCTCAGCTGTGAAATGAAGTGTCACAGCTGCAAAGGGGGAAACAAGGAAGGGGCAGGGGATGTTCCCAGCACAGTGCCAGCCTCTCATGGGACAGGGACAAGGAGAGCAGGTGGGAAAGGGCACAGTGATCCCTGCACAGGTATTTCCACCTCCATCACAGTGTCCTTTCCCTGCCCTGTCCTGAACTCTGGCCAGGACGCAGCTGCCTTTCCTTCTGGGTCACTGCTCCAGTTTGGAGCCAGTCCAGGAGCTCCCCAAAATCCCTGCTGGGGATTGGAGCAGTCCTGGGAGCTGAGTGCCACAGCAAGGACAAACCCAGCCCATGCTGGCCAACCTGCAGGAGCTGTTGGAAGAGGGGCCAGAGGTGGTGAGGGCTGGGGGCTGCTCTCTGCTCCTGCTGCCACAGCCCTGGCAGTGCCAACTGCCAGCCAGGTCCTGCTGCTCCCAGCTGCTGGGTGCTGAGGAAGAGGAAGGTCCAGAGAAGTGCAGCAGGGCAGGGGGGGCAAGTGCAGCCTGGCTGTGGCCCTGAGAGCCCTGAGAGGAGGGGGTGTGAGGACACGGGGGCTGTTCCCAGGATCTGTGGGCTGGAACAGCAAGTAGCACCCTGGCCTGACAGGCACTGACACCAGCTTGCCCAACCAGGCTCCCAACTGAAGCCAAATGTTTCTCACATGAATCAGTTCTACCTGGAACTCACCCCTGCAGCTGGACTGGATCACAAACTGAAAACATTTGCTGTGTTCTCACAGCAGGGAATAAGCTCAGGTTGCAGGATTCATCAGACAGGGCTACATGTGGCAAACACCCTTTTTTTGCTGGTCCTCATCATCCCTCAGTGTTCTGTCCTCCAGAGTAGGGCTGCTCCATCCATGGCAGCTATGGGATGGGAACTACCATCTCCAGGGAATGCTTCCAGACTCAATCCCAAGTGAAATAATTCAAAATCCTGAAAGAAAGAGTCTCTCAGGAGCCAAGAGAGCAGAGCCCTGCCAAGGAGGTGGCATGGGTGTTTCTGAAGAATAAATTTTAGTGGTAGCACACTGGGTACCTTGTTACCAGGCAGAGTGATAAATTAGGCAGCTCATGGAAGAGCTACAGAAATTATGAGGTAGGTGGAGGATCTATCTAATAAGCAGGGATTACATTACTGAAATCAGCAGGGCTTGGCTGAGTGGCAGGTGAGGAGGGAGAAGGAACCATGCAGGGAAGGGGAGAACAGATAATTTACAGGGACTCACACTTGGCATTGCTGCTTCCAGCAAAGGGCAGTAGTGACTGTCTTTGCTCCATGGCCCAAGAAGGCCACGTGAGGGAGAAGAAAAGCCCCTTGGCTGGTGCTCAGGGGGAGCTGATTCCCTTGAGCACATGGCTGCAGAGACTGGACTGGCCATTCCCTCTCTGCACGGCAGTGCAGGAGGAGCACCTCAGAGCACGGTGTGAGCCCTGCTGGGCTGGGGCTGCACGCCTGCAGGGGCATCCCTGCAGTCATTGCTGGCCTGTGAGGCAGCACAGGAGGTGTCCTGCCTCGGGGATGGCCTGTGCAGGGTGCAGCACGTGCCTCATCCCCCTGGGCAGCCAACTGCCCAGCCTGTTCTGGCACGGCCCATGCAGCTGGTGAAGGGCATTTTGGAAAGCACAGGGTATGTTGGTGAAACATCTCTAATCCAGCCTCCTGGTACTAATGTGGCAGCAGGCCATGCAGCAGATGAGCTGTGGCCAAGGCCCTGGGCTCTGCACTGTTGGTAGGTGTGTCCCACTTCTTCCCATTTCAGGATCTCCCCCAGTGCTTTGGGGACTCCTCCAGCACCGAGTGAGCAGGGCACGGACAGTGGGAGTCACAGGGGTCAGGTGGCACAGAAGGGAGGCCAGGTGGTCTCCTGGCTGTCCTGTTTTATGTTTGTCCTTGGCAGACTGGCTGCATGGTGCCCTGATGGCTCAGAATGAGCTCCCTGCAGCCAGCATTGTGCAGTCCATGGCAGCAGCAGCACAGGGCCATGCCTGAGTCACAGCTGCCCTGGAGGCAGCCCTGGCTGTGAAGCTGAAGCGACACAGTTGGAGCTGGTCTCTGCATGATGCAGCCTCTGCAGCCTCTTCAGCCTCTGCCAGTCTCTGCAGCCTCTGCCAGCCCCCAGCAGGCTGCAGCCCTGGGTGTCATGCCCTCACCAGAAGGTGACAGTGACTTCTGAAACTGGGATCAAAGTCACTCTGTGACCACAGGTGATCTCTGCCTCCCTCCCTGCCTCAGTTTCCCTCCCTGAGCCAACCGAAGATATCCTCAGATACTTTGTAAATCTGAGCAGCTTCTCTGTGGCTGCTGTCTTCCCCTTTCTGACCATCATCACTGGATGGCCAGGATGGAGACAGCCAGCCAGCACCGTGTTCAGCCCAGCTTTGGCATGTCATCCAGCAAGGGGCTGCCTGCACAAGCCCTGGTCCTCATTGGGTAAGAACCGAGATTAGAGTGGGAGATTATCTCCTGATCCTGTGCAGATAGAGCCACTCACCCACGGACAGGGTGCTCCCATGGCAGATGGGAGGGGTCCTGTGGGGCCCTTCCCGCGGGGAGAGCAGCCAGTGCTGTGAGAGGCTTGGCCAGGGCTTGTGGAGAGGGAGAGGGAGCCCTGGCCTTGCAGTGCAGCCCCCCTCAGCAGGACACTGCTGCCAGGGCCGTGTCCCCGGGGTGCTGGCTGTGCCAGGCTGGGCTCTGTCAGCAGGGTGCCACAGCCTCTGTGTGTCTCCATCTGTTGTCCCCAAGGAAGGACAAGGCTGGCTCTCCGCAGCACCACAGGCGTCGGGGCGGGCAGTGGTTGATTGAAGGAAATGTGAGGGGAGGAGGGGGAGCCCCAGAACTGCAAGGGGAGGTTTAGAGGGAACAGATCTGTAATTCAGTTGTTCAACAATGGAAGGAAAAATTCCTGGTTTCAATTTTTTCTTGACTTTCCTAAGGGCTTGTTTGTCCCAACAGTGACAGAAGAAACCAAAGATCCTGAAGCTCCCTCATTCCCCGTGTTTGCCACAGCTGCTCTGATTGCTGGAGCAGTGGCAGCCAGGAGCATTTAGCTCCTTTGAGTGTGCAAAGGCAGTCTTCAGGAGCTGGTGGGACCTTGAGGGACCATTTGTGTCACCTGTGAGTGCCCCTTTTCTCCCCTCTGCTCTTGCCTCTGCTGGCACACACATCTCAGGCTGACTGGCTTTCCCCCAGCTCCACTTTCAGGACTATACACTGGATAAACCGTGTTCCACAGCATATTTGTGGCACATGCATTTTTCTGAGTCCGAGAGCTGTTCCTTTTTTTAATAGCAACTGCTAACAGCATATCAGTGGAACAGTGGGTTTGGTGCCTGAGCAGCTTGCCCAGTGATGTCTTCTTCCACCTTTGTAATTTTAGGTCAAGGAAATGAATGTAGGTTCCCAGACTGTGCAGTTTAGATCACAGGAGCTGCTACTAACAGCCAGCAGAATTACCAATGATTCTAAACCTGAAGCTGTTTCCATGAATGGGAAAATGGCTTGACAGAGTGGAATGCCACTGCAAAACATCTTGAGTGGCTTCTTTGACTGGAGTTTAAATGTCATTGCAGTTTTACTGGTTTTTTGCTATTCAGTATATATTTACAAACTTTATTCATTCCCTGAAGGATGTAGAGCACTGTGTGCATTAATCCACTTCTTTTCAAGGTGTTTCGTTGCTTCAGTTGACAAGTAAATAATGAGGAGGAATTATGGGAGGTTAGCCTCTGAAGTTTCCTCAAAAAGATATTCCTAGTGTTTGTAAAAGTCAGGAAATCGAGGTGATAATCTCTGGAATTTAGTCCTTAGCAGAAGCAATAATTGGGGTACTGGCACATAGAGATTCTCAGGCCAGAGAGTCTCCTGCTGGGACCACATCCTGGCTCACAGCTGGGCCCAGTTCTTTACAAAGAATTCCAGTTGCAGTGTAAAGCCTTCCAAGAGAAGTGTCCTGTGATATTCCTTCACAAATTATTACAAAAAGAAATTACTATCCTTGTTAAAATACACCCTTTTCATTGCACTCAAATGAGTCTAATTCCAGATTCTCTTCGATGGATCTCGTTAAGCCTTTGATAGATTAGAGAGCCCTTTCCTGTTAGAGGGCTCCTGCTCTGCTCAGCACTTGTGAATGACAACAGGAACATGGCACTGCAAGGGACAGCTTGGGCCATCAAATCCCATTTCCCTGCAATTGCTGGCAATGATGTTATAAAGTCCATTTCAAACTCAATCTTAAAACTAATTGCATACCTTGCCCCCAATGCTCCTCTCAGGAATCTGTTCCAGAACAACATTTCTCCCACTGTTAGAAACCATCTGATTTTCAGCCAAAAGTTATTTGTGCCAACTCATACCTCTTTGTTTTTGTGCCAGCACAGACTATTATCTGAGGCCATTTCCCTCCTTTCTTGGTGCTCATCTGCTTGTGTGTTTAGAGAGCAGGGACATGCTCTCCAGCTCCCCTCTCACTTGGCCAAATATGCCCAGGTTCCCCTCAGATGGACTCTGCAGTCTGAAGATGTCCTTGGAGTCTGACTGTGCCCTGCTTCTCTCCCAGTTTCTGTTCCTGGAGCAAAGGTGTGAGAATACTGGAGCAGACAATCCCATGTCTGAGCAGTGAGCGTGCCAGCACTCAGTCATCTCAGCCTTGGAGTGGAGTTCTGCCTCCCCCCATGAGCCAGGCCACTAGCCCTTGCTAGCAGCTGGGGCAGCAACCCCTCTGAAAGGGCTTCCCAGCCATTCCTGTGAGAAGCATGGCTCTCACTGGTCATCAGCATGTGCAGTCAGACCTGGCAGCTGGTGCAGGGAAGGGCTCTCAGCTGCCTACCATGACCTATTGTCACATGTCCCCATAACGCAGATTCTGGGACAAATCTCAGCACTGCTGTCCCCGTGGAGATGAGAGCATCACAGGCACATTGCCCAGCTGGGGCAGCCACAGGTCACTCAAAGCAATGAGAACTTAGAGAATTCTGCATGCACGGGGTGGCTGCTTCATGGTCACCCACAACAACAGAATTCCCTTCCCTTTGTCAAAATCAACTGATCTTGATCCCTGCCAAGGTGTGGGGCATGCACTAAGTGATCCTCCCGACCAACCCATCCTGGCAATTCCCAGTTGGCCTTGCTAGACTGGCCTCTGCTGCCTGCCTGGGAAGTGCTCCCATTGCTAATTGATGTGCCTTGGAGAGGCAGGTATGCAGGGTAAATACAGAAGCCTTTAAGAGCAGAACTGTCAAATAAAGTGTTACACTCCATCAGCTCCTATTGCATCCATGGCTGAGCAGCAGCAGCCAGCGTTGGATAACACTCGGATCTGCTCATGGATGCGTTTGACATCCGCGCAGGAGAAATACACACTCTGTGATGAATCAGGAGCCGGAGCCCAGCAGCAGGCATTTAAGGCTGAACCATTTGTTTTAGAGGGCTTTACATTCCGGTTATAAAATTTCCTCTGGGCTGGAAGCTGGTGCCCAAGAAGAAATTGTCTCTCTGTTCTGTGTGGTTTGCTGTAAATCCTGTTAGTCTCCAGTGCAGCGTCACGGGAGCCGGAGCCACAGGGATGCCAAGCTGGGGCATTCTGCTAAACACTGCAGTTTGGGTGTGTTCTCAGGGTCAGACAGACCAAAGCACCGTGACTTCATTAAATAGAGTCTAGTTTGAGGTTTATCTTATTTTTGAAACTGAAAACTATTTGGGTTTTGGCTTGGATTGGGTTAGGGTTTTTTGATATTGGGAAACTCGAGAGCAGGCTTGTGGCTGCCAGCGGGCCCTCTGTGGGTTCTCCAGTTTGGAATAAACATATCTCCATGTATGAGAAGGATTCATCTCTCCCCGCATACCAGGTAAATCCACACATACCAGAACAATTGCACGAGAGGCCACGTGTATGTGCTAAGCAGAGCAGCCAAGAGAACCTGCTCTGCCAGGGCTTCCTGGGAGCGTCCGTCCGTCCGCAGTCCTGCAGTGTGACCCACACTGCTCCTACTGGGATTCTCATTGAAGGTTCAAGCCTGATTTCGAATTTGCAGCAGCCTTGCCGTGGGCTGGGGCTGTCCGTGTCAGGAGCCGTGTCAGGAGCCGCGGTCAGCGCCCGAGGGGACGCCCGGGGCCAGGGCTGCTCCGCAGCCGGGGCAGCGCGGGAGGGGAGGCTCCGCTTCCCTCAGCTCGGCTTAGTCCCCAAACATTCACTTTACTGTAATGCAGTTGAAAAGGAATCCACAAGTTACAGGAAATGATTTACGGGACACAAGACACTGCATTTCAGAGGTCTCATGTGTGCCATAAAAAATATATTACGAAGGAATTATCTCCATTGGAACTGAGCTGCACAGGGAGAACACATGTCCAGCTGAGAGCAGCATTGAGCTTTTGTTCATTATGGGAAACATTGGTGCTTTTCCTCTTTTTTCATTAATACATTTCTCAGCTCTGAGTAGCTACCTGATATTGGCACTTAATTTTTCGCCCCCCCCCCCCCCCCATGTTGCTTTTGCAATGAGACCAAGAGTAATGGAACTCCAAAGGCACCTTGCTCTGGTGGAGCTGGCAGTCCTGAGGGATTTGGGTCAGGCAAAGAGTAAAGTCAGGGCTCGGAATTTTAGGAAAGCAAACTGCCAGCTCTTCAAGGAGTTAGTCAATGTGACTCCTGGGAAACTGCCCTCAGGGATGAGGAGCAGAGCAGAGCTGGCAGGTCTTTAAGGGCACTTTCCATAGAGCACAAGAGCTGGTGATCCCCAGGCACAAGAAATCGGGCAAGGAAGGCAGAAGCCTGACATGGCTGAGGTGGGACCTGCTGGTCAAACTCGAGGGGAGGAACGAAATGCACAAGCAGTGGAAACAGGAAGAGGTAACATAGGAAAAGTGTAGGGAAACTGCCCAGGTGTCTCGGGATGGAAGCGGGAAGGCCAAGGCTGGAGCTGAGCTTGGCAAGGGACACACAGAACAACAAGAAGAGCTTCTACAGGAAGATCAAAGAAAGCAGTGACAGCACAAGGGGGAACGGCTTCACACTGACAGAGGACAAGGTTAGATGGGATATTGGGAAGAAATCCTTGTGAGGGTGGGGCAGCCCTGGCCCACGTTGCCCAGAGAAGCTGTGCCTGCCCCATCCCTGGAAGTGTCCAAGGCCAGGTTGGGTGGGGCTTGGAGCAACCTGGGATGGTGGAAGGTGTCCTGCCCATGGCAAGGGTTGGACTCTATCACCTTGAAGAATCTCTTACAACTCAAAACATTCCATGATTCTGTGTTCCCTATGCAACAGCAAGGCTTGGAGATGGGCTTCCCCTGTAAAACCTGGGCAATCCCTGGGCTTCCCGTGTGAAACCCAGGCCATGGCTCATCAGCTGGGGGAGCTCTGCCAGCTCTCTCCCATCCAGCCTCACCCAGAACAGCTCTGTGTGATGGGATGCACAATCCAGCAGTTCCCCAGACTGGTGAGTGGAGAAGTGTCACTGCCCCCAGATACTCACCCTGCTCACAGGCAGGATGAGTTGCACTGCTGCACAGGCTGCAGACACAGTCTGCATTTCCCCAGTGCTGGCTCAGAAGTGCAGCTGTGGCTCTCACATGTGTGAACGTGTAGCTGCTCTGCAGCTTTTGCCACTGGGGTCGGTGCTTGCTCTTTCTGTGATCTGCTGCCCTCAGGTCGTGCTGGCAGTGCAGGTGCACAGGGCTGGGTTGCTGCTCGTTCACCTGTGAGGGTTTTAGCAAATGGCCGTGTTCCTCAATTCACCTCTGTCCATGGCACTGCCAGCACCGTTCTGCTGTGGGGCAGGATGCCAAGGGCTTTGACATGCCCCAACATCCCGGGGCAACACTCATGATGGAGAGACTCCTGGAGGCCCCAGACGAGGTATAGGAAAAACCTGAGAGACAATAACGCATTCCTTCCCCTCACAAAATACATCCTAAAGCCAAACCTGAGAACTGGAGGTGGGAAGTGACAAAACTGGAAGTGGAGCTGGAAAGAGGTGATGGCTGCTCTGGAAAACTGTGAGGAGGGAGGCTGTCAGCCCCAGCCTGCTCCCCCAAGGCTGGGGACAGAGTTCCTGGAAGAACATTGTGAGAGGGTGTCATTGGCCTCATCTGCTAGTGCAGTTCCTGGCACCTAAACTATGAACCCTCCATGCTCCAAATTAACTTCCTGCCTGCCCCTGCCCACGGTCTGCCACCTCTCCTCAGGATCCCAGGAGAAGGCTGCCCTAAGAAACTGTCTGAGATGCCCACAGGGCTGGAACCAGGGCACGGGCCCTGCCGCACGGGGCTGGCCCAGGGCAGCTGGAGGCTCTGTGCAGAGCCACGGGCTGGGGGCAGAACACACCTCGGGGAGTGGAGGGGAGCAGGCCAGAACAAGGGGCCAAGGAGCTGTGCGCCGTGATTTTTGCAGGGGAAAAGGAGGAGGATTTTCCTGTGGGGTACGGCCGACACCGGCCCCATTTCTGAGGCCCTGCGGCGTGAGCGCTGCCAGGAGCGGATGCGGCACGGCGGGCGGGCCCGGGCAGCAGAGGGGCAGGCGGGCTGTGGGGCAGCCCAGGGCCAGCGGGGCCGGGCCGGGCCGGGCCGGGCTCTCCGGGCTCCCGCCGCTGTCCGCGGTGCTGCCCCGCGCCGCCGCCGCCGCCCGGCCCGGCCCGGCCCGGCGCGCTCCCCGCGCTCTCGGCGGCGGCGGCGGCGGCGGCGGGGGCGGGCCGGGCCCTCCCCGCGCCGGGAACGCGCTCCCGCCTCCCACCCGGCACAAAGTTTCGCGGCAGGAACTCGGGCGGCAACAGTGCGGAGCCGGTGGCACCGGAGCGCGGCCGCGCGGAGCCCAAGCGCCCCGGTACCCGGCGGGGGCCGGCGGCGACCGTGCCATGCGGGGCCCCCCCCCACCGGCGGCGGCGGGGCGGGCGGGCAGCGGCGCCCCATGCGGCTGGGGCGGCCGGGCGGCGGCTGACACCATGTGCGCCCGGTGCCCGGGGCGAGGAGCGGGGAGCAGCCATGTCCCCCCCCGCCCAGCCGGGGGTGCCGGGCGGGCGCGGCTCTAAGGGGCCCCCGGCGCGGAAGCTCCTCTGCATGTGCAGCCTCTCCCTGTGCCTCACCTACCTGTGCTACAGCCTGATGGGGGGCACCGGTCCCGCCGCCCTGCGCTCCCCCGCCGCGCTCCCCGGCTCGGCGGCCCCCGGGGCCCCGCGTTCCCCCACCGCCTTCCCCGTCACGGTGGCCCCGCGCTTCCCCGCCAGCCCCGCGGGCAGCCCCGGCGCCCCGGCGCCCTCAGCCGCTCCGCCGCGGGCCTCCAACGGCAGCCGGGAAGGGGCGGCGGGGACCTGGCTGCGGACGCCGCTGGCCCCCGGGGAGGTGATCACGGCGCAGAGCGGAGCCTTCGAGAGGGACCCGCAGGAGTCGAGCACCACGGACGAGGAGCTGAGCCGGGCCGGCAGCCCCGGCAGCCGCGGCGGCAGCAGCAGCACCACGCCGGACTACGGGGAGAAGCGGCTGCCGCAAGCCCTCATCATCGGGGTGAAGAAGGGGGGGACGCGGGCGCTGCTGGAGGCCATCCGGGCGCACCCCGACGTGCGGGCCGTGGGCACCGAGCCCCACTTCTTCGACAGGAACTACGAGAAGGGGCTGGAGTGGTACAGGTGAGGGCGGGGGACTGCGGGCGCGATCCGCGGCGGTGGGGGGGAGAGAGGAATCCGTGTCCGTGCGGGGCTGGGGAAGCTCCTGTGTGGCCCCGGGGATCCCGGGTTGCCCCGCGGTGGGAGCCGGGCGAAGGCTGAGCTCCGGGAGCGCCGCCCGGGGACGCGGCGGGCCGGAGCCGCAGAGCCCAGCCGCGGGGCCGGGGCAGCCGGGAGGTCGCCGGGGACCGCGCCTGGCAGCGGCGGTGATGGAAAACGCGCTGTTCTGGTGGGAGAGCAGGAAATCTCTAATAGCATCCCTCTCGGTTGCTCGGAGTGTGTGAGCAGACCGTAGCAGTCCAGCTGTACTTGGTGAAAAATACGCCTAAATAGGTCGGTAATTAATAATTACTGAAATAAAGAAGATCGCAAGTTATTCCAGGTGCTGCTAGGGATGAAGGGCTGAAGGATGCTGCTGCCTTCATGCGAGCACAGGCTTTGCTTCACGAATGAGGTTTGCTCTTTATTCAACAAGTTCCACGTCAGGAAGTTTTTTTCCATTGACAAGATCTAATTCTGTTCGTGAAGAAGTCTCTAAATACTATTGTCTGACGCTGGGTAATATTTGAAAGGAATTTTATGCTAAAACTCCTGGTTGTTAGAAAACACTGGACTGCGGTAAGGAAGTGTTAAATGTCTTAACAGGTTTAGCAAACCAATGGATTATGATGGCTCAGTGGTTTTTTCTCTCTCTCTCTTAAAAATTTCTGAGCAGAATGCAGCACATCAATAGAACTTAAAAATTCCCAGTAGCACTGTTCAAAGCAAACCATACTGGTTCTTGAGAAGAAGTGGTCTGTGGCTGAGCTGGTGAAGTTCTTGTTGTGGTTAGCATGGCAGCTGCTTAGTTGCTCTGAAAATGAAGCTAAAAATGGGAGGCAGCAGGCTGGTTACTGCCGGGATTATCTGGCCACTCTTTATTAAAATCAAGTACGTGGTCAGGGGCATTTAAAAGTGAGAAACTCCAGGCAGTTTTCTGTGGGGATTGTGGAAGCAAAGTCTTCATAACACCTGGTGTGGCATCCGCTTGGCTCTGGTGAAATGCTGTGGGATTTTCTGGAGGGATTTCAAGCAAGTGGACATCAGCACTGGAAGTGAGGTTATCCCTGAGAGTGTTTTCAGTGTGCTGCTCTGATGGGGGGAAGAACTAAAGGACTGGCTATGGTTTTGTATTTATAGATATAATTTCAGACCCAGTATTTTATTGTACTGAACTTTCCTGGAGGAAAGGCTTACCTAGAAAAATAAGTTTAGAAAACTAGCTAGAAGAGGTAGACAGCGGCGTATAAAAAAGTTTGGTTTTATTCAAAACAGGCAGAAGATCAAGCACTGAATAGGATGAGCAGCTGGTTTTTCATCTTTAAAGTTATGCTACTAGAAAAGGGCTAGTGAGTGGGTGTAACTCCTCTCATGGAGTAAGAGGCACACACACAGGTTTTCGTTTGCAGAATGCAGTGTGGTATTTCCTCTCCCTGCAGCAGCTCTCTGCTGTGTGCTGCTCATTTCAAGCCCTGCAGCTCTCCTTTTCAGGCAGGAGAGGTGGGAGAACAGGTACCTTCTGTCCAAGGGCACCCTTGGTATCTGAGGGTCTGGGCTGTGGGGTGGATGCTCTGGGCACAGGGTGAAGAGATGACTCTGGTGCTCTGTGCCAGTGCAGCCCTGGCTGCCTGACCTGCAGTTAGTGCCACAGCTGCCCAACCCAAACATGTGCCTCTCCCCTCCTCCTTCCAAGAGTGCTCAGCCCTGCAGGGGCAGGACTCTGCTGGTGGTCTGTGCCTCAGCAGCAGCCACAACGCCCCTGGTGCTGTACTGATGCCAGGCTGTCGTTGTGGGCTGGCTTTTAGTGCCATCAAACACAAAGCAAAAGCAGCATGGGGAAAGATCACCGTCCATCCCTGTAGCTGTTTCTTCCTGACCTTCCCTGAGATTACCTGATTTGAGTGCACCACGGAGGCTGACAGCTCACAGCTGTGTTCCAGGTAGAGTAATTGGAGATTTTTTCCACAGAAATGTCAATGTTTTTTTAACAAAGAAACAACTACTGAAGTTTTTACCAGCATCTCCTTACGGTGACTTGTGCATTACACACTGTGAGCTTTTAACACAGTCAGGCTTTCTCTTACAGACTGGAATAAGGGAATGGCAGACCTTGAGGGTTCCTTGCTTTGTCGTTCAGTCACAAGATCATCTCTCAGCCTTAAGGAGCTGGAGGAAAGGCTTCTCCACCTTGGTTTCTCCACCTGTGGAATGGAGATGGCACCAGGGCATTGCCATTTCTTTGTGTGGACTCCCTGCTGCATTGCCTGTGTCTTTGCTGCCTTGCGATTGGAAAGCCCTGAACGCCCCGGGGGGCTGGTCCAGGATCTCTCAGTGGCAAGAGCTGCTGCAAACACTGGGCCAGGGCACACAGCTCTGTGCTGCTGGGGCCAGCGTGGCATGGCAGGATGGCAGTTCCACACTGCCTGCTCTGTTTTTTCCTGGGAACCTGGAGGGAAAGCTCAAGGTCTGTGTGCTGTCTCTGATGTCTTTAGCTCGGTTCATGTGGCAGTTGCAGAGGTCTTCCCACACACGAACTGGTGCAAACTGGGCCAGGATTAGTTTTGGTTAGTTTCTGTTATGCTGCCAGAATTGTTTGCTGGTTGCAGTTTATGCTTCTGTCTGTCCTTAACGCTGGGCTGTCTGAAGGACAAGTTCCATGGTACAGCTTTCCTTTAATGACATCCAATCTTCCTCTGCTGTTCCTTTGTAAGCCAGCGTCTTTAATTTGCCCCTTCCTTCCCCAGGATATGGCATCTTTCCTGCAGGAGCTGCTGCTGATTTTTAGCCAGTGTCCCAGTGTCCCCTGCTCCCTCATGTGCCCAGGCACAGAGTGATCTCTGCATGTCCCCTGCAGCCAGGCTGGACTGCAGGCATTTGCTCTCTCCAGTGTGGTGCTCATGCCTCAGTGGGCATGTCCCATGCCATGAGCTATGCCCTGAGCTACCCTACATTTGGAAAAGCATTGAGAGCCCTTCTCAGAGCACAGAAAGGATGGCAGAATGACAGAGGCCTCTGAAGCCAGGGAATGGAGACTACATCCACAAATGCTCATTACAAGCACAGGTGCAGCATTTGGGACATGCCTGAGTTGGATCAAGGGCACACGATGGTGTAGGGATGTCATGGACAGTGGGAACTGCAAACTGCCTGCAGTGTCCAACACCTGGACAGGTTTTTCCCCTTGTGGTGCCAGAGGCTTTGGTTTGGTCTCAGAGAGCAGAGAATCCAGGGAGGTGGGCAGGGGTCTGCAGGAGAGCCTGGAGTCCGTGTGGTCCCAGTGCTTTGTGTGACTGCAGGAGGAGGGGGAGGTGATCCTGTTTGGCACAGGCAGTGGCCATGCTGCCCTGCCCCGCTGCTGTGGGTGCTGCACCGGGGTCACCTGTGCAGATGCCTCGGGATGCTCAGATGCTGCTGGTGACTGGTCTGGGGATTTTGGAAGAGAAATGCTGCAGGTGGCTGTGTGAAGGCAGTGGGAGCTCCGAGCTCTGTCATGGGGGGCTTTAGTTGTGACTTTCTGCTGGTGCAAATGACCAGCACAGGAGACCTCATCACTTGGGTACCCTTGAGGTTTTCTGAGCTGAGTGGAACAGCCCAGTGCTCCCAGCCACCATCCTCAGCTGCCTGCAGGCTCAGCATGGTGAGGGGGTTCAGTTCTGTCACGTTACGCTTTCAAGGCTATCTTAACATCCTGCCCCTAGCAGAAAAACTGGGGATTTGTAACAGGATTTTGAAAAAAAACTTGCAGTTTTAACACTAATATAATTTCCATAACACAAAGAGAACACCTGATAGTGGCGAGTTGAAAGTGAGTTTTAAGGTTTGCTGATTGGAAGAGTTAAATTCTGTTTGTACATGCACCTTGCTTTACTCCTTGCTTCCTCCTCAAGGGAACCCTCCTGGAGAGGCTGCAGCAATGTCTGTGATTAGATCACATTCTCCTCTCTGCCCTGGGCCCCCGGTGCTGAGCACTTGGGCAGGGTGTAGCTGTGTGCCTGGAGTGGCCCCGCTGCAGGAGCCGTCACCATGACAGGCAGAGGAATGGCTTGCATGTCTAATGCTATTTGCACCGCCTGTCTGGGTTCTTTGGAGTGTTCTCCCGAGCAGTCAGGCCTGCGTGTTATTTGGTGAGCTGCTGCCCTCACACAAATAATGGATAATGCCATGACAGGGAGCTCTTCTCTCAGTAACAAACACGTGCTCACGAGTCAGCGGTTCCGTGGAGCCGCTGCCTGTGGCTCCAGAGCTGGCACTCCAGAGCTGGCACTCCCAGTCACATCCCTGCGGACCCTGGCTTCGTCTGCACGGGGGAGGTGGCTGTTGGTGTTGTTATTTCTGCCCCCCGTGGGCCATCTCACCTTCCTTCCTGTGCTGACCTGGCGGCTCGGGCGGTGGGGCCAGCCCTGTGTGCCCAGGGCTGATCCAGCCTTGGAGCAGCCGGCTTTTGCTGCCGTGGCTGCTGGCAGGAATTGTGTCCAGGGACGTGTGGGGGATCCTTCTTCAACATCCCCTAGCAGCTGTTGGGCAGCAATAGCTTGGGGCCATTTCAGCCTCATCCCACACAGTGTCACCTCGCTGTGAGCTGTAGCTCGCTGTGAGCTGTAATTGTGTTGCTGGGTAATGCCTGTGCTGTTCTGAGCGGCTCAGGGCATTCAGGAAATCAAACCCTTTCCATCAGCACTGAGAGCCTGTGCTGATGGCACTGTGGGAACACCTACAATGGGTGGATGGATTGGGGTCTGCTGTTGCCCACAGGCACTGCTGCACAGCCTGGGAGCTGCTGTGTTTCTCTGCAAAAGGCCTTCCCAGAGTGTTGTACCCACTGCACTTCTGGTAACTTAGGGAAAGTGTATTGATTTTGTTTCTGGGCCCTGCTGTGAGTTGGCTTTTGCTGAAATGTAGTGACTCAGCTGCCTCTGTCCTCTGTGGATCCAGTGTATTGGACTTTGCTGACACCTGGGTCGGCTCTGGGCTGGGGACTGTGAGCAGGGGTCAGGCTTTGTGCTGGTTGGCCCCGATGTTGCACCCATCTGGGGGCTGACGAGAGGCCACTCCAGAAGCAGGCATGGATTTTCTGCATCCTGCAGCTACTGCAGCCATTCTGCTGTGTGCCAGAGCTGGAGATCTCTTGGCTCTGCCCCTGCCTTGTGTGCTGGGCCAGGAGAACCCACCCTGCACCCTTCCTGGGCAGCAGTTGTCTCCCTCCTCTCTGCTCTGTTTTAGCTCAAGGAAAAGGATGAAGGAATGGATTGTGTCTTTTTGCAGTGTTTTATCACCTGATGATGGTTATCCACATGCTGCTCAGTTGTAGCCATGGGAATGGCAGCTACTCTCAGCACCTGCAGCCCCTGTGTGCTGCTCTGGCTCTTCCTGCAAAGAGAGTGAGAGAAGTGCCAGGGCCAACACGCTGGCAGGAGGGCTCTGGAGCACCCGCTCCCACAGGGCTTGTCACTGCTTCTGCCTCCATGTGAGGGGTATTTGTAGCTGGCTGAGGGCACCAAGTGCTGAGAGAAAGGCGGGGGCAGGACAGGGAGGCAGCAGGGTGCTCTCTGTGCCCCTTGGCAGCCCCAGCAGCAGCCCCCCTTGCCTTGGCACGGAGGTGTCGGCCCCATTCCCTCGGGCGGGTGCAGTGGAGTGAGCAGGGCCACGTCCCAGCACCATGCCCAGCTGGGGTTCTCTGCTCCACTCCGATCTGGGGGTGTGGGGAGCCTGTGAGCAGGAGCAGCCACAGCTCCCTTGGCAGGGTTATGGACACAGGGCTCAGCACACCGGCCACACGTGTTGGGGACGCCTCTTCCCATGACTGTTGAAATATCCCTTGGAGCATGTAGGGCACTGGCACGTGTCACCAGCCCTGAAATCATTGAACTGTTGCACTGTAGTCTCAAGAACATCGTTTCTCTAGGATTTGGCTCAATAACCCACTTTGTAAACACTCTGGTGCTTTGCTGCTAACGGTTTAAGTGTTTTCTGTGATGTGAAAGTTTGTGAGCTTTGCTCTCTTTGTGAGTGCAGTACTGCTTGTGCATGTAGAGTTACAGAAAACTCAAAAATAGGCCTGAGGAAAAGTAGCCCCTTGGCAAAGCAAAAGGGGAGGTGCTGGGTGGTCATGTTCTCTGGTTTAGTGACGCACCTGACCCCTGCTTGCTCCCTGGCTCAGCAAGGCTCACTCTGCTCTGCGCTGAGCCCAGACTGGCAGAGAAGGAACAACAGCTTCTCAAAGAAAGTTATGGGCAAAGGCTTTAGATTTTCAAAGTCAAAATTCCAACACAAATTTGTGACACCTTATATAGACAAAGGTCAGAGTCTTTTTCTTTTCATGGGTTTCTTTTACCTCTTCTTGTCGTGGGGACTCCTGTTCTCTGAGTCATTATTTCATGCACTTCAGCAGAAATTTTATTGCTTTGGGGGCTGGGCTGGTTCATGTGGGACATTTCTCACTGCTCGGAGTGTGATACACAGAGGTAATTTCTTTCAAATGATTTTTGCTTGAAGTGCTTTCAATGAATTGCAGAGGGTATGAGCATGAATGAATGGCTGAAGGATTTGTATGGAGTCCAAGTGAGGAATGTGCACGATCAAACTTTCCAGAGCATCCAGTGTGGATATTGTAATTTCACTGCTGTGTGCATGTGAGCAGCAGTTCATTTTAGCCTTTTAATCCACTTCTCAAGAAGTATTATTTAGGGTTGTATGAGATTTAAATTGGTTTCCCCTATATTTGAAAAAGTTTAAAGGAAACCCCAGAATTACAAGGGTCTTTTCAATGACAGTGAGAAGTTCCTGTTTAGATCAAAGGTACCTTTTGGAGGTGTGAGGGGAGTGGCTGGGCAGGATTGGGCCCTGACCCTGCCAAGAGCAGCTCCCCTCCTGGGCATGGCCAGGCTGTTGCCCAGACTCTGCTCCATGGTGGCACGTGGGCACTGCTCCCCCCCTTTGTTATTTAGGTAGCTGCAGGTTCCAGGCTGAAGGAGAGTGTTGAAAGCTGACTGTAGAAGGCTGGGGAAAAGATTCATACTTATGAAAAGAAAGAAGAAAAAAGCCAAAAAACAGCCTCAAAAAAACCTCCAACCTTTTTTTTTTTCAAAGTCTCCCAATTCCCTCCCCAGTGTCAACACACCAATTTAGTAAATGTTGCAAGGCACAGTATTTCCCCCCTTGTCATATTATACATCCAGGCATCAAGGATGGATCATAAACTTGCTCTTTATGGCTTTAACATTTCAATTGCTAGTCACATTTTATGTAAATGAAGGTATTTACCTTGACAAGCTCTCCTGTGAAGTACAGTACTTCTTTACAGAATAAATTTGGCAATATAAACAGGCCAAATGCTGGGGGTGGATGCAAAATTCACAATTGATTTTTACAGCTAAGTAGGATCCTCCCAAAATATACTGGAGTTGTCTGCTCCAATCTTGTCAGTGCCTGGAGAAACTGAGGCAGGTGGACCTGGGGGAAGAGGAAATAGCAAAGGGACATCAGTTATAGCCACCGACCTACTAAACAGAACTAGCTTTGGATAAAAATAACTCCATCTGCCAGACTTTATTTTGTATTACAGAGATTGCTGTAACACATTTCAAGCCAAAATCTGATTTCCATTCCCTTCAGAGCCAGGCTGGACTGGATTTGGCCCCCTCCTTTATTAGCAGTAATCATTTTGGATCCGAGCAGAGCAGCGCTGCTGTGATAGCCCAGATCCGCAGTTCTCCTTCGTTTTAGAGTGTATTTCCTTTCATCTTGCATTGAGATGGGTACAATGATGTGTTTAGTATTAGTGTTCATCCACATCTGCAAAGAACTTCATTCCAGCCCCAGCTCTGCCCTCTCTGTTTTGTTCTTGATGGACACTCATACAATTAAGCTGAGCCGTGAGCGTGCTCGTGGGAAGCCAACATCAGCGTCAGGAGTGGGTGTTAGACCATGGCTGGGTTCACAGGTCCCAGCCAGGGGGGAGACAGACCCACCCAGCCTGTGTGAAGCCAGCATGGGGGGTGCACCAGCCCCAGGGGCTTTGAGGCTCCTCCAGGTGCTTCTGTGCCCCGGGAGGCTCAGCCGCTGCCCACCCCTGAGCCCCAGGCATGTGGGAAGGGGTCATCTCCCAGCTCAGCCCTGGGTGGAAGGTGCTGCATCACCTATGCAGGTGACAAGCTGTCAATTACTCAGTTTGCTCCTGCCTGTTCAACAACAAACTGACCGTTTTCCATCCAAAGTGCTGACTCAAGAAATGCTGGTGGCAGACCATGGATCCTAAAGCCATTGCTGCTGGAGTTCTTTAACTGCCTGTTGGTTCATCCCTCCTTGGTCTGTTCCCTGGGGAGCACCAGCATCAATCCCACAGTGCCACTCCGCTGCACTGTCAGCACTCACAATTTTTAGGCTCATTTTAGGGCTCTCTATTTGTACCATTTTAATTCCTGAATTACCAGTCACCACCTCTGCTTCATGCTCTGTGGCACTGGGGCTGCAGAACCAGAGGGTGCACTGAGGGACACTGGTATGTCAGGAAAGGGCTCTGGGTACCCTTGGAAAGGGCTCTGCCTCCTCTACATCCGCTGTTCACCTTGCACAGAAAGGTAAATCCACAGGTGTGAACTAGAGGGGCTCTGTGGTGCCAGGCCATGCGGTGGGGATGGTGATTTTGCAGCATGAGGGAGGATGGTGGGGCCATGGGCAGTGCTGGTGCTCAGCTGTGCCACAGAAAAGAGCACATTTCCTCTGCCCAGGGCCCAGCCACCAAGGCATGGCACTCAGCAGAGTTCCTGCTCTTGGTCTTTGTTAATGGCTCCCCCAGAGAAATGGGTATCTGGCCAAATGAGCACAGTCAGGGCACTGCTGCAGTCACTGTGTGTGTGAGCCCCAGGAGCTGGCTCTGGCAGGGCAAACCCCAAAGGGGCTGGCACAGTGTGCAGGGGCAGAGACCCCAGGGCTGCACAGCCCCTGAGGGGGGGCAGCTGTTTGTTTGGGCTGCTCATCCTGTGCTGCCAGTGTGGGGAAGAGGCTGCAGCAGCTGTTGCCGGGATCTGGAATAATAATGGCTTCTTACTCAGCTCAAAATCATCTAGAACCCCCCGAAAATCAAAACAGTGTGGAAAAATGCCTGAGGCAACAACTTCATTGGTAAACTAAAGCATCTTGCTGAGAATTTCATAGACCCAGCAAATTATAATGCAGTTTCCTATGCAAAAAGGGTTTATCTCTATCTAAATATTATTCCGCACCGTTACTCATTGTAGGGAAGTTATTGCTCTCCTAGGTTAACTGATTGAACTTTGGAAATAGAGCTGCAAGCTTATTGTACAGACGGGAGCTTGACTTTTATTGCTCCTAAATTGTAGTGATACTATTAGATGTGAGTAAAATATACACTGTATTAGAAAATATTAAAGTTTGGTATCACTTTAAAATTAAAAAAGATTAAAAGAAGCATTTCTGCAGTCTAGCCCACCATGAAATTGGGAGTCTATTTAGTGTGTGAAATGTGTGATACAAATAGCCTAACAATTAATGACAAAGGAAGAGCTGGGATGGATTTATGGCTTAAACTACCCTGGATTTCACAAGACTGGAATGGCAGCAAGGGAAATGTATTATTAGATCATTACAGGCTTTTCTGCTAGAGCCACTGCTGCTAAAGTTACAGCAAGGTGTTTTATTATTACTCTGTTCCCACATAATGCTCTGAAGCACTCTCGTCTTGGGATATGGTTGTCTCAGTGGGAGGCGATCCATGTCTCTGTTGCAGATCCTTTGGAAAACCTTATCAGGAACTCCTCAGCCTTTTTTTTTTCCATAGGCAGCAGTGAAGAAGTGCTTTCCCATGGCCAGGCTGTGTAAGGAGCTTGTTTATTCGTGTGGAGGTTCTGACCTGGCTGTCGGCGGGGCGATGGATGCGGGAGGGGGCTCTGGCTGCCGAGGGCCCCTGCACCGTGGTGGGTCCATCTCCTGCTGCCCAGTCCAGGGTCCTTCCCGGGGTGCTCCCCATGGCATTGCTCCCCCCATGGCCCCTGTTAACTTTTCCTAGTGCTTGGAGTGTGTTGCAGGCAGAGGTGAGCCTGAAGCTCTTTGCTGTGCCCAGAGGGTAAGGATTTGGGATGCTGGTGGAGGGAGGAAGGGAAAGCTCTGCAGAGAGGTGGATTTCACCTGTGCCTCTGTCTGCCAGTGAGCCTGTGGAGAGCTGAGCCCCCAGTTGCCCCGAGGCTGGGGAGACAGTCTCATCCTGCAGCACTGCTACTGCTGTTAGGGAGGGTCTCAGCTGCAGCCCTTCCCCTCCCATGTGGCTGTCAGCACCCAGGAGGGACCCAGGCACTGCATCCCCTCAGCAGCCAGCACTGTGCCTTGGGCTCTCTCTCGGGGTGGGGAAAATGGATTGAGGTAGGACTGGCATTTTGGGTGCCCTTGGGGTGCAGCTTTAGGGCCTGTGGTGCCAGATGAACATTGTATGGCCCTTGGGAGTACAAACTGCATTTCTAAGCCAGCTTTCTCACCTTGCACTTCACATGAGAGTCATCTTGTACTGGTGCCTCTGTGCTGGAGCGTACAGTGCAGGTTACATATCTCCTTCTTCATTAATGGGATTTATATCCTTGGTGTTCCTTGCTGGATGACTTAGTATTGTAATGAAGAACATGAGTGCTGCCTTAATTAAAAGGTAACCCCCATATTAATATATATGTTGCCACTGAAAATTGAAATTCACTGAAAACTGAGCTTAAAAGCTTGTGGCAGGTGTAACTGGCATGTGCAAGGGGAGGTGGTTTGGGGTGGGAGAGCCTCAGCTCTGCAGCCCAGCCACACAGGACCGTGCTCAACCCATGCCAGAGCTGCCTTGATAGCCCCCCGCAGCAGGCAGGCAGCTGCCTGCCCCACTGCCTGGTGCTGGGGGCACCACAGCTGTCCCAGGGCTGTGAGCTGCCACCTGCCCTGTGCTCAGCGTTGCTGGGAACCTGTGCCAGTCCTGGTGCTCACTCCCAGGATGTTCTCTTTTACCAGGGAGGTGCAAAGCAGCTTAATGAACCAGAGAATTTGTACCATAGTATTACTTTAAAAAAATCCTGTAAATGCAAACATTCCAAGCCTGTCTCCGAGCTGTGCAGGCACTGCCATTGGCAGTATGATCAGTTATGAAGATATTTTGCATTCAAGGATTTGCGGTTTCTAGGTCCATGAATATTCAGGCTCCAGCTCGCCCTTTTTGTCTGTGCTCCACACCTACCCTTTCCATTCCTTTGCTCCTTTTTTTTTTTTTTTTTCCAGTGGATTCAATTAGTTCTATTTGCTGCTTTAGCAATAAAACAATTCCCTCTGTGGCATTAAAATGAGTTTCTTTCATTATTTCATTTGGCTTCTTGTTATATGTGGAAGGAAGGTAGGGAGCTGTGCTCTGTGCCCCAGCTCACAGGGGCTGCCAAACCCTGGAGGACACGAGATGTACTTGGGGCAGCATTAGGAATTAATGAAGGGCATTGCTGGCGCAGAGCTGCAGGAGCTGTGCTGACAGAGCCACAGTCAGAGCCACCAGGAAAATCTGACCAGTCCCAGCGACTTTCTGCAGGACTTTGGCACCTGGGTCACTGCAGCCTCCAGTGTGCTGTGCTGCTGGCCAAGCTTGGGTTTTTGGGCCTGGGCAGTTCTCACACGGCCTTTGCGTTCCCTGTTGGTGCTGACGTGCAGGGACTGAGCCCCTGCTTGGCTTAGGTGAGGCACAAGTCAGTCTGAGCTGGAACATCAATTAAACCAGCAGCCTGGTCTGTGGAAGCAGCGTGGCTGGTGCGTGGCAGCAGAGGCTGAAGCTGGTCAAGGGTCTTGGTCCCATTGCCTCCCTAAGCAGAGGCAAGTGCAGTGTGAGGAAAGCACAGAGGCACTGTGAGAGCCAGGATAGCAGTGATTGTGTGGGCAGTGTGCACAGAGAATTACACACAGTGCCAGAGCACTCCTGTCTGGCTACTCTTGGAGTGCCCTTTCAGGGGCTGCAGTGGCATTGGGAGAGCGTAGCGCGGACAGAGCCATAAATCATTCGTTTCGCACTGTGCTAAACACAAATCCTATTAGTGCACTGAGGAGCACCTAAGTAGAGAAAAGAAAAAGGCAAGATAAAAGGAGGAAACGAGATTTAAATCTAATTGTTTTTCTGCCTGTGTTTCACCACAGTTTGGCTGGGACATGATGAAATGCAGCGGAGGAGAGCCGACACAGGTGGGAGTGGGAGCCAGTGGTGTTCCTGCTCTGCTGCCCCGACAGCTGACACAGGTGTTGAAGGTCAATGAGAGGAGATGTGGCTTTGTGTATTCAAATTTTTTTTTTTTAATTACTTTCCCTCCTCTTTCTATGACTGAGAATCAGTTGTGCTGATTCCAGTGCTTTCCATTCTGAAGTTAAATCTAGAACCAAATGGGAATTTCCAGGCTGGTGGAGGGGCTGTGGACCCTAGGGTCTGACAAGCACCCAAATTTTTGGAAAAAGAGGTCTGTACCTTTCCTCTCCCCACAGAAAGGCCCAGGCCCCTGTGCAGCAGAAAGCGAGTGGCCACTGGTGCTGGCTGCCTCCAGACGGAACTGCGGATTCGGGCAGGATGGGTGGCTGCCGGTGCGGCGGGTTCGTGACAGCAGGTTTCACAGGGGCAAAGTAAAGCAGCTGAACAAGGAAAGGTGTCTATTAGGGATGGAAAACCATTTTAAAATGAAGCAAAATTAGAGCATGCAGTAGGGTAAGTAGGACTGCAGAGTTCTGTAATTAATCACACTTTTGGAACTTGGAAAAGGAAATAAATCTGATAAAAGGATTTGTCCGAATACATTACAGGCAAATTGGAAAAAAAAAAAAAAAGGCGGGGTCATCACAGCCTTGGAAATTGTGCTCTTCAGAAATCTTCAATCATCCTCACAATCAATTCTGTGTTTCTTTAATAGCACTGTCTTGGATTAACCGCTACCTGCATCCAGACATTAAACGAAGTATCGAGTATTTGTCTCTCAGCAATACACTTGGAAATTGTTTATTTCCCTACTTGTCTTTTGTGATGTATTTCAGTGCTGTAACCCAAGCTGAAATCCAACCTGCCCCAGGTGCCCAGCACTTGGTCCTGCTGGCTCCTGCCCCAAGGATCTGCAGCATGGGAGGGTTTTCTCATAAACCACTTGTTTGTTTGTGCAGACGATTACACCGGCTTTGCCATACAACAGTATGTTTCTCTGCAGCAAACAATCTGCTTTATGGGTTTTCCTAGGAAAATATCAGCGCTCTATGCTCACTAATATGATTCAATTGTGTTGTGTTATCTGACCTTTAAGGAACTTGCAATCTATAATGACATGGTTCTACAGCAGAGCCACTAGTAAAAGCCCTGGCTCCTGGGGAATTCCGGCTGCAAATAAGTGAAGCCTGGCTACAGAAGCAGTAACAAGGCACTTTTAACCCCTCGGCTGCTGGCCTGCAGGGCTGGGTCGCCACCCCCCTGGCGAGGTGCTGTAGGGATGTGCGTGTGGGCAGATGGGGTGGGAGCGTAGCTCTGTCTTACCCCATCCAGGGACACGCAGAGCTGGTGCCTCTTGCCCTGTCCCCAGAGAGAATGGTGGGAGGCAGAGGACAGGGAGGGGACAGGGAGGGGAGGGAGGGGACCCGCTGTCGGCCAGCAGAGCCCTTGGTGTTGGCTGTGCTGAGTGGGCAGGAGAGGGTCACCCGTGTCCCCATTCCCAAGTACAGCACTTGGCAGCGGGGCAGCGCAGGCTGTGCCCATTGCAGGCCGTGCCCATTGCAGGCCGTGCCCATTGCAGGCCGTGCCCATTGCAGGCTGTGCCCATTGCAGGCCGTGCCCATTGCAGGCTGTGCTCATTGCAGGCCGTGCCCATTTCACACTGTGCCCATTGCAGGCCGTGCCCATTGCAGGCTGTGCCCATTGCAGGTTGCAGGCTGTGCCCATTGCAGGCCGTGCCCATTGCAGGCTGTGCCCATTGCAGGCCGTGCTCATTGCAGGCCGTGCCCATTGCAGGGTGTGCCCATTGCAGGCTGTGCTCATTGCAGGCTGTGCCCATTGCAGGCTGTGCCCATTGCAGGTTGCAGGCCGTGCTCATTGCAGGCCGTGCCCATTGCAGGCTGTGCCCATTGCACGCCGTGCCCATTGCAGGCCGTGCCCATTGCAGGCCGTGCCCATTTCAGGCCGTGCCCATTGCAGGCCGTGCCCATTGCAGGCCGTGCCCATTTCAGGCTGTGCCCATTGCAGGCCGTGCCCATTGCAGGCTGTGCCCATTTCACGCCGTGCCCATTGCAGGCTGTGCCCATTTCAGGCTGTGCCCATTTCACACCGTGCCCATTTCAGGCCGTGCCCATTGCAGGCCGTGCCCATTGCAGGCCGTGCCCATTGCAGGCTGTGCCCATTTCAGGCCGTGCCCATTTCACGCCGTGCCCATTGCAGGCTGTGCCCATTTCACACGGTGCCCATTGCAGGCCATGCCCATTTCAGGCTGTGCCCATTGCAGGCCGTGCCCATTTCAGGCCGTGCCCATTGCAGGCCGTGCCCATTTCAGGCCGTGCCCATTGCAGGCCGTGCCTGTTGCAGGCTGTGCCCATTGCAGGCTGTGCCCATTTCACACCGTGCCCATTGCAGGCCGTGCCCATTGCAGGCCGTGCCCATTGAAGGCCGTGCCCATTTCAGGCTGTGCCCATTGCAGGCCGTGCCCATTTCACGCCATGCCCATTTCAGGCCGTGCCCGCCGCCTGTGTGCGTGGTGTCACGGAAATGATTAACGCTGCTGTCATTGGCACCCACCCCCGGCTCCCGTCTGCCCACTCCGGGCACCCTGCCGCTGGTGGAGGCACCGGCAAGCTCCGCTGCAGATGGGGACTGCACGTGTGTCCCTTGCCCTGCTGCTGCCATGGGGCTCATGTCACTGCCAGTGCGCCTCTGGGCTGCCACTGGAGAGCGTGGGACTGTCCTGACCTGGCATAGCACAGCCTCTGTCCCCCCTGCTCCCTTCTGGTGTGCCAAGGGCCCGGGGGACACAGCACTGCAGCCCGCTGACCTCACGGCACAGTGGCAGCTCAGGGGGCAAACTGTTATGTGCCCACGTCATCCCTTAGCTCTGCCTGCTCTTTTCCCACTTGGAATTTATCCACAAGGTGCTTAGGGGAGGTCTGCAGGTCTTGGTCTCAACCAAGGCTGGAGTGACCCCCAGCTCATAGATCAAACAGCCTGGTTTTCTCAGGAGGGGATATGCCAAGCACCAGCTCATGCTGCTGCTCCCTCCCTGCATGGGTGGGAGGACCTCAGGCCGGAGCAGGACACGAGGCATTGGAGGGGGCCTTGGGAAGCCTCGGGGCACCTGTCCACTGTGCTCTGTTTGGCTGTATTTTCAGCCCACTAATCACTGTCTGATCCCTCTAATTGCTTCTGTCTGACCTCCCTCCATGGCTGGAGTGCTTTACCTAAGAGGCATTTCAGGGATTTTATTCAGCTGAGTGAAAGATGGGGGATAGTGGGGAATCTGTCAGACCCAGGAAACTGGCAAGAGATAGGGAACTTGGGCAGAGAAACAAACACTCCAGATTCACAGAATGATTTGGGTTGGAAAGAACATTGAAGATCATCCAGTTCCAACCCTCCTTGCACCCAGGTGCAGGGTGGTGTGGCTGGAGTGCTTGCTGGCAAAGACAGACTGAAAAATTTTGAAGGATTGGTTTATCAGAAGCTAAGGACAGCCTGTGCCAAGTTCTAGGTGCTGGGTTTTAAGAAAGTTTCCTCAGTCTGCTGCAGCAGCTTTTGGCAGAAATCTTTGTGAAACGACTTTTCCACTGAGGAACAGGAGATCAGAGAACTGTTCCCTTTAACACTTGAGTGTGCATGAACTTGCAGGGATGTTGTTTGAAGCTCTGCTACCCTTGTTAAAGGTCACTTTTTGATCCCATCAAATACCCTCTTTACCTGAAGATAAGATTTAAAAATGGAAGACGAAAGAGAAAGGGCTTAAGGAAGGAGGAGAAGTGGGAAGCTGGCTGAGCAGCCTGCGCCTGGCTGGCAGCAGGGGGGAGATTAAAGCGGGCGCAGGCACCGCCGGGAAAAGGGCTCTGCAGGGTGGGCAGGAGCAGAGGCAGGGGCCGGGGCATCTCCAGGGCTGTGGGGCAGGGAGAGCTGCCCACCCTGGGCTGCCGGTGCTGCCAGAGCCGCTGCTGCTGCCATCGCCACGGGGCAGAGAAAGGGAGCCGCGCTGGGCCAAGGTCACGGCTGAGGTCAATAAATTATACATGACAATTAATCTTAGAAACCTGCGATTCGGGGGAGAAAGGCGAGGACACTGCGGATCCTGAGCCGGGCTGGCAGGCGGATGCCTTGGCTCCGTGTCAGCCCGGGGAAGTCAGTGACAAACAAGTCTGTGCCGGGATGCTGTGCGGCGGCGTGACTCACCCGGCACGGCACGGCACGGCACGGCACGGCTCGGCACGGCTCGGCTCGGCTCGGCACGGCACGGCACGGCACGGCACGGCACGGCTCGGCTCGGCACGGCACGGCACGGCACGGCTCGGCACGGCACGGCTCGGCACGGCACGGCACTGTCACTGCCCGGCTCCGGGGCTCGTCCCCGCGTCCCTATCTGGGGTCTGGGCTGTGGTGCCGGGGTGGGCGCTGCTCGCCCGGGCTGGGAGCTGTCCCTCCTGCTGGGGGCTCCGCAATTGTTTGCCTGTTGCAATCAATTCCCATATGAGATGTTTTAAAATGTGTAACTGTCTCCTTGAGACTACAGCATTCAGCAGGTGGTAACACTCAAAGCTTTCTTTTCTTTTTTTTTTTTTAATTTTAATCTGTAGTAAAGATTTACAAAGGAAACCTTGACTTTTAGATTGATTTTTAAATAAGCATATATTTAGCTGTTAGTGCTTGAAGTACATATTGGATTATATTCTTCTGCAAACAGAATATTCTAATTGATCTTGCTAATAAATAATGAAAGCCAGCCCTGCTACATATAATTCAAGGTTACACTGCATTTTGTATCAGCAGCACTGGGGAGTTTTTTAATGCTTAAAAGATTATTTCTTTTGAATAAGGAAAAAAAAATAGGGGTGGGGTGAGACTAAATGCTGAGCTTTTCTCTAGAATTTCCTTTTGTTGTTTTCTAGCCTGTAGTTAGCAGGTCTCGCTGTTTGAGTCCCTCCTATATATATAAAGCTAAACCTAAAAGCCTCTCCCTCTCACCAGTGGCTGCCCTTCAGGAGTGGCAGCAGCCAAGGATGTGCAGCTCAGCCCTGGCTGCCTGCAGCTGGCCCTGTGGCTGCCTGCTGGGTGTGCTGGGGCCAGCCCCCCTTCCCACGCCCTGTCAGGGTACAGGTAGCGATGGCAGGTGCACAGGGAGCCCTGGGAGGAGCACAGTGCTGCCGCTGGCACCTGAGAGCAGCTGCGGGATGGATGTGGCTGTTCACTGATCAGCACTGGGCTGGGGCAAGAGCAGCTTCAAGGAGCCTCCGGGACGGGACAGGTCGGGGCCCTGCACACCCTGGGGACACAGAGCTGCCTCTGGGGCTGGGCTGGGGGCTGGGATGGCCACGGCTCCTGGCAGGGGTGCAGAGCTGCCCTGGCAGCAGTGCCCACTGCAGCCGTGCTCTGGCCCAGCACCAGCCAGGGACAGAGTGGCTGCCCGGGGCTGGGGCACTCAGCGTGCAGGGTATTGTGGTTTGCAGATGTGGTGCAGCTTCTCGGAGTGCAGAGCAGGCATTAATCACCCACTGACATTGCAATTACCATAGAGGACAGGCATTTATTTGGCATTTAAGTTGTAATTAGGGGAAATAACTATTTCTTCCCCATTCACAGAAGCTGCAAGTTGCAGCTGGCCAGCTTTGACCTGGTGAGTTTGTGCAACTCAGCTGCATTGGCTTTGCCACAGGGCACAGAGCGGAGGTGACGCCTGCTGTTCCAGGGACATCCACAGCAGCTGTCCCCACTCCATCCCACTGCCTCTGCCTCTGGGGTGGCAGCAGTGACTGCAGCAGTGGAGAGGGCACCTAGCCCAGGGTCATGCCATCCCACAGGGACCACGGGTCCCTAATTCCTGCAGTATTTCTGCAATCTCAAATGACCTCAGCCCGAGGACCAGGACAGAGGCCAGCCAGGCACGCAGTGGGGACTGGCAAAGGATAAAGCTGTAGGGCTTTGCATCCCACTGGCTGCTGGAGGGAGAGCAAGGTCTCCAGGGCTAGGGCAGTGGCCCTGGCCAGTGGGTCAGGGCTGAGTGGATGCAAAAGGCTCCATTCTGTTCCACACCTGTGAGACCAGCAAAGCTCCTCATTGCTGAGCAAAACGCTGTGTACCTCGTGCTGGGAGCTGCCACTCAGTTCCCCGCAGGGGAGGGGCAGGGATCCACGGTGGCACACGTGTCTGCTGACCCTCTTGCTGCCTCTCTGCTTCTGCTGCAAGAAGCCATTTGTTTGTGGAGTCAAGAGGGGTGCAGGAGGATGAGCCAGTGCAGGTCTCCCAGGCAAGAGGAGACATTCCTGTCATCCTTTTCCCATAGGCAGCTGGCAATCACTCTCCCACCAGCTGGAGAGACAACATGATCAGCCAGGAAAAGCAGCACAATATTAAAGAGCTGCTGACACCTCATGGGAAATTCACTTGAAAATATTTTATTTAGGTGTGTGTCTGTGGATTTTTCTGCTTCTCCTCCCCTTGCTCCACACCCCAGGGAGCACTCTCTGGAGTGCGGGCACTGTACTGAATGGGGTCTCGTAGATCTCAGAGGGGAGAGGACAGGGACACAGAGC
Source organism: Phylloscopus trochilus trochilus (assembly GCA_016584745.2). Taxonomy (NCBI): domain Eukaryota; kingdom Metazoa; phylum Chordata; class Aves; order Passeriformes; family Phylloscopidae; genus Phylloscopus; species Phylloscopus trochilus. The sequence goes on from WQNJ02000011.1 coordinate 17,072,805, forward strand.
CACACAGAGCCAAGCCCATGGAGTGTCTGGCAGCCACATGCCATGCCCCATGCCTCCAGGGCTGCCTCCTGCCCAGCACACCCAGGTGTGGGAGCAGACTGACATGGAGCCCCAGAGCTCCCTGGGCTGCGGGACGTGGGTGTGTTGGGTGGGAGCAGAGAAATGGAGGGTCATGGGATGAGGAGAGATGGACTCTTCTGGGTCTGGCCAGGCTGTTTATTAGCAAGACTTCTCATGGTTTTGCCTTTTGTCTGTCCTAGGAAGTCAGGATAAATATGGGTATGAGTGCACAGGGAGATGGGATGGTTAATTAGAGTGGAGTCCTGGGAGTGGGATCTCCTGGGCTGTAATGGCACCCTGGGGGTGGAGCAGGTCCTGTAGGGACCCCCCCATACTGCCAGGCTGTGGGACCTGGGGCTATGGACTTCCCTCTCTGTGGACCTAATTGTACCTGCCTCACAGGCTTGTTGTGTGAGTCGGAGTTAATTAATGTTCACAAAGCAACTCAGCATCTTTGGAGAAGAGCAGAGGTATTGCAGCTGCTGTTAGGATTTAGTAGGCAATGCAATGAGTTTAATTTCAGAAATTTAGTATCAGCCAGCCAGCCCTTTCCACAGCCACTGTGCTGTCCCTGTTTGCCACAGACAGGTTCACAGAGAGCCAGCTCGTGCTGTCTGCCAGGGAGGAGACAGCAGCACTCTTTGTCTGCTCCTCCTGAGCACCTCTTCCCCCCTGCCCTATCCTTGCTTCTTGAATCATCCCACTTGTCACTCTTTGTCCTATTAATGGCCTGATGTCATTGTGACCTGTGGCTCTGGTCACAGTAGCCACCAGTGCTGTCATGAACAGATGAAGAATAAAAGTCATCCCATTTATCCTCAGCTGTTTACCTCTCCATGAGCTCTGGTGATGTCAGTCCCTCTCCTGCTACGAAGGTCTCTGCTGGCACCCCCACACTACAGCCAAAACTACTGGGAGCCCAGATGAAGGATGTGAATCCAAACTAGCCTTTGCTCTGGTGACAGTCTCTTTTCTTCATGCTGCTTCTGGCCAGCAGAAGGGACGAGCTCTCTCTCAAGCTAGGTCCAAGCTCTTTCAGTGTTGGAATGTTCCTGTGTCCCAGAGACTTGGGAAAACTGGAGCATTAAATCTGTCATGGGAGGAGAGCAGGGTGAGCCAGCCCAGCCTTGCATGCTGCAGGATGAGGTGGGGTGGAGGGTGTCAAACCAGCGGGTGTATTTATAAATATCTATATGTATGTACATGTGTCTCTGTGTGTCTGTATACATTTATTGGGTTAAGAACTCGAGGACCATCTGTTCCAGCTTTTGGGGGAAGCTAGAGCCATTTCTGGCATATGCTGAAGCTGTAGGTGATTAATCACCCAGGGCTCAGTGGTTGGCTGCCACAGAGTGGGGTGTGCTCTGCAAACCCCAGAGGCTGGCTCCACCATCCCATCATCTGAAGCCAGGGTGACCTCGGGCCCCATCACCCTCCCTGGCCATGGGCAGAAAGGGCTGTGGTGGGTGGCAGTGTCCCCTCCATGTGTTTTGTCACAGGGCCACACAGTTCCCCACAGTTCCCACCCTTGGGAGAGCTGGGGCCTCTAGAGTTCAGTCTGAAGCAGTTAGACTGGTCACTTCTTTCCAGGCTGCCTCAGGGAGAATGTCTGGTGTCAGCTTTTGTGCCCCATCTCTGCACAAACCATTCTTTGTCACCAGCTCCTTTTTCCTCCCACGACATGAAAACTGAGACCTGTCACCTTTCTCTTTGCCTTTGCAGCAGATGAAGATGTCAGGAGCCTGACTGGCTGTTGAAGAGATCTGCCATTACCTTTTTCTTCCTCCAATTTTTGAAATCATTTCATAGGAATCCAATTTTCTCTTTCATATTCACTTCTGCAAACAGATTTGAAAAACTCTTTGTTAGTCAGAATCATCTCTGAAATGTACTGCTGTATTTCTTTTTGCTATTCTAATTAGCCTCTTAACTCAGCACTGCTTGTATTTATAGCTGGCTAATCCTCCCTCTCCAGGCCCCATCCTCCTCCATAGCGGAACATTTCCACTGTTTAGAAGCCATTTGCTCTTTCCTGTTTTCTGTTTCCCAGTTCCTTTGCTGTCGCTGTTTCAATGCTCCAGCTCTTGACTGAGCTGGCTGATCAGACGCAGGGTCCCCTTTGCTGCAGCACCTTTCCTGGAGCGAGATTCAGCTCCAGGCTGGCACAAGCCTTTGAGCAGCTGCCTCGATTCTCTCCTTCAAGATTATTTCAAGACCGTCTATTTTAGCTCCTCAGCTCCCACAGTCCGCTCCTGCAAAATGGGCAGCCCGGGGTGGGCACGGATGTAGACAGCATTGCCTTGCCCATCCATGCCAGTGTGGGCAAAGAGCCCCTGGCACGTTTTTGGTGGCCCCAGTCGTGTCCTGCCATTCTTTGCAGTGCACGAGTGTGACCCCTGTGCTCTGACCTCCCCAGGTTCCTCCACTCAGACCAGTTCCTGCATCTGTGCAAAGGAGACAAAGGAACCAGATTTTTGTCCTCATCCATCATCCTAATTAATCACCATAATTTAGAATACGTTTTTACTTTTCGATGCTTTTATGTACTTAGGAGCCAGGAGGAATCATTTTGCTGGAGTGTTTTAGTAAAGCCCTTCAGCTTAGCATTGGGAAGCATCACAGTTTGCCCAGGGTGGGCAGGGGGGGTAAATACAGACTTATCCCCCGAAGCCAGGGGGAGAGCACCCCCTTAGAGCCCATTTTGCTGTGTGCCTCTAACCCTTGACTTAGGAGCAATTCTCTTGCTAATGCTTTAGCTCTGCATTTATGAAGCTTAAGATAACTCAGAGCTCTTCTGGAGTAGTGCCAAATGCTGGCATAAAATATCAAAATGTCTTGTATGGTGCAGAGCTTTATCTGTGGGCTGGAGCTGTGGGGCTTTCCCTTTATGTGGCCCTCCTGCCAGAGCTCCTCAGAGTGGGCTTTCAAAGAGAAAATACTCAGGAGATCTGCTGGCTTAGCACAATTCCTAAATGCAGATAAGGCTTAGAGCCTCACACCAGGTAGGAAGATTCCAGCATCAATTAAATGGGCTCAATTGTGCAAATCTCTGGCTGTGGCAGGGAGAGATGGGGAGCACTGACAGATGGTCTGGCATGGGCAGCACGGGCAGCTGCTAAGGCACCCTGGGTAAAAGGTTTCCTGGTGGCCTTGGGGCAGAGTCTGGGATGACTTGGGGGTCCCAACTCCCCATCGCTCTGTGGCTGGTGCCACCATCGTGGGCACTGTTTCCACACTCCCTCAGCGTGTCATCTCAAACTGTCTCCATGAGCAGTAGCCATGGAAGTGTAAATCACTAAGGCTGATTAAATCACTCTCATCCTGCGCCCAGAGAACAGCTCCTGGTGTGATGTGGGGACTGGGGCACGTGGGGTGGGCTCTTCTGCATCCAAAATCCACCCATGGCACTGTCCAAGCTCTGGGAGAAGGTGCTCCCTCTCCCCATTGGAGAGCTGGAGCCCCAGACCTGTTCCTATATGGCAGCTCCTGCGGGGAGGAGGGAGAAGGTCAGGGAAGAGGAGGGTGTTGGAACACGAGGCAGCACTGAGGGCAGGATGAGGAGATTGTGTATGTCAGGGACTCAGATGAGAAGTAGGGGAAATCAGGACTTTCTTCCTAATACCACATTTTTAAATGTGCATATCTGTTACTACTGAATTATTTGCTCCACATAAAATATTAGTTCTTGTCAAGATATATCTTTCCTGTGCATAAACTGCATAGTTGGATGCCTTGGGTTTTTTTATTCAGTCTCTCTGCTCCTGAAAATTCATCTACATTTTATCATTTGCTCAATTTTCACGTTCGTGTGGCGTTTCTGAGATATGGCATCAATCCTCTGCTTCAGGAATCTCAAAAGCCCTGGTGAGAAAGAGGGGCTTGGAGTGCCCCCAGTCACAGATCTGCCCCTGGCATCAGGGCCCACATAGCAGAGTTTGGTACTGATGGAAGGAGCAGGGAGAGCAGATGTGGGTGGGTGACAGCTTCCCAGGGTCCCGGGGATCTGTTCCATGAGTGCTGCTGAGAGGCTCAAACAGGGACTGTGGCCAGAGGCACAGAGCCCAGCTCACTCCAGCTCATGGGGCACCAGGGCACAGGCCCCAGCAACCTCGGGCTGAGGACAAAGCATCATCTTCAGGTTGAAAATTTGTTTTATTGCATGTAGCACTGAGTCACAGCATAGGAAAAATATTAGAAGAGGTAAAGCAAGAAATCCTCCTAGGAGCATATTTAGCCACCAGGATTGGACATGACTGCCTCAATGTTTCAGCTGTCACGGGTATCTTTAATTCCAGCTTCTCAGTGTGGATCTGATGCCTCAGTCTCCCTCATCCAGCCTCCATCAGATCTGGAATCTCAGTGCCCTGCATCTGCCTTTAGGATATCACATGGAGCTCAAAGAGATGGCTCAGGCTGCTCCTGACCCTTCCCCAGCCTCCCCAGATTTGCCTCTCAATCCTTCCCCCGAGCTGGCATTCCCTCAGCTGGTGTTCCAGGCTCACAGCCTCCTCAAGACCTTGCAGTAAAACTTCACACATCATTTATCACGAGATGTATTAATGGTACAAACAATCTCTTAGCTTCCTTTTATCTCAGCAGGCCCACCATGTGCTTTACCCATGACTATTAGCAGCACAGATGACAGTTTAGGCAGTGAATGGATGTTTTCTAGTTTCCTTTCCTTACCCCACTGTATTAGTGAGGGGTTTACCACCAGCCTCATGTCAGAAGAGGACGTTTGCAGCATGCAGGGGGTTAAAATCCTGTGTGTCATTGGGGTTAAAGTCCTGTGTGTCATTATGCACAGAACAAGATCTCTGTCTCCCCATCCAGTTGGTGTTTTTTAAGCATCATAAATCTGTCTTCTTGCTGCTGGAGCCAGCAAGAAATCACACCTCGCTGTGTCAGTCTCCAGTTGGTCTCTTGTCCTGATTTAAGCAAAACCATGCAACTGATGTTACTGTATGGGAATGCAAACGTTAACATCTCATCTGCGATGCTGCTGGTGGTGCCGCAATCATTAATCTAATGAAACTGGTAATAACTCTTGGGGATGTGGTTCTGGGTGAAATCTCAACTCAACCAGAGACATGCTGTGCAGCCTGTCCGTTCAGGCAGTGATTTGTCATCTGCAGGATGGAGGCACCTGGATGAGATGACTCCTGGAAAAACTCGCTGCTGCTTCTTGGTGGGGAGCAGACTGGGAAAGGTTTGTGATGGAGCTGCACATGCAGCAGGCACCAGCAGCCCCAGGGCAGGGATGGGCAGGTGTGGCCTTAGCAAGAGAACCTACAAAGCCTGAAGCCTCCTTGTCAAACCTGACTGGGCACCTTGCAGCCAGGTGTGTCAGCACCTTTCCAGCAATGTGGGATGTTCCTCCAGGTGGTTTCACTGGCAGAGGCCAAGGGGAAATGCAAGTGCTCATTCTCACTCTCAGGAGCTGAGAAAGAGCAGCCAGCAGAGAGGCAGGAGGTTTCAGCTGCCACGAAGGGAGCTTCCAGTAGTTTGCCCCCTTTCCAAGTAAGCCTTGGGAAGGTTTACTCCTGTCTGGGGGTGATGCATCCTGATGTCCATGGTGGCACCTTCCCACTGCTCAGCCAGGGATGTACCCCACCCTAGGGGTACACTGGGGGTATCTGAGTGTGATGGGGGCCAGCAAGGGCCTGAGCTGCTGGTGCAACACCCCAGGGACACAGAGCCACAGCCCTCTGTTAAACAACACACCATTTTGTTGTCTTTATGGCTGGAGGCTTTCATGAGAACATGCAGTTTTTGTCTGCACTCCAGCAAGAGGAAGAAGGATGCTTATAATCTGGTGCTGGAGAAATTGGCTGAGAATCAGAGCTCTGTGCCAGCCCCCTTTGCTCTCCCAGAATCTGCAGCAGAGATGCCTGGGAGCATTTCTTAACCGTTCTTTTTGCCACCAAAAAAAAAAAAAAAAAAAGCTGCTAAGTCAAAACCTAAACAGTTTGCAAACTAAAGTTGATTTTTATGAACCTTTGGATTTTAATGTGTTTGGGGGAAAAGTTCCATTGTTGACAGAACACCTTCTCTCAGCTGTGCTGGTGAACAGTCTGGAAAATGAGTCAGAATGTAAAGGCTTAATTACTTCAGGCCTAGCATTTAAAAAACCCCAAAATTAATAGGGCTGAATTCTGTGAAGGCTACATTTCCATAGACGCCAAATAATTTATTGAGAGATCATAAGATGTTGGTCTTTCATCCACATAGGAAGAGCATTTTATATTTTAAAATCTCTTCAGGGGAAGAGAACCATTCCTGGCTTGTCTGCAAGCAGGAATTCCTTCCAGACAGGCGCCAAGAGGTGTTCCTGTGAGCCAGGCAGGCTCTGAGAGGGACCAGGAGCTGATTTCAGGCTGGCAGCCCTTTGTGCCCAGAGGTCCCACTCCCCTGCACACCTGGGCCAGGAGCCTTGCCCAGGGACACCTTCCCAGGTAACCACTGTGGATGTGGAGAGATCCAGCTCCCTCTTAATGTGCAGAGATCCAGCTCCCTTGCTCTGTGCTTGCCCACTCCTCCCTGCCCGGGCTGGCACGGAGTGAGCGATGGTGCCAGCTCTGGGAGCTCCCCAGGAGATCTGCCCAGCTACTGAGCCCTGTTCTAGCTGTTGCTTCCTCAGAGGCCTCCCAGGGTGATGCTGGTTATCCCGCTGGTTTTATGCACTTCCGAGGGGGCAGAGGGAGGAAAGTTTATGGCTGCATTTATGAGGAGCTTGAGATTATCTGCATACGCTAGAAAAATCACAGAGGCTATATAAAAAAGGGAAAGTGCCATCCCTCGGCAAGCGGAGTGAATTGGTATTAGCCTGCAGTCAAAGAGGATCTTAAATTATTGTTGTCTTTTTGTATTGCTGTACAGTAGTTTAAAGATAAAAGCCATCTGGGAAGAGTTGAGATAAGTTGTGGGGGGAGCCAGCCGAGCTCAGAGCTCAGACACCGGCTGCAGCTGCTGGAATGAGCCCGCTGCCTGTGAGGGTTTGTGCTGCACCTCCCTGGGCTCAGGACCAGAAAGCTGGAACACCCAGGGGGGCAGGGTAAATCCACCTGGGCTCTTCAGCCCCTTCCCCACAGCTGCCTCTGCAGATCCTGCTGGCTGCACCTGCCTGTCGCAGACACCTGCTCATGAGGCAGCTCTGGTTATAAATTCACTTGCTGTGCTTGGTGTGCATTATCACTGCTCTTTCCCCAAAACAGAAGCTGCAAGCCCTGAGCTGGTTTGTCCCCATGTCCCTGTTGCCTGTGACATCTTCTCCATCATTGGCACAGATCAGACGAGGTGTTTGTTCCTTCTCTCCCAGCACTGAGGCGTGTGGCTGGGCATGTGGCGAGTCTCTTTGGCTGTCCTTGGGCACAGGGGACACAGCTGAGGTCTCACCCACTAGGAGAAGGGGGGCTGCAGGGCCCCATCCCAGCTGCTTCTGGGGGTGCAGGTAAAGCCTCTGCCTGGCCCAGTGCTGACTGCAGTAAGGCTCAAATCAGCTGGCCCCTGCCTGGGTTGGTAATTTAAACATGGGTTTGTTAGAAAGAATTAATCTAGCCTGCAGCAGAGTGGCACAGGGGGAGCAGCAGGAGCTGGCATGTGGTGGGAAGGGGCAATGGTGGCACCCGTGCCAGGAGTGCCAGTCTCATGGGCAGCCCCCTGCCCTGCTGCTGCCAGCCACGGCTCCACCCCACAGCACGGTCTGGGAGCATTGCTGCTGGACTTGCTGACCATGCCAGTCCAAAGCTCGTGCACTTACATACAAGTGGCACTCTGGCCCTTTCCTGGGGGGAGCTTTCTGGCAGCTTTACCCCGTGCGGGGAGCACACCACGGGTGCCAGAGCTGCTCCAGGCCTGCAGAGAGTGGCCAGCAGGGACAGGACCCTGCTGAAGTCACCCTGCTGTTGGGAGGGCAGCAGTGACACCACCAAAGCCTGGGTGACAGCAGTGCTGGCTGCTGAGCCCCTCGCAGCCGGGGCACGGGGAGCACAGACTGGGCTGAGCACTCAGGCAACCCAGAGCTCTGCTTTCCAGAGCTCTGCCCAGGGGGAAACCCACCGGGAGCAGCCCCAGGCGAGGTGCTGGGCTGACAGTGAGCTCAGCGGGCAGGCTCTGGGCTCCGGTGGGGCTGAGGGCTGGTAATCAGCCCTCCTGGCAAGCATGGAGGCATTACTGTAATCTAGTCTGTGGAGATAAAAGCTCAGCGAGCTTTGTGGAGTCAGACAAGGATAAGCACTGACAAACGCTGGAATGTTTTTTCAAATGATAATGGCTCTCCTTAATAAAACGCCAGCCACAACAGTGGGCAGGGCTGAGAGCAGCGCAGCAGAGGCTCCATGGCCATGCTGAGCCTGGCCACCCCAGCCCGGGAGCCAGCCCCAGGCCGGCTGGAGGCAGGGGCTTGTAGCTGCCCATGACATCGATCTGGCAGTCTGGAGGCTTGCCCAGCTCCAGCTCAGCCAGCAGCACCCACTGACTCCCACCCTCCAGCAGCTGGGAGCAGCAGCCCACCCCAGGGGCAGTGCCAGGACTGCTGCTGCCATGTGGTGGACAGTGCTGGGAGGGACTTGTGGCCTGTGCCAGCCCTGCTGGGACTGAGTCACTGCCTGGGCACCAGCTGGAACACAGCTGGAACTGTCCTGAGGCTGGAACACAGCTCAAACCCCACAGGACAGGCCCAGAGCAGGGGAGTCTGAGAAACTATTGCTGATTCCCCAACGGCCTCAAAATCTGTCTTTGTGTGGTGCTGCTTTTTGAATTGCTGCATTCACACAGCAGCTTGAGGGGAGTGATAAGGCTCATGAATATGGAAATTTTTCTCAGATGGGGGAAGGGGGTTTGCTGGGACCCGGGGTGCTTTCCTGAAGCGCTCCTATCCTGCCTTGCTTGGAGCACCATGTGCTCCAAGAAGTGATGTGTGAAGCAGTCCCCGGTGCTCACACCCACCCTGGCTCTTGGAGCCAGCACGGTGCTGGACCAGAGGCCCAGGGAAAGGTGTGGGGGAGCTCTGTGAGGATAACAACACATTTCCTGTGCCTGTGTACAGACTGCCAGTTCTCCAGCAGCCCCTGTGGGACTGGGATGCACCCCGTGCTCTGCAGAAACAGGCTCATTCCATTCAGCACACTCTGTCCTCACCGGCAGCACAGCCCAGCATCACAGCCCAGCATCGTGCTGTTTGCCCACTGCAAATGGTTTGCCAGTTTCTTGGCTTCGGGCTCTCCTCTCCCTGCTACTCTGCCTGCCAGTTTGAAGCTAAACTTCCCCCTGCTCCTTGCAGCCATCTGCATGCAGCCAGAGCCCACGGCTCAGAATAGACATGCAGCAGCCCTGTGGCCCCCAGCCACAGTCTGTGGCAGCATAACTTGGTGTGTCCTGGGAACCCCCACCAGTGCTGGCCTGGTTCAGTTCTGCCCAGGTCCTCTGGAGGCCCCAGGGCTCAGTGTCAAGAGCCCCCAGTGCCATGGGGCTCAGCATCCCAGTCCCCAGAGCCCTTCAGTGCCCTGGTGCCCCCCAGTCCCGAGCTGTGGGGGACAGTCACTGCCCTGGGGCAGGGGCTCTGAGCTGTGGGGGACAGTCACTGCCCTGGGGCAGGGGCTCAGCATGGCTGCTTGTTGCACTGCTGCTGTCCCCAGCCACTGCTCCAGCCTGCTCTGCACACATCCACTGCTTATTGATCGCTCTAAAATCTTTAAAGATTAACTTCTGGGAATAAATATGACATCTTTATGGAGAGCCAGAACAAGCTGCTTTAGCATTCGGGTGGCTGCTTTGCTGCACAGAGACATCTGTTTGCACCAGGACGTGCAGAGCAAATGATCTGTCAGCGTTCAGGGGGCGCGTCCTGCCAGCAGCTGCTCCCCTTGATGGCAGGTACAGGTAACCTTGCCATCCCTGCAGCTGCACAAGCTGCACTCCTCACACCTGTAACTACACCAAGCTCCTGGCAGGTGCTGTGAAACCACCAGTGTTTCACTGTGTTCATCCTCCAGCGTAAAGCCAGTAGGGCATGGCCTTCCAGAAGCTTGGAGGGAGCAGCTGGCAGCAGCTGAATACATCCCAATTTCTTTGCCACAGCTGGAGAGCTTTTCTTGTGTCCACGATGGCAGAGCACAGGTGGGAGCAGGGGACTCTGGCTCCCCAGGGGTACAGGCACCACCACGCTGCAGGACAGCAGAGTCTCCACGGTTATTCTGCTGCAAAGAAAAACTCTCCCAGTGCAAAGCCCAGCCTGTGGCAGGGCAGCAGACTGTGGGAAGGAAGGCACCTTTACCCAGAGCAGTGAATCATCGTTAGAAATCACTCAATGATGTCAGGAAAAGCAAGTCACATATTGGGTTGTCCTGCTCATCTCGCTAGCCAGCATTTGTGCATTCCCTCTGGGATATTTGCCAGGGATCTCTGATCCATCTCATGCCACAGAGGTTTCCCTCTTTCCCTAGGATGGCAATTTCCTGATTAACATGGTTTGCTTCCAGAAAACTTTCTCCAGTATTCAGTCTGTGTTCTCCTTATGTTAATTTCTTGCCTTTACAGCACCTGATTAATAACTCTGTTTATGCCACTACAATATTTGCAGGCCATTGCCGTTGACTCTTGATAGAAGAGATGTCTGTAGATCTGATGAAGGATGAAGAACATTCTCTGTTCCCCTGGGTTCTGTAGGACCAGCAAATGTTTCTGTGGTCTGATTGTGTCGCAGCTGATGATCCCCTGGGCTGGCTCCAGCTTCCTGGTCACCCTTGTGTCTCCTTCTGCAGGCTCCTTGTCCCAGGGAATACCGCTTCCACAATGCAATCCAGGAAAGGCACAGGGTTTTCTGTGTGGGTTTGTACTGACTTGCAAATTAGGGTAAAAACTAAAAACCCTCAGGGAAGATGCCCAGCAGTGCGTGCCTGGGGGGTCCAGGTTCCTTGGCCCCACTGCCCAGGTGCGTGTGTGCATTTGGCACTCCCTACCTGTCTTTGAATCCATGAGTTTGCTCTCTGTTTGCCCAGCCCTGGCTGTTGTTGTCACTCCCTGGCACGTGGCAGTTCCTCCTCCACAGACACGTAACGCTGCGCATCCCCAGGCAGCAGCTGAAACCCAGCCCGATGTGCATTTCCCAGTTATCCCAGTTTCCCTCTGGCACTGCTGAAGCCAAACTCCCTGTGCAGCCCAGGGTGCCAGCTGGGCCATGCTGGCACCTGAGCCTGGAGATCAGTGTGGCTCCCTGCTGCTGCCCAGGTGTCTCCTCCATGGAGCAGCTTGCAGGAGCTCAGTTCCCCTCCTCGGCTGAGACTTTGGCAGCCTCAAAGTAAAAAGGCTCCAAAAGGTCTTCTGACCCCCTGCAAGGCTCCCCAGCCTTCTTGAGTGGAAGGAAAGGATCCATTAATGTTCTGCTTCATTTCTGTTTATCAAAGAGAAAAAAGCTTTTGTCAAGCATCAAAGTGGGGATTCAGGACACAAAGCAACTGCTTTGCTGTGGGCTCCTGAGGAACCTGAGGAAGGAAAACACTTGTTCAAAATTCCCCACTAAACTGGTGAATCTGGAAACCCCAATTTGTTAAAAGAAGAGGATCAAGAAATTCCCTGTCTGCTGTAAACCTCTCTGGAGTCTGGAGCTCCATCCAGGTCTGAAATCCTGGGCAACAAAGATGCCATGCTCCTGACCCAGCAGCAGTGTACCCTGTGGGTATTTGGGACTCCAGGCTGGGCTGAGGCTGGAGCTGGAGCCGGAGCCAGCTGTGCACAGAGCCCTCAGACAGACCAGAAAGCCCCAAACTGGCTGAAGCAGCTGCAAGGGAAATGTAAAATAAACATGTGGCCTGAAGTTCGGATGTGCAGTTTATTTTAAAACCTAATAACTCCAGATAATTGATAGTGGAGTGCAGTATTTTCCATGCGTTGGATTACGAGCGTCTGTCGCTCACCAGAAGCTGTAACCTTGAGCTATGAGACATTATTGGCAGTATTTAACACAAATCTGTTTTCCATCATTGTCAAATCCCACTTCAATATGCACCACAGGAAGGAAGCCGAATACTAAATTGATTTCTTTAATGGGAAGTGTTCTTCAGGAGATACTGACCTGTGTGGAGATGCATTAATAGGATTACAATGGAACCTTTTTATTTTGCTTTATTTTTAATGGAGATTTCCTATCCTGACACACTTGCAAAGTGCTGCTTGGCCACAGGCGTGGCAAGTGAAGGCAAGGCAATGTGGAGATGTAGCTCCTGAAGGTGGGACTGTTACTGTGGTGCTCTGCCAAGCCGTGGCTGCTGGGAGCAGCCTGGACACAGCAAAGGAGAGCTCACAGGTACTGCTGGCTGGGGTAAGGTGCTGCATCCTCCTGGCACCTGCGGGCATCAGGACATCCCTGCTTCTCCTGACCCAGCAGCCTTTGGGAGGACTTGGAGAAACATCTGGAGAGAAGCAGGAGAAAAGGGAGCCCAGGCTCAGCACGGAGCTGGGTGTGGAAGCCCCGGGCTCAGCTCAGGCTGTGCTCAGCCTGTCCCGGTGCTGGTGCCGTGCCCGGGCAGGCAGTGGCCAGGGCAGGGAATCGGCAGCACTGGCCACCGTCCCCGCAGGCACCGGGTGATCAGTGCGGGGATTGTTGGTGCCCAGCAGGCAGGAGGAAGGTTTGCCTTCTCCGGGAGAGTGGGAGTCCTGTAAGCGACAAGGTAATTACCTTACTTCAGCAGGAGCTGATTGACAGGGAGCTAATTGACTGGTGAGAGCCCCATGAACTGCTCCCTCTTCCTCCTCCTGACGCTGCTGGAGCTGAGGCTTGGCTGGGAGCCCCAAGGCCGGGCAGTTGCGAGCTGGCAGCTCTTCGGGGGATGTGCCCGGTGGGATGCGGGGTCGGGAGCTGCGGCCCCCCCGCTCAGGGCTGCTTGGTGCCGCAAGCCTTGAGCAGCAGGTTCACCTGGCAGCCGCTGGCTCGGACAGAGCTGGGCGCACGACAGTGCCACATTCAAATGTGTCAGGGTTGTGGGCTACTGCGAGGTTGTTTTGAAGCCTGCCTGGCAGAGCTGAACCTTTCCTTGTGATCTGCTGAGGAGTTCTGTCTGTAAATATTGAGGGGATGTGTAGGAGGCGTGGCGGGTGTGGGGGCCGTGCGGGGCAGACCCTCGCAGGCAGGGGCTCCCCTTGCCGGGGCGCTGCTCCCAGCCGGGGGCTCAGCCTGCAGCCGGCTCTGTGGCACGCAGGGGCTGCGCTGAACGCTGCTCTTCAGGCAGCGAGGAGCCACCGACCATTGGACAAACAAGGCTTTATAGATTTACAGGAGCACGGTACATGTCTCCAAAGGCAGCGTGGTAGGCTTTGGAGCTGATTTGGAGGAAGGTTTTGGATTCAGAGGCAATGCCGCTCCGGCATACCCTGACAGTAAGTGATGCTGTTGCCGTGACAACTCCCCAAATCTTCTCTTCCATTCTCAAAACCCACCTGGGTCTCCAGCTGCCCTGGGAGTGCACGGGGCTAGTGCTGCACACCCTCTCCCTGGGCACCTGCCTTTGGCTTTGGGCAGTAAGAGTCATCCTGCTGGCCCTGTGGCTCCAGCCCATCAGGCACTCACACTGCTTTGCTGCCCCACTTCCCTGCTGGCTGCCTGTGCAGCACTGGGCCCTGGGTAGGTATAAACAAGCTGCCACTGTGATGGATAAGAAAATCACAGCGTCAGTTAGAGTGGATTATAGCTTTTTTCTCCCCTGACAGGAAGGAGATGTCTCTCCATACGAGCCTGAGGTTGCTCAGGGCAGCTGCCACCTTCATCCGTCACTGCTGGTCCCCAAGCACTCCTCAGCCAGAGAGGCATTTGGTCGGAAATGCTTCCACGTGGGCTGAGGCTTTTAAGGTGATCAGAGCTGATGGGGACCACGCTGCCTGGAGCTCTGTCTCAGGCAAGAAAGTTGTCCTGCTGCCTCCAAAGGAGCATGGCCTGTCCCTTCAAGCTGCAAAAGGCATAACAAATCTGGAGAGTCTGGAAAAGCCCCAGGTGACAGTGGGAAAAGTGACTTTGCCCCAGGCAGCATGTGTGCCCAGACTGGCTGCAGCTCTCGGCCCTCTGCCTGCTCTCGAGCCCATGCAGCTGGGATGCAGCGTGAGCACCTGCCTGTGGGCAGCAGTGATGGATTCAGCGTCACCAGCTGGAGCCAGAGGAGCTGGCTCTGCCTTAAAGCAGTGTTCGTGACCGGTCAGATAACACGGAAACGTCTGATGGGATTACTTGTGATGCCGAGAGTGTTGGGTGTGCTCAGCTTTGTCCTCTGCTCAGCACAACCATGAAAGGCAGAGCTGCCAAGCTGTGTTAGAGCCCCCCGAGGGCAAGGGGGTCACACGGGAGCAGCAGCTGAGACTGGACGGGGGTTGTTGTTCCTGGCAATGTGAACAGGTTTCCCCGGGAGCCCGGTGCCCCCCTGGCAGGAGCTGTGCAGGGAGAGCAGCGGACCCGCGGTGCCGGCACGGCAGCAGCACCCGTGCCACAGACATCCATCCCTCCCCGCAGTGCACCGCCGACACCGGGGCCACCGGGCTCCGGGAGGATGCCCTCCTCCTCGGGTGGGAGCGCTCTGAGGGGCACAGGCCGTGCAGCATGTGCTGGGAGTGCACGGGAGCACATCCTCTGTCAAGCAGCATTGATCCGGGTCTGTCTTATCTGAGCGAGCCGTGGCCCCGAGCGAGTGCCAGGAAGACATTCCACTTAACACGCACAATTAGGGCTGTGACAATGGCAGGAAAGGAGCTCAGCAGCGGTGATTAATGTCCTCACGCCTCTGTGTGCTGCAGTGGGGCTGCACGGCTGCCTCTGGCGCAGGATGGGCTGACCCCAGCGCTGCTTACCTGTGACACCTATTTGCTGGGAAGTTTCAAGTACAGAGGAGAAACACTTCCTCTAGGAAAGTCCATGGAAATGCAGTGCTTGCTGTCAGAACCAGAGCTGCTGATGTTTTCCCCGGCAGGCAGGAGCAGGGGCCGGGGCAGGGACGCGGTGCTGCCCTGCAGTGACAGTGACAGTGACAGTGTGAGGGTGGCACTGGGATGGGGTGTGCCACAGCGGCTGCCTGGGCAGGACAGGGCACGGGCCGGCAGGCTGGTGCCACATGGTGCCACTGTCCCCTGGAACCGAGCCACTCACAGAACAGTTTCCTGCTGAGGCTGTGCCCATTTTCCCTCTGTGGAACCTGGGGCTGCTTCAGCTGCTTCCCAGCCGTGCTCTCCCAGTGCCACTGGTCCAGGCTCTCTGCAGGCCCTGCTGTGGTCCCACTGTGGGACCCCGCTGCTGGAGACTGCCAGAGATTTCATTGACTGTTTGCCAACGGGGGTGGGGATTAACGTGATTATTTTGCACAGTAATTGATGGCATGTGCAGCAAGGAGATCACCGTGTGAGGAATGAGGGGTGAAGAGGTTTAGGGAAGCGGGATGCCTGGGGGTTGAGACAGGGTGTCTGAGTGTGTTTGTGAATCAGAGCTCTGTGAAGCCAGCTGGTGTGGGGAGCCTGCTTCCAGCGCTGCCCTGCCTGGGGGCTGTGTCTGCCCTGAGCAGCAGTGCAGCTGAGTGCCAGCCCGCCTGCTGGGTGCCCAGCACGGTTGGCACCCGCCGCAGGCAGTGGCGGGCGGAAGCTTTCCCTCCCACGGTGCCATACGGGAAGGCTTCTGTCACTGTGCCACTGCAGAGACAGGAATTTAAAAGTGTGACAAGGCAGGTTCCTCTGAACTGCCTCCAAATACCCGCCTAAGAATAGTATCTCCCTCCAGAAGGGTAGCTGGCTCCAGGCTCTCGTCTCCCTGCGCTCCCAGCACTCCATCCCTCCTCCTGCCAGCCTGCAGGCTGTGACCAGCTGCTGGGATCGATGTGTGAGGGGCAGGGTGGGATTTAGGAGTCACACAGACAGCATGGATCTTCCTCTGCAACGTAAATCTGCACTCCGCCTGCACAAAAGCAGAAGCCCTGGATTCATTCCCCAGCTCCTTCCCCTGTTAATAGCAGGCCCTCTGCTCTGCCTGGGCTGCCTGGGTACAGCAGCTTTACCAGGTGATGAACCTAGCTCAGACTTTGTGTCAAACACAGTAATATTCCCCAAGCACAGCCCCAGCAGTGCACAGCCTAATGCCAGCCACGCAGCTCACCGGGTTAGGCAGCAGGGCCCCGTGTCCTGCCAGCTGAGATACAGCAAATCTGGTGTGTGTGGCACGGCAGAGGGGGAGAGAAGCTGGCAGGGGCTTCCTTCCTGTTTGCCTTCCACTGCAGACATTTAACTTTGAAGCACTGTGCTGGAAGGTTTCCTTGCCGATTAAAAAGCCCAGCATTAGTATGCAGATGAAAACACAATCGGCCTAGATGAGGCTTCCTGGGCAGTGGTGGAAGTCAAGGATTTAATCTAGCCTGATCTTGGACATGGTTTAAACTCCTCAAAACAAGAGCACGTAACCTGCTGCAAAGGTTTAATTTCAATAAGCCTCCCTGTCAACAAGCTCCAGCAGCCTCTGCCTTCGCAGTGATGGTCAGCAGAGGTGAAGTGCCTGGCGCTGGTCCTTGCACTCTGTGCTGCTGCAGCAGCCCCCAGCTGCTGCCAGGACAGATCCTGGCATCCCTCCATGCCCCTGAGCTGTGCTGCTTCACTCCAGCACCTGGCTGAACCTGTTCCTCTGAAGTGCAGCGGTCTGAGCCTTCAGCTGGCTCCAGCTGAGCCACTGCTGGTGGCTGGACCCTCTCCCAGGACCGTGGTGATGAGCAGGTGAGCTTACTGCTGCTGTTCAGGGAGCTGGCGACCTCTCTTCTCTCCACCTTCCACTGCTTGTGGGAAAGCCCTCCTTCATGCTCTCCCTGTACCTTTGCAGGACCCCCACAGCTGTCCATGGGACCAGGACAGCTCCAGCCATGCTGGAGTGCTGGACCTCACCCCTTCAAGTTGTAGTATTTATTCATAAGAAACTAATTGTCATCTCTGTGCCAGGTTCTGGAATTTCTTCTGCTAAATCCTGCAGGAATGTCTTTGATACAGAGGCTGAAGCTGTGGAAGTGCCAGCTGAGCCCCAAGTTTTGATCAGAATTTGCAGAAGCTCAGATTGCCTTGTGAGTTTCCAAATCCAAAGAGAATTCATGGGCTGCAAAGTCAATGAAGTGCCCAGCCTGAGGGTACCTGGGGCAGAGCAGAGGTGATAATGTGTTTGGTGGCCACAGTTGACAGGAGCAGCTCACAGCCATGGTGGGGCAGAGAGAGAGGCCCCTTCTCACTGCCCATGGCTCTACAGGTTCCTTGGCAGGTTCCAGCGTGGCTCTGCCCCTGCCTTGTTTCCAGGGGAGCCATGGGGAGCACGGGGGCTGCTCTCACCAGCTCTCAGGGATGGCACCGGGTGCAGCAGACCCCAGGCCCTGTGTGCTCAGGCTGTTCCCAGGAAGCAGGAGGAGGGCAGGCAGAGAGGGAATGTCTCTGGACTGGAGACCAGCTGCCTTCATCAGCGAGCATTAATTAGTCTCTGCGTTAAAGCCTCTGTCCATAGCAGCTGTGCACAGGAGCTGTGAGGACAGGAAAAATTCTTCAGCAAGAACAAGCAGTGAGACTGTGGATTCTTAGACCTTCCCTCCAGAGTTGGAAAGCCTTCACACCAGGAGCACCAGCCAAGAACTGCTGGCAATGCCAGGCAGCCGAGCACAGCCCTCGCTGCTCCATCCTTGTGCATAAATTACCTCCGGGCTCTGAGCTAAACAAAGGGCCCTGAAATAATTCTGCATTTTAATAAAGTCAGCATTCGTGCCACTGTCGTCCTTACAGAAAGAGAATTTGCATTCCTTCTGCCAGCTCACCCCACACAGCCCGCTGGCACTGAGGCTGTGCACTCACCTGTGTTCCCACCAAGGACAACATTAGATTTTGTTTCTTAATCACTGAGACACCAGAAACAGGGTAGAGCTGCCCAAAGCCCTGGACTAGAGAGCACACCAATATCTCCAAAGCCCTCCAATGTGCAAGGATGTCTGAAAAGCAGCTCTCTCCAGAACACTTGTGCCAGTGGCTGTGCATCCCTGGGTCCCTCTGGCAGCAGCCTGTGGGCAGCTCATACCCCATGGATCTGAGAGCCGGGCAGGAGGAGCTGCTGCTTGTGCCGCTGATCTGTATTCCTGTAAAATCTGGAAAGAAACAAACTGCAGTTTCTCCCTCCCAAGGGGAAGGGATCCCCTGGGCTTAGAGTCTGCCACCAGCTGTGCCTCGAGCAGGCAGCAGGCAGTGAGCAGATGAGCAGCATCAGAATTCAGTGCAGGTGCTGATGGGTGCTGGACAGGTGCTTCCCCGAGCAGGCAGAGCAGAGCCACGTCTTCCTTCTCTTTGGTGGACCTGCCAGCCCTGTGATTTCCCTTCTCAGCCCCCTGTGCAGGACACACAGGCCAGGGGGGCTTGTCTGGCCTGAAGCACACTGCCTTTCCAGTTGGAGCTGAGACTGGGGCCAGAGCACCAGTGTGTGTCCTGCTGCGGGGCTGCTGCAGGGACAGGGACACTGTCCAGGGCTGCTGCAGGGACAGAGGCACTGTCCAGGGCTGCTCCAGGGCTTACCCCTCGTTCTGTGAGGGTCCCAGCCCACAGAGCTCTGTCCTGCCAGTGCTAGGCTGCCATGGGCTGGGCAAACCTCTGGCTGCAGCAGTCCCTGTGGGTCCCTCTGCCACCTCTTACCTCCATCCCACTCCCCTCTGCTGGCCAGACCCTGCTGTGGGAGATAGCTGCCATCACAGCTTTCTGCGTCTTCAATTACTGCCAGTTAATGATGATTAATTTACAATTAAGGGCCTCTAAAGGGTAGTGTGTCTGTTAAATAAATATTGATCTTTCATTTGTGGCCACAGATATATTGCTCCAGTTATGGGAGGCAGTGCAGCAGCAGAGCCGGGCTCTCCCAGAGAGAGACTCCCCATAGAACCCAAGCACACAGGACTGTGGCCAGGCTGGGGCTGCCCAGAGCAGGGTCTGGGCTTGCCTGGTCCCTGGGCTCTCAGGGCTGGACAAGGTCATGGTGCCTGGGGGGTTTCAGTGCTGACTGGAAGTGCTCAGTCCTGTTGGTCCTGTTCCCATTTGCAGAAGGGGTGTGGGAATGGGGATGCTGGAGCTGATGCTTCCCTCTTGCATGACCCTCAATTGGCCTTCTAAAGTGAACAAATTGTCCAGAGGTTCCACTAGCAGCCTGACAACAAACTCCTCACTGAATAGCCAATGTTTTTTCCAACCCCATTTCTGCCATGCTCTGGAGTCTCTCTCTGGCCAGTGTGGTCATGCCACTGCCCACACATGCATGCCACACCGTGGGCTACCTGGCTTCTATCTGTCTGAGCCCACTCTCCAAGAGGTATTTTTCTAAAAATCTCTTATCAATTACTTATTAGCCATACAGCTCTTGCCCTTTTCCAAGGCACTGACCTTGAATAAACATTTCAACCGTTTGCCAGAGCCATCCAGTCCTGAATACTGGAGCTCAGCAGGGACTTCTGCCAGAGTGTAGCACTCTTCTTTCTCACCTGTGATTCTTTTCCAAATGCAGATGAGGTGGAAACACCATTCCACTCCACCTCCAGCCATGTCCCAGGCAGCCGCTGAGTGTGCCCTGCTCCTTCTCCCTAGCACATTCCCAATCACTCCCCTCATCTCCCTTCCCCTCTGCAGTGCATTCCTTGGAGGCAGGCTCACCAGGAAAGCACTCTCTGGCTTTCTCTTTTATTTGAGGCATGTATTTGGAACAGTGCTTTTGTTCCAAATGAACACGTTGATTCATTCAGAAGTGCAGTTTCTGTTTTTGAATCAGCAGAGCTGTTTATGCTCATGGTGTCCA
This sequence comes from Phylloscopus trochilus trochilus, assembly GCA_016584745.2. NCBI lineage: Eukaryota > Metazoa > Chordata > Aves > Passeriformes > Phylloscopidae > Phylloscopus > Phylloscopus trochilus. The sequence goes on from WQNJ02000011.1 coordinate 17,092,666, forward strand.
TAAAACTGTTATTTTAGTCCTGACACTGATGCTTATGAATAAAATTTAGATCTCATTCAGAAGAACATTAGCTGTAGCTATTTGGCTTCTTGTTAAAGCATTAATTTTTATTGAGACCGCATTGCCAAGAAGCTCCTTTGGCGCCTTGCAGCAACCAAGTACCTCGAAGTGGGGACTTGGGGAGGCTCAGACTGCAGCAGTGTCCCCCAGACCCTCGGCTCCAACCACTCCATCCATCCAGCAGTTGCTGGAGGATGGTGGGAAGCTCCCAGCTCCCCCAGGTGAGCAGGCACACGGGGGCAGGGGCTCAGGGAGGTGCTGGGGTCTGCCCGAGCTGCAGCTGACACAGCATTGCTCGCTCGTGCCGGGTGGATGTTGGGTGTTCTGGTGCCAATTAGCTCTCCTATGTATTTATTGCACCTTTTTGCTCGAAGCAAGCTGTTAAATGTCAGAAACACTTTAGCATTTTAGCAGAAAGATAATTTTTAATAGATTCCACCTACAAAAAGGAGCTGACTGGCAGAATATTAAACTCAGGGAGATTTATTTTTACTCCGTGCCTCCAAACAGCTTGAGATAACCATTTTTGCATGGCTCCTTGCTGATTAATGCTACTGTCTCTTGCCTGTCCTCCTCACTTGGTGCTGTGGCAGCTGTGGTCTTTCACATCCCATTAACCTTGTCTGCAGAAGGGATACCTGGCCAAAGCGAAGAATTAGCCCTTGTAATTAGGAATGTAAACAGCTCACACTGCCTGCTAACATCCACACATCCTTCCCTGCCTGCTCCCAGGGCTTCTTAGGGCAGGAGACCCCCAGACAGGCTATTCCTGTCATCAGCTTCCACATACCAGCTTTCAATAATTTCTAGTTGAAGAAGCATATAAAGCCCAAATCAAACCCAAAGTAGCTTTGGTTCCTCAGGGCCTAAAGAACTGTTCTGTCAGTGCTGGTTTTGCTCTCTAAAAGTGCACTGGCAGCAGGTGGGGTTTGCTGGGACTGTGGTTAGTGTTTCCTCTTCCTTAGCAGAGCTGGTGGGTGCCTGGGATTTGTGTCTGCACTGGCCAAGCAATGTGTTCTTAGTGATGGTGATGTTTGTACCTGGGCACCGTGGCACAGCACCAGGCCAGCCCCAAGGGCTTCCAGCAGCACTGCCAGAGGGGTTGCAGGGATCTCACCTGTCCCCTCTGCCTGTGGCCCAGGTTTGATTTTTGGGTGAAGCTGTATCAGTCGGCTCTCAGTATAAGCAGTGACTCCCTGATGCTGGATGGAGCAACTGAGTCACTGCTCATAATACAGCAGCTTCTGAAAATTCAGGTGACTTTATTTGTTTCTCGGTGATATAATGAGCTGTTTTGAGTGATGTTAGATTTAATGGCTAAATCAATGTGTGTATTTAGTGTTAGCCTTTATTTTAGCACTAAGTGACACGAGATAAGCAGACTTAGAGAGTGTTAATTGGTTTGTGTTTAGCATTTACACTAATCAGACTGTGCAGTGCTGCCCAGAGCTCTTCAACACTAGTAATTCTGTTTATCCAAACCAGGAATTGTTTACTCTATTGACTGGAGTGGCATCAGGCTGTTTTTTCACTCTCTGGGATGTTTCACTCCATGTGTGAATGAACAGAGAGCCCTGGCTAACCCCGAGAGGTGCCACACACAGTGTGTGGGGAGAGGTGGCTGAGCAGACCCTGATGAGACAGGGCACAGCAGGGCCCTGCAGGGCAGCAGTGCCACTGAGAAGCAGCAGCACAGCCCCCGTGGCTGCCCTGCTCCTGCCCCCCTGCCCCACTGCAGGAGGCAACAAGAGCTCCCTTCCCAGCCCTGGGCAGCAGCATCCAGCTCTCCTCCCGTGAGCCACAGGGTGGGACACGGCGCCCTGGGCTGAGGTGCTGGGGCTGTGCTGCCCAGAGAGGGGAGCTCCCAGCTCTGCTGGGCAGTGTGGCTGTGCCAGGACCCTCCTCTGCAGTTGTGGCTGCACTGCCTGGCCTGAGCTCACATCCATCCTGTGCTGACAGGAGCAGATGTCTGGGCAAGAGCCCACCAGAGCATCCCAGGAGCCAGCCACAGCACTCTCTGGCCAGTCAGCAACACACAGCGTGGCTGCCTTCAAAATGGCTTGAAAATTGCCTCACCATTGCTCTGTTCCCATCACCTGGCTGGTTTTATTAGAGTTGGTTTTGGATCATTTAATTTTTATCTAAACATTCACTTCCCAGCTGAGCTCTTGGAGAGCTCTGGCTCCCTGGGCTGCTGCTGAGCCCCTGGAAATGGAACTGCCTGTAGGATGTGCTGACAGCCCTTGCTGCTGCTGGGAGCTGCTTCCTGAGCCATCCCTGGCCCTTCCCTGTGCAGTCCCAGTGCTCCCTTTGCTCCCGGGCCCCTGGCTCTTGCAGGGGCAGGTATGATTCACCCGGGCAAACCCAGGGTGTGCTTCCCCAGCAGGGATGCTCTGGGTTAGGGAGGTCAGACATGCCACAGGCTGCTCCTGCTCCAGGCTGCTCTAGGCTGTGCTGGGAGACACAGCAAGATGAATTCCCTTTTATTTTGCAAAGTGCTGTTTTACTGATTTCTGCCAACCGACCCCAAACTGGGTTGTGGTGCCCCTCAAGTGCCACCCTGGGGTCGTGAGGAACCCCTGAGTCACCACTGGAGCTGCAGCAGCCTTGTGACATCCCTGGGATGGATGTGAAGTCACTGTGTGAGGGCAAGCAGAGGGATGTCACTGGGGCTCAGGGAGGAAGCTCTGTGGTACCGTTTGCACTGACTGTGTGATCCGAGTCAGAATGAGAATCATAAATCTTGATTATTCTCTGTCTCAGCTGATTTGAACCAAATGCCTTGGACAGGGATATAGTTCACATCTCGCTGAAAATGGCAAAAAAACTGATTAAATGTACAAACTGATATCAATAGCACTCTATCTCTGTTAATGCCCAGACTGTCAGAGTTTGGGGACAGGATCCTGGGTGGGTGGGCTCTGTCCCAGCCCAGAGCAGCTTCCTGGGGGATTTCAGGGTGGCTTTCTCCCCACTCTTATTTATTTTGGTACTTGGTTCCTGCAATTCTGGCTGTTATTATGATGCTGTCAATTACAGATGGCATCTCTGATTCTGATTGCACTTTGCTTACAATTAAGCATCCTATAGAAAAATGGAAATGCTGGGTCATTAACATAGTGTAATAATAAGGTAAACCATTCAATTATGGAGGAAAAACCACTTTGAATAATAAGGATATTGTATGCCTAAAAGACATACAGATGCCAGTGTATTACCATTCCTGCATACATAATAAATGAACTTAAACCCCAAAATAATCAACAGAAGCAAATAATAAATAGCTGTGCCCTCGGCTGGCATCACTCCCTCCAGGGGCAGAGGAGCAGCTCTGGGGTGGGAAGGGACGAGTCTTGGCTCAGTTTAGTCCTTGGCAGTTGTTTTGGGAGCTGCCTTGGCCACTGCAGGAGTTGTCTGACGCTGGGACTGACGTGGTTGCCACTGGCATGGGGAGGAGGCAGAGGAGGGGCTGAGGCACTGCTGTGCACTGCAATGGCAAGGGGAGCACGGGGCTCTGCCCAGGGCACCTGCTGGCCTCCAGGGGCTGGGTGCAAACATGGTCCACTGCAGGTGAAAGTGGGATTTTGTGCTCTGGACAGTGGAGAGGCCAATGCACTTGTCCTGCAGCGTCTCTGTGGAGGGATTTGGAGCTGGCTTTGCTCCCTCCAGCAGCTGCTGAGAGCGCACCAGCTCCCTGCCTGCCCCTTCAGCTGCTCTGCCTGCAGCAGTGGGGCTCGCACGGGCCCATCTCACTGACACTGGAAAAGGAACGGGGAGCTGCCGCTGGGGAGGTGCTGCGGGTCACGCTCCTGCCCACCACCCCTGGCAGCCTGGATGTGGGTTTGTGCTCAGCCTTTTCGTGCTGGTCCCTCTGGCAGGAGGGCAGGAGCCCCTCTCTGCCCTCGGCGCTGGAGCTCAGCGCAGGATGGGAACGATTTCTGCTGCTTTCAGCCTGTTTGGCAGGATCGCTCCTCCATAACAATCCCCAGCCTTTTAGCTGTTGATGGCTTACCTATTACTCTGGCACTGCGTTACGATAACATCCAGATACATCCGAAGAATGGAATTTATTTACTCTTTTCCCTGAAAAGCTTTTAGTATGATCCAGCCGTGGTGCTTTCACTTAGGCAGCCATTATTGCCAGGGTGTTTTTCCTGGTAGAATTAAATTTTCCAGAAGATGAAAAAGGACTGCTCAGGATATGCAGCTCCAAACCACTATATTTTAATATTTTATTTCCCTGGCCTTCTCTGGGAAGGGCCCATCCCATCTTTGGGAAGCTGGAGTGGTTTGCACCACGGAGTTGAGTCTGATCAGTGTTAGCTGTCAGCCTGCACGGTGTGCACAGAGCTCTCCCCGTGAGTTGTAGCTTTCCCACATCCAACCGGCTGTTCCAGGAACCGCAGCCTGCAGTACCGACGGCATCTATTATTGACAGCCTTGGAACATCCACAGCATCACTTAGCAACCGTCAGGGCTGAGCTGGGCGGGAGCGCTGCTGGCTGGGAGCGCTCCTGCCCCGTGCCCTGTGGGCTCCCCTGCTCGGCCTGGGGCAGGAGCAGCAGGGTACAAGTGCTGCTGCTGCTGGGGCACCCTGTGCACCAGCATCTCATGCAGCTCTGCCCTGGGGCTGAGCGCCGGCTGCACTCCTGTGGTGAAGGGCAACCTGGACTGGGAGCAGACTAGCTTGACTTGAACATCCCCGGTGAGAGGAGGCAGGACTCACCCTGCCTGCCCGTGAGTCCTCATTGCAGTGCTGGGAGAGAAGCTCAGAGTCGGGCTGCTTTGCTGTAACTGTGACTAATACAGTAATTAAATCTGGTAGACAACGCTAGGAGACTCCCAGGGAACAGGATCATGGTGCTTCTGTAGGGAATGGTAGTGATACTTCATCAAAATAATCTTGACAGCAGAGGGGTTAGAAATATGCATTTCCAGCCTTTTTTACAACCTGTTCCATGGCTGACTGCTGACCAACAATAGATCTTGCACTAAAATTGGAGAGATCGGGCCAAATTTATCCGTGGTCACTCAATGTCACACTGAATACACATCTCCCTCCACAGAGCTGAGGTTCCTTTGCACAGCCAAAGCCAGGTGGTGCTGGGGGCTGTTGGTGGCACCTGAGGAGGGGTGTGCTGACACAGGTGTGCTGACACAGGTGTGCCGAGTGCTCCCAGCCTTGCCAGAGCTCCCCAGGTGGAGGAGCCAGCAAGCCCCTGTACATCCCAGAGCTGCTGGTGAGCAGGGCGGTGGGGAAGGGCATCCCCATCAGGCACTTCCCCATCAGGAGCCCCACAGCACTAACCTGAGCCTGTGCAATTAGTGTGAGAGCTGTGCACTGGCAGGCAAGGGATTTCAGCACAAGGCAGCAGCCACGTCCCAGAGGAGATCCACTTGAGGAAAGAACAGAAGAAAGCAAGATTTAGCATTAGGATCGTAATTTCAGATTACATTGTGCAAGTATCAACGGTCTATACTCATGAGGGCCTTGGGGAACACAATGCTGCAGCAGGTCTCCCAGCCAGCCTGATCAGTGAGGGTTGGTTTTAATTGCAGCTGAATGGATCTAACCTTGTGATGTCTGTTCAGAAAGCATTGCCAGATTAACATAGGTTCCATAGTTGCTTCTGCTAAAAGACTTTAATGGATCAGCTTAGTACTCTGCTCCATGATTATAGCATTCCTACCCACCTATCATGACTGAGCCAGATGGTCCCAGTGAAATCAGAGCATATTTATATTTTTGTCTGCTACTCAGCCACCTGCCCACTGGTTTTGTTGCATAGTGGTAGGAGGAGAGGAGACTTCCTGGGTGCAGTTTGCCCTCCACCCCTTTCCCTAGCCCCAGCGTCTGCCCCACCTCCTAGAAGACCCCGGAGGAGCCACAGACAGGCTGTCCCCTCAGGGTGCTGAGGAGGGTGGGCAGCAGCCACTCCTGGCACAGAGACAGCTGCTTCCCAGGGTGCTGGGGGATGTCTCCAGCTCTATCGGTGATGAGAGCCATTAAGAAGGCACAAGTACTAAAGAGATCTTGAGCGATGCCTATAAAACCTTTGAATCCTTGACAGAATCAATAGCAGGTTCTCAGGAGTAACTTCTTATCCAGGCCAACTTAAGCACATGCCAATGAGCCGTTAAAGATTTTGCATTTTGTGGAGACACAGAAGCCCTTTCGTTGTGATTGTTGGACTCCAGGCTAGGCGATATTGTGAAAAATCGCGTTAGGAATAGACGGTGCTCCGGAGGCGTTTCCTCAGTGTCTGGGGCTGTGGCTGGCATGGTGCTCCCAGTGGCATCTTCCCGCCTGGGCTGCGGGTCGCTGCCGTGAGCAGAGCCCTCGGCAGGCTGCAGGACAGCAGGCGAGGAGGGCAGGGAGGGACGGGGCAGGGCAGCTGTGCCCCAAGAGATGGAGGTCCTGGGGGTGGCACCTGGGATGCAGCCGAGCTACCGTGGGGTGCCCTGAGCCATCCCACCAGCCCAGGAGCAGGAGCCAGGGGCAGCCTGTGTAGGTGGGTACCCCTGGGGCAGGTACCCCTGGGACAGGTACCCCTGGGGCAGGTACCCCAGGGGCAGGTGTCCCCTGGGACAGGTACCCCTGGGACAGGGACCCCTGGGGCAGGTACCCCAGGGGCAGGTACTCCTGGGACAGGTGTCCCCTGGGACAGGTACCCCTGGGACAGGTACCCCTGGGGCAGGTACCCCAGGGGCAGGTACTCCTGGGACAGGTGTCCCCTGGGACAGGTACCCCTGGGACAGGTGTCCCCTGGGACAGGTACCCCTGGGACAGGGACCCCTGGGGCAGGTACCCCTGGGACAGGTACCCCTGGGACAGGGACCCCTGGGGCAGGTACCCCTGGGACAGGTGTCCCCTGGGACAGGTACCCCTGGGACAGGTACCCCTGGGACAGGTGTCCCCTAGGGCAGGTACCCCTGGGACAGGTGTCCCCTAGGGCAGGTACCCCTGGGACAGGTATCTCCTGGGACAGGTGTCCCCCGGGGCAGGTGTCCCCTGCCGTGCCAGCAGCCCCGCCAGGCCCTGCCCCTGCCCCTGCCCGCGCTTGCCGCCTCTCGATACCTTTGCTATTGACACGGTTCCCAATTTGGCATCTCGGTTGCCGTGGCAACCCCAAGCTGCCATTCTCCGATCGGATCAGCTCTCAGTTAGTCAACCCGCGTTAGCACCTGCGTTGGTATGGCAACCCGGGCTGCATCCGGCCCGTGCTGCGGACAGATGGACGGACGGCTCCAGCAGCCCCGGCAGCACCGCGGAGGGGCTGGCCCTGCTGAGGGGCACCCAGACACTCCCAAGCCCCGGCTGCTCCTTGTTCCCCGGCTGCACTGGGATCCGGGGCTGCCCCACTCCAGCTGTAGCCTCCTGGGCTCCCACATCCTGCACAGCCCGGGGAGAAGCTCAGCAGGGACACAGCTGGCACAGAGCAAGGATGTGTCCTTGCAATCCCAAATTGCCCCTCACAAGAGTGTTCTGCATGGATAGTGAATGGCTTTGGAGACTCTGGGAGGAGGGAAAGCTCTTTGTCTTGGGGAGGGAAACCAAGCATTAGGAAGCCACTAATTTGGGGTTAAAGTCCTGCAAAAGCAGAACACAAGTCACAGAGAGGGTGGTTCACCCCCCACTCCCAGCCTAACCACTAAACTCTTGCAGTGGGTTTCCTGGGGATGGATTGTGTTCCTTTGGCCCCCAGTCTGAACTGGCAGCCGCTTTTCTGGAAGGGTTTTATAATTTGCCTTTAGTGTTTTTTAACAGACATATGTGAGCGGTTTGAATTAGAGCAATGTGAATCTATTAGGCAACGACAGATGCAAGTTTTGTGTCTCTTATTAGAAGGGATTGGCTTCTGAGGTTTAGTGATGTGCAAAGGATTGGACTTTGGAGAGATTAAAATTATTTTCAGCGTTAAGCACAATATTTCTGAGCTAATGCACTCACTCTTGAATATAGATTCACAGACCAAAAAGATTATAAAACATTAAACCTATGTAAATTCAGCTGTAAATTTATGTTTGAACAAATTCAACAAGAGATTTGACTCGGGGGCTTATAGCAAATGGGTTCTGCTTTTAATGCTTACTGCGGGCTCAGTTGCAATGCCGCTCTCCCCTTGAAAGTCCCACGCCTGCTGAATTACTGGCAGGTCACAGCTGACAGCTCAAGCAGTTATACCGGGATGTGTTAATAGTAAAAAGAAAAAGGATTCATGTTTGTCTTTTCAGAAGACAAAAGCAGCTGTTTGCTCCACCCCAAGGAGCAGCAGAGAGGAGCTCTGTGGGCAGGTGACACTTGAAGCACCTGGCCATTTCCTCTTTCCATGGCAGCCGTGCAAATCCTTGTCCTCCTCTGCAATTCCCCAAGCCCTGGGAGTTGCTATGAACTTTTTTCTCTTGTTGAGAACATGAAAATACAGTTAACAAAGACTCCTTTTGAGTGGGATTGCAGGAAACCTGCAACATCGTGAACAAGCTGCCTACACAGAGATAAATGACAGCTGTGACTGAAGGAATAAACAAGATAATCTGGATTTAAATAAACCACAAGGGGATTTTGGCAACATGCAAATTCGCAAATTTCTAAAATGTATCCTTTGAAAATAAAGAGCTTGTTTGAAGCCAGCAGTTAAGAACAATTGCTACAGCACATTTTCCCAATGAGGGCTTAGAGCTGGCCTCTGCTCCAAGCCAGGGCAGGGGGAGCCAGCTGTCCTGCCTGCCCCCCACCCACAGCGCTGGGGACCCTCCCTGCACAGAGCAGAGGCCTGAAGGAGGGACAGCAGCCAGCCCCTGTGCAGCCCAGGGGTGCACAGAGCAGTCTGGCCCTCCTCAGCCTCAGGGCACAGCACTGGGGAATGAACAGGGAAGGAGAGAAATAGCAAAAGCCCAAGCAAGTACTCAATAATATATAATGGATCATCTGCTTGGAGGACAAGGTAATTCCTGGGTCCAAGGCCAACATGAGAGTTTAGTTTGGGCATTGCACAGTGCAGTGATGCTGCACCAACAAGCACAGGGGGTGACGCCTGTCCCGTAAGGGAGCAGGGGCTTTGTCCATGCCTGTGACAGCAGAGCTCCTGCCAGGGCATTGCTAGCATTGCTCCCCTTTTCCAGGTGAGCAGCAATGCCGAGAGAAAAGGTGCAGGTGTGGAGACACCAGTGGCAGAACCAGGAGCAGACACGTCCCACTCCAACACTTCACCTCCTGCAGTGCCCTGTGGAGCCACGTCAGGGGCAGTGACTCCCTGGCCGTGCATCTCCAGCAACCAGACTGGCCTGGGGAGGGACACAGACACTGCTGGGAAAGCCAGAGTGTTCCACAGGGAGCAAAGCCCTAGCCCCAGCTGCAAACTGCTCTGCCTCAGCCCTGCAGGGGAGCGGTGCGGAGCGCGGCCCTGCCTGCACACACAGAGCTGCTTAGAATTCCAGCAGCACACAGGCAATTAGGGCAGAGCACATGGCAGCAGCTCTGTGAAGGTTAACTGCTCTGAGGAGCATTCCTGCCGTGCCAGAGGCTGGGTTGCTCCAGCTTTAACACCCGTGTTATTCCCAGCAGCAGGAGCTGGCCGTGCTGTGCCGCTCTCTGGCAGCAGTGCCCGTGTGCTGCTGGCTGCACACCTGGCCCAGGGCTGCAGGCTGGACCTCCTTCACTTGCAGAGTGCAGCTTGGTGCCTGCCCCAGCAGGGCAGCACATGGGGAGGGACTCTGAAAGACAGCAGAGCTTGGGCCAAAGCCTTTCTGTATGTACGTCCCAGAGCCAGAGTTGTTCTGGGCCCTGTGGGGCCAAGGTGCCTTGAGGACATTTTGTGGCTTTATGCTAAAAACTGTACAGCAAAAGCTGAATCTGCTTCTCCTCCTCTTTTCCTTGATCACTGCTTCCCCATTTTCTGCTCAGGGCCAGCCTATCCATCCATTTGTCTTTATTGTGCATGGAGTTAAACACAGTCCTTAAATGTAGCAACACTTCCAGTTTATTAGCTCTGCAATTTGTTGGCTCCTGTTTTTTGTGGTAACATCATCTGAAGGGGCAGTTGTAATTAACGTGTTTGTTCATGCTTCTTTTATAAACCCCTTGTGTGTTTGTTTTATACAAACCAAACCAAAAGCCCTGGGGCAGCTGGTGCTGCTGTGGGGGATGGACACCACTGTGGCTCTTGTCCTTGCTGCAGGTGGCTCACTGCCCATGGTCCCCTCCCAGCTGATAGCCAGGGGCTGTGAGAGTGGGCACGGAGCAGGGCTGCTGGTGGCAGCACCTCCCATCCTGCACCCCCTGCAGTACAGCACTGGGCACCCAAGGGCTCATCTCTGGCCGTACTGTGGGGCTTGCTGTGATGTGCATAGCCAGAAAAGCTGCTTCCTTCCCACAGGACTGTTAAATCTGGGTACTGGATTCCCCAGGGAAGCTGGTCTGTAATTCTGCAGCATCTGCAGTCCCCAAGTGCTCCTATCCCTCTTAATTTGTTCAAGGTTTTCTTAAAGAAATAAATACCTCAAGGTGCATTGTTCTGACTAATCCTTGCCCCCTTTGTGTCACTGCTACTCAAGTGGCTGACGTGAGGCATGCACGAGGCAGCAGAGTGCTCTGGGCAGAGGACAGGCTTGCAGGTGCCTTGCCTTTGGGAGGGCAGCTCCAGCAGGACCTGGTGCCAGAGGCATGGGCTTCCCTGGAGAGCCTGGCCACCAGCATGCTGGCCCTGAGACAGCAGCCCTGCAGCCCTGCAGGCCACATTGCTGGCACTCAGCAGGAAAGGTTCTGCAATAGGACAGGGACAGCCACAGGAACACCAGCCTCTTCACCCAAAATGCTGAGGACACCGGCAACGCTGTGGTGTGGCAGCACCAACCCAGCCTCACTCTTGCCTTGGCAGGAGAGCCCTCATCACCCCCAAAAGCACCTCAGCAGAACAAGCCTGGTGGGCTGGATGGCAGCAGCAGTGAATAGAGAAATCTCAGGGGTGTTAAAGCCAGTTGATGCCTTCAGCAGTCAAATACGAGGTGACACTGACAGGCACATCTAGCGGGCTCTGCCTCTCATCTGCTTCTGCTCCAGGCTTCAGCTGTGTTTTTCCTGAAGTGGGTCTTTCTGGGGCCCAGCAGTTTGACGTCAGCATTACTGTGGCTGTCACTGCCCAAGGTGCTCTCACAGAGCCATTTCAAGCCTATTCACATTATTTCCTCACCATATGTTTGTACTAAGAATAGTTGCAATACAAAGGGATAATCCTGCAAGGCCATGGGCATTGCCATCCTCCACGTCTGCCACAGGAGATCTGCCCGGGCCCAGGAGAGCTTCCCCAGGGCAGCAACCCCATTCCTGCCCTGGGCACTGTGGCAGGCTGGGGCTGCCCACAGCCAGGGCCACGGGCTGGGTGGGTGAGGGCAGCAGGCAGGTCCCTGGCTGTGGCACAGCCTCCAGCCCCAGTGCACCTGGCAGCACAGCAGGGGTGAACCAGGCTGTGATGCTCTTGCAGGGGACATCTTGTGGGTCCCTTCCAATTCAGCTTATTCTGTGATTCTGTGATCACTTAAAGCCCTCTGGCTGGCTATGATAATCCATAACTGGTGGCACTGGGACAAGAATTTACCTCTTCATTTTCTTAGATATAACTGCTATCTCACTACAGTTTCATTTTACAATATGGTAATATGCTATCCAGGAAAATCTTGCTACATGCTAATTTATCCAGTAGGCAAATTCCTTTTGGCTAATAAAAGTGCTTGCACAGGAAGCTCAAAACCCAGCAGCAATTAATTATTGACAGAGCATGTGAATTAGAGATAAAAGAAAAGTCATTCTTTCTCACACACAAGATAGTAAATAAATTTAATTATTGTACTAGAAGCAAGGGATCTTATTCTGTATTAAGTTTTATTAGCTGAGACGTTTAAAAGCATGTCATCATAACAAAAAGGTCCTGTGTAATCCGAACGGCGCCGCTCGGTACACGGCTCTGGAGTGAATAGGCTTAATTGAGCAAATGGGAGCAGATGGCTTCTGAGCAGGCAGGTATTGTGCAGGTTTAGTGCCAATTAGCTTTGGTCTACATACACCTATGGCAAGTCGTCTGCATAATGTCTCACCGGGGCTGACTTTACATTTTGAGTGCCCACCGTGGCCAGGGGCTGAGGAGAAACAAAGCCAGAAAGGCTTGGGTCTGGGGGTCACCCAGGAGTGACAGCATCCCTCCTCCTGCGTGTCCCACCAGCACCCGCACAAGGTGCCCCCCCTGCCCGGCCCCTCGCTAACCACCTCCTCTGCTCCTGCACAGGAACGTGATGCCCAAGACGCTGGAGGGGCAGATCACCATGGAGAAGACCCCCAGCTACTTTGTGACCAACGAGGCCCCCAGGCGCATCCACTCCATGGCCAAGGACACCAAGCTGATCGTGGTGGTGCGCAACCCCGTCACCCGCGCCATCTCGGACTACACGCAGACGCTCTCCAAGAAGCCGGAGATCCCCACCTTCGAGGTGCTGGCCTTCAAGAACCGGACCCTGGGGCTGATCGATGCCTCCTGGAGTGCTATCCGCATTGGGATTTATGCCCTGCACTTGGAAAACTGGCTCCAGTACTTCCCCCTCTCCCAGATCCTGTTTGTCAGCGGTGAGAGGCTCATCACTGATCCAGCTGGGGAAATGGCCAAGGTCCAGGACTTCCTAGGCCTCAAGAGGATTGTGACAGAGAAGCATTTTTATTTTAATAAAACAAAGGGGTTTCCCTGTCTAAAGAAGCCAGAGGACAGCAGTGCTCCCCGGTGTTTGGGCAAGTCCAAGGGCCGAACTCACCCCAAAATAGACCCAGACGTCATCCACAGACTGCGGAAGTTTTACAAACCCTTCAACGTCATGTTTTACCAAATGACAGGCCAAGATTTCCAGTGGGAGCAAGAGGAAAGTGATAAGTAGAACCACGAAATCAGGAAAAAATATTTTTTGTTTTTGGGATGTGAATCATCGTTTGAGACCCAAAACTCTCTTGGGGCCAGAGGCTCAGCCCTGTGTGTAACAGGCTCTTGTGTGGTCAGGGCTGCAGCAGGAGTCGCCCCACATGCCCACCTCTGGAACTGTCACCTGTCACCTGGGCTGCACTCAGTGTCCCCGCAATGCTGGGGGTCAGGGGCAGGTGGGGGAGGAGGCAGGGGGAGCAGGGCTCCTCAGGGTGATGGGGCATTTTGTGCTGATGTCTCACTGCTGGTGCCCCCCTTGCAGCCATGGCGAGCTGGGGGACAGGGTGGCTCCCAAAACCCAGCACTGAGACAAACCCATAGATTGGATTTCTCCTGCCCTGCACTTTAGTTTTGCCCAAACAGCAGCATCAGATCTGGTAAATTCAGGCCTTGTGCACTCATATGCACGCTGGTCTTTGTGTGTGGAAGGAATAAAGCCAGTTATGCTGCAAAGGAACTATGTACAGGAACTTCATTTGCACCAAAAGTTTCAATTACTTCTTGCACTAAAACTAGAATTTACCAAGTGCCACAGACAACTGGCCTCAATTCTCCTCTGACTGATGGGTTCACCTCCACTGTTGGAAGAGAGTTGTTCATTCTTTGCTGAGATGCTCAGTGAGATCAGAACTGGGGTCCCCCCAGGTCTCCACCCTCCTGGAAGCTGAAAGAACATTCCCAGGCTCCCCAGAGTGAGCCAGGGTCCCACTGCCCAGCCAGGCTGCCCAGGCACAGCGTGGTGGCACAGGTGTCCCCGCAGCACCTCCTGGCCAGGCTGTGCCATGCCCTGCTCCATGGTTTGGAGCCGAGGGTGGCTGCAGGGTGGAGGCCGGGGACAGCCCCGGCACGGGGTCTGACTGTCAGCACCCCTGGCACTGCCATTCCTTTGCACCTTGAAAATGCAATCCCTGCTGCTTGCTGTGGACACCTGGGCTCACAGAGCAGGGAAGCAGCCTTCATCTGACTTCAGAATTCCAAAAGACCAATTAATTCCCAGGCAAGCACTGCTCAGCGCACAAAACCTGTGCTTTCTGGTGGAAATGACCAAGTCACCCAGATCTGCAAATCCTGGTGGGAACTACAGAACAAACCTATACCCCCACTCAATCCCCCAGTGTTATGAGAGCTGTTTGCTGGCCCCAGCAGAGAGCAAGAGCAGAGCTTTCACACAACAGCACAGCCCCAGCTCCACTGCTGAGGGAAACCAGGCAGAGGGGGAGCAAAGGTGAAATGCAGAGCTGCTGAAACTCCCCCTCACATGGTGATTTCTCAGGGCACTCGGATACTGCTGGCAGCTCTCTGCTCTGATGGGGGCTAAGACCACCTCCAGCTTGGGGTGTAGCCACATGAGAGCCCCCTCCCTCTGGGCAGGTCCCCAGCAGAGGTGCAGGATGGGGTTGCTGGGGGGGGACCAGGACTCAGCTCTGACTGAGGTGAAAGAACTCCCTACAGCTCCAGCTAAGTGGATGAAATCACTGTTGTGTTGGCTGGGTGACAAAGCTGACCCTGCTCAGGGTTGCAGGGCCTGTGGTGTGGCTCACTGTGCCATCAAATGGTGCTGGTGCCTTGGGCTGGATGAGAAGAGCTGCAGCCCTTTGGGTACGTGGCTGTGCTGGAGGGGCACTGCGAGGTCCCTGCTGACATCACCTCAGTTCCCATCAACCTGGTCACATCTGAAAACAGCTCCTGACACAGTTTTCACAAACCCACAGACTCCCAAATTACTACGGGAAAAATGGGAGTATATCATAAGAACAATCTTACGGTGTTCCACACGTTATTAAAATGTCAGAGCAGGTCCTACATGAATCCTGTTGTTGCATAATTTGGTGCAAGATGCTGAATGGAGGACAAGGGGCTCCAGGCTCAGTGTCCCCATCACCAGAGGGCTGTCTGGCCATCTCTGCCTGTCTGCAGAGTGCTGCAGGCGCAGCGTGGCGTGGGGCTGGCCGTGCAGGTGCTGGGCTCTGTGCTGGGACTGGCAGCTCTGGCTGCCTGACAGGGGCTCAGCTCTGGGGGGTGGTGGCTCCTGGGTGGGCTGGGGGCACTCTGCTCCCACTGTGCCCCTCCTCCTGCCCCCACACTCGCTCTCCTTATTTCTGCCATATATTCAGGTTTATTTTTTATACCAGACACCATCTCCAGCTCGGCAGGAGCTGATGGGTGCCTGCTGGGAGAAGAGACCCTGCTCCTGGGCCCTGGGTGCCTGCTCCATGGACACCAAACACTCAGCATGGTGGGACAGGACCCTCCAGCCCCCCAGCCTCTCCCCTGGTGCAGCTGGGGTGCTGCCAGCACTGCAGTGCTGGGAGGGAGCAGGGACATGCCAGTCACCCTGGGGTGGGCTGGGGGCAAGGGGACTGGGGTGGGGGGTGGTGTTATTCTGTTTTGTTCTCTGGAAATGTGCCCCATGTATGCCCCACTGCAGCTGGGGCTGGATGGGGGGATTATTTTCTATCTGGCCAGAGAGGCCTGCCAAATGAGAGTCAGGTTAATAACACTTTTTTTAAAAAAAACTACTCAAATGTCAGCATTAGAATACACAGGAAATTGAATTTTGTATTTGGTTTCAATTAGCAAAGCATAAATTATATTTAATTTTATACACAGGCTGAGTGATTCATTGTTCTGGAAAAGCTGGTACTTTCTGGTTCAGAGACTGGAAATGGAGAGCAGGTCTGTTCTGAACCTTACTTGCTGTGCTGTCACTGCCTCCCCAGTGCATCTCTGTCCGTCAGTGTCTCTGTACCTGAACGATGTGTCTGTCCTGAACTGAACCCTGGAACCCCCAGCACTAAACAATAAATCATTGTAGCAGCTGCATTGCTTGGCTCCATTTCTCTTTGGCCCCCCAGCAGCACCAGCAGCCCATGAGCAGGAGCCACAAGAGGACAAGGCTGGCTGTCACCTGCCAGCCCAGCTGGCTGCTGTGACTTGCCCCACACCCAAAAGGGCTGGGGAAGGCACATGCTGCAGCCAGGATCAGAACCAGGACCAGGACCAGGACCAGGACCAGGACCAGGACCAGGACCAGGACCACCTGGGCCGGTCTGCAGGTCCTGGTGTGGGGGAGAGCTTTCCTCACTGACCTCTCAGTTTGGGGTACACTTCCCAAGGTGACAAAGAACAAATCCCTGAGCAATGCCTGGGAGATTTCACTTGCTGCTGATTAAGGATAAATCAGTGGTTAATAAAAAGAGAGGGCTGAGAGAGGGCTGGCTGCCAGGCAAAGAAATTAAGAGGAAAATTTTTTTATCTTATTTTGTGTGCACAATTTCCTGCTTGTTTGAAAAAAGGTTATTTCACAGCATGGTCCTATTGTGTCATCTGATAAAAACCACGGAAAAACTTTTATCGACAAAATTAGGAAGAAGTGAACTATAAAATTGCTAATTATTTTCTAGTAAATTTACTTTTAAATAACTTTAGACACCAATTACAGGCACCATTAAGCACCATTAACACTGGGTATATTTACCAAACAAGGATGGAATACTTATTCAAATCAAGATCATTTTGGTGTAGATTCTGCTGTTTGGAAAGCAGCCCCCTCTCACCAGATATTTAAAAAGCCATCAGAAGATCAATTACACCTCAGGTTCCTAATCCTTGAGTTGTGGTGTGACGTAATTCAACCCTTGAAGGAAACACCTGTGAACAGGAGCCGATGTCCTGAGGAGCCCCGGGGCCGCTGTCCTCCTCCCGCAGAGCCCGGGGAAGCGACTGTCCCGTTCAGCCGATCCAGCTGTGTCCTGCAGCGCCTCCATCCCTGCTCCGGGCAGGGTTACCCCCGGGCACAGCCCAGCTCCGAGCGCGGCTCCTGCGCCGGCTGCTGCCCTGCGGAGCCCGCTGCTGCGGCCGGTGCGGCACCGAGCTGCCCGGGGAGCCCCCGGAGCCCGCAGAGCCCGCAGAGCCCGCAGAGCCCGGAAAACCCCGGGAGCCCGCAGAGCCCGCAGAGCCCGGAAAACCCCGGGAGCCCGCAGAGCCCGCAGAGCCCCCGGAGCCCGCAGAGCCCGCAGAGCCCCCGGAGCCCGCAGAGCCCGCAGAGCCCCCAGAGCCCCCAGAGCCCGCAGAGCCCCCGGAGCCCGCGGAGCCCGCACAGCCCGCGGAGCCCGCAGAGCCCGCAGAACCCGCGGAGCCCGCAGCCCTCGGGGGCAGCAGCACCTCGCTGTCAGAGCCCCAGCCCTCGGGGGCAGCAGCACCTCGCTGTCAGAGCCCCAGCCCTCGGGGGCAGCAGCACCTCGCTGTCAGAGCCCCCAGCCCTCGGGGGCAGCAGCACCTCGCTGTCAGAGCCCCAGCCCTCGGGGGCAGCAGCACCTCGCTCTCAGAGCCCCCAGCCCTCGGGGGCAGCAGCACCTCGCTCTCAGAGCCCCCAGCCCTCGGGGGCAGCAGCACCTCGCTCTCAGAGCCCGCAGCTCTCGGGGGCAGCAGCACCTCGCTCTCAGAGCCCCCAGCGCTCGGGAGCTGCCCGGCCCGGGCGGTGCTGGCGGCCCCGCTGCCGCCGCTCCCTGCTCCGGACACCGCCGCGGTGAGCGCCGGCACACGCCTCGTAATTGGAGGTTGCCAAGCGGCTGTCAGAGAGCTGGCTGCAAAGCTGCTACCTGCTCCCACTTTCCTGCTGTCATCTTTGACGTCCTCATTATTTATTAACTGCCCGCTACCCAACAGGCTGCCACAGATGCAGAGATGCTCAGATTATGTCGGTTCGATATGCTGCCTGCCTCCAAGGTCATGTCCTCCAGGATGTCTTGCAAACCAGATTGAAGAGGTACCAGCAAAGATGCAACATGTTCTGTATTGCTGATGCCAGACTTCAAACAGAGCCCTTTGAATAAGGATGACTTACTACACAGCATCATGGAATCATGGAATTGTTTGGGTTGGAAAAGGTCTCCAAATCCATTGAGTCCAACCATCCTCCCAGCACTGCTGAGGCCACTGCCAAGCAATGTCCCCAAGTGCCACATCTACATGGCTTTTAAATCCCCCCAGGGATAGTGATTTTGTCACTGTGCTGGGCAGCCTGTGCCAGGGCTGGGCAGCCCTTTCCATGGAGAATTCTTTTCCTAATATCCAATCTAAACTGGGCCTGATCCCTTGGTTGTCTTGTACATGCTGTGTGATAGCAGTCAAGATGATCTGGTCAGTCAGGCTGAGAGGCCTGCAGTTCCCTGCAGGAATTCTGTGCCCTTCAAGACTCCCAAGGAAATCTGTCAGCCAGGCTCCTCAACAGCTCAGCCTGCCCTCCAGCCATCCAAGGACACAGTTCTGCTGACCCCTCCTTACTCCCTCAAAGCCAAACACTATCATTTGGGGTTCTCTATGCCCAAGGTGGGCTCAGGTGGTGATCTGGCCCTGCTGCTCGCTGCTGCTGCCACTCCTGCATGCAGCTCAGGGCACTCTCTGCACCACCCAGCAGACACAGGGCCCAGGAGGTCGGGTGAGATCCTCCCCAGCTTTCACACCATGGGGCTTGTCTGTGCACCCGAGCACAGGGGGGTTATTATATAACAAATATTATATATAACATAATTAATATTTATATGTTATATATAACAAATAACCCCCACCTGAGTGTGGGGGTTATTTGTTATTTAGCTGGGCAGGTTGTGACCCTGCAGTGCCTGTTAGAGCCTGGTCAGCAGGAATCCCCCCGAGCTCGGCCACTGCCTGCCCAGCACAGCGCCAGAGCTGGGGACCCTGCACCCTGCAGTGCCATGGCACCCTGTGCCAACAGCCTGGGACATCCTAGGCAGGAACAGCTAAACAATCTTCCACATCCCAGATTTCCTGGCGCCCTGGGCTTGGGGTTTTTTGGTTTTGCTAACCTCAGAAACTCTCCCTCTATGAGTCACTTGCTGGGAAAAAGATATGATTAGAAAAATTTTGGTGCCTTTTAAGATGCCCTTCTAACTCCTGGTACAGGAAGAAACGTTTGAGGGTCACATCACAATTACTTTATGCCACCAACAGGGATATTTTGAAGTTTTTAGCTGCAATATAAGGACTAATACCAGATTATCAGCACGTGCCCATATGTACCCGGTGCAAGGACGGAGGCTGACAGATGTACCTACAGATTAACAGATTTCTGCTCTCACCTCTGCTGTCCCATTGCCCCCACAGGGCCCAGAGGGAGGGTCACTGTGTACACAGTCTTCAAGGAAATGGGAATGGAGGGAACTGGATTTGTTGCAGCACCTCATTTGTGACTGAAGTCATTATGTGCAGAGAGACATACGGGTAGCTGAAAGACAGAATTAATATAGTAAGTAATCCTCTCCCTTTAGCATATCTTTCTGCATGAAATAATGGTTTAATGTCTAACTTTTCTAGGCACATGCTTTTCCTCATAACAAACACTTATATATGAGATGCAGCTATTTATGTTTCAAGGCAAAAAGTGTGGAGTGTAATGGACTCTACTCTGACTATCTGCCCATGAAGAAATTTCACTGTATCATGGGAAATGAGGAAAAACATTTTATTTGGAGGCAATTTCTTTCTTTTTAAGCCATTCTTATCTTTCTGCCTTGTTCTCTGCTGGAAAGGCTATTTGCTGGCTCTGATACTTGTTGGCAGGGCATCCCCAGCAGGGCTGCCCTGGCTGCTCCTGAGCACCCCTCACAGCAGGCAGAGGGCTGTCAGGTGCTCCTGATGCCTCCAAAGCAGCAGTGGGTGGCACATGCTGTCAGCTCCAGGAGGCCAGGCTGTCCCAGGGCACAGGTCTCCACCACTGCAGTGCCTGGCCATGGCAGCCCTGGCTGCTCGGACCTCAGGGAGGAGCTCCTGTCTCCACTGCTCCTTTTACCTCCCACAGGCTAAATCCAGAGCAGCGTGGGACAGAGATCTGTCTCCTGTGGAGAGCTGCCTCGGGGGTGTTGCTCTCCAGTCAAGGCAGATCCCACAAACAGCCAGGCCAGGAAGGAGCAGTGAGGTTTCCCCTGGCAGTGACACCACTCAGTGCACTCATGCAGATGACGCAGGAGCTGTCTGTGTGAGGAAGGCAAACGGTACATCTGGCAATTTTCCACCCAGCTGACAGAGATAAACAGGTGTAAATACACCCCATTAATAGTGTAAGCATCCTTCAAAGCTGTTGTGGAGAGGCTGTGGGGCCAGCGTGTGGCAAGGGCTGGTGCTGCAGCTGGGGACCTGAGCAGCAGGAATGGCAGAGCCACCAGGGACCACAGAGCCACCAGGGACCACAGAGCCCCTCACTGGCAGAGACAAAACAAAGGCTGGCAGTGGCAAAGAGAGACACTTCCCAGGAAGAGAAGAATCTGGGGAGCCCCAAGTGCTCCTGGCAGCACTGCCAGGGCAGCAGCATCACCCTGTCAGGTGCCAGCTAGCCGTGCTCTCCCAACCACTGTGGTCACTGCCAGCTCAGCCCTGGCAGGCCAGCAGGTGCTCAGGTGTCCCACCCCAGGGACTGACATCCACCCCTCTCCCAGGGGACCCTCTGCAGCACCCAGCAGTGATGAGCAGATAGACCTGGCTGGGTTTCAGCCCTAGCTCAACAAGGGAAAGCTAATGGCAGTGCTTTGCCTTGATCTAAGAAAGCTACTGCAGGATAAATTGCAGTTAATGAAAAGAGTGAGGAATAGGCAGGTTGTGGGGGTGACCTCACTCACCTCTTGAAGGATTTTTTTTTCTGAGAGAATAAGCAGCTGAGAGCAAGTCCTTTGTCAAATTCAGCTTTTCCCAGGAATCTACATTCACATGACATGTGAAGCTGGAGGGCTGGATGCTGTGCCTGCACCAGAAACCTCTCCTGTCCAGTGCTGTGCTTCCTCAGTGTTCCAAATTTACCTGTGAAGAAGCATCTCATCACAGTTATTTCATGCTAATTTAATCTGATTTCTCCAGGCTGTGTCTGCTCCCCCTGACCCATGTTTCAGAGGCACAGTGAGTGCTGCTGGAGCAAAAGACTCCACACCTGGCCAATGACATGAGCCACTCCCAGCAGAGAATCTCCTTGGAGTAGGGCAAGTGATTTACAGTGACCTGTTTGTCCAGCAGATATTTACTGCCTAGCAAAGGTTTACTGCTCAGAAGTTTGCTTTGTCTTAAAGGACACTGCATGCCCTGAGACAATCGTGCCATCTCAGTCCTGGGCACTGGCACCAGCACAGCCCCGCCTGACGTGAGACCAGGCTGTCCCCACACTCCATTAGTGACTGTGCAAGGAATTGGAACATTTTCCAGTTCACACAATCTGCCAGAGTTCACAGCAGAGTCCTGCTGAGAGGGGCTTCACAGCTCCCAAGCTGGAGAGCAGGCACAGCAGCAAGCACTGGGCTCACCCATTTGGTCCAGGGCCATCTCTGCATCTCTGAAATACAGAAAAACAGTTTAACTAATATTTTTTTAGCAAGATTTGATAATAAAATCATAAGTCTTGTGTTTTCTTTCCAGATATGACAACTTATGTGGAAAAGTTGATTTGTAAGATTTACAGTATAAGAATTACTCTCAGAAAGGAAAAAACCAAACAAACCCAAGGCAGTGCTCCCAGAGACATGTGCTAAAAACCTTCTAATGCTTTGAGAACTGTGAGTTTTAACCCCATTCTAATTCAGAAAATATTTTTCATGTCTTTCCACAGCTCAGAGGGAATGGCATGTGCCACTGGCTTGTCCATCTCTTTTGCTCTTTTTGCAGCAGCAGAACTCTCAGACCAGGCAGTCAGCTCTTGGTGCTGTCAAAACTGCAGCACCCAGTTATTATTTTAAACACAGAAGAGCTCAGAGCAATGTGAGCTGCAGCCCTGACCATGCAGTTAGGCTTTCCTGAGGGGGCTGCACACACCAGCACTCTACACCAGGCTGGCAACCACGGTGCCCCAAACCCTGTGGCAGAGGAGACTCTTCCCCCTGACCAGGGAGGGAACAAGCTGACCTGCACCTTCCTGTGGGAGGTGACCTGTGGAGACAGAGCATTGGCACCAGCATGCTCCTCCTTTTATTTCTCCTGTTAAACATGGGCTGCTGGCCCAGTGCAGTGCAGCCTGGCTGGAGATGGTGCTCATGGCCTGGCAGCCTGGTTAGGCCAGGCTGGGGTCGTTTACACCATGGGCTACAGATAAGATGCTGTTGGCACGTTTCACCATCAGCAGGCACACAGCAGCTGCTGGAGCCCTCCCCGTGCCACCCAGGACTGTGCTCTCTGTGGGCACAGCTGCTGGGACTCGGTCCACACAGCACCTACAGCTTCTCTGCTGTTCACCATCTTGTTTTATGTTTAATCAGTTCATGTAACTTTTTGTGAAGCAGTGAGGAAATGTTTTCCAGGGAAGCCACTTGCAGCACATCCTCTGTGTGTAGGTTGGATGTTATGGAACAGTGGCTCTGTTGAATGCATTAGCATACAGCACTTCACTTACTCACTTAATCTACATATTTTTCTCTGAGGGTGAGGAAAACCTCCAGGTGCTGGTGAGAAGCTCAGGTGCCTGGGGCTCCAGCCCCGAGGCAGGTGGCTGTGGGCAGGTGTGGGGCAGAGTGCTGCAGCTGCCCCATGCTGTGGGTCTGACCCTGGGGGGCTGGCTGAGCGTGTTCTCCAGCCAAACCACAGCACAAGGGACCTGCACCAGGCAGGGCTGCCTGCTGCCAAAGCTCTCACCTTCCCCTGCTGTCCTCTGCCCAGGGCTCGTGCTGCCCCAGCGAGGGGACTGTGCCAGCCCCTGTCCCACTGCCCTGGCCCCCGAGGGGAGGATGAGCAGAGCTGCCCCACAGCTCCCTCCTGGGCTGTGCTCATGGAAAGACACACACATGCTTCTGGGACCCAGGCATTTTTTCATCTTGGCACAGAATTCTTCCAGAGATGATTATTTGAAAGATGAGTCACCAAATACAATAGCAAAGACACATCCTTGACTTACTGGCAGAGAAGGGATGTGACCAGCATTAAGTCTCCGTGCAACGTCTCCATCACACAGCGTCTGGCGTTTATTCTAAACAGCTCTCAGTCTTGAGCAGAATTGTTTTTTCACATCAGAAATCCAGCTACTTTTTTGTAAGAAATGTTCCTTAATGAAAGGAAAACCAGACAGTGTTCACGGATGTAAAAATCATTACAGCACAGCCATGTGCTCTCTGCAGCTGCTGCCTGTTACAGCCTCTCTGTAGGACACAGGCAGTCGTGGAGATGCACATCAGTTCCCCTGCACTGGGGGTGGCAAGGTCGTGCCCCTCAAATGGGGCAGAGCCAAAAGGACACCTCTGCACCAGGAGTCACACGGAAAAGCCCGGGGGAAACAGGTTCCTGCTCCTCCCAGGGTGAGTCCGGCTGGACACAAGGGGACAGTTTTCCACCGTGAGGACACAGACACGGAATAATCTCCCCAGGGAAGCAGCCCCTGCTCGGCCCCTCCCGTGCGGGACCGGCGGGCAGGGCCCGCAGCAGAAACCCCTTCCCGGGGCCGGGAGGGAGCTGGGAGCAGCCCGGGAGCTCCCGGAGCAGGGGCTGGGTTTCCACTGCCCCTCTGCGGAGCGGGGGCTGCTGCCTGGGAGCCTACTTCAACTCAGCAGAGTGTCCTGACCTTGATGGTGTTGGTTTAACTAGGATATGAAATGCAAATATAGCCTAAGCTCAGTAATTCTGGCACCCAGCAGAGAGCCTGAAGGGTGGAACGCTTCCCAGAAGGGTCAGCAAGAGCAGAAAAAATTATATAGAGCAAATAAACAGAATAAAAGGCTTCTCACTTATCCTGGTGCAGAGGGCTGCAGCTCCAGGGGACTGCAGGAGATTGTGCTGCTCTGAGGCTTATCCTCAGGGACAAGCTGCTGATCGGGAGACAGAGGAAAGGCGAAGGGCAAGGAGTCAATTTGTTTTAAATAACTGCAAGCCAGGAGGAAGTCACCCCGGTTCTGCTTCTTGGCTGATTCTCTGTCACCCATCACCTCGCCCCACAGCCGAGGCAGGCCCCTCAGGGACTTCCCAGGATCTGGGGCCAGAGGGGATAATGTGTGATCAGCCTGGGGAGGAGGCACCCCGGGGGCAGGGCAGCCCCCCTCGAGCCTCCCTCCCCCTGCTCAGAGCCCTGTGGAGACCCGAATATACCCCGAGCTGCTGCTACCGGACACAAAAAACCCACCTGGAACTGAACAGATTAAAATACCTGTTTGCAAAGCAAGGTGGGGCTTGCACGTTGTCAGTAATCTTCAGCAAAACCATCCAGAATGCTGACCCCGGCTCTGCAGCTGCCAGGAGCAGCAGCTCAGGCACCGCTGCCAGGGGCCCAGCCCGGTGTGTTTCGGCCCCGCGGGGATGAGGGAAAGCGTGCTGCCAGCTCCCACACGGAGCAGAGACCGGGCAGACACCAGCCCTTCCCTGCCTGGACCTGGAGGTGCCGGCTGTGCCCCGAGCAGCAGCAGCAGCAGCAGCAGAGCCAGGGGCGCGCACCTGAGCAGCCCCAGCGGCTCCCGGGCTCCAGCTGTGCTCCCAGCTGTGCTCCCGGGGCAGCGCCGAGGGGACACGGCCGAGCAGGGAGGGACAGGGACAGGGCAGGGGCAGGGACAGGGACAGGGACAGGGACAGGGACAGGGACACGGCTGAGCAGGGAGGGACAGGGACAGGGACAGGGGCACGACAGGGACAGGGACAGGAGCAGGGACAGGGACACGGACACGGCAGGGACAGGGACAGGGACAGGGACAGGGCAGGGACAGGGACAGGGACAGGGACAGGGACAGGGACAGGGACAGGGCAGGGACAGGGACAGGGACAGGGACAGGACAGGATTCAGGGCACAGCCACGGGCAGGGAGGGGCCGTGCCCCTCGGGGGGCTGCTCACAGCCCCTCAAAGGCAGCAGGCAGCGCCGGGAGGAGCACCCTCATTTAGGCGTCACGACTTCATTAAACATTTAAAGCACAACGTACAGCGTTTATTGGGAAGAATCGCTTTCCTACCAATTACAGTTAATAGGGTAAAATTAATGTACCAATTAATACGGCTTCTAAACTTGGTCTAATATGTTAAATACTGTTCCTATCTCTGTAAAGGCAGCAAAATAAAGTGATGATCAGGATAGGAGCTAATAAAGTTTTGCTACTCTGTACTTAAACTATTTGGCATCACTGAGTTAAGGCACAGGAAAAAGGAGATTATTTAACATTTTAAGGTTTGTAAGACCCATAAATCATTTCATACACGCCATATTTGTTGAAAAGGATAGAATACATTCAATTTTACAGTATATTAAACTTCATCTAATTTGAACGTAAGAACAGACCAGTAAAATAAATGACCAATTTCTGAAGCAGAAATTACCATTTGGCTGCTGCCATTATGAAGCTGCTGGTATTTTATCATGTTCTTAACATAATATTGCTTGTCTATTGATGCATAGTTATAGTGCTAGTCCAAATTGGAAGGCGGTGAAAGAGGACAGTGCAGAGGGGTTTTTTAATAGGCGTCATTTGTCAGATGTTATTTCAGAGGTCTTTGCACTGATGATAATATGCAGATTAAACCAGAAGTAAATAGGAAAAAAAAAAAAAAAGAGAGAGAGAGGGAGAGAGAAAGGAAGGCAGAAAGGGAATGAGAATTTCAGCCCATTTTGGCTGCAGCAGGTGGACCAGCCCCGGTGGGAACAGATAGCAGTAATTAATCTGGGTTTTAGGGTTTCTTCTGAAACCTCACAGCACTTGACAAACGGAGATTTCCTTCTCTGCATCCCAGCGCTGCGGGGGCCTCAGGGAGCGTGGGAGGGAGCTCTGAGCCAGGGCAGGGCCGGGATGGAGCTCCTCCCGCCCAGCACTGTCTCCCCGTCCTCACTCCCTGCACCATCCAGAAACCTGAGCACAAATAAAAATTATGTTTAGTTTGCAAAACAGGAGGAAGGTACCTCCATCCTCTAGAGTTCATTGTTCTGCTAGACTTGGTATTATAGTGGCAATATATTACAGAGAAGAAAAATCAGCTGGCTGCTGCCTCCAGAATGACAATGGAAACCACAAACAGGCTGGAGCTGCAGCTGCCCAGAGGGGATCTGCCAGGGCTCTGCAGGCACTGGGGCACCGGGAAAGGTGCTTGTGGGGAAGAAGCCCCACCCAGTCCCATGGGCACAGTGTCCCATGGGACAAACAGACGCCTCCTGCACAGCAGGGTGGCCACAAGCCGGACCCAGCAGCCCTGGGTCACTCCTGCTGCTTCTCAGCCATCTCAGGCTCCTCTGCCAGGGCAGGGCAGCACCCCAGGATGGGCACCACCACCTGGGCAGGGCACTCTGCTGGCCCCAGTGGAGACAATCACTGACCCCTGACCCCTGTCCCCTGACCACTGACCACTGACCACTGACCCCTGACCACTGACCACTGAGCACTGACCACAGTGCCTGCCCCAGGGCTGCCATGGGCACAGCTACAGAGCTGAAAGCAGCTTCCTACCAAATCCACCAAACAAGAACGAACAAGGTGGCTCACTTGTATTAAGGACAATCATCATGAGCCCCAATCCTCCCACTCACTCAGTGAAGGGCTTCTGCTGCCTGCAGGCTGCCGGGAGAGGGGGCAGAGCAGGGGGCAGCAGTGCAGACCCTGCAGGGTGCTCTGCAGTGGCAGCTATTGAGAACCCCCCGAGCCTGGGTCTGCTTAAACCAAATGAATTGCTCAGATATTAGAAAAGGAACCAAGTTCCATGCCTGCAAATCTGCACAGGGATATATTGTTCTTTAACATAGATTTCAATTACTTGCCAACCTTCAGTGTGATGATGTGACATTATGCTCTACTGCCAGGGTTTGCCAGCATGCTCCTCCTTTTATTTCTCCTGTTAAATATGGTCTTTGTTGCGCTTCATTGATCTCTGAGCATATTCTGCTGTTTACAACTTTGATAATCTTTGTGTAATCTTCAGGGGTAATTGAATTCTGACAAACATAGCTGAATTTTAAACACCACACAGATTTCAGTACATTGAAGAGCCATGATATGAAAGTCAAAACTGGAAATGGGGAGCAGCATTTGCTTTCAGCGTTTGTCCTGAACAACAGGAGATGAGCCAGGCTCAGAGCCCGGGGACACTGACAGCAAGTTAGGAGACATGACTGGGGGCAGGAGCAGACCTAGCCCAGAGCTTAATCCCAAGTAGACTATATAATGTCATTTAATGACTTTTTAATATACACCCCCAAGACACTTCTGCACTTGCACAAAGTCCCAGAAATCCCACTGGGTCTACTCTGCTAGGATAGGATACAGTCAGCAGCTACCAATCTTCACTAAATACCTCGGGAATTGCCCATGTACAAATAAATTATTGCTTTTATGGGCATATATTGCGAATTAGACAAGGGGGAAAACGTTGCAGTTGGATTTTGATGCAGAAGGTTTTTTTGCAGAGCCCATGGGGCACATGCACAGCGCCTCCATAATCATTATTGTTATTTATTATTTGCCAGCACCAGGAACGTGCCCAGCCCAGCGCAGGCCACAGATGGAACACGGCTGCTGGGCAGCACTGTGCTCCCAGTGCCCGCAGACCCCGGGCACCCACCCAGCCTCCTGCTCTCCCCAGGACACCAGCACTACGTCCCTCGCCCCAGCCTGTCCTCCTCTCCCCCCACTGGCCCCAGCTGCTGCAGGAAGGCACAGCCTCTCTTTTGGTGCCTGGAAAAACAGCTGTCTTGCTTGAGGACATCAGATTTTTGATGCATTTTCTACAAACTTTAATTTCCCAAACCCTCCTCGCTCAGGATGCAGGGGGACTGCTCAAGCACGCTATAAATTAGTATGCCAGCAGAGCTGCTCCTGGAAGGAGGATAAGCTCAGCCAGACAAGAAGGAGCCTCCAGAAATCTCAGTGCTGGAAGGGAAAACTTGCTGCTCTCCTGCTGTTTGTGCTGGAGCTCTGTGTCTCCAGCTTATTGCAATAGCACATGACAGCCTCGGTGCAGCAAAGATTTTCTGCTGAAGGGTCTGAGCTGCACCGAGGGTCCCCACGCAATCGAAAGAAAAGGAATTAAGGGGTTGCCTGGTCTGAGAAAAGGGATATTGAATCTAATCTGAGACGGTGTAATTTGGAAATCCAATTGCAGTTGTCCGTCAGCAAAGGCAGGCAGTGGTGAGGGGAGGCAGGAGGCTGTGGAGGGCCAGAGCCCCCAGCACCGGGGCAGGGAGGGCTGAGCCCCACAGGACCCCCAGGAGCCCCCGGGATTGTGCAAAGCCTGCCAAGCCTCTGCCACAGCCACAGCCACGGCCACGGCCACAGCCACAGCCACGGCCACAGCCACAGCCACAGCCACAGCCACGGCCACAGCCACGGCCACAGCCTCTGCCACAGCCACAGCCACAGCCACAGCCACAGCCACGGCCACAGCCACGGCCACAGCCACAGCCACAGCCACGGCCCACGGCCCTTCCCAGGGGCTCTGACATGCTGGCAGTGGCCGGGAGCAGGGGCAGGAGCCGGGGCAGGAGCTCGGGAGGGAGGCAGCTCCGAGCTGTGCCCACCTTCATCCCCTGCCCCGGGAGATGCAGCAGGGAGAAGAGCCTGGCTCATCCCGCACGGCTCTGATCTCATCCCCCCAGGCACAGCACGGCTCGGCATGGCACGGCACGGCACGGCACGGCACGGCTCGGCACGGCACGGCACGGCACGGCACGGCACGGCACGGCACGGCACGGCACGGCACGGCACGGCTCGGCATGGCACGGCACGGCTCGGCACGGCTCGGCACGGCTCGGCACGGCACGGCACGGCACGGCCCGGCCCGGCACGGCTCGGCACGGCACGGCACGGCACGGCACGGCTCGGCATGGCACGGCTCGGCACGGCACGGCTCGGCATGGCACGGCTCGGCACGGCACGGCACGGCACGGCACGGCCCGGCACGGCACGGCTCGGCACGGCACGGCACGGCACGGCTCGGCATGGCACGGCACGGCACGGCACGGCTCGGCACGGCACGGCACGGCCCGGCACGGCACGGCCCGGCACGGCACGGCTCGGCACGGCACGGCTCGGCATGGCACGGCTCGGCATGGCACGGCTCGGCACGGCACGGCTCAGCACGGCACGGCTCGGCACGGCACGGCTCGGCACGGCACGGCACGGCACGGCACGGCTCGGCATGGCACGGCTCGGCACGGCACGGCTCAGCACGGCTTCCCCAGCACCTCCCGCCCCTGGAGGTGCTTCAGGAGAGACCAGGCACCGATTACAATTGATTTAACATTTTCTGCCAGAGTTTAACCTGGGCTCAGATTCCTCCTCATAGTTCACTTGCCCAGGGTCACTGCACAGATATTTTACAGAAGGCAGACAGTTCTTTGAGCTCCTGGACGGCTGCAGTGACCCCGGTGAGGTCAGAGCCCTCTGCCATGGGGCCCTTGGCCGGAGGCTGCTGCAAAGCACCCGCACTCCCAGCTTCCCAGCCGCCTCTCCCCCGGGCAGGGGGCTCAGAGAGCTCCTCAGGATTGTCCCTCAGGGGGGCACAGGGCTTGGCAGAACGGACACGGTCCAAGTCTGACTGCAAAGCCCTGCCAGAGCTGCTCCCTGAGGGGCAGGAGGCCCCTGAGCAAGGACGGTGCTGGCCCAGCAGCCCAGCAGCCTGCTGGCAATCACAGGGGACACACGAAGGGCCACCTCCCCTGCCCACCAGCCAGCCCTGGAACTTCCACGGTGAGGGCAGGAGGGCAGAGAAACAGGCTCAGGCTCAGTTGTGTCTCCTGTGGGGCCCCGAGGGAGCCTCAGGCCTGGCCCTGCCCTGATGGAGAGTGGGGAGAGATGAAACCTCCCTCAGCACAGCACTGAGCATCCCCCCAGCAGGAGAGCTGGAGCAGAGCTGCTCTCAGCGATTAGCTCCCCACATGTGCTTTATTTCCTGAATTAAAGAGCAGAATTATAATGAGACTTGACGTTAAATTCCATAAAAAGTCAAGCTAATCAGTGACCAAACCTGTAATTGATTCTTTTGCTAGTTCAATACTTAATGCTACATGTTAAGCAATAGGATTTTACAATTTGCTAGCACTTCACTTACAGAGAATTAAGCAATAAAAATCTATTCAGAGTACAAGCAGCAGGAAGGGAGCCACAGCTGCCAATACGTGAACAAGCCAATAAAGTGGCTCAACACTTGCATCAGTATCTTGTTTTTCAGAGTATCTCCCCCCGTTTGAGAGCGAAACCTCTTTAACACGTGCGAGGGAGGTGATGCCGAGGTGGGAATGGCACGGGTGAGGTGCAGGTGGCAGCAGATCCCTGCCAGGCCTGGGGGCAGGAGGGCAGCCTGGGGAGCCCCCCCAGCCCGGGGGACAGGGCTGAGCCCCAGGGGCAGCTGTGCTGGAGCAGAGCCTGGCACCTGAGCCCAGGCACAGCAGAGCTCCAGCCCTGCACAGGGCGGGTGGCACTGCAGGCTGGAGAAATGCTGCTTTTTAGAAAATGGCTTTTTTCCAACTTCTTTTACTGTTTGTTTGATATTATTCAAGGCAAAATTCAGACCAAGGAAACAGCTCCCACAGCCATTTCCATGGACAGGTACCAGAATTCAGTTTCAAACAGTTTATGTTTTAAAATGCAAAGTCACCCACCTCCCTCTTTGCCCAGTTTGCTCACTAAGCTTTCATCCTTTGGGCTTTTCTTCTGTTTCAGCACAAGTCAAATCCTGGTCTGGGAGCCACATGGTGCTTCTGCTGAGTGTTTATCCCCCAGCAGTGACAGCAGAGCCCGGGGCAGATATTCCTGGGAAGGGAACACTGTCACCTGCTGAGCCCCAACAAAACACCCCAGCCTCATCCTGCCATCACCTGCTGCTCTGGCAGGGCTGGGGGCACGGTGGGACTGCAGCAGGCTCCACAACACTTCTGCCTTGGCCCCCAGCTCAGCCAGGCCCCGTGCAGTGTGGCAGGAGAGATGCTCTGGGAACACAATTATTATTGTGAGGGGAAGGGCTGTGCTCCTGGTCTCCGAGGGGGTTCAGCTTCCTGCTACAGTGATTCAGGGAATATTGCTGAGGCAGATGTTATGAATTGCATTGAAGCTCTGGAGCTGCTGCATTAGGCAAACACTTTGATGGTTGTCAAGCCAGCCCCTTGCTGCCAGAGCTGCTCCACATTGCCCAGGGACAGCAGGTGCTCAGCCCTAGACTGCACATCCTCCACAGCTTTTAGCACTGGCCCTGCACATCTGCCCCAGAGCCCACAACAGCTCATCCTGCAGGCCCAGAGCCCCTTTCCTGGGCTCTCTTCCAGGGCATCTTCCAAAGATGTGCAGATGTCCACCCAGTGCCCAGCCACCAGCCCCTGCCTGCAGTGGCTGAGCCAGCATGAGCACCACACTGCTGCTCTTCAGGGAAGCAAGAGCTGAGCAAGGAGAGTTGGATTAGCACCAAACCTGCCTCAGATGTGAGTGCACGGCCCTGCAGAGTCTCCTGCCAACAGACCTAAGCCAGGCACACCATGCTGTAGAGTGGAAATGCTGAAACGTGGCAAGGAAACAGACCTACAGCCTGAGAAAAAGCTTCTGAACAAAAACTTTAGTTAGATCTCATTTTTAATAACGCAGATTAACACTGCCAAGAGATGTGGCTAAGAAAATAAAATTTCTCTGGGCTGGAAGATAACATAGAGAAATCCAGCCCCATCACTGGGCACAGCACGGGGCTGGGGGGCTGTGGCTGCAGGGAGCAGGGACAGGGTGGTGGCACAGCTGAGCCCCAAGGAGCTGCTGTCACCACTGTCAGACTGCAGCAGCACTGCTAGGATGTGGAGATTATATCTTCAAAATATACCTGGCTAAAGGATTCGTGTCTGACAGCTTCAAGTGTTAGACAATTTGTACAGCACAAGAATGTGTCTGAGCACTTGTCACTGCAGACTTGCAGAGGGAGCTGTGGCCACACACTGGGCCTGCCCTGCATCTGTTACAGGTGCATCCATCACCTTCCACTGGCATGGAAATCACTGTGTACCCAGGAGATGTGCTGCTGCCATCTGCACAGCCAGGACACCTGCTCTCAGTGCCCTGTGTGCATCCCTGCCCCTCCACAGCCCTGCTCTGGCTGCTGGCAGGGAAGAAAACCACAGCTTTGGGTGCAAGGCTCCTGCTGCCTCCAGGCCAAGCAGAGGAAGCAACTGGGAATGCAGGTGTCTGTGCAGATGGGAGGAAAGCAATAGCTGTCTGTGCTGAGCCAGGAGCTCTCAGCCCCACACAAAGTCATGGTCTCAGGTCAGTTCTGGTGAGCACTGGAGACTCAGTGCTGCTTCAGCTCTGTTCTTTTGTGCCCAGGCTGGAAGCAAGAGCAGAACCTGAGGGTGTCAGTGTCAGGAGAGGCAGGCACCCCACATGCACCAGCCAGGACCCAGAGAGCTGCAAGCCACCTGAGCATTTCTCCAGATGGGATGCTGGAGGAGCAGCAGGTCCAGCTCCAGCATTACCAGAGCTCAGGACACACACTTGGTGTTTGGGGCTGAGCCTCTGCTCAAATGCATTCCACCCTCCTGTGTCTTTTCCCCTACAACACTGAACACCTCATCACCAGGTGTCTGCCAGAGCCTTCAACCATGGAATTACAATGGCTCTACCTTGACCTTAGGTTTCCCAGAGTGACCATCTCCTGCAGAACACACACTGCAGCTTGGGGGCATTTCTCTGAATCAGCCAACAAAAAGTACAGCCTCAAAATGGGAATCTGCTAATTCACTAGGATGCCTTCCCTGTTTTCAGAGCAGCCT
The DNA here is from genome assembly GCA_016584745.2 of Phylloscopus trochilus trochilus. Taxonomy (NCBI): domain Eukaryota; kingdom Metazoa; phylum Chordata; class Aves; order Passeriformes; family Phylloscopidae; genus Phylloscopus; species Phylloscopus trochilus. The sequence goes on from WQNJ02000011.1 coordinate 17,125,362, forward strand.
CAGCACAAGGCTCCAGGCAAGGCCCTCTCCTGCCCTCAGCACCTCAGGCCACAGGGGATGCTGCAGACATCAGGCTGACCATGCACTTGACCCCAGATGGCTCCAGTAAAGGCTGAGCCCAAAGCTCAACTGCCCCTGCTCCCAGTTCACACCAGCATCCCTCCAGCTACATCTGTCTCTTCCTCCCCCCTGCCTGCAGAAACAGGCACCACCTACAAGGACCCAAACACTTTTAATTCCCCAACTTCTTCCAGAGGATTTAAGAGCTGTTAATCTCAAAACTGAAAAAATCCCTAACCTGGTGTGCTGCAGAGCAGGAGGCAGAGAGGACCCACAGTCCTGTGCAGGGACTGGGCTGGCACAAAGCCCCAGGGCACCATCAGCTGGGAAGCAAAGCATCCCACAGGATGCTCCTCTGTGCCAGAAAACTGACAGCCTTTCAGCAGCCAGGGGAGAGCCAAGACAGAGCCCTGAGTCCCCCAGCCAGGCAGGGGAGCCTGAAAAGCCGTGCCCTGGCTCCCTGGGAGGAGAGAAGCCCCTTGCTTTCCCCACCACTCCCAGGCTGCTCCAGCAGTCGAGAGGCATCTGATCTTCCAGGAGTCTGATCGAGTGAGAATGCCAGTGTCATTACCAAGTTAATTAGAAAAACTCAAATGGAGCTTTAAACATTTTTATAATACATTTGGGCCTTTTTGGCAGGATTATTGCAATCTTTTGGGTTTCCATTTCCCATTAAAGCACTCTCAGTAGCGCACATATAAAAGCCATGTGATCTTGGCTCCTTGCTGCTTTTTTTCCTCCCCCCCCCCCACTTTATTTGGGTGAGATTTATTAAATATTTTAATCAGTTAAATTCTGGCAGCTTAAACATTTTCTTTAATAGCCTTGTTAAATGTGGATTAGATTTAAAATCCTTGCCTCTGAACTCTGAAGCAGCAGTATTTATATGCAATGTTAAAAAAAAATTAAAAGCTTTACAAAGCAGTAATTACTCCTTTGCTGCAGGAGGAGGAGAGATTGACTTTCTAAGTTATTTTTAGGCAAGTTTTCCAGCCTCGCTGTTCCCAGACAATACTACACAAGCATCATTTACTCTTCCTGAAGGATTCCCTTCAAGGAATGCCAAGGTGTGGCATGCCTTGGATGCAAAGCCCACACCACCAGCTTTGGCTTGGTTTTGTGGCACCAGCAGCAGGCAGCAGCCCCTGAGGGGTCCCTGAGCAGGGCAGCTCTCTCCAGGGTGAGTGGTGCCCAGCACTGGCCAGGGGCAGCCCGTGAGGAGGGGCCCCTGTACCTCCCCCTGTGTCAGCTGAGCCCAGCCCTGTACCTGTGCGAGCTGAGCCCAGCCCTGTACCTGTGTGAGCTGAGCCCAGTCTGTACCTGTGTGAGCTGAACCTGTGTGAGCTGAGCCCAGCCTGTACCTGTGTGAGCTGAACCTGTGTGAGCTGAGCCCAGCCTGTACCTGTGTGAGCTGAGCCCAGTCTGTACCTGTGTGAGCTGAGCCAGCCCTGTACCTGTGTGAGCTGAACCTGTGTGAGCTGAGCCCAGCCTGTACCTGTGTGAGCTGAGCCCAGCCTGTACCTGTGTGAGCTGAACCTGTGTGAGCTGAGCCCAGCCCCACGGCGGCCCCGGCTGCTCCCAGGGGTGAGATGGGCAAAGCTGCGGCCCCTGGGCAGGGCAGGGCAGGACAGGACAGGGCAGGGCAGGGCAGAGCAGGGCAGGGCAGGGCAGGGAGGGCAGGGCTGGGCAGGGATGGGCAGGGCAGGGCAGAGCAGGGCAGGACAGGGCAGGGCAGGGCAGGACAGGGCAGGACAGGGCAGGGCAGGACAGGACAGGGCAGGACAGAGCAGGGCAGGGCAGGGCAGGACAGGGCAGGACAGGGCAGGGCAGGACAGGACAGGGCAGGACAGGGCAGGGCAGGGCAGGGCAGGGCAGGACAGGGCAGGGCAGGGCAGGGCTGGGCAGAGCAGGACAGGGCAGAGCAGGGCAGAGCAGAGCAGGACAGGGCAGGGTGAGCCCCAGGCACAGGACAAGGCGTGTCCCAGCAGCTGTGCCCAGGCCAGCGAGGCTGCTCTGGGAGAAGATGGCATTGCTACATGTCCCTCTGGGCTCTGAGGGCAGCTGGATGGTCCAGGGGATCCCAGGGGTGCCCAGAGGAAAGGTGCCAGGCCCGTGGGCAGCACCCTGAGCTCGGGGGAGCAAAAGCCGTGCGAGGGAGGGTGAGTGCCCCAGGCAGCCCCGGGCAGCCCGGCTTCCCCTCCCCTGCAGGAGAGCACAGAGGAGCCCACACTGCCCTGCCTGGGCAGCACTGGAACCCCTCAGCACGGGCTGTGGGAAGGATGAGCTTTGCTGAATATTTCTGAGGAACAGAAGGTACCTTTGGGAGCCTTATTCTGGGTTTTAATGAAGCTTTTTGCCATTGAATGTAAGTCAATTTTCTTGGAGTGATTACCCTATCTCTGGAGGGTATTGTAGGAATAGGTAAGAACTAGAGAGGGACAGGAATAATATCAAGGACTAGAACAATTCTCAAATAAGAAGAGACAGAAAAACAAGGTAGAAACAGAATGAATAAATAATAAATGGTCTTCAAGAGACAGTCTGGGAGCTCCTCTTATCCCACTCTCATAAAACAGAGGAAATATGATGTTGAATTAAAAGATGAAAAAAGAGGTAAACACTTTCCTCATGTGAGCTGTAACAAGTGCATGGGGCTCAGCATGGCACGATCCCAGGCACTCCCCAGGGAGCTCAGCTCTGCCTCACCAGCTGCTGGCCTGGGATGCAGAGGAAGAGCCTGGGATCTGCTGGTGCCTTTGGTCCAGATGACAAACTGGCTCCCTCCTGCAGCAGAGGCATCTCCCTGAGCTGATGAGAAACTCAGAGTTGGGGTGCTCAGGCTGAGGTCCCTGCAGCTGGGATGTGTGGGAAGGACACTCTGCCAGTGCTCTTACATGCCAGTGCTGCCTTCCCACCCTGGGGTGCCAGCTGCCATCCTCTGGATCTGCAGCTGCTCCTGCAGGGACTGTCATGAAGCCACAGGTGAAACACAGGAAAAACAGATTTAAGAAGTGCTAATGCAGGGAGAGGCCATGAGCAGACTCCTCCTGCCTCAGCCAGCTCTCTGAAGCTGGCTCCCAGGGACAGGACTTCAGGCAGCAGAAACTCCTCTCAGTTCTGCACCAGAGAATGAAGACGTTCTCCTTTTAAGATTCACTAAACAACCCAGACTGTATGTTACACACTGCAGAGCTCCTATTTACATACATCCCTGCAAGAACCACGGTGCTGGTTATGAATTATTTAGCATGATGCACTCTCACACCAGCCCTGCCTGCTCTGTGGCCTCCTCTCAATTAGGCCTTTGTGGCAGAGGGGTCAGTAATAGCAGGTCACTTAACTGTAAATAAAAATGACACTGGGAGATATGCTGGAGTATTTATTTGTACTGTTGTATCACTGCAAAACTGTGTTCATGGGGATCAGCTCCTCACGTTTACTTGTCATGCAAAGAATGTGTTTAGCAAAATGCACCTGACACAGTTTGCACCCGGCAGATGTGGCTGTGCCTGCTGCCCTGGCTGGGCCTGGAGCTGCTCACCCTGCCCAGGGCAGCCAGGCACTGCACCCAGGCTCAGGACAGGCACTGGGAAGGCATGGGAGAGCTGCCAGGAGCAGTGTGCTGACAGTCAGTTTGGTTTGTCAATTCATTTGGCTTTCAAAAGGACAGTGTTTTAAGAAGTTTTGGTGCTTTTCCACCTGGTGCCTTTAATGTTCTTAAAAAGAACAAATTCAGTAAGGATGTTAAGTTCTTCATTCTGGACCAAATTAAACACTTCCCCATACAAAAAGGCTGCCCTTTGTTCTGTGTTTTATGGCACTCTGTGCTTTGAAGAAGTTTTTGAAAAGTCATTTAACGTCAAGCCAATGTTTCTGGGCTTTTGGAGCTGCAAGCAAATAGAAAAAGGAGGTTTTTACCCCACTCTCCAGGAAGCTCTCTCCCAGCTGGCAGCTCCTCCTCCCCCTCTGCCTGGCACCCTCCACCCATCCCACCTGCCAATCCCCACCAGCACAGCTGCCCTGCAGCTTGCTGCTGCTGCCTGGCACAGGGCCATGGCCCTGGGGACAGTGGGGACCCTGCACCTGCAGCCAGGCAAGGATCACACTGGCCTTGGTCTGCAACAGTCCACAAATTCATCTGCCATCAGAGGGGTCAACCTACATCAAAAATTCCCTGCTGCCTAGAGGATCTCCACTGTCAGCAGGTGATGCTCCTGGGATCATCCTCGGTGCAGGGGGATGGAGAGGAGCGTGGGAGGGGGGTCCCCAGCAGCCAGCATGCCCCTGTGGAGATGTCCCCCAGGTCCCTTGTCCCCAGAGGATGCAGCCAGCCCAGCCTCGCTTTTCTCTGTGCCTTTGCAAAAGGTTCTTAATCCTAAATCCCATGGAGGGACAGCAGCATCATCTCCCTCCAGAATGCCAGGATTGGCTGCTGCTCCCTCCTAGGCCTGGCAGGATGGGGCAGTGGGCCTGGGGGCTGCCCTACCCCTGTGGGACAGGGCTGGGATCCTCCACATCCAGCAGCAGCCCCTTCCCAGTGCTTCCCAGGAACTGTTATTAGCTCAGTATGGGAGGTGATAATAACAAGCCATTAATGGGAATCTGTTTGAGTGCCACTGTGTGGCAAGATCATAAATTAATGGTCGTTTCATTTATTGTCATTTTATCCATAACGAGATGCTGATTTTCCTCCTGGGATGATGAAATTGATCTGTAAGAACCATAAATCCTCCCCCGTGGTGTGGCTGGAGCAAGGTGCTGGATGAGCAGGCTCATGGCAGGGATGGGGAAGCTCATGAATCACACGGTGGCAGGAGGAGAGGGCAGCTGTGCTGTGGGAGCTGGCACCACCCTGGCTCCTGTGCCAGAGCACTCTGCAGGCTGACAGTGAGCTGGTCCAGGCATCAGATCAGGAAGATCCAAATAGCTCTCAGTGGCTTGTATTTTCTGTTAATGGAAAATAGTTTTTTAAAGGCAAACCAGAATGGTCCAGGACACTCCATCATCTTCACCCCACCAGGGGTGTCCCAGACAGGTGCTGCCCAGCCCACCTGTGCACCAGCAGCTCAGGATCAGCCAGGAAGAGCATTGAGGGCTTCTGTAGCCTTCACCTGGAGCACAAACCAAAAACACATTGAAAATTTATAGCACGCACTGAGCTGACATGCTTCCTTTGCTTCGTGTTCCCTGCTGCTCCCAGGACCCCCAGCCAAGCACCTTCACTCAGTGGACAAGCCTGGCTTCACAGTAGTGACTGCCTGGAAATAAAAATGAAGACAAGAAATTTCTCATAATTATGTTTTAAATGGGAAAAGGAATTAGAGCTCTTAGGGTGACGAGTGCCCTCCTCACCCTGCTGCAGAAGCACCAGCAGACCTGGCTCTGTCCTGCCCGTGCCCAGGTGCTGCCACAGGGCCCTGACCCACTGTCACTGTCCTGGTCACACACTGTCACTGTCCTGGTCACACACTGTCACTGTCCTGGTCACACGGGTGGGACCCCGGCTCTTGCACCTCTCCAGTGCTTGAGCCACCTGATGCCTGTTGGAGCCTCACTCCAGCAACTCCCCTTTCCCTCTCCTGACCCTGCTCTCCCCTTCATAAAATGAGACACCCTTGCCAGGCTCAGGGCAGGATGTGGCACCAGGGCTGGCAGAGTTCCCTACCTGGGAGAGTTCCCTACCAGAGAGTTCCCTACCCAGAGGGATCCCTCAGCAGAGAAGGACAGTGGGGAGGAGACCCCTGGGAGGCTCTGCAAACCAGCACCTCCTGCAGCAAGGTGTTCAGAAGGCCTTACAGCTATCTGGGCTTTCTCCTTGTGTAACTCAGCAGAGATATAATTTTAAATATAGCTATTTTTCTCAGATATGAGAAATATTAACTGGCCAAACTTCGCTGTGGCTGTCACCATCCTTTTAGCAGTGTGATTGCCAGCAGGGATTTATTGTCCTCCCAGCACCTGGGTTATTTGAGGTTTGCTTTGCTGCAGGGGCAGGGCAACAATAAATTTCCTTCTCCTCTGGAACATGCTCTAACCTCTCGTTTTCTAATAAAGCGTTAAACCTTGGAGCAACCACACTGGCCTGGTGCTGGAGAGGAGTGGAGCTCCAGCTAAGCCAAGGAACTGCCTGTTGTGGGCAGGAGGGCACCCTGGGGGCCAGGACGTCTCTTCCCGCTGTGGCTGTCGTGAATTCCGGGTTCCTTTTCCAGGGAGAGCCCCTCCCGGGCAGAGGCTGTGTCCCACCTGTCCCCAGCAGCCACACCCAGCAGAGAGTGCAGAGCAGGTCCCTGCCCAGAGGGATTCCCTGCAGGCATCGAGGGAGGGTGTGCAGGAGAACCCACCCAGCCTGCCCCGGACAGAAGGGAGCAGCCCAGGGAGATCCCCCACCCCACAAAGGCTGTGTCCCCCGGTCTGCCCCCTGCCCAGCCCAGCCACCCTCCCTCAGCACAGCAGGCCAGAGCCCGGGCAGTGCTGGAGGGGCTGCAGGAGCTGCTGGCAGCACTGAGCTCAGCACCAGCACAGGGCTTGGGCTGTGCAAAGGCTCCCAGCCAGCAGCCTACCACCCTCACCATTCCCATCCCCACCACCCTCACCATTCCCATCCCCACCACCCTCACCATTCCCATCCCCACCACCCTCACCATTCCCATCCCTACCACCCTCACCATTCCCATCCCCACCACCCTCACCATTCCCAGCCCCTCCTGCCCCTACAGGGCTGCAGGAGGGGCTGGTGGGGCAGAGGGATGATGGGTGGGTGGGTGCATCTGCTGCTGGTCCATCCCAGAGCCAGAGGTGGTGCAGCACCAGGTTCCACTGGCTGAGCTGGCTGCTGAGTTATGGCAAGGGGCCGTGGTGTGGAGATACAGTTTTTCCAATATATTCTGTTTGGATTGGCAAGTTGGTCTCACTCTTTCTCAACTGACTGATAAAGCACTAGACAGGGGATTAGTCCTCTTGGAAGCTAAAGAAAGAGGTAATTTGGGTTGTTTATAGCCTGCAGGGGTAGAATCAAAATGTACAATACTGAGAGAGTCAAACTTTTACAGCGTATGGCAGAGCCATAACTCAGAGCAAGTATCACACATTACAGTCCTGTGAAATGCATTCCCGTGACAAAAGGCTGGAAAGGCAGAAAGAATGAGAGGAATTAATCTGTTCTTGGGACAAATATTGTAATGAAGACAGGAAATGCCAAGCAAACTAACCCCTCCTTGTTCAGTGTTGGAATTGCAGTGTTTAGCCCAGAAGTCCTGGCTCTGTGCTTTGGGCAGCACTGGAAACAGCCCCAGCCTCAGCATCTCTGCGGTGTGGGCAGAGGGGAACCCCAGCCTGACCTTGGCTTTTCTGCACTAAAGGAGTAACAGCTTTCCCTCAACTGGGTTTTGCTGGATTTCCAGAGCTATTAAATCTAATTGCTGAGATAGAGTTATAAAATTATAATTTTAACCATGCAATTTAGATGGAGTAACCGGTCGCCTATTTCTGTGATTATCCCTGATTATTAAATGAACAGCTGCCTCCAAATATGTTTGCAACAAACTAATTCAATGAGTGCATGTGCCTGAATATTCATAGCCCTCATTCGCGGCACAGACTTTTTCACTGTGACTTTAAAAGTTAATTTATCCTGGCAGTTTAAATAAATCCACTTCCATCAGCCTTGGTTCAAGCTCCAGACTTTGACACGGAGTTTGGCAGCGGGGAAGGTGTCCCAGCCCTGCACAGACACCAGCCCCAGCCTCAGTTCCAGGCTTCTCCCGCGTCTTGTTTGCGGGTTTGACAGCTCCTCTCTGCACAGAGCTAACACGCTGTGACACTCCACAGTCTGTTTGGCTTAGCTTTTCCACTAAAATTTGCAACCATGCCAAGCAGTCAGGAAATCACCCTCCCTCCCCAGGCCCTGGAATTCGGGTACAGCTGGCGGGCACGGCAGCAGCCGGAGCTCCCCGGCGGCCGGGCCAGGGCCGGCTGAGGAACGGCTCCCAGAGCCATCCTGGGATCAGGGATTTCATTTCCCTCCTTGCAGAGGAGGTGCCTTGCATTGCCACCAGCCAGAGCGAGGGCGGAGGGGCCGGGAGCCCCCCAGGAAGCCAGAACTGTTTCCAGCCTGCAGTGCCAGGGGTGGAACTCTGGGGCACCACAACTCTGGGGGCAGAAGAAGGCAATGGGACAAGGGGCAAGTGCCCTTTGGCACCTGGCTGCTTTGGCCAGGGGCAGACAGCACAGCCTGGGACAGAGCTGTCTCAGGGTCTGGCTCCCCATGGGATAAATGCTACTGTCCCCAGCCTGGCCTGTGAGAACATTAAATGGAATTCTTGGACTTAAATCTCTGTGCACTCTTCAGAGTCAGCTGCACTGCTACTGACCACAGGAGCATTTTAATAACAGCCACAGCATGATACAGACTGCTTAGAAACCCAAAAGTACTGCCTGAGTGCCCAAGAATAGTTATTTCATCTGATGCTGCTCGAATCACGAAGCTCTGGAGTTGTCCCTGGGGTCTTCCAGCCACAGTGGCAGCAGGCAGCCTCTGGACCCCTCAGAAACCTCCTGCACTTGGGAATGTGCTAGGCTTTACATACTTACTGGAGAGAAACAGCAGCTGCTCGGGAGGCAAGCTCAGCTCCCAGGACACATTTCTGAGGTGCCTATTAGGCAAATGCTAACAGCACATGCCTGGGTTCTCCAGGCAATCCATCCATGCTGCCCCCCTGGAAGATCAGCAGCCGCTCCACTGGAACAGGCACGCACCAGCCTGGAACACCAAGCCTAGCTGGGGCAGTGACTTGTGCAACCTCTGAGTGCAGCAGCTTCCTCACATCCCCACTGACACGTCCTTTGGCAAGCAACCACCATTAAAGAAAGGTCTGTTTAAAGCTTTTATTAAAAATCCAAGGAAAAAAAAAAAGAAAGAAAAATCTGTTAAAGCATTTGAAATGTAAAGTAGGGCTTTCATTTCAACAGCATCCCTGCTGCCTTTTGTCTCTTCCTGTATAGAGGTTTCACAAAAAGATCCACAGTTTGACAGATGTTCAGATAATATTAAAGAGGGCAACATCTGATTGTGGGGGAAAAGAAACAGTTCAGCTGAGCCAGGCCAGAGCTGTTGGACTGTGGCTGGCTGTTCTGCAGAACCAAACACCCACAGGAGGGAGGGCTCAGAGTGGCCTGGCAGCCTCTGCTAGAGAGAGGAGCCCATTCCACAGCCTTCCCAGCTCCTCCAGCCCAGCCTGTCTTCCCAGGGGACATCCTCCACCAGTGTGTCCTGGGACCCCCAGGGACAGGGGCCTGGGTCTGGCTGGGGTCCCCCACCTCTGCAGGTCCCACAGCTCAGACAGTGCTGCCTCCCCAGGTGTTCTGAGGGTGCCTGTCCCCGGCTGCTGAGGCTGCATCACTTGGGCTGTTTGTGATGAGTGGGCACAGGGACAGGCACCTGCTCCAAGAGATTGCCCTGTTGCTGAGCTCTGCTCATCCCAGGCATCACCTAAGGAAACTTCCAAGGATCCACATGAAAACTCATCCCTGTGTAGCAGTCCCTTTGGGAGAAACCAAACTTCTCCTCAGCCCCTGCATGGCAGCTCTCAGCCCTGTGCCCCTGCTCTGTGGGGTTGTCCCCATGGGCAGGGCAGGAGCAGGCCCTGCCCTGGGACCAGGGGCTTTGGGTCCCTGCCCTGGGAGCGAGGTTCAGCAGCTGGGGAGGCAGGAACAGGCACCAAGGAGCAGCTCCTGCTGTTTTAACAAGGAACAATAGATTAGAAAGCTAGTTAAAAATTCATCCAGGAGAGGCAGAGTTTCCCAAGCATATCAGAGTTAATATTTATAAAGGGGATTGTTGCTCAGTCTCAATTATCCTAAAAGCTTGGTACAACTGATGCATTGGAGAAACCACGAACACAGACATGTCAAGGGAAAACCATTCCCTGTGACCGCTAACAAAATGCAATCAGATCTGCAGCATGTGGAGCCAATTGATTTTCAACAAGTCCTACAATGTAAACAAATGATTGATTCTCAGCATTTTCATTTCTGAGTGAGCAGCCAGACACCTCTCCAGCTCCTGGTGCAGGTGGGGCCGGAGGTAAACGTGGCTGCAGTGGGGCAGCTGCAGCACTTTCATCACCAGAGAACAGCAGGAGCTTCAATTTTTGTTTCCCCAGCCCCTTAAGGAGCCACTAAATAATGAACAATTCCTCATGTTAGCAGCCCCTGATCATGTGAAATCCTCCTGCTGCCAGTGGTCATGTCAGACCACATTCTGCCTTCAATGGGATCAGGAGTTTTTTATTGCTTTTTGCATTTTGCATCCTCTGATGTCTCCAGCTTTGCTCTGATTTACTCGAGACAGATGAGACAGGAATACCTCCAAGAGCTTTGTCTCTCTCTGCCAGTGGCTGCAGCAGTGCTCTGGTGTGTGTCTGTGCAGTGGTGCTCAGATGGCTGCCCTCTCCCTGTGGAACCAATAACCCAAACTCCACTGCCCCACCATGCCCCAGGCGTGTCAAATGAAACCTCCACACAGCACAGCCAGACTGCCAATATCAGCACCAGTCCCTGGGCAGGGTGGGCACCCAGGAGCTGCAGCTGCAGCTGCCAGGGCAGCACCCAACCCCAGCAGTGGAGCCACGGCACCCCGGGGTGTCAGCCACTGGCACAGCTCCTTTCCCCCTGTTCATGCCCCTGGCTGGCCCCTCCAAAGGGTTTTGGTGCCATGGAGGCAGCAGTGCAGGGCACTCCGTGCTCCCCCACCCTGCAAGCCCTACTGGAGCGCTGTTAGGATTACTGATGGAGGGGAAAAGTCACATCTCCATGAACTGTGATAATGATTGCAGCAATAGGTATAAAACTGCATTTCCAGAGCTCTGCCACCTGCCTGTTCCTGCCTTGTGTGCAGAGTGATGAGGTGTCTGGTGCTTCTGCAGCACAGGGTCCCCAGGGAGGGGGAGCCACTGCCCATTCCCAGAGACCCTGGGAGCAAGGGCCTGGAGCTCTGCTCTCCCCAAGGTGCCAGCCACCCTACAACAGAGCAGAGAGCTGCCCTCGGGCTGGGGGCCTGCAGACAGCCATGGCTGGGTATGCAGTTCCTTCCCAGCAGAGCAGGAACACCGTGGGGCTGCTGCCCTGGATGTCCCTCTTGGGCTACAGCTGCCCTCTGGCCACAGAACCGAGTCCTTCCCAGAACAGCTTCCTCTTTCCAGAACTCTCTGGGGCTGGGCATTCAGGACCCCCGGGGGGTCCCAGAGGTGGCAGGGCTGTGGGGTGGCAGAGCTGTAGGGTGGCAGGGCTGTGGGGTGGCAGAGCTGTAGGGTGGCAGGGCTGTGGGGTGGCAGAGCTGTGGGGTGGCAGGGCTGTGGGGTGGCAGGGCTGTGGAGTGGCAGGGCTGTGGGGTGGCAGAGCTGTGGGGTGGCAGGGCTGTGGGGTGGCTGTGGGTTTGTTTCCCCAGTGGTGTATGAGGTGGGACAGGCTGTGGGGAGGGCTGGGGGTGCCTGTGGCTCCCTGCCCGCTCCTGGCGCCGGGGGCTGGCACCGCTCCCGTGAGTGGGTGCAAATTCTGCCTGAAACACAAACAAAGGAGGAGGCTTGCGTGGGCACTGACAGATTCCTGTGCATAGAGGGACTCCGCCAGGGCCAGGAGTGTTTCTGTTTAAAATTAAAACAGTCTTTTCAAAGCAAATTAAAACTCATGAAAGCAACCATGAACATCTGTGATCTCCTCACAAAGGCCTTCCTGGCTATTTTAGAAATTACCCTGTGCCCATTATAGTATCAGTATAATTCTGCCTCTTTATTTCAAGCTTGCAAGATATTTGTATTTCAAATAATTTTTACATAGTTCAAATGTGAATCACAGGCTGGTTTTTCTGCTTATGTATTAATTGCATGTGTGTGTCCAGCGCTAAGCCTTATTGCCATGTAATTTGTACAACGTAATTAACCATGTAGAAACCATATTACGTTGTGTTTGGAAGTGTTACATCCAGTTAATCTAATTGACTAATAACATGTTTTCATTTAGCAGCACGTACTGTATTTCCAGTGATTGAATTAATGTCATGTTAACGGCTGCTTTTTGCAACAACATTTGGCATAAATTGCATTAAAAATTGATGTTCGTACAAATGTATTTTGAATACAGCTCAGCATGTGGCCTGGGAAAACACTCCTGCTGTTTATTAAATCAGCTCCAGTTACCAGTGCCCTCCGAGGCCCAGCACTGCTGCCCTGCCCGTGCACTGGGACCCCCGGGAGCACTGCCCCCCGTCCTGCCCCAGCTCTGAGCCACTCCAGCTGTGATGCAGGTTCCTTCCAGCTCCTCGGGCTGCCAGTGCCCAGGGTCACAGCTTTACTGCCCGGGCTCTTGTGATGCATTTTAACAGGACTCTCTGTTGATGAGATTGTGGTGGGCAAGCTCCAGGCAGGTGCTGGCAGAGGCAGACCCAGGGGCAGCAGCAGCCATGCCCGTGGTGAGCCCCATGGCTGCCCCAGCACAGGATGCTCCACAGCCACCTCCTTCCCTCCCATCCATGGGCACAGGTGGTCCCCAGGGAGGTGCAGCCAGGGGACTCTTGCTCCCCTTGATCTGCTGTGAAACAGCTGCAAGTGCAATGCCCAGAGCACTCCCCACATCTGCCCCCTCTGGAGGGGCCAGGGGAACGGGCACGGGCAAGGCCAGTGCACACAGCCAGGCCAGGGTGTCCAAGTCTGCAGCCACAAACCCAGTGAAGGAGCCCAAGCCTCTCCCTGTTTCTCTTTGGCAGATTAAAAATCCTGATTTTTTTTTATTCTATACCCATCAGTGTATTCTGTTTCTGCTGGGATGGAGGGAGTTGGTTTAAGATACTTGTGAAAGCAAAGCTAAAAAAGAACAGGAAAATTGTTAGTTGTGGTGGCACTTGTCCAAAGCCAGTAAAGCAGGAAAACAAGGCACAGATATATTTGGGCTGATGGCAGCTTGGTGCCCTGTCTCCTCACAGACATTTTCCTTGCCATTGCAAAACCGCATTTTCCCCACCTCTGTCAGCACCACCCTGGTAAACCTGGTGAAAGACACCACAAGTGGTCTGTGAGCCAGGGAGGGTTCACAGCTTTGTGGGGGAGAAAGTTTCCCTTCCTTGGTTTGCTGTCTCCTTTGCAGGCTGTACAGGCTCCAGCCTCCATCCCCCCTGCAGTGGCTGCTGATCGGGGTGAGCATCCTGAGCAGGGGGACTTGCTGCAACTCCATCGCTGCAACTCCATCGCTGCAACTCCATCGCTGCTGCCCACACGCAGCTGGAACCCCACGGCACCCAGGGCCCGTGTGAGCAGAGAGAGCCCGAGCAGAGCCAGGGCAGAGCCAGGGCAGAGCCAGGGCAGCAGAGCCAGGGCAGCAGAGCCAGGGCAGAGCCAGGGCAGAGCCAGGGCAGCAGAGCCAGGGCAGTGCCAGGGCAGCAGAGCCAGGGCAGCAGCGCCCTGCAGATCCTGCGGGGATGGGGGAGCCGCGGTGCGGGGCAGCGCCGGGCACACGGAATTGCCTTCACCTCCCCAAACGGGGCAGCCGTGGGCTGCAGTTCAGCCTTCAGCCAGGAATGCTGCTCCCAGGAGCCATCTCTGTGGGTTTCAAAGGCAAAACACGGACTCAAGCTCCACCCTGGAATCAGCACAAAGAGGAGTGACAGCCTTGACTCATGGCAGTGTACCCTCATTGCACCCCAGTGTGTTATTGCATCCCACCAAAGATCTCTGAGAAACAAAACCATAACCAGAAAGAAGCTTAAATCACAGAACCTCAGAGCAATTAAAAGTCATGTTCATACAGAGCCATTAGTGCTGATTCTCACACTCTTTACATAGGAGCAGAACATAATAATCATTTCCAATTAAATTATGCTTCTCCAAGGTGCATTAACCACTTTTATCCATCCGATTAATTGGATGCATCTTGCTGCATGGAGCAGTTACACCACTCCAGAGGGAAAGCAGACAGTTAATAATACCTGCTGCTGTGGTGCTAATGCAGGAACACTCTGCTGTCAAACCCAGGGGCACATTCACTGCAAACTGTCCACCCAACACAGCTCTGTGCTCCCTGCTCCTGTGCCATCTGTGCTCTGTTCACTCCTGTGGTGTGACAAGGGGATGCTCCAGTGCCTGGCCCTCACACCAGCACTTGGATCTTGTGTTCCCTTCCTCCCAGGACATGGCACCTGGCAGTTCTGTGGAGAGTAGTGGCTTCTGTGAGGAAATTGCAGAGGGTCCAATTTGTGCAGGAATGCTGACCTGCTGCCATGACCCAGGGGTGAGAGTTTAGTTATTTGAGAGGGATGTGTGTTTCCATGTAAATTCTTTGGGCAGTCAATTCTTCAGGCTCCTCCGTGAGACACAAAGGCAGATTCCTCACATGCAGCAGAAGTGATGTTTGTGCAACACAGCAGCAGCAGCAGCAGCAGGGCAGCATGTATCTGAAACACAGTGAATGGGACACCCAGATGTGTGTGGTGGCCTGAGTGTGTCTGCAGAAAATTCACAGACACGAGGGTTTGAGGATGGAGCCCCAAGGTGCCTTCCCACAAAGAGGTAAGAAGAGATCTTTAAAAGAATTGCCTGCTGACCTTGGGGCTTTGTAAATCAGGTCACTACAGTTCCATGAGCCCTACCCCCTTCTCATGATAGAAGTTCCTCTGTGGGAGCAACCACCTGGACATCCCTTGGGGTCTGAAGTAATTGCCCTGTGATAGGAGGCAGTGCAAGCATGGAAAGAGCCAGGTGCACCCAGAGCAATGCACACAGGGACCCCAGGCAGTGACACTGGGGAACAGTGGAACCGGGTGGGCACTGGAACATCACCAGGGTCCCTAAAGCAGAAACACTTTGAAATGAGCAGGAATGGGACAGAGACAGCCCAGGTGTGAGAGGCAGAGGTCTTTTCCAGGAGGCCTGGTGAGTCTCTGAGCTGCCCTGGAGGGGAGGTGTTGGGATGGCAGAGGTGTGTGTGTGTGTGTGTGCGTGTGTGTGTGTGTGCTGCCCGTGCCCGTGCCCACGCTGCAGGGACAGCAGCATTCCCACTCGTTCTCTCTGCAGGCATGGATAACATACCCTCCGGAGCATGCAGTTATCAAAATGTTATAAATTGCTGCCTTTTAAATAGTGTGGTAATTTGCTAGTCCATTACAGGAGGAGTTGTAGGATGCAAGGAGCACGCTATGAAAAATTAAGCCTTCTGCGTCAGTGCTGACCTCCGCAGCTGGGGCGCTCTCAGAGCTGCTCCACGATGCCTGCCTGCCCTGAGCAATTAGCCGGCCGTCAGCACTCCTCAGCGTGTCACCGTGCCCCAGAGGCCGGCAGTTCCCTTCCCGAGCCCCTCTCGGCGGAGGTTCAGCCCCGCAGGGAAGCACAGCGGCTCCGGCGGCGCCTCTGCTGCTGTAATCAGCGCAGCCGGACAGCCAGCGGCACCACCGCATGCACTGCAGCACTCTCATTCCCGGAATGCCTCCTCAGCCCGGGGAACAGTCCTCTCCTGTGAGCAGCAGTGTTCTCAGCGGCACTGCTGCTCCCCATCCGAAGGCAGCCTGCTCTAGCACGGCAGCGCTGCAGCTTCCCCAAGCACCCAAGTGTTGCTCTGGGGCTGGGGGAGCTGTGCTCCCCATTAGGGTCCTGCTGCCAAATTCAGCTGGACACCCAGCTCACACCAGGAGAATTATGCTCATTATGCCAGTTTTGTGCAAGGCGAAGGGATATTTCTCCTAACCCACGTTTAGCTTCTCGGCATAAATCCCTCTGAAGATAAACTTCCTCTTCATTTTATGTGCTTAGATATTTTCTCACAAGTTGCAGGTGAAATCCATGTCCTGGCACACACATAAAAGCAAATGCAGGAGGGATGTATCCTGGCAATATACGCATCATCCCTGGAGATAAATATTTTCTTGCTGGGGAGGAAATGCACAAACACCAACTACTATTTTTTCTCTATATATATACACCTTTCAGGACAAAAATAAACATGTGAACACAGGACATGCTATTCCCAGGCTTTCTGCCCAGCACCAAGGTGACAACCAGCAGTTCAGAGGAAGCTTGCACACAAGTTACGCTCAGCCAGCTCATTAAAAACACATCAGGGAAGCTCCAGTACCCTGGGAACCCCAGAAGCAGTTTCTGATCCTATCACACACACAAAACACACGGGCTGCTGCCATTCTGCTCTAGCAAAACCCCTCAAACCGGGAAATGCAGGAATGGGCGTCAACAACACAGGGTCAGAGGCTGGCACAGCCCGGCAGGGATCCTCAGGCCCCCACCCAGCAGCTCGGGCACACAGTGCACCCGCTCTCCCAAGGATGAGCCAACACTTCCACCACGGCTGCCTGTCCTGGTCCCTCTGTCCTCACAGGACAGCTGTGAGCCAGGCCAGGCTCTCACTGCTTTGCATCCTCCACATCCCATTCCTCACAGCAGCACCAGCAGGAACTTTGTGGGAATGTGAATATGAATTGCTTTGACCTCACTTAGTCTGATATGGTAGAGTATTAAATCTCTATTTTTCAAGCATTAAGCCTGTGTAATAGAAGGATGCTGTGAGCAATTTGCAGTAAGATGAAGGGATATTACTGTCCTGGGAGACAGACAATCCAACCACATCCACAAATTGATAACAGAGATAGTGGCTTAGGTTCAAGCTAGCTATTAATTAAGGGCATGTTTTATGTGGAAGACAATACCAGCTTACACCGGCAGGTACTCGCTGGCCTCCTCTCCCCCGCGGTGAGCGGCGCTCCCGGAGCTGGAGCGCAGCCAGGCGGGTTCATACCTTGCTGAACCACAGTTCACACGTGTACATTTGAATCTCTGACAGGTAAAATTAATTTCTCAAGCCTTTAGCCTTCGCAGCTGGGAGAGCGGCTGCGGGAGCCGGCGCTCCCCGCAGGGACAGCCAGGGGCTGGGCCAGCCCGGGGGTGCCGGGGGCTCTCAGGGCTCCGCTGCTAACGAGCACGAACCATGTCCCGAGCAATTCCTCTGCCCTCAGAACGCACTGCCTCCTTAGCTGGCTGATCCGCAGCTCTTAGCAAAGAGATGCAGTATCAGTTTCCCTCCTCTCATCCCGGCAGTGCAGCATCCCTCTCGGCTGTTACCCCTCTCCCACTCCTGCCCTCAGCAGGCTCGCTTCCTAGCCCCTGTGGCAGGACTCTCATCTCACATCCACTGATTAATTTAGGATGATTATGCAGCCACTAATTTTGTCCAAATTACTAACAGAATATTATCCTTTTACAATCCTCTGCTCCTCGCCCTAGAATTTAGCAGCAAGCCTGCAGGATGCCCTGAGAGCTGCCCCCCATGGTGGCACAAAAGAGGCAGCACGGCTGCAGCTTTGCTCAGCCAGCCCCCTCCCCAGCCTCAGACAGGTTTCCTGAGCAGGGCAAGCCCATCCAGGGACATTCACCCTTGGGAGTTCACAGCACCCACGGCACAAGGTGAAATACTACAGAGGGCAAGAACCAAGAGACCCCGGCCAGTATCCCTGGAGCCTGTGCAGCTGATGGAGCCAAGGCAGATGCTGAGCACCAGCAGTGCCAGGTGTCCAGGTGCTCTTCTGGAGAGGGTCTTCCCAGCAGGAAGCTGCAGAGCCAAACAGCCATGGAGGGATGGATGTAATACTGGAGAAATGAACAAGGAAGTCGTGTGTCATGAATAAATTAAAGCCTCCCATTTTATGGACAGACACCCATGGAAAAGAACACAGATAAACCAGGGGGCTGGTCTGGGGGGACAGGAGAGGTTTATTTGTTTTCAGATGAGACTAGAGAACAGCTGGAGGTTTGATGAGGTGGCAAGAACAGGAGATGGCTCCAGGCTCCTGCCAACACATCAGAGCCCCTGTGCTGGGCCACAGGCAGGTCACACACACCTTTCTGGAAAACTGTGTTCAGAGGTGGGGGAACTCTTGGCAGGAAGCATCAACCCCTACAAACCATGACAGCTGCCTTCAGGCTCTCCTGATAAAGTGTCTCCTGGCCACTGGTCCCCAGAGACGTCTGTCAGACCTGGGGTATGTCCATGAGCTGCCCAGGAGCACAGCAAGGACAGGCAGGGACCTGGGTAGGGGCTGTTGGAGAGGGGTCTGCTGGTCAATGGTGAGAAATGGAAAAATGAACAAAACAAAGGGAAAGAAGGACAAGTTGGAAGTCAGGCCACTGAGGATGAAAGGAACAGCCCTCACAGCAGGAGAGTTCACAGCTGCAGACATATCTGGCCCCAGGTTCACCCTCTCTGCAGGGTCTCCTTTAAAAGCTCGATGCAAATGTCCTCATGAAGCCAAACCCTGTCCTGGGCTGAAGTGACTCTGTGCCCAGCAAGTGTGGGAAGGTGTGTGCCTTTGCACACCCAGCCCCTGCAGCCACATGCCAGCACTCTCTGGAGCCAGGATCTGTCCCTGCCATTCCAGCATCCCAGGCTGCCTGCTGCAACCCAGCTGCATGTCTCATCTTGGGTGAGAAATTTCTCTTTATACCAGGCTGTCTATTCAAGTCATAAAAATAGGCTTTTTTTCCTTCTGTAAGTGCAACACTTTTCATATTTTTACTTCCAGCTGTCTAGATAGTATTTCACTTTTTTCATTTCTAGTACTCGCTCTCAGTTATTTAATGTGAATTTCTAGGGCATGGTGCCCTTAGCAGACATCAGAGCAATATAACACAAGGAATCAGATATATACTGTTCTAGGAGAAGGCAGGAACAAAAAGACAAACTAGGCTCTTAATACATATGGTGCTTTTGATTCATGGAATATAGAAAATTGTATTTGATTATATCTGTAATGGATCCTCATAACTTTAGATTAGGGTTATGCTGATGGCCCAACTAATGGACAGTTTATTGCAGGAATAGATTTCATCCTATCATATTTTTTCCCTGTATCAATTACTTGGAATGTTTAAATGTCTCATTTCTGTGGATGTTTATTGCTTAATTTTCCTTTCTAAGAAAAGGCTACACAATGCCCTGGTGCTTCTCTTCTAAGGGGCAAGGAACTACAGGGTTGTGCTCCTGGAGCCCAGAAATTCCCTTCAACTCTGGCTGCACAGGCCAGGAGATCCACTCTGGAGGTTCAGAGCTGCTGGCACCACTGTGACACTCAGCTGTGAGGGAGCACAGCCAAAGTTCCCTTAGCAGACATGTGATGCTATTGGGAAAAAATTAAAAATTAAAAGACTTATTAAATTAACCTGTCTCAAAAGCCAAAGGGCTGCGTGGGATTGCTGCCACAAAGTCAGCAGCAGAGCTGATGATAAGAGAGTTTGGAATTAGAGATGGTTTGGTGGACAGAATCTCATTTGCAGTCAATTGAAACAGCAATATTATCAATAACAACAAGAGTAACAATAATATAATAATTAGTATTTCAACAACAATTAATAAAAATAATATTATTAAACCCTGAAGAGAAATGCTTGTTTCCCAGTAAAGAGTTTTGAGGCACCAGAGATGTTACCTATTGATCCCAGAGCCAGAAGGCAAAGAGGATAGTGGGTTTTTGATTTTTTCTTTTTACTTTGCCTAGCTGTAACCACACCCGAAATCCTATCAAAAAAACCCCCAAAAAAACCTAAACCCAAAACCAAAACCAAAAACAAAAACAAAAACAAAAAAAAACACCCCCAAAACAAAACAAAAAAAACCCCACCTGAAACAAGCAAACAAACAAAAAGCCCTAAAGAAATATAAAACCCCCCAAAACATAAACAACTTTTAAGCAAAGAACAGTAACAGAAAGTTCCCACACTACAAAAAAACCCCAACAACCAAGTAACAATGGAAACACAAACAAACAACCCCCAAGGCCCAACAAAACAAACTTGCAGGGAAATATACCCCGTCCATCCGATTTCAAACGCAGCTGCCTGCCAGCGGTGCCTCCCGAGTGCCTCAGTGCTTTGCCTGACCCCAGTGTGCCTCAGTGTGCCTCAGTGTGCCTCAGTGTGCCCCGCTGCGCTGCCAGCCCCGCAGGGACAGGAGCAGAGAGCCCGCTCAGGGACAGGAGCAGCGAGCCCGGTCAGGGACAGGAGCAGCGAGCCCGCTCAGGGACAGGCGCTGAGCATCTCTCAGGGCCGCTGCCATCGGAGGGAGCACAGCGGCACATCCCAAAGGGCTGCACATTCCCAAACGGCAATTCTCACTTTTTTTTTTATCTTTGAGCTGAACTCCTCCGTGTGCCCTGCGTGCTGAGAGGAGGGCGCTGGGGCTGGGGCTCTTCTGTCCCGGCGGGTTTTGCTGTCGCAGCCCCCATTTCTCGGGGAAGAAGGAGCAGGGACACTCGATGGCCCTTTCAGGAAGGGCACGGTGGCACGCTGGCCACAGCGAGAGGCATTTCCCGAGCTGGGATCACTGCACCCTGCTCCTGCCTTTTCCTGGAGCCTCCTCCCACGCTCAGGGGAGCCCAGAGGCAGAGGCAGCCCCGGGACACGGGGAGGGGACAGCCCCGCAGGGCCCGGACACCTCAGCTGGCTCGGGCACGCTCATTCACACACAGGTGGCATGTTATCAGCACTTCAAGAGGAGAGCTGGCTCCACTTATTTTTTTTTTTCATTAAAATGCAAATTAATTTAATAAAAAGTGGAATTGTAAATTAATGAAGCGCTTTAAAATTCTTCATAATACAAGGCTAATACTTACTCTACAGTATTTCCTCCAGTTAATACCACTACCAACTCCCCCGAGTGGCACCAGCTCCACCAATCTCACCGACTGAGATGGGGTCAGAGCTTGCAGAAACGGGCACGGTGCCTTCGTACACTGGGCAGCTCCCAGGCTCCCCATCCTCAGCCACCTCACCCTGCAGCTCCTGCCTGCACCCTCGGAGAGCAGAGGCGCTGCCTTCCCTCTGCAAACAGCAATGGGTCCCTGGGATTCTCTGCAGCCCAGCAGTTCTGACGGAGACTGGAGGGGCTGCTGCCCCAACCAGCCCCGAGAGGAGCTGCCCTCCCACAGGCCAACCCCGGCTGCTGAGCTCCCACGGGAACTTCAGGCATTTTGAACTTAAGAGAGACTCTGGATCCACGTGGGCTTTTTTCCTTTATTTTTGCCCCGATGCAAAAAGCCAGACTCAGGTATTGCCTCCCAAGCCAGGCCGCCCTGGATGGATGCTGCTGTGCACTGCAGGCAGACAGCCCCACTGTGCTGCCGCTGCCTTCACCAGCGGCTGAGGGGCTCCCCCCACAGCTGGCCGGGCCCTCAGCACCCCCTGTCCCCAGCACTGCTGCCCTTCACTGCAGGAGGGAGCAGGAGGACAGGAGAGGGCACCCAGGCAAGGCTGGCAGGGGGCAGTTCCTGCCCAGGAGCCCCTGTCTTCTGGGCAAACCTGGCTCAAGAAAGCAAACCATCACCTTGAACATACATGCACAAGGCTTGTTCTCTACATCTTCCCTTTCTAATGTCTACTTGCACGGACACATTAGGAGATCCATCCTTAGAAAAATCCTTAAAATGAAGTAGAACCAGAGAAGCACACTAGGAAAATATTGGGCAAAATGAGGTATTTCCAACAGGATCTATCCCTCCTGACTTACAGCTCCACATCTGAGATCACCACCTTCTGCTTTTTTTTAATAGCAAAAGGAAAGAAAAGGCAATTCTGAGAATAATTCAATTCATCCGTGAAGTAAGCATCTCAAGTCTGTCGGTGAAACGCAAAAAACCCGCCCTTCCCTCTCTGCTGGTGATGAAGCGAGCAGGCAGAGCAGCGGTAGATGCAGAGCTGGGCGAGGGGAGCCCTTCCTGCCCCCGCTCCTGAGGGGAGCCCCTGCCCTCCCAGCAGAGCCCTGGCTGCTCAGGCTCCTGTCCCCTGCCCTCCCAGCAGAGCCCTGGCTGCTCAGGCTCCTGTCCCCTGCCCAGGCACGGCTCCGTGCCGCTGCTCATCACCCACCGCGCTCCTCTGCTGCCCTGTGCGCACCGCACATTATCCCTCAAATAAAGCTCGCCCACCCTATTATTGTAATGTCAACCCTGAACCTGAGATAAGCCCTACAGACAATTTATAATTACACAGCAACAGCTCTCCCGCTCTGCACGGAGGGGGCATCGAGAGAGGATTTAGGTGGTTCACGGAGGCAGCGTTTGACAGGGCTCTGCTGTTATTTCATCCTGACAGCTCCTCGCCACCCGGCTCCTCCTGCCACCGCACTCTCGGGCTTTGTTGTGAGATCTCAGGTGAAGAGAGCACGTAATGGGCAATAATTGCGGGCGATTACTGTTTACTTGTTAACTCTGCTTGGCAGAGCAGCCGTGATGGACACAGGGACTGGAATATTCCCTTTTATCGTCTGTAGCACTGAGAGTGAACTGGTGCTTAATTCAAAGGCTGAAATCTATAAAAAATAAGACGAAACCCATCATTAAATTTCTCTTAGTGGCTATGTGCATAATTCATCCAAACACCATCAAATATAAATGGCCCGGTGTCAGGCTGAGCAGTGCAGGCACAGCACATCCCGCAGCTGCCGGAGACGGAGCAGAGCCGGGCAGAGCCGCTCCCGGTGATGGGCTGGGCACCGCCCGGCAGGACACACCGTGCCACCGGGCCACCGGGCCACCGGGCCACCGTGTCACCGTGTCACCGTGCCACCGTGCCACCGGGCCACCGTGCCACCAGGCCACCGGGCCACCGTGTCACCGTGCCACCGGGCCACCGTGCCACCGTGTCACCGTGCCACCGGGCCACCGTGCCACCGTGTCACCGGGCCACCGGGCCACCGTGCCACCGTGCCACCGGGCCACCGTGCCACCGTGCTGCTGCCAGCCCCCGGGGCTGCCCGGCAGGACACACCGTACCTCCATCCTGCCCAGAGTCCTGTGCCAGGAGCCCACGCCAGGGCTGGTCCTGATCCCCAGTCTCTCCTGCTGGTGACCAACATTTCCCCTCCCTCCCCGCCCGAGTTTAAAAAGGCTTGCATAGATGACAATATCCGAATTCTTTATTGCTCCCTGCTAGGCTCTGAACTTTGATTAGGGGCTGAATGCCCTCGATTTCACCAGCCACAGCCCTCACTCCACACTGCAGATGTCAATCTGCAGCAGTTCAGTGAATGCTTGCAACAAGTTCTCTAGAAAGTTTTTCTCCAATTATTTGAAAAACACCAAGTTATTTAATAAATCACAGACAGTTGTTTTGCAAAAAGTATCCTTTGAACCATTAGATATTATTTTGAATGCCAATTTTTCTTCCCACCTTATGGCAGGATAAAGATACCCCACTCAATTTTCATCAAAAGCACATGAAAGCAATTAAAGCTCCTGTAGTTTCTATGGAAATAAGGGATGCAAATTGGGATTGTGTGGTGCCTTTTTTCTTGAATTTATCCATAAAAATGCAAATATTCTTCAATAGATACTGAAATATTTGCCTTGTTTTAAGGGAGCAGAATACACAGATGAGGCTCTTTTGTCCACTGGCTCTTCTGGCAGAGGTTTGGCAGCCTGTGGAGCACAAGCCTTCAAAAGCTGAACGAGCCCTGCCAGAGCATGGATGGCAGCAGATGTGGCTCCAAAAGATGTGTGCCCAGCCCCGAGGACTGGGGCTTCCCCTCACAGCTCCTTCAGTCACCAGCACCAGTCAGCACCTTTTCCCACAAGGAAACCCACCTCACCCACGGGCACTGCATTGATCCCTGCCCACAGTGCCAGCTCAGCAGCCCTGTGGCACTGAGTTAGGACACTGGTGTCACCTCCTTGGTGTGGAAACCAGAAGCACAAACAAACCACATTTGATTTGATGCATCTGCTTTACTTTCCTGCCAGACATTTCAGACCAGAGCAGTACAGAACACCCTACTCTGTTGCTGGGACTCATCTTGTCCTGCAGCAGGGATGGATCAAAACCCTGCAGCACAAGGTTTAATTAATTCCCTTTCAGACTGAAGGGTACAGAAGAGCTAATACTAGCAAAGGTCTCTGGATTATTCCCCAAAGTGCCGTCCAGCTCTCTCCTCTCTCTGCAGGCTGGAGGTAGTGAGCATTCACCAATAAATAATCCAAAGCCTGAGGAGCTGCCAGTCTGCAGCTGGGCACCTCCTGCCTGTCAGCTCCGGGTGCTGAGTGCCTCCCGTGTAGGAGGCTGGGGCTCCTCCCCAGCATGTGCACTCTGCCTGTGGACTTACCCACACTGAAAAGGTCAACAAATGCTATTCCAGATCAGTCTTGTTTGCCAGGATTGATGACAAACCCTGGCAACTCAACTAGTGAAACTCTAAGCATGAACTAGAGCATGCTGCAGCTGCACAATTATCAGCCTGCAATTAATTAATTGTGCTGTCACTATATGTACCTGAGAACAACAGCAAGATCAAAGAACTGAACAGAGATCAAAATGATTTGTAGATCACCTTACTTACAGCTGAAAGTGCCAATTAGATACAGGAAAGACAGAGTCTGGCTTAGCTGCTTAACAGCTCTGGAAAAGAAAAGACACTGAATTGACTGTAGGAAAAACCCCATGAAAGCTGGATTGCTTCCAGCCTGGGCAGAGGGGAGCTGTGATGGACTGTCCATTGACTTCTCCTCTCAAGGATATCTCTCTGTACCATCCACACCTTGGGCTGTGCTGCAGTGAGCTGGGGAGTCCCACTGCCTGGATGGCTCTGGGACCCCAAAGCCCTTCCAGCAGGTCCAGGAGCCCCAGAAGAGCCGGGAACAGGAGCCCAGCTGCTGGCACATCCTCTTCTGAGGACCCTTGGGTGGTTGCCTGTGACCCATCACCTGCCCACCGGGACCCGCAGCACGGGGAGGCTGAGCCATGCAGGCAGGTGGTGGAAGTGACTCTGGGGACAATGCCCGAGGTCTCAGTGTGCCAGTGATATCTCCCAAGGTGTCAGGGGCTGACCCACAGCACCCTTCCGAGCATGGCTGTAGTTATGGTGTTTTAATTTGGAAATTATTTGAGGTGACTGCAGAGGCCCGGGGGGGCACTGCTGCCCTGACACCCACTGCTGTGCATGGGGCTGCTGTGCTGGGTGCCCTTCCTTAGATGTGCCAGCTTTGTCTCCATTGTCTCCTGTTTATCACATTGTTTAATTTCTCTTTTTAATTGACTCAGACATTTTTTAATTTCTCTGTTTAATTGGTGCAGACTGAGAGGCTGCAGGCAATGTCATCTTCACATCATCTCTCAGAAACCTCTCCAGTGTGAGGGTGACATCATTGGCCATACACAGCAAGCTGTGCAGATCCTGCAGACTCTCCCAGCTGGTGCTGAGGAGCAGGAACAGGAGCAGATTTAAACCATGGATGTCTGCAGGACAAAGGTGATTAGCAGGGAGCTGTCCTGGGCTGTACAGGAACTGCTTTCATTTCACATACAAGTGGGATGGCAGGCAGACAACTCAGCCTTGAACACAGATGACACAACTATTTACATCATTCAAATCCAGAAGTTCCTGAAGGGAGCTTCTGAAGCATCTCACAATGAGGTGAAAGCAGGTAAAGACAGTGAGCAACAAAATCCTGCCAAGACATGTGGTCTTGGAGCAGAGACTGCAAGGTCTATTTAAGCCACATGTTTTTCTTAAGCAATACAGATTCAACAGATACCTGAAAAACTATTGAACAAATGTTCCTTTGTATTTTAAAATGCCTTGCATCTCACGTCTTGTATTTTTCCAGTCACATGAATGACTTGAACAGATGCGTTTATCTCCCCGGGTTCAGCAGGGACAAACCAACGGCTGCTTCATCTGCCTGGCTTGACAAACCCAGGGGCTTCAGGAGGTGATTTTCCACACAGGTTTCTTTCAGTGGGTGCTGGACAGGACTAGAAGAGCTAGAGGTGAAAAATGCAAGTTCAGACTTTCCCTGGAGAGCTGAAAGTGTTTGAAGATATGCAGCAGTGCTCACTGAAAAGATTTTTAATAGCTTTGACCTTTGTGGGGTCTGTACAGTCTCCTTTTGTCAAAAAGTGTATCTGGAAGAATTGTGGGAAAGAGCTGAAGATAATACACATGTTCTGCAGCCTGTGAGGGGATTACTGAGCACTGCTTACTTGCTTGGATTATTGTTCCCAAGTTTAGACCATCAGCATCAGCTGCTGCAGGTGTATGGGGATTTATCATCAGAAAGGGCAAACCATTTCTGGTCATGAAGCAATATAAATATTAGTTATTGCAGATGACTTATAAATAAATCATTTGAAATTACAAAATTAATCAGACAATTCATCTGACAAATAAGTATTTGATCAGCTCTGTCTGAACCACCGTGGCCAGCCAGGCACTCTGTAAAGAATCCCTGGAATTGGTGGGAGGCAATATCCCTTCACCTCAGGAGGCACAGAGAGCAATGGCCTGAACACAAACTGTGGGACTTGGGCACTCCAGACGAGGCAGGGTCCAGAAGGCTCCCTGGGCAGGGGTGAGAGCAGCCACAGGGCACAGCCCCAGCAGGCTGGTGGGGACACCGACCCCTGCATGGACACATCCATCACAGGGCACTCACGAGTGGCCCTGAGGTTTTGGGCACTGAGGGGACTGTTGCCAGCCAGGTGCTCACATCATTTTCTAACTGTACCAAGCTGACTTGAGCAGGGGTTTATTTTTCTTCCAAACCTACAAAATGAGTGCATGTCAGTCTAATAGCTCTGTGTATTCTAAGTCTCATCTGTATTCAGCACATCACCAAAATGAGAGGAAGAAAATAGCCCCTGAAAATAAAAGTGAGAGGGAGAAGGAGACATGAGCCATTAAAAAGCAAACAGCTCCCTGCATGTACTGTGCCAAAGGGGGTGCTGGACACAAGTCCTTCCTGCTCACATTCCACATCTCCAGTGCCTTTATCAGAACCAAAAGCACTGACCTTCCCTTGGGCTGGCACTTTCTGAGGAGTGAGGATCCCTTGAAAAGGAAAGATTTCATGTTCCATCTGTGTATTTTAGGAGGAAGCTTCCTATAAAATCACATACACGTCATTTTCCTATAGTCTCCAAATTCCCATCTGCTTTCAGCTGATGTAAAGAAAACCTGTTATCCATCTTACAACTCTTGCACCTCCCCAGGATGGGGGGATTATCCGAAGCCACAAGAAAGAATTGGCAGGGAAAACTTCTCCTGATACCCAACAATTTCACGGTTGATTTTCATAAGGGGGTTTTAGTGTCACAAAACAGCAGCAACCCTGCAAGAGCAGTGACACCACAGTCCCCACAGCCCCTGGGATGGGACACAGCAGTGACTGTGCTGGGCAGCACTGGCTGGTGCTGGACAGGCCCCACAGCAATGAAGAGGGAGACCCTCAGCTCAGCACCACTTTGGCCAAGGCCTGCTTTGGGGCCCTGTGTGCTACCCAGCAGCACACTCCTCTCCCTGGAACGCCAGCCCTAACCCATGCTGGATGTGGCAGAATTTTCAGGACTGATGTGAATATTTTCTACTCTGTCAACCTTTTATTTAAGTGACATTTGGCTGCAGTGCTAGAAGTGTGATATTGAAAATCAATAGCTGGAAAGTGTTTGAAAGCCAATCTAAATCAAATATTACAATATGGTGAAGTTAATCATCTGAAATTAACCTTATAACTGCTTGAATCACTCCAATCTATAAAGAAAATCAATATAAGCATATCAAACCCTGCTGTGAGCTGCTGTCTGTTTGAGCTGACCATGCAAATGGAAAATAATAGCCAGAGGATGTTTATTGCTCCCTGTATGTTAACACTTCTTATAGGGCTGAGAGGGGTAGATGGATTCCCCAGGGAGATGTGCTTGTGAGATGCAGGCAAAGGCTCCCACACCAAAGAGGCCCAGCAGCTGTGAAGACCCTCTGAGCCACCCTCCCAGCAGGGGATTTCAGAGAGCTGTGAGTAACTAACAGGTTGTTTCATGAGGAGAATTGATGCTCCCTGAATGAAAAGCCATTGCCCCTGCACAGCCCCTTGCAGCCCAGCTCCAGCTCAGCTCCAGGTCACCCCCACAGCAGCGCTGGCATCCTGCTGGTGCCTGGGCTCAGCTCTGGGCACCAGGTGAGGACACGGGCACACGGTGTGACCAGCAGCCACCCCCCCAGTGAGCAGCAGTGCCAGCTGAGGAGCTGCCCTGTGCCCACCACAGAGCTCTGCTTGGCTGTCCTGGGCCACGTCACAGCAGCATCCCAAAGGTGGCTGGCCCCACTGTGACAGGGATGTCTGGAGAATTCGGCCCCGTTGGAGGCACTGCTGGCTGCATCCCTGTCTCCCAGTGAGCAGCTCCAAACCAAGGGTGATACACACCCACCCAGGTGGGGGCTGCAGCCCCATGCTTGGGGCACAGGTGACAGCCTGCCTTGTCCAGCTGCATCTCCAGAGTGGCCATCAACAGGCATTTACTGGAGGCTCTGGGGTATGACTATGATAAGTGCTTTGGTAGCAGACAGAAATCTATAAATAACAACAGTTTCTCTGAAACCCCTTATTTTAGAATAATGAAGACATTTCATAAAGTGACAAGTGTCTCAAACATGGAGAGTAAAAGCTCAGAGAGGCTCTGTTTGAAGTTTGGGAGCAGATGGGAGGAGTGAGATCCCAGCAGCAACTTGCATGGCCTCAAGAGCCTGGGACTAGTCAGAGCCAAGGAGATCAATCACAGGCTTTTCCCCATGCTCTTCATGGGCATTGGATCTGAAGAGGATGAAGGTTTCTGAGCAGATGCCATTGTCCAGGGAGTGCAGCTGCTTCACACCACTCCTGCCTGTGCCAGGGTGAAGAGCAGTATTTGCCTCCAAGGTCCACTCCCTGTGGAACATCCCGAGCTGCCACAGACCTCAAGGTGAAATTATTTTCTGCATTACAATAAAAGAAAAAAACAGTGCAAATTTTTCAGCTGTCAGTCTGGCATCTGCTGGCTCCCATCTCTGTCTTGGGCCAGTGGTGTGGGCAGAGAGCCAGCAGCAGCAGCAGCAGCAGGGTCTGAGAGCAGAGGGGCACAGCTGGACAGAGGGGCTGTGACACCGAGTCCGTGCTGCCCGCGCCGCTCACGGCAGCGCCCTCCTTGTTGCTCACGATTTGCCTTTTGCTCAGTGTCCTTTCCTGAAGGATTTCCTGCATTCCAAATGGAGATGGGAATGATGTGGATGAGGTACTGCCCTAGGGAGGGGCAGGAGAGCAAATGTGGGAGTGGGCAGCAGCTGTCCCAGAGGGGAACACACCAGCTGGAAGGCTGAAGCTGCTGTTTGAAGCAGCAGGTTGCCATGGATTAGGAATGGTCCTTTGATATTGGAAATGTGTTTTAATGAGTTTCCTGAGATATATGCATCATTTTGATTCCTATGGAAAGGTGTTGAACAATTCCCTGCTTTCCTCACCCAAAGGGACATCAAGACATGTAAGGAATGCTTCATTTTTTTCATACTTAAAGCTGAACAGGTTTTAAAGAACTGGGAGCTTTCTTAGTTCTTAAAAAATTCTTGCTTTCTTTAAATTACAAGGACAAGCTGCATTTTCAGAATCGATACCCAGAATGTACAAACAGCTCTCCAGGTGAGGAGGCTCAACAGCAGAGCTGGGCTCTCAGAGGCTGCTCAGTGTGAAGCTTTCTGTGGAAATTCTGTGGAATAGGGCAGCCACAGCCCTGACTCCAGCAGAGCCAGGCTGTGACTCTGGCAGAGGTCATGACTCTGGCAGAACTTGGTTCTCCACAAAACAGGAGCCCCTTATTTTGCATTATAATTTATTTTAGAGCTCAAGCCTTCTGAGGAAGGGATTGGATCTGATTTAGTGTGGAGATACTACACACTGGCCAGGACAGAAAATCTGTGTCTGCTGAAGCTGTGAGCTCCTGCACAGTGCAGAGAGTGAAGTGATGGCAAACATTAACATTAACATTAACATTAACATTAACATTAACATTAACATTAACATTAACATTAACATTCATCCTGGGGTCTCGCAGCAAGAGCCCAGGGCAGGAGGGGTGCCACCAAGGGGTTTGCTGCCCTCATCCTGACTCTGAGCCTTCACAGACCCTCCAAAGAGGAGCTGGGATAAAGGCCCTGGACCTGGTAGTGCAGTGAGCTCCTCCTCATCACCTGCAGGGTCTCCCATGAGAGGGGTCAGGCTCAGCAGAGCCCCCCTGCCTCACCCAGCCCATCCCTCCCAGGGCCCCGGGAGCACTCAGGGGGATGCAGGGATGCTCCGGCGGGTCAGCGAGTGCACACGTGAAATGCAGAAGGCAGGCTTTGCCCAATGTCACTAACACCATTCACAGCCTATCGGAGGGGACAATTGTCCCATTAAGAAACCCAAAGACTTTCTGGATTTCTCCAGCCTCAGGGCTTGGAAGCAGGAAGCATTTACTGCCTAATTAAATTTTCATATACTGGCAGAGTGCAGCTCTTGCAGAGAATCTGTGTTGGACAGCGTACCAGGGTTCACAGGAAAAGAGCAGGCTCGAATTGCCTGGGGCTGCCGCTGGTGTGGAGAGCCCCGAGCACCGCGGCATCACCGCCCGCACCGCCCGCCTGCTGCCCGCGGCATCCCGGCCACGGGGCTTTCCCTTCCTAAGGCCAGAAGGACTCCTCTGGTGCTTCCCTGCTCGTTCTTAAGGGGCAGAGAGCAGCCAAAAGGGCCGAGCCTACTCCAGGCAGAGGTGAGCACCGCGCAGCAGTGTCCTGGGCATGTGCCAGCACCCCGGCACCTGCTTCCCTTGTGCTCCCACTTTGGCCCCAGCAGCACCCACCGTGCAGCTCATGGGCTCCCTGCCCCTGCGACTCTCAGAGCCAGGCTGGTTCCTTGCCTGTCCCCACTCTGCCAGGTCAGAGCTGCACTCTGGGCTCAGCCTTTCTAAAAAAACTGCTCCTGACTCTCCTGCGGTGTGCTCAGCTGCTCTGCACACCAGGACACAGATGGAGAGCCCAGCAGACAAGCTTACTGCTCCTGGACGGTCCTTGTTACCTCTGCCATGGCCCCAGCCCTTACCTGAGTGCCTCTGGCTCCTTGGGACAGGATGGGGACAAAGAGCCCCGTTCCATCCCCACCTGGATACAGCACAGACATGCCATGGCCAGCATGGGGCTGGGACCACTGCCACACTGCTGGAGGTGCCCAAGGGCCGTGCTGCCCAGCCCTTGTTTCCCTGGTAAATAAGTGCATGAAAAACACACTCTGGAGACCAGGGACAGGTCCTCACACTAAACCTGTCGTGGTCATTCACAGGGCAACTTGTACATTCTCCTGTGCCACAGCTCTGCCCCATGAGCTGCTGCAGGAAACATTCCCACAAGATTTCCAGAGCACAGGGCTGAAATAAGGTGCTGTCAAAACAACCCAGATTTGCAGCTGCTGCCAGGAGCTGTTGCTATTGTATTGTTCTTTAACAGAGTGACAAGCATTGCAGCTCAGACCAGGACAGGAGTTTGTGGCAGAGCTGGGGCAGTGTGAGGGAGCTGGGAGAGTCTCCAAAACACCCCAGGGCTGCCACAGGCACCAGGCAGGTGCCAAGGGCTGAGTTTAGCTCTCAAGCAGACTAAAGCAGAGCATTCCCACTGACCAGGTCACATCCAAACACACTCTCTGTGGGCATGTAGGGCCAAGTTACAGACACCCAGCTCTCTGCTCCCAGACAGGGACAGCACCTCCTCTCCACACACACACATCCATCCATCCATCCATCCATCCATCCATCCATCCATCCATCCATCCTCCCTCCCTCCCTCCTCCTGGCCACACATGTGGGTCCACCACTGCTGCCACTGGCCTTCAGCTGGGGCTGAATGCAGCAGAAAACCTGCACTGTGAAGGTGTCAGCCACATACACCCAGCTACAGAAAAGCCACTGCTGGAAATGCTGGAGGGTGAGACAGAGACAGCAGCAGCCACTGTGCACTGCCCCACCACAAAACACATGTGCACACACACACCCATGCAAACACTCTCCAGAGCTGCTGCACACAGCACAAAATCCTGAGCAATTGAGTAGTTGAAATGCTCTGTTTCAGGCCAGCCAGGGAAAAGCCAGTGTTTGATCAATATTTTCCACAACAACCACTTCCATGTGATAAATGCAGTTATAGGGAAAAGGAACAAATTAACCTTCTGGTGCAGATGGCAGCTACTGCCTGGGAAAAAAGATGGCTCAATTCTGCAGGGAAGCAGGGAGGGGCCATGCCAGAATTCCTGCAAAACTGACCACTCAGGGCAGCATCTGGAAGGCATTAATGAAAATCAGCCCCTGGAGCACACACCCACCTACCTGTACAGGGCGAAGGCAAAACCAGTCACTGAAAGTGGCCCCTGCATGACTTGGAAGAAGCTGAACCAGGAGAAAATATATGAACTTGGGGCAGCTGATAGATGAAGACAGCTGAGGAACTGTGCTGCAGCACCGTGAATGTGGGAAGATAAAAGGCATCTCAGAAAGTGCTTCCCAACATCAATCCTTCCACCGGTGACAAATTGTCTGAAGTCAGGGTAGTTCAGCAGCTGTCTGGATCAGAGATTCCATCACAGATTTCTCAGCCACAGGCATCTGGATGCAAATGGCAGTGAGTGGAGATGTGCAAAGGGTGCACTGTGTAAGGTACCATGCACAGGAGCAGTGCAGCCCTGGGAAAACCAGGAGCCTGAAGAGTGGAAATATGAAAAGGCCACTGCCCATGCAAGGAGAGGGAGGGCAAAACCAGCACATGGTGAGGCCCATCTTTGGGATGGCCATCCACAATCCTTGGGCCTGGAGAAGGCAAAGCAGATTTCCCAAACAGAAAATGAAAAAAAAAAAAAAAAAAAAGCTAGAGAAAAAGATCAGAAACCTCATGGGGATGAAGACGTCAGTCTCTCCCTGACTATGTATCTCTGACCATTCAGGTTACATTTACTCTTCTCCTAGCTGCACATGTGGGTGAAAATATGGTTCACTGCTCTGCAATCTGTCTTGAACTTGATTTTGTCTGTATCTGAAAGTAACCTTGTGCTGCGTCAGCCTCAGTATCAGAGTGCAGCAAGAAGGATTCTGTCTTGTCCCTGAGCTCTCCAGGAGCTCTGTTTTCCTTCTGAACCCCATCCTGCTCCTCTGCCACTGCCAGGCTGCCTGGCTTCGTGCTGCTGTCGCTCTTGTTGTGGGGACAACACCATGGGATGCTCAGGAGCTGGTCCTGTGCAACAGCCCCCTAGACTGGCTGGGGTTTTCCTATCAGACCTAAGCAGATTTTGCCTCCTGGAATGAGTGACAACTGCAGTTGGACGCTGGCATCCTGTAAATGCCTCTGCCATTAGCAGTGAGCAGCCCCAGGTGCTCCACGGAAAACCCACAACTGTTACTACAAAGCATTGCTGGGAGGAGGCCCAGAGCACCTGCATAGCCCTGCTCTGCTCCAGGGCTGACAGCCAGCCTCTCCTGAGTCTGCCCTCCAGGCAGGAGATCCTGACCTGCGAGGTCTGAATCCCGCTCTGGAAAAGGTGATCGAGGGAAAAAAGGATCACATGTGACCTGGTGATGGTGAGCAGCAAGGCAGAGGGGTCATAAAATTTTGCTGAAAGAAGATGAAAGCCTGTTCGTGTTCTGGCTTCCCACTGAAACAAATACACAATGCATGAATTTGCTGGAAATTCATTAATGTTCTGCATATTTCCAGGAATTTAATTTATCAACTAGTAGCTGCATAAATAGAACAGGCAAAAATGCTGAAAGTAGATTAAACATTGATGCAAGTATATATTGATTTGAACATTCCTGTGCCTTTGCTTGTGACACATCAATAAAATTAAATAATATCTTAATAAAATGTCTTGGTAATTATGTCTTTTCCCTTGCGTAAGTGTGCCCTCCAGCAATGTAATTAAAATCAAAATTACATTAACCCTCCAGTGACCATTTGACAAAAAAATTAAGAGTCTAGAGATTTCTCTGAGCTCTCCCACCCAGCCAGATCACTCTTGGTCACACACCCTGCACACAGCACTTCCATTTGATGGTGCTGTGAACAGAGACCGTGCTCACCCACAGCATGAGCTGAGCAATATCCAAGGAAGCCAGAGAGCTCTGCATGGGAGAACAAAGATGGTTCAAAGGTTTGTTTGGGCTCTGGGGGACCTGGCTCTCTGAGCCCTGGCTCTAGGCCCCTGCAAGAGCACTCCCACGGCGCTGAAGCAGTGATGAGGCAGAGAGGCCGTGGTGCCTCACCGGCACAGAGCAGGATCCACCCGCGGGCTCTGCCCCTGCCAGGGCACCTCTGCTGTCAGGACACCCAACAACTTCTGTGCTGCACCCAGAGAACCATGGCAAAGCTGGAGCTGCCTGGGCTGGCCCACCTCTTCTGGTGGCAAACCCATGCCTGGGGTGCAGCAGAAGTCCCCTCCTGCCCGGCACAGGGACACCTGCCACAGCTCTGGAGCAGCTCTTCAGAAATGCCCCCGAGAAGCTTTGCTGTTTCCAGGAGAGACTGGAGCACTGGCCAGTGAAAGCCCTTGTCATTCCCACTTGGCAGGGGAATGGCTGCTGTCCCACTGCCAGACACTGACAACGTGGCCTTTCAGGAGCCACCAGTAATCTGTTTGCTGCAACTCTGCCGTGTCCTGCTGTCAGCTTGTCACCTGAACTTGCCATTCACATAATCTATTAGTTGTCCCATTTGTCTTTCTGTCATGGACCGTGGGATGCTCAGCACAGTGACTGTGCATTTTTATTGCTCTCCTTAGTTAATAAAGCACCACTTTGGAATTTGAGGGAATTGAGAAGACATCTCTGCCACAGTACATCCCTGTCCTTGGCACCACCATGCTGTGGCATCTCACCAGGGCAACCCATCAGGACAGGAACAAAACTGCCACAGCCTTGACAGGGCTGCCACACAAAACCACCTCCCAACCTACTCAGGAGACCTGCTGAGGCTGTCACAAAGGCATCTGCTTTTGCCTCAGACAGAGCTGGGCATGGATTCCACCACCTCCAGAGCAGAGCAAAAGGTCCAGAGTGAGACAAGAAACCCCAGCCTGGCTTTCATACCTTCTGCTTCACTTCTGGGTTTCAGAGCAAAAGGGGATGGCAAGTGAGTCCTACCTGAGGAACAGGCAGCTGCTGGCTCCGTGGATGGAGGGAGGCCAGGGGATTCTGATCAGCTCCAGTGCCAGATTCAGCAGCACATGCATAGTGCAGACAGGGCCTTGCAGGCTGAGCTGTGTCAGATCAGAGGCTTCTCCTCCTGCACTGATGCTGTGATGGTGCCATGGAAATGCATCTGCATCCCAGAGACTGAGCCCAGGACGTTGGTGTGGCTCCGTTAGCTTCCAGGACTGAAGGCACAACCCTCACCCAGCCCCAGGAGATGATCATAGTTCTGTATCTGAGCTGAATCCAGCACAGCAAAGCCTTCAGGTCCTGGCTGGCAGCACACAGAATCCTTTGAGAGGTGACTGCACCCTCCGCTGTGCTGCTGTGGGTATTTCATCTGAAGGACTTGCAGAGAACTTTGTAGCCATTCATTAGCACAGAACTTCCTGGCACCATCAGCTAATGAGAGAAGAGAGAGAGATGAAAAAGCTCTTCCTAAAAACCAATATCAATCCTGAATTCACAGCAAAGCTTTTTTTTTTTCCTGCTTACTAGGTTTGGAATTAAAACAATTTGGCCAACTATTCTGCTACTCTGCATATCTAAAAAGCAGGCTTTTTTCTATTTAGATACAATTACAGAATAAACCTTGAGTTGTACAGTGAAGGGCTTGGAGTTTCTGCCCACCTGCCTTTTATTGAAATCCTTGTAACACCATGCTTCACCAGGCAGTCAAACACCATAGTTAAAGCCCCAGTATGACATTTTACACCTGACTTAACCAGCACTAGATTATCAGCTATTGGCATGAGAGTGCATTTTTTACAACTTGCTTGTCTGTGAACTTGTATTAAAGGGTCCTGGAAACCCAGTGGGACTGAGCAGGCTCAAGACAGCAGTGGTGTAACTTTGCAGCTCTTGGCATGTTCGCACAGACCATTAGCTGCAGATGTCCTTCTGAAGATCAAGAGCACTTCAAAGTCTTCTAAATTCCTTCCTAAGCTCAAGAGGCTTGGAACATTTGCACAGCTTACACCAGCTGACCTCGATTCATGAGGCAGCACTCAGATCCAGACTAAGACTTCTCCTAAAAGTAGTTTAAATGTCTCGCATTCTCTCCAATGAAATAATCAGTAGGCCTCATTGGCACACATTTGAGAAGTTACATTTTCAGTACTTTGCCTTGTTTGCTTCTGGGAGACTGTTGCCTTCACAATAAACTCGGGGGAGACTCCCCATTCACTCTGTCCAGGACAGCAGTGGAGACATTCCTGTTGTTCCTGGCACTCTTGGGACCAGGCAGCAGCTGGCATTAGTATCTGCAAGTTCACAAGAAACACTGGAAATAGTTACTGATTTCTGAGGACTATTGTTAGCTAATCTGCAAATATTCTAGTGAGTGACAAGTGCTTTGGAATTTGAGGATCACTGATGACTCCTTTTGTCTGTGCTTACTGTTGTAATATTAGGAGCAAAATAATTCAAATTCAGATAATGTAAATGCTTCCTGAAAGAAAAGGCATTGCCAGTCAAAGGTCCAGGACTATGGACATTATCCATGAAGGCAGACACTCAGCCTGTACCTGGAAATTTGGAAGGACAGGAATCCCTGGCACACCAATCCCATGCTCCCTCTTTCCACTGAGGACTTTCTGATTTACTGGCATGACAAGGATAATTCATTTTGATGTTTTTAAGAAAATGAACCAGGCATAGCCCAAGCAGGACAGTTCACAGCCTCAGAAACAAACACCAGAGTATTAACAGAGACCAGATGGCCCACAGATGGCAACTGGCACAGCAGCATCTGCTCCAAAGGAGGAAAACCAGCACAAATAGCAGCAAGTTTCCATGCCCTGGCAGCTCCTGTGGGAATGGATCAGGCAGGAGTCCACCCAGCAGCATCAGGGATGGTGCTCTATGGGAGATTGGTTTCTCCTTTAGCACTCTCTCCTCTGGTGGACACTGGCTCTCTCCACAGTGATGGGATGTGCTGAAGGCTTAACAAGCTGCAGAATCATTTTGTCGGGTTCAGAAGCTGTGTGAAATGGCATATGCTGGAAGCACAAGACTGCACAGCCCTAACTGCAAAGACAATGAGACGTGAGCCCAAAGCCTTGTGATAGAGAAGAAAAGACATGCAGAGCCTGTACATCTTCAACCTTTCAGAGCAGAGAAGTCCAATCCTTGGTGGGCATCTGGGAGCTGCTGGTTTTTCTAGGCCAGAGAGGGATTTCTGCAGCACACATAACAGACACTGAGAGCACCACAGCAACCAACATCCCCTGCAGCAAGAGCACTGGAAGGCTGGTCAGCCCACCCACGTCCAGCACCACTCCCTCCCACAGGAGGGACACACCCAGGAAGGGCAAAGGATGGTCCCTTCTGACCTCTGCTACTGTCAGGACCCTATAACAAGAGCTTAGGCCCTCCTAGCAAAAGGTGAACAGCTTACCTAACTTCATTAAAAACCAGCAACATTCATTATTTCAGCCTTCCTGGGCAGGCACAAAGATAGATGAAAGGAATAAAGGCAAGCTAGAAACATCAATAAATAACTGCATCTTCTTATTGGCTGCAGTATTCAATAGTTTCAAATGTTTTCTGGTGCCTTTGGCAAGCAGAAGGTTTGTGAAAGTGCTGAGCCCATCACCTGTAACAGGCCATCATCACTTATCCCTGCTAAGCTGCTTTTCCTGCCCCCTCCCAGGGAGTGCAGGTGGCTCTGAATGGCTGCAGCAGTGACCTGGTGACGATGGCTCTGAGCTAACAGGGCTTACTGCTAACAGGAGGACAGTCCCAGGTGGACAAAACCAACAGAGCAACAGAGCTGAGTGCAGGGTAAAAGATGTACCTCAGCTGGGAATTACCCTAAAAGAGCTGGACATCTTCCTAGGTGAGGGGAGCTGCCTGCCCACACACAGAGCTCCCAGCCTGCCTCCAGTGTCCAAGAGGGACACTGCTCCCCATGAAGGCTCAGATGTCCCCAGGCAATGATGTGCCCTGCAGCCAGGGACAGAGCTCCTTCTTCTGTGGCTGCAGGGGAAAGCAGGGGTGAAGGCTTGGGTTGTCTTTACTAATGAGCAGCTGATAATGAGTCACAGATCCCATTCCTCAGACTTGACTTGCCCAGCTCAGCAGCTCCTGAGCAAGTTCAGGGATGCCCAGCCAAGGACAATGGGGCCACGGTGCAGTTTTGGGGCACTGGGCTGGGGAGCATCCTCTGCCCAGAGCAGCATCCCCAGCAGCCCTGACCCTTTTTCTGGGAAAGAGCTCTGCCTCCAACAGTACATAGAGAACCCATGGAGAGCTCAGGCACGGAAAGGATGGGATGTGACAGATGTGGTGAGGCACACAGGGTGTGACAGCCCTGGAGCCACTCCCAGGCATGCTCTGGGGAACCAGCCCAGTTAAAAACAATCCTGGATGACCTGCTCCCTGACAGTGCCATGTACCTGCACCAAGGATTCTCACACGTGTAGTAGACTGTACCACGTAGCTTTGACTGCTGTTGAAAATATTTAATAAACTCTGGAATATGAATCACCATCAAGGACCCTGAACATTAATTTCAGTCACAGCTGGCCACACTCTATCACCCTATAAACACCTCTCCAGTTTCAATTAACATTTTGCTATCTCCTGTCTCACTGAATATTATATTTAACTAATTTAAGAGGATTGGTAAAGATAGTTTTCACACTTCACATGAAAGCATAATGAAATAATGATACCTGTACCCACAAAAAGCATGAGGATACTGCATAAAGAGCTTTAAAGTCATTTGAAGCAAAAACTTCTTCAGGAGACCTTCATTCTAGCTTTGGCTACCAAGGCCCCTGTGCAGGTGTGTGCCATCCCTAGCACAGAGTCCAGCTCTGGACCCCAGCCCTGAGCAGCCACAGCTGGCTCAGCCACAGTGTCCCTGCATTTGGGTTTCCCCATTGTTGTAACAAATGCCTTTGGAAGGAGCCGGCATTTCCCATGGCAGACTCAGAGAAACTGATTGTTGTTTGTCCTCATCTATAATCTCATTTGCAAAAAAACACTACTGCAGGTTTTCAAAATCATGGAAATTCAGGCCTAAGAAGGACAGAAGACAACTGAATGCTGTCCTTTGTGCAATAGCCTTTCCTCTCTTTGAAGACTGTTGCTTCCCTCCCTCTTATTTTCCCATTTCAGGTCAACAACACTACATTCTTTCAGCCTTTCCTCATGAGTCACATATCTCAGCATCTCTCTCAAATTTTTCCAGTACTTCACCAACGTCTCTGTATTTTTTTAGAAGAAATATATATTTCATTGTTTTTAAGAGACAAAATATTTTTATTCTCTGATATTACATGCAGGGGGAATGTTTATACCTGGGCCCATACAGGCAACACTCATGTTAATGTATCCTAAAAAAGGCTTTGCTTTTTGGCATCGCCACACCCACATCCTTTCCTGCAAAAACGTTGCCTTGCCAGATATTTCATGTATCAAAAGCAGAATATATAAATACATAAGTATGTATTCCTGCTTTTTAGTTCTCCCTCCTGTGCAGAACGTGGACTTTCTGTATCAGTGCAGTCTACTTTCCTACCCTAATTGTGCCCCAGGGACTGCTCAGACTCTCATCTACATGACTCGGGCCAGAGTTACAAGGTTTATAAGCATGTAGGCTCTGCCCTCATCCCCAGCTAGGGTTTAGTAGACCTCCCAATTTCCTATATTAAACAAAACAATTTTCCAATAATGTGC
The DNA here is from genome assembly GCA_016584745.2 of Phylloscopus trochilus trochilus. Lineage (NCBI taxonomy): Eukaryota > Metazoa > Chordata > Aves > Passeriformes > Phylloscopidae > Phylloscopus > Phylloscopus trochilus. Next base: position 17,165,135 of record WQNJ02000011.1, read on the forward strand.
TTGCTTCATCTCCCTTCTGTGCAAGCAGAAGCGGCTCCCTGTGGGAGCACAGCCCCAGCTGGCTGCCCAGGGCTCTGGAGATCCCCGGGAGGGAGGGAGGGAGGGGGGTGTGCAGTGACACTCCAGGCAGTGACACTGTGCAGTGACACTCCATCCCTGCAGTGACACTGTGCAGTGACACTGTGCAGTGACACTCCAGGCAGTGACACCCCTGCAGTGACACTCCATCCCTGCAGTGACACTCCAGGCAGTGACACTGTGCAGTGACACTCCAGGCAGTGACACTCCCTGCAGTGACACTCCATCCCTGCAGTGACACTGTGCAGTGACACTCCCTTCAGTGACACTCCATCCCTGCAGTGACACTCCAGGCAGTGACTCTCCATGTCCCCACTCATCCCCACCCCCTGTTGGGGCTCAGCCCTGCTCTGGCTGCACTGGGACCGGGCGGTGCTGGGGAGGCTCCAGCCTGGGGTAACACCTCCACTCTGGGCAATCACACCATGACTTTTGCCCCAGCAGAAACCAGACTTCTGAGGACTTCTGTAGAGAAGAATTACCAAGATGACCCAAAAATTGTCACCATGTTCTTTGTTTTCACCACCACTGGGTCATATTTCCCCTTGCAAGGGTGGCAGTGGACAAAGATTACAGGCATCATCAATGCAGCTATTTTTATTGCCCAGAAATTAGCTTAGCAGGAATTCAATTCCATTAAATTCCACTATTCTGGGAAGGGAAACTCAATGTTGATTTCAGAGAACAGCAGCCACAAAATCTGCAGAAAGGCTCAGAAAGGCTGGAAAAGGCAATGCTGAAAGGGAGGGTGGGAGGGAGGCAGGACGAAGGCGATGAGCTGCCCCAGCACCCGAGACCAGGAGAGCAGCTCCCTGCGGGGCTGCATCACTTCTGCTACCAGTACCTCACTGCTAGTGCCACAGCATTTTTGGGACACACGACTTTGCTGGACTCATGCTGTGCTCAGAACTTCTTCCCCCCACAAACCCCTCAAAGCAGTGGAAGTGCTTACTCTACATTTCCTCACTCAGCACTGCTATGAGTTTCCCATCCAAGTGCATCATCCTTGAACGGGAGTCTATGGATTTCCACTCATCACTGCTTGACATATCTTACTGTTGTCTTTAAAAACATTTCAGAGTGCCTGATAATGAGTACTAATTAGATGTGGTCACCTAGGAGACAAGGGGGATTCCCAAAATCAGTGCCAAAAAATGTGGTAATCCACAACTAATTAAGAAAAAAATTAATTAGATAAGCCCTGTGTGTTTGCAGTTGCACAATTAACAGCACAGTCACCTGCCTGTGAGCTTCTGTGGGGTTTAAACACACAGGATAGTGAGGTGGGATTCCAACAGCCCTGCCCTCACCCCAGCCCATCACAGAATAAACAGTTTCCTGACAGAGCCAAGCTGTAGGTTCAGATTCAGATATGCAAGAGATGATTCTCGTTGATCAGTCTGAAGTTCAGTTACATGGACCCTCTGTGCACTACACAAACATCACTCACTGAGAGGAACTCTTGGAGCTGATGGAGATCTTTAAAAGAGAGAAAGATTGGCCCCATCCTGTCTGGGACACCTCCATCCTTACACAGCCCTGCTGACTGGAAGCCAAGGCCCTGGAGCCAGGCTGGTGCCCAGGTCCCTCACCCAGTGCCACAGCCCTGCTGTGCCAGCTCAGCTCCCACCAGAGCCAGGGATGTTGCACTGCTCCTTCACAACTGCAATGGCAAACACCTGCAAGCCTTGGGGAAGATCCATGGCCCAGAGGCCCTGAGCAGCTTGGATCACTGCATTAAAGACATGAAAAAATATTTTCCTGGTTAGCTCCAACACTTTATTGAATAAAGTTTAAAATCCTCACCCCGACTCAATCCATCTGTTCAGGTCTCATTTTATTTCCTCATTTTAAGTTTGGAGAGGAAGAAAATGTAGGGTGAGCAGATATAGGAGTTGCCTGATTTGAATTTCACTTCTACCCCATAACTCTTTGCAGAGGTAAAGGAGAAAATGACATGTGGAAAAATGTTTCTTGGAATCACCAACTGGAGGTTTAAGATTCATTCTCCAGTGTGTCCCTGCAGACAGCAAGAGAAGAGGAGCAGGGATTATGACTGAAGTGGCAGTGTGGGAGGTGAGAAGTGAGCCCAGTCTGGCAGGATCAGGATGGTAGAGGGGCACAATCCTGACACCAGTCTGGAAACACTTCCTTCCAAACCTGATTTTAACATCATGGAGAATGTTCCATCTTGTCTGCCAAGCAGATCATCCCAGTGAGTGGTGCCCAAGGCAAACCTCAGCCCTAGAGCAGCCCAGAGCTCACCCCCTGCCCCTGCAAGCAGTCCATGGAGAGCCACACTGGGACCTGCTCCACAGCACCTGGGCAGAGCTGCTGGGCAGCTGCTGCAGGAGCACTCCCAGCATTGCCAGGCACTCAGCTGACAGTTGCTTTCTGTGTGAACAGGGCACCATTTTGCACCTTCTGGGAACTGTAAATGAACTTAATTCACTTGTCATCCATCTCAGAGATTTAACAAACTCAAAAGTTTAGGAATTATATAAATTTCATCCCTGCACAGGGCCCTGTATATTAATAGAGAACTTCCTCAAAACAAATGAGGAGTGACTGGAAGCATCGGAAAAGGAGGACAGCAACAACCAGTAACTCCCCTACACCAACAAGGAGTTGGGATTTGCCTATGCAAACATATTGTCATGCTCTGTAACCACAATATCCAAGTCAGAGACTTGTGAGGGGTGCTGGTCTGGCTCAGGGAAGCAAGCGTGTTTGCACTCAGTTGCCCCTGCAAGCTGTTTCCAGCAGCAGCTCTCTTCATTTTTTGCAGAAGCCAATATTCCCATGAGCTCTGACAGGGCCCAGAGCCACAGCTCAGCCCATCCTCTTGTCCTTGGTGTAGGACAGACTTCCTTTCCCACCTCTCAGTGCTGCTGACCTGCCCACCCAGCCCCACCACCCATGTCCCGGCCATCACAAGGCCTTGTCCTTGCTCTTCCTTTTGTAACCAGCTTCTCCAGACTGTGCACGATACACAGACACACCTTGCTGGGGCAATGTTGTGCTGAGGATGTTTTGCATCTACTTCTAAGCACAGTGTGACTCCGGCCCTGAGCCAGCTGTGACCTCTCTCCCCAGCTCTGTGTGGGGCAGAGTCCCACTGGCTGCAGTTCTGCTGCTGCTCCTGCTGAGCTCTCACCCAGCTGAGGTCTGTGTCTGGGAGCACTGAAGGGGGGAGCTTCCAGAAGGGACAGGCACTTCCCTCCCAGCCACCCCACATGCCATCACCCCCTCTGATGTTTTCAGTCTGCTCTTAGACACTCCAAGGCACAGCAAGTCCTTTCCTGATGGTGCATAACTGCATAGCTGCACCACTCACCATTGTGTGTTTTAGCCAAAGGCAGGAACACGTTTGGCTGCAGGGGCAGGTCAGGCTTCCACAGCTTTTTCAGGGCTGTGGGCACAGCCACACAGCCCGGGCACTGCTTCACCAGCCCCTCCAGGACAGCTCAGGAGCAGCCCACCCCAGCTGGTTGAAAGCTCCTCCTCAAACTCCCGGGCCCCGTGCTCAGGTGAGAGTGTGCTGGAGCTGTGTGCCCACCCAGGCACAGCTCAGTGCCCCCTGTGCCCCTGGCCCAGCACCCACCTCTGCCTGCCCTCCTGCAGAATGCCTTCAGCCACTGGGCTCTTACCCCGCTGCATTATCCCTGCAACAAATCCCTCACGCTCCACTCCTGGGAGGTGCAACAACGGCACAGCTGGGTCTTTGCAGAGTCTCCCACAGCACAGCTCAGCCTGTGAGGGGTTTCTGCTATCCTTCCCCAAGCACTGACTGTAGAAGTCAATGGTTTAATGTTGTCATTTCCTTTAGACTGCAATGCTCTCATTTTAGCACAGCAACTTATTTTTAATGGAGTTTGGAAAGATTTTTTTTTGTATGTCCTCACTTCTACTCCAAGCATGTTTGCTCTCAATTTATTTCTGCTCCTCTTATCTTCTCAACAACTGCATCTCTTGTTCCTAGTCCTGCTCATTTTCTGCTCTGTATTGTGATTTTTCTTTAATTTCATCTTGTTCCCACACTTCCCAATCACACATTTCATCACTCCTGCTTCCCTATTGCCAACAATATGTGATTTCTTTATCTTAATTGTATCATCCAGTCATCTGGTTCCAGGATGGCATCCCTTTACCTCACAGCGCAGTCCCTTTAATCATTACTGCTTCTGGCATGTATAATAATAGCTGAGACCAGCTGTTAGCTTTCACCTTCCAGTCACAGGCAAAAGGGGTTTTTTTCTTCCATAAAAGTCCTAATGACAACACAAACTGAAACCATCCAAACACAGGCTGCAGAAATAAAACCAGTGCTCCATGAACTCCTCTCCCCTGCTCCCATCTAAGCAACAGGGAGCTGACCAAGACCAGCCCTTGAGTCTTTCTGAGGGACCAGACTCAAGCCCTTGCAAGGAGCCCATCAGCAGAAGTACCTGTGGCCCAGTGGCTGGTCACAGATCCCATTTCTGCTGTTTGCTCCCCATGTTACTCCCAGGGGTGTCTCCATCCCATGAAGCCTGGGCTGTACCCAGACCCCTGCCAGGGTTCTGGCAATGGGCAGTGGTCTCCATGGAAATGCAGCCTTTCCCCACAGGACATGGGACCCTTTTTCCTCCTATCTGCCAGGCTACACCTCTCTGATGCCCACCAATGCACCCACAGGTGACAAAGCTCCACATGGTCGGCAGCCAGCCCATTGCACAGCAGTGGGCTCCCACCCACCTCCCTGTTAGAGGGTCCCTCTCCCACCAGGCTGGGGGACTTGTCACCAAGTGTTTTTCTCAGTGCATAGCAGAAGTTACAGATTGCACCCTCTGGGCTGCTGTCCTTGTCTGTCTCCACGTGTTGAGGCCCTGGCACTGGCTGTGCCCGGCACTGCGGCGTTCTCTGGACACCTGGCTGCACAAGCTGCTATAGGCAGTGCCCTCTGTGCCTCTGATCTCCATCCAGCTCCTCAGTCTATAGCCCCCAGAGCCCCTCCCTCCCACAAAAGAATTTCAAATGGCTTATTCATGTTCAAAGCATCTTCAGCACTGGGGGTCCTGCTCAGTGCAGGCAGTGACAGCTCATTTTCAGAGGAGCAGGAGGGAACAGGAACCGCCAGCCCAGGTTGGGAGGAGACACCTGTGCAGGGCTGTCAAGCAGCCAGAGTGGAGGAACCACCACAGGGGTCCAGTAATTGTCCACTCCAGATGAAAATTTTGCTGTCTGGATCCACTTGTCCAGCTTCATGAAAAGGCAAAGAGCTTTGAATCTATCACAGACTATCAGGAATGAAAAGTTTTACACGAGGATCTAGGGAATAAAAACTGATACTACAAGCTGCTTAAATGCCACTGCAAAAGGCAGCATGGCACAGGAGTCACTGTACAGATCTAACTCAACACCTCTGTCTGTATCCTGATCCACATGTGCTGCTTGGAAGGTCAGCAAGAGCCAGGCTTCTGCACAGAGAAACATTTTACATCTGTCAGAGGGTGCCGTGGTGCCAGCCATGAATCAGCACAGGAGAGTGTCTGGTCACCTGATTTACACAAAGGTAGAACTGAATTGGAGCTTGAATAATACAGGTCAAACAAAGAACAGAGTGGGGGACTATACAGCAGGAAAATCTGACAAAATGACTTATTTGATCTGGAAAAAAGCCATTTACACAGGGCACCATACCTTGTCAATGTAAAGCAGTCCTTGCTGATCTGTCTCTAGACAAGCCCATGCTAAAAGTCAGCAGTTAAAGTGGAGAAAAAATGTGCTCCATCAGCACTTGGGGCTTGAGCTGTGTTCCTGCTCTGCAGAGCAAGGCCAGGACCATGGTACCCAGATGTGGCCAACACAATTAACTGCTCTAGCATAGCAGGAGAGTCAGTCAGAGAAGAACCATCCTGTCCCTTGACTTTGATTTATCCCCTGGAGCAACTGTGGTTTCAGGGTTCAAACATTTAACAGATCATAGAAGTCACCACTCACGAAACCTGGGCAGAGATAGAGCATGGAGCAGGTGTGAAGCATTGCCAGAACCAAAAAGTGCATGAGCTGTTCAGGATGAAGAGCTGCATGTAGGAGAGAAAAGGAGAGGAAGTTTTTACCAAGTGGCAAGAAAGCAGATGTTGCACAAGGGCTGGAGCAGGACAGCTTTGCTGACCTAGATGTCTGCATTTACCTACAGGGAAAGAAAATGCACAGAGAACTAAACAAGGCTCTAGAGTAACAGAAATGTGTTTAAGGGCCCCATAGGTCTTCTTGCCTCTACTCCTGCCAGAGCTAGAGGAGCAGGCACAGGGTGCACAAGTTCAGGGCAATGCCACAGCCTGGTGCTGAGCCTCTGCCTGAAAGGTTTTCACAAACCAAGGTGAGTGAAAAGGCAGCATGTACAAATAATGGCAAAGATGTACAAAAGGACTATCAAAAGAGATGTTGGCAACTGGCAGAGACAAGGGGAAGGTGTTGGGCTGGTCCTTTGGACTCTGGAAGCACCAGATCTGAAGACACTCGCCCACTGCTTCAGCATTTCCAGGATGGGCCTGAGGCAGCAGGAGTTTACACGGAAACCTCCCATCCAGGAGTCCCCAAGGCTCCACACTGCTCAACTCGACTGAAAGAGCTGAGTAGCAGCAACACTGCCTCATCCCTCCTCGTTCCTGTACACAGAATCTGCACACTGTGTGGTTTAAATCTTAGGCATTCAAGGCATGTTGATGTATTCAAATATTTCTGCCATGCAAATAAGACTCTACATAATCCATTCTAGGCAGCCGTAACCTAAATTGACAGCCGAGGGAGCCTGCCACAACCACAACAAACACAGACAACAACCTTTGAGGGCAGTGCCCCAAGAGTCAGCCCTGGATGGATGGGGAAAGCCCTCCTGGGCACTCAGGTCAATGAAACCGCAATTCACCACATGGCTTTGGGCTTATTGAGCAAGTCAGTGTTGGCACTTTGATTTCTCCCCCTAAAAAAGAATTGCTGAAGGAAAAATAAAATCAACAAGGAACACCATCTGAAGCAAAGTCTCAGAGTCTTCTTTGAGAGGAGCTTTCTGAGGGCACATTTTTCCCCAGGAAGAGCACCTGTCTGAGTAGCACACAGCCCAAGGTGCTGCCCCATGCAGCCCCCACAAGAAAACACTGCAGTCCCCAGAGCAGCTGCTCTGCTGTTTGATCTCTGCAATGCTTAAAGAACCTCACACCTGGCTTTGACCTGTCACCTCCCTCATTGCTTCCCCAGAGCCCACTGCATCCCTGTCAAGCCCATCACCAAGACCAGGACAGCTGTCCACTGTGTTCCTCCAGACTCCTCATTCTGACACTGCCCACCCTGCTCCAGCTGAGCCCTGCACTCAGCCCTTGCCAGGCTGGTGGCAGAACCATTTGCATCCTGCGTGCATGTACATTTGTGGGCAGTAAGGCCAGGAGGGACCTGATGATAGAAACATAGAATGGCTTGGGTTGGAAGGGACCATAAAGCTCAGCTAGTTCCAATCCCCTGCCACGGGCAGGGAACCTTCCATTAGGTTCCCAGGATGCTCCAAGCCCCATCCCACCGGACCTTGAACACTGAGAGGAATGGGACATCCACAGCTGCTCTGGGCAACAGCTGCAGCTTTCCTTCCCTCACAGGGAAGATTTTCTTCCCAATATCTAATCTAAATCCACTCTCTGACAGCTTGAAGCCACTCCCCCTGGTCCTGTTACTACATGGTCTTGTAAAACGTCTCTCTCCATCTTTTTTGTCAGCTCCTTTCAGGTCCTGAAAGGCCACAATTAAGTCACCCCAAAGCCTTCTCCTTTCCAGCTGAACAACCCCAATTCCCTCAGCCTTTCCCTATGAGAGAGGTGTTCTATCCCTTGTCTCATTGGCCTCCTTTGGACTTTCTCCAACAATTCCACGTTCTTTTCTGTGCTGGGTCCCAGAGCTGGATGCAGCACCGCAGGTGAGGTCTCACCTGAGCAGGACAGAGAGGTGATGATCACCCAGGATGACCTTGTCCCCAGCACAAGCCTTCAGACTACCCTGGATTAACTCCAGTTTGAGCAACTACAAGTTGTTTTTTTTTTAAAGAAAACATTTGATCTTCACAGCCAGCATTTCTAATGAGGAAGAGACCTGAGGTCCATTGTTCCAGTGCTCACTTACATTCAGTTCCCACTGTGTAGCTTCTCTCTAATCTAAATTTGTCTGTCTTCAGCTGCATCCAGTTAGAGAGACCTTTGTCTTCCAGACACAGTGTCTGCTACCTGAGCTCTGTCCCCTGGGTAGGGGCTGACTGACCCAAGAGCACTTCTGCTGAGATGGACCTTCCACCACCTTTGCTTTTTAATCCCTTCCAGCAGCCTCCTGGCTAGAGGTCTTCCAATGTAACTTTTCAGTTCACTTTCCCAGCAGGTCTCAGCCACAACAAATAGTTGAAATGGACTCTCATAAAGGAAAAATTCTAAATCTTGTGTATTAGCCAAGCTCATGGCATTGATACACAGCAATTAAATAACCTTGTTAATGTATCTTTTCAAACTTCTTACTGCACAGACAGAAATGCCTTGAGATGGTATCAGCCCTGCCCAGAGACAGGGATTTATAAGCACAGGCAGCAGCTTAGATGAAGATAGACCAACTGGTGCATGAAATCATACCAAAGCTCTCCCCAGTCACAACAGGCAATGCAGCCTTCGGGGTAAAAACTGCTGCTTCAGAGAGAACCTCTGCCCCTGGCAACATCTCTTTGAGAACCAAAGTTCCTTTCTAATCAAATTGTCATGCCAATGCCTGTCTTTACCATCAGTGCAATTAACCCCCTCACACATAGAATGCAAATGATTGAAACATTTCTCTTCTCCAGGCTCTGTGTGACTCATGCACTGGATAGGAGTGGTGCTGGTCCACCCCTCTCACTGGGAGCTTCTGTGGCTTCTCCTGGCTCCAGCAGCATAATCATCCTGCATTCACCTCCCCTCAGTGTGCACTAAGCACCGGCACCAACCCTATCTCTCTGGACTCCTCTTGTCTCTTCTTAGGGAAGGGAGAACAGAAAAAAAATCTCCTGAAGCCCACAAGACCTCATAAACAACTGGTCCCCTGCTCCTGTAAGAAAGGCATGTCCCACACACTTGATGCCACTGCTGCCACAATGTGAAGCAGATCAGATCTGCCCAGTGAGAGCTGTTTGTCTCCAGAGGTCACCCACATTGTCAGCAGTCAGTGCTGGCATCTGGAAAAGAAGACACACCAAATACTGGAGCTTTTCCCTGCACCCAGCAACAGTGCCCAGTGCCAAGGGAACCAGCCCCCAGCTCTGCAAGAAGCACAGGGAGGGACAAGCCCTGGGGCTAATTTACATGGAATATAAAACACTTTACATGGAATGAAAAAACACTTCATACATTGTGGCAGCCATTTCCCACTCACAAAACAAACCCAGTATTGGTTGTTCTTTCAGCCTGTCTTTCCCTGCCCTAGAGAGAGCTCTGAAGTGCTCTTCAGCATCCACAGTGCTGCTAAACTATTGCTGACTGCTGGAGCATCCCTCCACGGGCCACCTCAGAGGAGGGCCCTGGCCAGGCGGGGTGGAGGTGCCATTCCCATGGGCTCTGCAGCACGTTTGTCTCCTGAGCCTCCACAGCTGCTCCTGGCCCCGGCAAGCCCCAGCCAGCAGAGCCCTGGCACATGAAGGCAGTGCCCAGGAAGGGCCACAGCCAGGCAGGTACAGGGTGCTGCTGGCCCCTGGCCACGTGGGCGTGGGGCAGCCAGGGGGGCAGAGAGCGCTGCAGGTGGGCACAAGGCCACATCTGCAGGGGGTAGCTGCCTTGGAAAGCCCTAAGAGCTGCTGGAGTATCCATTTGCAGTCAGTACTGGTGATGTATTAAGAGAGGATAAAAAGCCTTTTCCTCGCACACACAGTGGCAGCAGTCACAGTCCCTGCACCAGGCTCAGCGCTGCAGCACAACTCCCCAACAATCCAGCCCCAGCACCACCTCCAGCTCCCCCTGCTCACAGCCACTGACAGACCACCGTGCAGGTCTCCAAGGAGCAGGCACTCCCTGTACATCAGCAATTCCCAGACAAGGATATCAGAGGCTGCAGCCCAGTGCAGCGAGCTGACATCATGTGCCTGATGTTGCCAAACATGGACGAGCTGTTGCTAGAACAATCAATTTTTAAATATCTCTCTGCTTGTTACCCTGAGCCTGCAGTAACTATAGTAACATGCTCCGGGCTCCCCTCTTCAAAGGCACCACAGCTGTGCCTGTGGCCAGGGGTCTCCGGGGGCTGGGAAAGCCGATGCCTCCTGGGCTGTGTCCCAGGATGCTCTGTGGGTCACCCTGGAGCATATCCCATCTGTCCTGTCCCAGCAGCACCTGTCCAGGCACCGGCAGAAGGACTCTGCAGACACCAGGCAGCTCCAGCCCCTCTGACCACAGAGGGAGTATTCCTGTCAGCACTGCCAGGGGCTGCCCCAATACCTTGGGAACAGGAATCCTCAGGAAGGGGGCACAATGCCCACCCACAAGGCTTTTGCAGGGTTCTTTTAGGGGGATCCAGCATGGTCTTGCAAAGCAGATTTCCTCTGGCACATGTGGTTTTTGGCAACAACTGGAAGAGCCCTGATGGCTTGACAGAGCACTTGTGCCTCAGTCCCTGCCTCGGAGCAGTGCTGTATGAGTGCCTCCCACCCCAAACAGCAGTGTCTTCAGCACTGCTGCTGACAGGGAGACCATGCATGCCAGGAGGAATAAGGAAGAGGAAATCAGACTAAACTTGTTTGCTGAGCTGAATTAAAGGATCAAGCAATAAATACCAGGCTCAGAAGTAGAAAAAGGCAGAACAGTGACGTGCACTGCCAGTATTGGACAGACTGGTGGCTGCCTGCTGACCTCTGGGCTCCCTCAACATGCAGAGTGTTGCCATGTCCAGCACCAGTGCCACAGAGCTCTTTCCAGAGTGGCTGCAGAGACACAGCTCTCAGGGTGCGCTCTTGGCCAGTGTCAGTGCAGTTCAGGGGTGATCCCATCCTCACCTCTCCACATGCACAGAGCCTGCTCCAGGGTGCAGCATCCTACCACCTGAACAGTATCCCACCACCTGCAGCAGGCTGGCATCTCCTTGGCAGGCTGCAGGTGGGCTCTGACACACCTACCCCATGTAGAGAACACCTCATGCTGTGGTCTGGGCTGTCTGGGACGTTTACCTTATTTTTCTCCTTACCTCTACTCTGCTCAGTAAAAATGCAGATGAAGTGCTGTCACTCTGTTCACTCTTTCTGCAATGCAAATGCCGTGTGTTCCCTCTGTACCTGCTGCTTCCCAGATTGAGGGGGTGGAGAACAAGGAGGGAGGTGGGTTGGCTGAATTGCACCTTAATTAGGCTCCTCCCCAGACAACCCACACTGAATTTTTCAAAATCCTATAAATTGTGTAATATCAATTATTCAATCATTCTGCTAATCTAAAGGCTTCGAGAAGACTTCCAGCTTTGTAGGAAAGCTAAACCTGAAGTATCAATAATTGACAGCCTTCTCATCAGAGGATTAACTCCCAGAACATATCCCTTTGGAGCACAAGTAGAGCATGCAGAGCTCCCTGGGGAAGTATTACCTCCACTAGTCAAAGTGCTCTTGGAGAGGTGTCATCACACCAAATTCCATCACTGCATTTTATAAATCCTATCCTATTAGATGCATTTATCCTGCAAACAACTTTGCAGTATAATCCCTGGGGTTTTTTTTCCCTGACATTACTGAGGTCCACACAACCGAGGTACATACGGGATTAACACAGTGAGCACATTTGACAATCACATTTGCAGATTTGCAGATAGTTTCTGGAGTATCCCACGGGACTGGGCTGTCTGCATGCACACACTGGATCAAGGAGGGTCACATCCTCTGCATACAGCGGAAACCGAGAGGGGATAGCCCACATCACACCTCAGGGTAACTGCATGCTTTGCCAGCCTCTGTTCATCGCCCCCAGCCCCAAATCAGACAGCTGCATCTTCCGTCTGATCAGAGTGGGGTCACACTCTCTCCCACAAGCCGGGTTTTCCCTGCACAAGCCTTTCCCTTTGCCCTGCCTGGCTGGCATCCAGCTCGCAGAGGGCACGCTCCCTGCAGCCACAGTGAGACTGGGATGCTCTCCGGGCAGTTTGCTGGGGAGGCCGCCCTGGGGCGGTGCCTTCCCGGCACACGCGGCAGCAGGAGCCTGAGGATGATGCTTTTCCCCGGCAGTTCTGGAAGCATTCGCTACAGAGGTTGCAGAGAGCCGCGAGCTTGCCAGCACCACGCAGAGCGTTTGGATGCCTCCTACAGGCTGGAGGGGCACAGGGAGTTAATTAAAATGCACTGAGCAAGTGTAAAGTTTCATTACAAGACACAAAGGTAGGCTGAGTTCCTCCTCCAGCAGACATATCTGCATAATCCGGCCCAGCCCTGCAGCTGCCGCTGCCGCTGTGCTCACTGCTGCTGCAGACGCTGTTTTCATCTGTTTTATTGAGTAAACACTACCCCAGGTTGGAGCTGCATAACCAGTCCAGCTGCGCAGTAATGCCTTTGCTTTCTTGCTACAAATCTAACATAAAAGTGACCATCGTGCAGACAGGCACGCCCATCCTTTGCCGCTGCCCTTGGCACGGGATGCGAGCCCCGTCTCCGAGCCCCAGGGCGGGCACAGGGACTGACCTCCCCGGGCACGGTCTGCACATTGCCTGCTGGCAGGGCTGGGCCAGGACACCTTCGAAACTTCAGCTGGTGGCTGAGGCTGCAGCAGACTGGAGACCATCCAGGGTCAGCAGTCCCACTGCAGAGCATTTTCCCAGGAAAACATCCACGAAAGTATTGCCAGTTCCCTGGCTGAAACCCAGCTCAGCCTGCAGTGTCTGGAGTATGAATATACTGTACATGTGAACTGCAGATTTGTTCCACATATTTTCCTCGAAGACTGTATGTCTTTTCCTTTTTTTTTAATAATGCCAGTCATAAATGTCACATGTTGGAGCCCAGATCTCATTATTGTGAGCACAGAAATGTATGCCAGGCAATAAATTCTTTTGTTGGCAATAACCCTGGTGACTAGAGAAATTTATGAATTTATTACTCTTTGTAGGAGCCTTTCCTCCTATGACTTAAAGAGAGATCTATCATCCTACAGGAGAGCATGCTGGTTCTCTAGAAACCTTTGTACAGTTTTATGTTGCATTCCCTGCCTTCCTGTCCTAAGGATTCATTCGGATGCACGGCTCGTTATAAACAAGGCATTCCGAACCCGGCCCTCAGCACGGCAGCGCCGGCGGCGCCTCCCGCGCGGGCACCGCTCGCACGCGCCACGGCCTCGGTGCAGCGTGTCCCCGGTGCCCTTCCCCGGTGCCCACAGCCCGTGCGGGGCCCTGCAGCGTGTCCCGGTGCCCTTCCCCGGTGCCCACAGCCCGTGCGGGGCCCTGCAGCGTGTCCCGGTGCCCTTCCCCAGTGCCCACAGCCCGTGCGGGGCCCTGCAGCGTGTCCCCGGTGCCCTTCCCCGGTGCCCACAGCCCGTGCTGGGCCCTGCAGCGTGCCGGCTCCCCGGGAGCAGCCCGGCCCGGCCCTGCCCGGCTCAGCCCAGCCAGGCCCGGCCCAGCCAGGCCCATCCCAGCCCAGCCCTGCCCGGCCCATCCCATCCCATCCCGGCCCGGCCCAGCCCGGCCCGGCCCGGCCCAGCCCGGCCCAGCCAGGCCCATCCCATCCCGGCCCAGCCCAGCCCGGCCCAGCCCAGCCCAGCCCGGCCCATCCCGGCCCAGCCCATCCCGGCCCGGCCCGGCCCATCCCGGCCCGGCCCAGCCCAGCCCGGCCCGGCCCAGCCGCGGGCCCCTTCTGAAGGCCCAGCAGTGGCCGCTCTGGCAGCTGCGTGGCGAGCGGCTGAGGGGCGAGGTGAGGCTGCCAGCAGGGGAAGATCGGAGGAGTCAATGGCATCAGTTCAGCTCCAGCCAGCGCCAGGGACCCCGCGGCAGCTGCAGAAGATCCGGAGCGCAGGGATGGGTATGTGATCACTACTGACAGAGCCGCTGCAAAATGACACCTTGTTAGCTCACTGTCAACTATATTTTCATATAGGTCTGAAACACTTTGAATAGAAACCTTTTCTGTAAGATTACAAATCTCTCAAGCACTTCTGCAATTTGGATGGCAGGGGGTCAATTATTTGGGCATGGGTTTGCATATAATGGCCTGCAACAGATTGTAAAGTTTCTCTGTTAGTGAAGCAATTATGAACACTGAATCCAAACTCTGGCTGGAGGGTGGTGGAACGGGGCCATCTGGACATGGAGACACACGCACAGCTGTGAGGAGACTCCCTCGGCCAAGTGCTGCAGGCACTGGGGTATGTGTATGGTCTCCACAGAGCCTGCTGGGGCAGAGAATACATGGTGTAAGAGACAGTCCAATAACAAAAATAAGTACAAATGCGAATGTAAAAATAAGAAAGAGAAGTGTCACAATTCTTTTTGCTAAGAAAGAAGTTCAAACTTCACTTCCATGTGATTACTGTTTATTCTAGAAGACCAGATCACTTCATTCATTTAATGATTCAAAACATGTTATTTTCAAAAATCTTTAAATGCTTTCACAAACAGACTCTCATCCAGCCAAAATCTAGCTGGCAAAGCTCCTGGGTGTGAGCATAGATTATTTTATCACTTCTCAGCAGTGAATGTTAGAGTTTATTTTGTTGAAAATCAAAACCAGTCAGGGTTTGACCATCCAAAGTGGCAATCACTGCCGTTAAACACAGAATGCAGAGTGCCTGCCATGAAAGACTCCAGAAAGCACCTCCATAACCACACATTCCCAGCACCAGGCTCTGTTCCTGGGCTGACATTTGCACTGTTCCTGGGCTGTCTCCACAGCTAGTTTATCAGCTCCAGGCTCCTGTCCTCCTCCCCACACCATGCACAGGGCATCATGTCCCCTGCTCTCCCCTAGTGGCACACAGACCCACAAGTCCTGTGCTTCTCTGCAGCATTTCACCACCTGTGTCACCCCTGTGCCTCAGCCCAGCCCGAAGGAAGCCTTGTCAGAGCAGGGCACAGCCATCTGCACTGGAGCAGCTGCCTGTTCCACACCCAGCCACACACCTCAGAGCTACAGCCTTGTTTTCCTGCATTTTTCCATCCCTTCATAAAAAATGGATGTCGAATGAAAGTTTTTACACAGCAAGCAGAACTGAGATTTAGGGCTACAAATGTCAGATTTCACAACACTCTGCCCATAAAACTGAAAGTCACACCACCAGTAGCATGAACCAGGGGATGGGATCACAGATTTCCTAAAAGTAAATGAAAATGACATCTGAAGTGATTTTTTTCCCACTCTTAAAAATCAGCCTAACAGGAACATCAAAATAATCCATGAGCCTGGTCATTCCTGTAACACATTGGCATAAATCAGGTGCAAAGCCATGGTTGAGTCGGGTAGAAAATCATCTTCCAGAGACATCCAACTGAGCTCAGCAAAGGAGAACAGGCTGACACAACATCTTTAAACATTTTTAATTACCCTGTCAAAGTGACAATTATGGAGCTAATTATTAGGAAGACAATACCAGATATACTGAATAGCACATCAACAGTGTTTTTATGTAATTATGCAATTTAATGAATTGAAGGCTACAGTAATGGACTATATCTGCTTAATTAGGGACTCCCTTTCTGCTAATAATGCTATTTATTTTCAATTCACTATGGAGGGGTTTTTTTGTTGTTTTTCTTTTTTTCTGTAAAACTAAGTGCATTTCCACAGACAATGAAGGATTTTTCAGAGCAGCTCATATTGCTCACCCCTTCCTGTATGGGTGGGACACAGTTTTTCATGGGGTGGACAATGAACTCCAGCTGTTACTCTTTCATTTCCAACTTTGCCATGTACCCTAGGGTTTAGTTACATCCTGGGGCTGGGCTCCTGGTGTTGGCACTCAGCCTGCCCAAAGCCACCCTCCTCCTTGACCTTCTGGCCCAGTCCCCCACCTCAAACCAGCCCCGTGCCAGGGCACTGGGACAGGAGGTCCTCAGTGGCACACAGATGGGTTGAGGTCGCCTGTCTCTGGAGCCCTTGCAGGACGTGTGGGGCCAATTCCCAGGTGGACCCTGCCCAGCAGGACCCAATCTGATCAGGCCCCACACCTCTGCCAGCCCCTGACCCTGCTCCTGAGCCACAGGGTGACATGTGCAGGCTTGGGGCTGGCTGGTGGTGCTGCTCCTCTAACACCACTCACAGGAAGGAGAAGAAATAATTTAAACATCTTCCCTACCAGATAAAATTTTGGAGAGTTTCAAGCCTCCTAATTTCTCATTGTTGAACAAAAATTCTCTGATAAATTATGAATTGTATTTAAAATGTACCCACAGAAGCCATTTCCATTCTCTTTTTCTCCTTTTGGAAATAATTAACCCGTTTAAATTTTTTAATCATTTGAAGATATTTCCCAGTTGTTGTTACCTGCCTGTCACATAAACCCACCAGCTTCAGGAGACTTGAGAGGGAGGAATGGGCTGTGGGAAGCCTCATGGCCACACTCCACTGCTGGACCAGATCCCACGTCCCAGATTCCCACAGCATTCCAGGGTGGCATCTGCCTCATCAGCCTGTCCCAGAGGAGAAGATGTTCTATTGGACAGGTATCAGGTTGTGCTCATGTGTCTTCCTCCTTCATGGTCCATCTCACAAAGACAAAAAGGATCCATCTGGGATTGCAGCTTTTAAGGGACAGAAAACAGCTGAAAAACCACCCTTGGCCCCTTCAGTTCTGCAAAGAGAGCTGTTGAGCTGTCCCTGCTGCCCCATGCTGTCCTGCAGATGCGCAACAAAAACCACAGCTGGCACTGAAACCCATGGCCAAGTGGCATTTGGGCTGCAGAGAAAAGACACCTGTCATGGCAGAGGGGCCCCAAATGGTACCACAGGCACAAGCTCCATTTGATGCCCACCTTGACTCAGTGGGCAATAGAAAGCAGCTCAGTTGAGGGGTTGCATAAAGCTGCCAGTGAAGGGCATGCTTGGACCATTGCCTCTGCAGGGCACAGCAACCTGCCAAGGGGAGTATGAAAATGTGGGCAGTGAAGCTTCTGCTGAGTCAGATGGAGCCACAGGTTCCTGCAGGCACTGCTTTATGTGCTGTCTGCCACCGAGGTACAGCTCAGGTCCTGGCCTTTCTCCCTCCTTGAGGCAGAAGTATGCCTGCCCAGGCTACAGCTGCAGTCCTGCCATCACCCCCCATACCACCTGCCAGCCAAAACCACCCCTGCCCTGCTGCTTTGTTTCTGCAGCTTATTTAACTGTTGTTATGGGAGGGGTTGACAGGTCCCAAGACACAGATAAAAATAGAGGTATTTCACTCCAGAAGCAGTGGGAAGTATCATAGTAATACACCAGCTTTTTCAGGTTCTGATGCCAACTGGGTCCTTTCAAAGAAGGTGCCAGTAGATATTTGTGAATTACCACGAACTTACAGAAGTTGTGATGGAGGAAGAGCCTGTGTTTGCACCACGTGCTGGTGGAACTTGCAGGCTGTGCAAGAGCCAGGTGACAGTCAGCTCTGCTCCCAGAGCCAGGGCCTCCCAATGGCATGGAGGTGACTGGCAGTCTCTTCCTTCTGCAAAGAACTGCAACACCTGACAAATGAAAGCACCAAATTCACCTTTTCACATTTTCAGGTTACCATCATTAATGGCACAAATATTTGGCAGAATTTTACTGGCTTTGTGTCCCAAATACATTAAAGGACTTCCCATGTAAGTGGAAACTGCTGTTAGGAAGGAAGAAATGCACTAATGTACTTGTAAATTCATAAAATCTGGCAATTGTGAAAACATCCTGGGCTTTTGTTGGCCTGGAGATTTATTCAGTCCTGCTGGCTTCCCAGCTGAGGCAGAAAAGATCATAAACCTGCTAAGAGAAATGCCGCTGCAAATGTTCCAGGCTCAGCTATAACATTCCTCCTCCTGGCACAGCAACCAAGGTGCCCCAAAAAGGCCAAGAGCTGAACTTGCAAACCCTGTCCCATCTGTCCTTGCCAGCGGCTGCTCTGGAGCACCAACACTGACAAGAGCTGACTGTTCTGCAGTTGGGATTGGGTTTGGGGGGATCTTTCAAAGCTTCCTTCTTTTTAGGAGTATAGTAAGCCTTGAACTGTGTTATGTGCCCATCAAAATTCCACGACAGAGTGCTGGGAGTGCTGGGTCATGGGTGTCTGTGCACATTCCCTGCTGTCAGCTTAGGCTGAAGAAGAGCTCCTGCTGAGCTGCAATGGGAGTGGTCAGGGATAAGCATGACACATGCCCTGTTCAGAGCACAGCACCCAAGTCAGGGAGATCAAGCTGACCTGCAGCTCACGGCAAGGGTGGCAGGAAAGGGACTGGTCGAGTGCTGTAAGGCACAGCAGCAGCAGGAGCAGCTGTCTGGAGTGACAGTCACGTTCCTGCTCCTGCCTGTTAAACAGGGCAGACACAGCTCCCTGGCCCTCGCTCCCCCAGCGATGCTCTGAGGCAGCGAAACATTTTGCTCCTGCTGTACAAGTCAAACGCATTAACTCCAGCCCTCTGGGGAGTCTCCGAGCACTGTGCCAAGGCCTGCCACCTCCCCAGGGTCAGCAGCTGATCCAGCCATCTTTCTGACTGTCTGTCAAGGCAGCAGAATCCACCACATATTCCTCGGATTCATAAACACTCCAAGTCCCCGAGCCCAGGTGCAGGAGATGCATGCTCTCCGTGAGTAGCACCATCACAGGACAGACCCCAAAGACACAAGGGTGCTGATGGGAGCTCTGCCCTGCAGACTTGCAGCCCAGATCCCTGTGGACAGTGAGAACCTGCTTGCATGGGATGCTTTGCCTTCATAAGTTCAGGAACAGGATGACATCCAGGGTGTGGAAAGGGCTGAACAGTGAGGACACCAGGGCTTCAGTCAGACTTCACCAAATATTTAATAGAGAAATGATCCAGAACCAGCCCTTCTGAGGCACAGCAGCACTTCATTTTCATCAGGGAATACTCAGCTAGCTGGTTTTATGACAGTATGTCTTTTTTATGCATAAAATTTTTGTGAATTAATTTAGTGCTTGTGAAACCAAAGGAGTTTGCTTGTGGGTGGAAAGACCGGCCAGCAACTTGGGTCATGAGCTAGCTCAGCAACATGTGCCATACCACTTGTACCACACCAGGAAGACAGCTGCCCTCCTATTCCAAGCACTCCAGATCAGACACTGGGCACTTTCTGGAACTCAAGTACTCAGTACTTCAGGAGGAAAATCTCCACCAGCTCCAGTGCAGTACTCATGAAAACAGAAGTTGGTTGCACCAGTCCTTGTGTGGTGTAAGTGATACCAAGGAAGCTTCTTGCAGTTCTGCTGGATGGAGATTCATATGAGTGGTCTCCAGAATGGTTACCCAAAATGTCCCAAGAGGAAACAAAAGAGAAAGGCACAACTTGTTTAATCTACTTCCACACTGGTGTAAGAACTGAGCTGCTCCTTCTCCTGCACTCCAGAGCACCTTCCCTGTTGTGGTCTCTGTTCTCTTACCATTCATTTCCAGGGGAAACCAGTACTGGGCAGCCCTGGGAAGAATCTCAGGCACACCACTCCTTCCCACAGCATCATTCCTGCTTCCAGCCCTGTCCTCAGTCTCCCCTGTCTGGATGCATTAATGCCAAACAATCTGCAACACTGTCCGGACCTTTTGCAGTGTCTCACTGTGACCACGGTGACATCACACATGCTCTCCTTTGCCTCAGTCCTCTGCCCCCACCTGTATTCCCACCCCTCTGGTTTCTCTCCTTCATTCCTCCACAGGGCTATCAACTGTGCTGTCGCTGTGGGTTTGATCTCTCTTCTTCTCCCTTTCATGCAATGACACAGGTAGACTTTCTTTCCAGCCATTTACAATTTTTTCCTTCTTTATAGTCCAAAATTTTCTGGCTGATAACAGAAGGATCATCAGGATGGACATCCCCACCACTTTGCTCAACTGATTGCCTCTTGCACCTGCTGGGCTTTAAAATATCCAGGGTGCCTTGGATGTTTTAGCTTCCCCTTCTAGCTCTTCTGCTGCCGATCCTTCTGGGCAGCTGCTTCCTCTCACCTCTCCAGCTCTGGCATGTCTTTGGCAATAGGTCAGGTTGGATAAGCAGAGTCATCTTCTCTGGTCTGGGACCTGCAAAATGCCAGATTTTGTACCTGAGCTTGAATTCCATCTCGTGCTCAACCATGCATTGGCCAGAGGTACAGACTAAGCCTTCACAGAGCCCTGGAAAAGGTGAGGGGCTGGCAGAGCTGTGGGCTGAGGGCAGGAGGGACGATCAGAGCACAGGGAAGTCAAAACTGCTCAGGCACAAAGGCAGCACCACTCCCAGCAAACAAGTGTTCCTCTGATGCCATCATCCCACTGGCAGGAGCAAAGCCATCCGATGCCAGAGCCTGGTGTGCCAGGGGGAACTCACAGAAATAACAAGGGGGGCTCTGGTGCCAAGGAGCTCACCCCGTACAAAGCAAATGCTTATCTTCCTGCTCCTTCTGCAGACCCAGAGGAGGGAAAAGGCAGCACTGGGGTTTTCAGGGAAACATCGCTGGAACTGAGGAGTGGCCCAGAGTGCCCCAGGGCCAGAGCAGAGGGAGCAGCACTGGCCACAGGGCTGCACTGCTGGCAGAGCACTGGCCGCTGCCAGTGCCAGACTCTCTCTGCTGAAGCTGCTCAGCCATCACCCACGGGGTGGCCACTCCGGAGCACTCACCTCTGCTCTCACTGCACCGAGGCTGCCCCATCCCATTCCTGCCTGCAGACCATGGGATTGGCTCCTGACCACCCCTGCACAAGGATCAAAATTTTCCTAATGACCAGTTAACCGGGACTGCAGGGCAACGGGAGTTCTGTTTCCTGGTTTCCAAATGTTTTTGCAGAGCTCCATCTAGGGGGGATGATGCTGCACCAGGCTGCAGAGCAAGACAGGTACTAGTAAAAAACACAATAGCTCCTTCCCCTGGCCTGAGGCCTCTCATCACACACTTACGGTGCTAATTGCAAAGGAGGGAAACAGCCTATAAATTTTACGATTTATTCTAATTTCAGTTGCAGCTGGTTTCAAAAGAGCTGATTAAGGTAAGTGCACCTGTGCAGATCAGCGGTGCATCCCAGACAGAGAGCCAGAGCGCTTAATTAAATGTTATTCTAGGAATAGCCCTCATTGGACAAGACCGAATATTAAAGCGTCAGTTTTCTGAAGGAGACTGAGTGTAATCAGAGTCTCTTGCTATAGAAAAGCAAAACTAATCCCAGATGCTGACACCAACGTCCCTCAGAGAGTGGCAGAGGAAAGTAGCACAGCCCTGGAAGCTCCTAGCACTTCCAAGGACAGAGTGGCCTGCAGAGAGAAAAGCCCCTGGGAGATCTCAGAAGTCTGCTCTGCTCACAGCTGGCCCAGCATAGGGATCTGGGTCCCAGACCACCCTGACTAGCAATAGTAGCACAGGTGCTGAAAACAAATGGGCATCTCCCCAGCCCTACTGCATGCAGAGCTGCTGGATGCTGTGCTGGGAAAAGTGTCACAGCTGTGACAGCAAACAGCAGGTTGGGTCACTGACAATTCCCTCAGAGGGGATAGAACACATCTAGCCTCATCCTCTATAGGTTTTTATTTTCAGGTGAATCATAGTGTCTCATTTTATGGCCTCAGCCCCTAGATGAAAGAGCGTTAAACTTCACAAATCCTCTAATATTGCTGTGCCTAGGGTTGGAGGCCTCACATATGCAGATATTATTTCTCTGTTGCTCTGAGGTCTCTTTCTAATTTAATACTTTAACAATATTGCAAAATTCATAACGTGGGCTTCTCCAGAGGAAAACAGCTTATCTCCCAGTAAAGGGGGCCTGTGACTGCAGTGGATTCTCTGCTGTTCCACCCTGTCCCCATGTCTGGGTGGTGAGGCGATGGCTAGGATGGCAGTGCATACCTCTCCATCCAGCTGGGCATTCAGTGCCTCGATGAAGCAGCAAGCACAGGGCAAAGGCTGTGTCTATGGGTCCTTTCCATCCTCCAAC
This sequence comes from Phylloscopus trochilus trochilus, assembly GCA_016584745.2. Taxonomy (NCBI): domain Eukaryota; kingdom Metazoa; phylum Chordata; class Aves; order Passeriformes; family Phylloscopidae; genus Phylloscopus; species Phylloscopus trochilus. Next base: position 17,187,275 of record WQNJ02000011.1, read on the forward strand.
ATCTCCACGTCTGCCTGCCTGGAGCCCTGACACGAGCAGGAGGAGAGAGAGGGAGGGAGGGAGGGAGGGGGACCTAGGGGCTGGCAGCCAGATCTGCCCTTTGCTGTTACTGTCAGATCAAATAGCTGCTAATTGACCAATGTGTCTCCTTTTGCTGAGCTATTAGCCACGGCACCATGGCAGCTTCCTGACATTAATTATCTGTGAGTTAGCAGGGTCTGAAAGCATAAATAACCATTTGCCATGATGGCAGGGTGAGCTCAGTGCTGCAGGCACTGATGTGGCTGCTGTGCCCTGGCGTGGTGGGTGCCATCGCTGGGCCCATGGCCAGCAAGGTGTCAAGCACCACACATAGCATCCAGTTCTTCCCAAAAGCACTCAGAGTTTGGTTGGACTACCATAGTCCAGGGATGCCCTGCTTCTCAGGCCACTTCATCGGTAACAACAGTACCAGAGACACCAGCAGCAGACAGTGGCATCAACAGGACACAGCACGCTGGTGTGAGCCACACTGGCTGGGCTTTGCCCTGGTTTGGAAATGCAATTTTACAGACAGCAAAAACATGAACTGCAGCACGAGGGTCATTCCTCCAGCACACCATCACCACACAGAGGAACGGATCAAACACAGCAAACCTTGGCACGTTTCCTTTCCTGGCAACTCTAAGAAGTTCCCGTTAGCCCCCTTGGTTAGAGGGGCTCTGTCTGTCCCCTCAGCAGCCACCTCTGAGACCAGCAGAGTTTAGCAGTCAGCAAAGGAGCTGCTGCAAAGCAAACGGGCTCCTGGCACTGCACTGACTGCTGATGATTAGAGGAAAGCACAGGTTGGCAAACAGTAAATTGTCCTGGTTTATATCCCTTCAGAATTTTTGCTGAGGTCTCCTAGTTCTTCATGTCTAATTTGATGGCCATATTACCTAAAATTAGAGTTGAATAAGAGGTACCCTTACCCTTTTATCACCCTATCTGATATGAAGAATGAGTCTAACTTTTGAGAAATATCATGAAGATAGATAACTGTATAACTCAGGTTCTTTAAACCAGTTTCTGATTTAAGAATTGTAACTTTTGGGGACCACTTTTATTTGCCACTTTCTATAATATTCACTTTCTGTAATATTCAAGAGATATGCAAAGATTATTTAAAAATTGTAGGTTGCAGAAGTACATCATCAGCCATGACTCCATGAAAGGGGCCCTACAGAGCATCCTTGCCACTCCCCTGGACAGCAGCATCATCACCGGTGTGCCCGAAGCGATGGACACGATGTAGGCAATGACACCCTTGCTGGCCAGGGCCCTCACAGGGTTTTCCAGGCCAGCAGCCCCAGTGCTGTGTAGGACAGGGATGGCACATCCACTGCCAGAAGTAAGCATCTGTTCCTAGGAGGACCCTGTCTTTAGTGACCACACAGCAGTACCAGACACTGCTTCTCCTCGCAAAAGGATGACACAAACTGATACAGCAGGATTAGACTGGACTTTTTTTTTTTTTTTTTTTTTTGGGTCATTCTTTTTGCTTTGTTTCAGTGTGGGAGAACAAAATCCATCAAGCCAGAGCTAACATGATCAAGGTGTGAACGTGAGCAGCCCAGAATGCTGTGAATCACATAAAAGATTTGATCACAGTCAATATCAGCTGCTGAGCTGTAATAGCTTTTGTGACTCTCCTAACAGGATTTTAATTTTATGTTTATTATTTGGGGACCAGCAAAGCACTGGAAATGCCTTTGTGGTGGTGCAGGCCCCCTTCCCTCTGTTCTCTAGAAGGCTGGGAAGACTCAAGTGCAAAGCAAGCTGACTTCCAGCATTTTCAATTTTTGCTTGTGTTCCCCAGGCTTGGCAGGAGAGAGTGAACTTAATTAAAATCAATGGAGAAACAGAACGGAATAAATCACAATATGAATATTCTCGGTGCCTTCATTGAAGCACAGCACATGGCTTTGCCAGCACTCAAACAGTGACTCCTTCAAGGCTGGAGGAGCCTCCAGCCCTCTGTTGTCTCCAGCAGCATCAGCTCTGGGAGTAGAGCAGCCCCGCTGCTGAGGCCGTGCCCTCCATCCCTTGCTCACTCTGCCAGGACACGGGAAGCAGGCAGGAGGTGCTGGCCTGGCCAGCCTGTGTGTGCTGTCCCAGGCACACAGCTCCTTCTCCAGCACCCTCGGCCTCAGACCAGCCCTGCCTCACCGGCCAGCATGGCCCCTGTGCAGAGGGTCTGCCACCCTCCTCTGGACAGACCCCAGGTCTGTTTCCAGCAGTGAAGTTGTCAGATTCTTTTCCTCAATCAGGAAGCTTGGTTTGGCAGTGTGTGTTTTCCACAGCCACACACAGCATCATCTTCCCCATGCTGGCAATACCTGGGACACTGTAGAGCCAGAGCTGGGGACAATTGGACAGGCAAGAGGAGGGGTTGCTCCTCATGGTGGTTCAGCTTCTGAGCCCCACCACAGACCATGAACAGGTCAGGAAAGGAGAGCAAAAGAAGAGAGGAAAGAAGAAGGAGAAGGGGATACAGTACTGGGAGGGAACCACCAGCCCCTACTTATTCCCAAATAGGCTGTTTAAGGGCAATCTTGGGTTGCTTTTCAGAAGCAAATAACAGCTTTTTAGAGTAACCTGCTAGCAGGTATATGTACTTTAAAGCTTTTCCACATCAGAATGGAATTGCCGTGCATAGGTGCTGAGTGCTTAGCACCAACAGGTTAGAGGAGTGCCAGGAGAGCCTCACTCCAGGCTGGCCCCACGTTGGAGGTCGCAGTGTTTGCCATCCACATGCCCACAGGGGCTGTGCTCAGGGCATCCAGGTGTCCGCCCAGACAAGAGCAGATTCTCCATCACTGCTCTGCAGCCTCCTCCACAGCCATTTTCCCAAGCCACTCTGACTGTTACAAGCACTGTTTAGAGCCACAAAGCCGAGCAGCAGCCAGCTTGTGCCCCTGCAGCAAGGGAGGCCCCAGTGGGGACCACGAGAAACCCCAGAGGCTCAGGCAGGCCCAGGCAGCCTGTCTGCCTTGCCAGCCTCAGTACTGTTCTGATCTGCCTCCTTCTCACCCTAGGAACCTGCAACCAGCACCATAGCAGGGCTCAGCCCTCCCACCGCATTTAGCTGCTGCCACAGCTATCATGCAAGAGCAACAGGGCTTCCTCTCTCCATGCAGCCAGGGCTTCAGATTTCATTAAAAAATTCATTATACCATTGTTTAACACCACATGCCAATCCCTTCCAGATGACTTAATTTGTTAATCACACTTTTAATGGTGAAGACTGTTAGAGCCCATGAGGGAGAGGTTAATATTAGTACCATTTAACTGTCGAAAGCTTTTTCATATCGTCAAGCAGGCACACGGTCGAACAATAAACCCAGAGTGTAATTGGCGGGTAAGAGGCCTCCCGGCGCTCGTAGCTCCTGGCAGTGACAGCAGCCGTGTGCAGACAGGATGGCCGGTGACCGAGAGGCTCCTGCCGTGTCCCCGGGGCCGGGCGGGCGCAGGGGCTGCGGGGCAATCCCCCGCCTCCGGGCTGGATTGCTGCCAGCGCTGCATGGCACCAGAGAGCATCCAGCAAGTACGTGGGCTGCTCCTGACTGCATTTTCCTTGCAGTCAATCTTTCACAGATTTATGCTGGAGAAATGGGAACATTAAATATCCCCTTGCTGTAATTCAGCATGCCGCAAGAGATACAGATTTAAATATTTAGTAGCACATAACTGGCTAAAAGCCTCGGCAACATTTTAAAAAATCACTTTTTAATAAAACTGGACTGAAATAGTCCCCACAGTTAGAATTTATGGTTTGTAATCGGTGTTCTTGTGATAAATAAGAGTGAATATATATTTATGAACAACAAATAATAATGAAGAAATAATATGGGAGCCCACCTTCGGGCCGTGCAGCTGCTAGTGCTCTGCAACATTCCTCGAGGAATGCTGGCATTAGGCAAACACAAAGGCCAGATCAGCAGTGCCATTGGAGTGAAAAGGCCGGGAGGAGAGGAGCAGGGCCCGGCGGAGCGCTCCCCGCCCGCCGTCAGCCCCGGAGCCGTGCCCGAACCCGCCTGCCAGCGCTCCAGCACCGCTGATTTGTACCGGGGTGAGCCGTGCATTTGCATGTGTGTCCCCGCGATAATAAACCTGGAGGCAAAGCCCACAGGAACTGCTTCTCTCTTCTGTCCGATGGCAGGAAGAGATTTATCTCGGGGTGGTGATCTCGATTACTGCCTGGGCGCAGCACAGGCGGGAGCAGCATGCTGATTCCTCTGCGCTTCACACCCAGCAGGAGCAGTTTGGGGTTTAACGCTGGCCATCTTCTGCGCCGAGAAGTCAAATTAACACAAGCCAGACTGAAGGAACGCCGGAGAGTGTGGGGGATCCCTCCCCTCACACAGCAGCATCCGCACCTGTGGGGGGATCTGTCTGCACCCCAGCCTGGACAGAGTAGAGGGATGCACTGGGTTCCCCGAGGATTGTGGAGGATACCACAGCCCATGGACTATGCAGGCAGAAAAGCAGTTCAAACACCATCCCAGGGGACCGGCCTCAGGGAGTCAGATCCACAGCAAGAGCTCTTGGAGCAGCCATCACATCTCTCTGCCCCACAGGGAGGCTGGCACTCGCCCCCACACTAGCAGCACTGGAGAGCTACAGCAGCCAAAGGAAACATTTCCAACATTAAATAAAACAGACATGTTTATTGTACAATAGAAGCTCTGTGATCTTGGAACACAATTTGCATAAACAGACAATTTGGCTATAAACAATTTCAACATTAACTGGTATTTACATATAGAACAACTCACTCAAAATACAATTAAAGGCCTTGATGGATTGTAAAATGTCAAAATATTTAAAAAGCTACAATACATGCTTGCTTTATGTCTCCTTGGTCAGACATAAAACTGGAGTTTGTTTACATTTTCTCGGCCAGAGCCCTTAGCACAAGGGGCTTCTAGCTCCCTGAGTCAGGATGCTCAGGGATCAATTTTCTGGTTATTCCTCCACACAGAGAATCATCTCTGTTTTCTCTAAGAACAGATTTAAAATAGGGAGGCTATGGTTCACTTTACTGCTCCACTCAGTCGAGTACCCCTAAACGAATCTGCAGGGCCACTGTTTTCCATATTGCCCAAACTGGTAGGATGGTAGGATGGCATTCATTCAAGACTGGGCTGCTGCAGCAGAAGACAATACCTTGATCTCACTCCAGGCTGTCTGAAAGCAGAAGAATCCCAAATCAGCAGCAGCATTGTCCAGTTTGGGCCAGAACCTCTAGCTGTCCAAAGAAAGCATTTGACTCCTCAGGATTTACCAGAAGAAAAGCCAAAACCCACCTCTCCCCACAGAGTCTCTTACAAGCTTGCTACTTCACCCCACCAAAAAGCTAAGTACCTAACACAAAGGGGAACAGCTCCAGTGTCAGCAGAAAGTCCTCCCCACCTCAAAGAGGCTGCTGCACTGCTGTGAGATGTGGGAGATACATGTCCAACCACCCTTGGAGAAGAGGTACAGCACAGCTCAGGCACCCACATCCTGCTCTGCCAGGAGGAGGGTGCAGGCAGGAGCTTTGCTGGCAGGGCAGACCCGCACAGCTCAGCTCACCAGGCAGGAGATTTGCAGCACATGGCAGCCAAGCGAGGTGGTGAGAACCAGGCTGTGCACTTCTGTCTGGTTCAGCTTCACACCCTCAGAGCTTGGCTGTCAGAACCAGCACACAAGTCACCCAGCCAAGACTGTCCCCACTGCCAGGAGTGACGCATCCCTGGAAATCTCACCAGACGCTTGGTAACTTTACCCTCAAGTTCTCTGCCTCTGACTGCACATTGAGGTTACCTGAGAGGAAGAGGAGGCTGGAGCTCAAGTTTCTTCCCGAACCCTGCCAGCCAAACACACCACCTACTGCTGAAATAATAAGCAAAAGCAATTGTCCTGTCTGATCATTCTGAGAACATTTTGAAAGTTGCTCACAGCATTTCGTCTCTTCAAGGTCAGATTCTTCATGGACTGAACAATTCTGCATTGATCCTAAAAACACTAAGCTTATTTATAAACTGCCTAATACATTTTAAAGGGCAGACACTCCACATTTTACTTTTTATTGCCACTTATCTTCCATCTCTGCCATAGTTTTAATCCTCTGCTATGCCAAGGCACATCTCCGCAGCACTGCTGCTGTGTGGCTGACACAGTGGAACACGGTGAACTCAGTTAAGTGCAGCCCTTGTAATCTGTCAGAGCTCATGGAGGCAATCCAGATACTTTCCCAAATACCACTGAGCTTATAAAGCAAAGCAAAAACCCATAAGCATTCATTGACCGTGGAGCCCAAAGACTGAGAGCTACACTCACAAAACCCACATCAGCCTGGGAAAGTGGTGGAGGAGCAGCTCCAGAAGTGAACAGGCTTTCCTCCTGGCAGGGCAGCTCCCTTGTTGGGAGTCTGTTCCACTCACAATGAACCATTTGCCTCCTTATACTCTTTTATGTTTTTCTTCCAGGCTGCAGCAACTGCCCCACCCTGTGCCAGCCTGTGGGACAAGGCTGCACCTGAGTCCAGGCTCTGGCAGCACACTGAGAATCTCTGCACCCTGCTCCAGGGGAACAGACAGCATGGGTGGGTGGTGCAGAACCTCTGGGACGTGGCTGCAGCTGGAGAGAGCAGAGGTGCTGCTCAGGGAGCCTGTGTGGGGCTACCACTCCTCTCCTGCTTCCCACCACACCTGCTGGGCAATGCTGCCCCACAGCTCCTGGCAGCACCAGCCCCACAGAGCACAAGCAGCAGAACAAAGTGTTCCTTCCACTCCACTGATGGGAGAGACACAACAGGTCTTGCACAAGCAGCAACTACAGCAACCCCAGGCACACTCCAGTCATCACCACAACCACAGTCCATGTCAGTCTCTCACAGCAGGGCCTGCAATGGATTCGTTTAAAGGGTTTCAGTTTGCTGATTAAGTCCTTTTTTGCTTTGAACTGCTGTCAGGATGCTGTGGCAGAGCAGTAGCTTATTCCTGGTAGTCTCCTCTCATTTCACAGATTGCTGCCCTGAGAAGGAGGCTCTCATCAGCAAGGACACACAGGGTCCCAGCCATGGGACTCCCTGGTGGGAAGGGAAGGGAAGGGGGCAGGTGTGCAGCAGAGCCCAAGAAGCAGAAGTCCTGGTGCTCTGCATGCAGCCCTGGCATCAGCTGCAGGACAGGATCTGTGCTTGGCTCTCTGGGAGGTGCCAGGTGCCCTTTGGCCATGGCAGACCCCGCACAGATGAGGGTCACTGACAGGCCTTGTGCTCCACGTGTTTCACCTGGTTGGTGCTGAAGCACAGCATCCCCAGGAGTCATGTATCACCCCAGCAACAGCTTCAGGCCATATAATTACAGAAACTAGGAAGTCTGAGAGACAAGTTACTTGTGACACACAGAGCATGTGACACAGACACCAGCACATTTGGACTGGCTCTACATCATGGGATGATCAGTACAGAGATGGAAGCCCACATAGTTTTCAATCCCTGAAAGAAAGCAATTTTTTTTCCTTTATAGATTCTTGATAATTAACCTACACAATGCTTTTTATTTGCATTGATCACATTTTATAGTATGATTAAATTTGTATGGAAGCAAACCAATTAGTTTTGTTTTACATTTATTGAATCTACTTTATGGTCAGACAAATTAACTCTGAGTTAGTTAGTTTGATTTATCTAGCAGCATAAAGCTTGACAATCTGGACTCTCAGATAAACAGTTTTAAAAGAATTATCTTTTGTTATTTTTCCTGCCTGGGAAAAACCATTGAACCTGGAGGCAGGTATGAAGAAGAAGCAAACACTCATCACAGACTGGCCCTTCCCAGAGATTTCAAAACTCAACCTGTTTGCCTCCTGCCAAAGCCTCTGTTGAAAGGCACCACCATATTCTCCACAGAGACTGTCTCCTGGCCGAGAGTGAGTGCCAGCACAGTGACCCTGCCCCGAGCAGTGAGTGCCAGGCTGTTTCAGGAAGGTCACTTTACTCACTGTTTGGAACTGCATGTAGGCACAGGGTGCAGTGGGTGTCCAGGATGCTCCCCCAGGGAGCAACTGGACATGCTGAGCTAAGAGGGTGTACCCAGGGAAAATCACCTATGGGAGAGCCAGAGGAAGAGCTCAAGAGCAGCCTGGGCAACCCCTCAAGCCCTGCAAGGATAGAAACCTGCTAAAAGGTGCCCCTTCCCCCTCAGTCTCCACCTGGGCTCTGCCTGTCCTGGCTGGCCCTTGGCCTGTCCTGAAGACAGGAACTCCACTGCTGTGGCAGGCAGTGGAGAGGATGGCCCTTGTCAGAAGTGTGCAAGCTTTGCTGTACCCCCCAACACAGCTCTCAGAACATCTTCCTTTCCAGTGCTGTGTCACTACAGAGATGTGTGTCAGGATGGAGCACAGGCCACAGCTGGTGGCTGCCCTTTGGAAGTGGCCTGCTCCAAGGCTGGCCCCTCTCTCTTTGTCAGGGCAGGGCTCACAGTTTGGAAGAAATGATTGCCAGTGCTGGGGATGTGTTCCTCTGCCCTAGAACACACCTCTTGCACTCAGCACCAGAGACAGGTCTCTGAGCCTGGTTTTCCTCCTGTGTAAGCATTCCTTAGCCTGAGGCTGAGCAACCCTCCCATGTATAGCAGGGCCCATCAGAAGAGAAGTTTTTTACTGGCAGAGTGAAGCTGTCATTGTGACAGGGACAAATGCGCCAAGGAAGCTTCCTGGCACCTGGGCAGCTCTGAAGCCCAACCTCATTTGTATTCAGCAGCTACAAGAAAAAAGAATTTGTTCCCAGTTAGTAAATGAGATTTAGTTAATAAATTGGCACATATGAGCAAGCTGCCAGTTGTTCCCATGCAATGCAATAAATGAAGAGATGAAAGCTTATTATTTTACGAGAAGGAGCTGTTTTGTTACAGGATGAGGTGCAGGAGAAATGTTATTTTTTGGCAGGCGGTGGCCACGTTTGATGATCATTCATTTCACGGATCTTCACGCAGCAGTCAGAATACTGCCAAGTCTGTTGAACTGTGCAGGGGAGCCCCTTCCTGACAGCTCCATCACCACCAGACTGTCCACTGCCTTTTCTCCTCAGGCATGGGGGCTCCTGTCACTGATGCAAGCCCCAATACAACATCTACAGAAGAAGCCACATCAGGTTACCCTGCACAGAAGCTAGATAAGAAAATCTGTTATAGGAAAACTGTCCCAAGAAGAGGGATATCTGGAAATACAGGGAGCAAATCCATTATCAGGCCTATCATATGAGCCCCCATTCCTTTGCTCCTTATTGATCCTGTAATATAAAATTCAAAAGTAGCATTTCCTACTGGATAAAACACTAGTTGCTCTCTAAAACATCAAGCACAAATATGATACTGAGACTATATCAGCAACAGAGTTCTAATCTGAACAGAAGTGTAGTTTGGAGGACTGCATCCAACAAACAAAAGCATCCCAGCCCTCCTCTGAAGTGGGTATAGCTTTGCAGGGTCCTTAGAGGACACAGTTGCTCCTCTCCCTTACAAGGGTCTCCTTGAGAGGCTTCATGTACACAGATTCCACAACTGCCATTTGGCCAAGCCACAAAACATTATGAAAGTCAAACCTTGGACTGGGAGCAGCACACCATCTGTTCAGGCCTGAAAGACAGGAAATCACTATCACAACTACAATCTAATCACGATCAGCTGGCTGGCAGCTGACAAGGACTCAAGCTGTCTGGTGAAGAGCAAAAATGCCTATCAGCTGAGCCCTGCAAGAGAGAAATGAAGTGTCTGATGGACTGAGGGAGAAATACAAGAGTGGGTAGCTAAAACAAGGCTAATGAAAGACGAGAGTGATGTGGTCCAGTGATAACCAGGGAGCATGTACACAAAGTTCCTCCACTTGCACCTCTACACCTCTAATTTGTTGAGGCTGTTTTGCCCTTGAAGAGTTTTCTCCCAGTTCCTACCTAAACTCATGAACCCTTTGTTAATTTTTTTCTCTCTGCTGCAGCAGGAGAGGGTGAGCGAGTGGTTTTTGTGGGTGCCTGGCGTTGGGCAGTGTCAAACCACAACAACACCTCCGGTGAAGTTTACATCTTCCGTGAAACAGTGGCCAGGAAGTAGTCAAATATGTCTGGAGGAACAAAACCAAAGCCTGCAGGAGACATGGGAACCAAGCACTACATATGAACCCTGGAGCACAGGAACTAAAACATGCACTGGATAGAGAAACTTAATCTCTGGGAAAGTGTGGAAGATGTTCCACTCTACTGACAGTAGATCGCTGAAGAGGCCAAAGTCTGCTCTACAGAACTCCAGGGTAGAAGGAGCAATGTTTTACTTTACTTTAATTATTGAACCGTTCTTATTTCAATCTACAGAAAAATACACTTTTTTCTGATTCTCCTTCCCATTCCTCTGAGCGGGGAGAGTGAGCAAACAGTTGTGTGGGCCTGAGTTGTTGGCTAGGGTTAAGCCATGACAACATCTCCTGTTCAAACATTTACTGTGTTTATCTCTTTCCAAAACCTTGTTATCCCAGGAGCATCTGATCATCCACAGCTGTTGTGGATGTAGATACTCCAGACATACTGGGGAACTGGGACAGTTCTCCCTGAAAAGATTAAATCCATAATGAATTTGTCACTTCCTTACTGGGCTAAATAGTGAATGCCAAGGAACAATACACTACTGCTAGTTACTGTGACATCTTACTTGGGGTCACAGAGTCACAGAATCATTGAGGTTGGAAAAGCCCTCTCAGACCATCAGGTCCAACCTGGCACTGCCAAGACCATCACTAACCCTTGTCCCTAAGTGTCACATCCATATCCCTCCAGAAATGTTGAATTACCACTGTCAGAGGTGAACAACCCTCTCCAGAAATTTTTTCCTAATTTCCTATTCCCATCTAAACCTCCCCCGGCACAATTTGAGGCTATTTTCTCTTCTCCTGTCACCTGTTATGTGGGAGAAGAGCCCAAACACTACCTGTCTCTGCCCTCCTGTCAGGGAGTTGTGCAGAGCTAGAAGGTCCCCCCTGAACCTCCTTTTCTCCAGGCTCAGTCCCCCCCACCAGGTGCTCCTCAGACTTGTGCTCCAGCCCCTTCCCCAGCTCCATCCCATTCTCTGGACCTGGCCTGCTGCAAAACTGTCATCTTTCAATGCCTTTTTGAAAGCCACACCTAAACAACATGAAATTTAATTTTCAGCAAACTGGAAGATAAAAAAGATGAAAACTTAACAGAGACATTATTTGCTGTAATGGTATAACAGCTATTCCTTGAGCAGCACAAAGCACAGCCTTGCCTGTGCTCAGCTCTGCACAAGGAATGTAGAACTTACCTATCATTGCTGTTTCCTTATTGATGACATCTGAGATCTGTAACAGGCATAGATTGTCCTGAAACATCTCTTCCACTTTTCATTTCATTTCATTTCTGCAGTTTGAATCAAAGGACTCACTTAGAAGGCATTTTGAGGATTTTTCTGCACTTCTGTTGTGTATGTAAGAAGCTTTAAATGTTTCCAAAACAGCCTACTTTCAGACAGCTTCAGCATTCAGGGTAGTACAGCAACACAGGTGCCAGAGAACACAGGGTGTTGGATCACACCTGCAGCCTTCCACCAGCAAACATGAATCCTGTGTGCTGATCTTGGCCAAGACACAGTCAATACACCCAATACTTAGGGAAACAGAAAGCACATTGCATTTGAGTAAGATAAATGGCTAACTCCAGGAACACAGAGCACCCTCATGGATCACAGCAAAGAGGAAAGAGTACCAGGGAGGACAGGAAGGAAAAGTCCCTCTTTCCCCAGCTCAGACCCACGGCCAGTTAGAGCTGCTGCTTAGGGAGAATCCAACATTCAGGACAATGCTGACCACCTTCACTTGTTCTCAGAACACAGACCCATAAACTGGGGGCAGCTGGGTGCAGGCCAGGCTGGCTGCAGGGACAGGGACAAGCAGGTGTCTGTGCCTGGCAGGTCTGGGGGCTGGGGCAGGGCAGTCTGGTCCTCATCTCCTGTGGGCAGATGGAAGCAGAGCCCAGGCCAGAGGGTGTCTGCAGAGACAGTGATAGTGATGCAACAGCCCTGTTCTCATGTCAGATGGAGGGAATGGGCAGCACCTCCCAAAAAAACAGAGGATCTTTCTTCAAGAGCTGTGTCTAGAGAATCACTTCTCTGTGGTTGAAGTGATTCAGGACGTGCATCTCTAAGGGTGAAGGACTGCAGCAGGAGCAGCTCAAAGCCCTGACCGGAGGAGGCTCCTGCAGGCACAATGCTCTCAGAGGGGGCAGTGTGAGTCTGGGAAAACAGTGCATTCCCCCACTTCAGGAAACCCTCCTCCAGGGCAGAGAACCCACTTCACTGAAGAAACTGAACTGGAAGATTTCAGGCTGCTATGATACATCCAATTTTGCTTTTTAACAGTTGCTTTTCTTCTTCTCCCATCTTTGGTCTTACATTTCTTTCTGGAACAATAACAAAAGCAGATAGGCAGTCTTTAATCTGCTCCCAGGGAAAGGTGGGATGCTGATTGCTTGCTCCGCCACTTTTGGTCAAGCATTTTTATCCTGAATTGCTATGGGGAAAGGTCTTGACTCCTCAGGCACCACCTTTTGTCTTTTTGTGAGCTGAAGGGTTTTTCCCAAAGTGAGCACTGAAATGCTTCAATGATCTTTAAAAAAATGTTGTGCAGATTTTGTGAGATTTCAGTTGCAGTAAAAGCAAAATTTAACATGCTGAATGTCATTTTTTTAAGGAGTTAAGCAAAAGGCTACTGGAGCTGTCAGAGTTTAAGCTTCAACCTTTATGTTTACAAAGCAAAAAGGGCAATTAGATGTGGAAAAATAAATTTTTCCAGGACCCTGTCAGCAGTTGTGGTTTGTACTCAGACTGCTGAATGACAGGCTAGTTCAGTGCTGCAGGCAGAGTCAGTGTAGAGCAGCTCTGACATTTCTTTGATGCTAGGCAGTGTACCCTAATAAAGATGTTCTTTGAAGTCACTCCCTCTTGCCTGGCATGCAGGCATTACAGAGCATTCCCAGGGCAGCAGGACTGGGACTGCCTGCATGCTCCCATGCCTGGCATTCTGCTTCCCTCCTCGCTTCAGACTTCCCCCACACCTCCATCCACTGAACCTGAGGAAGAAAATTTTGAAATAAATCTAAGATACAGCTAATAGGCAAGTTCCATGCTTTTACCTCCCAGCTATTTCACAAAGCCTGTTTTCACCAGGGAGTTGATGACAGAAAACCTCATGGTCTTGTAAGCAGAGTCCATGAACGAGCACAGCCCAGCCTGTGGCAAGGACAGCTGCTCAAACTTGGAACCAGTCACAGTCCTCCAAGCACCTGCACGAGCAGCTGAAGGCAGAGCTGCTTTCTCAGCAGGTGAAAGGAGCTGCTCTTGGCTCTTTCCTCTGCACCCTGTCAGTCAGTTTTGAGCCTGTGGCCGGGCCAGCAGAGCTCCCTTGGAAGGGAGGGCATGAACTGCAGACAGCAGTTCCCCAGTGCCAGCTGTGAGGTTCTGGCTGCCATTCAGGGAAGGACTGCACTCCCTTCCCATTCCCTTCCTATCAGCCTCCCATTCTTCGTGCGTTTCTTTTCTCTGCAAAGACCAAAGTGCAAAAAGAGAGGTGAACAGAAGTGGGGGAGGGCCCTGGGAAGCCCATTTCCAAGTGTGAAGTGACAGCAGATGGCAGAGGCGCTGCTCGGTGCCGTGTCAAAGGCAGTCATTACAGCAGCTCCCTGACTGCCTTAGCTCACAGCTGCCAGCATCCCTTGGACTTGGATCTCCCAGGGACACAGCACGTTCTTGAGCCTCCTCCCACCAAGCTACAGACACAGGCTCTGGAACAGCTTCTCAATCCCTCAGGAAGGATGCAGTGATGCAGGGTCAGGCCCTGGCCCTGCAGCACAGATCTGCTCAGTGCTAGCTGGGTATGAAATGCTCCTCACATGCTCAGCAGAGTAACATTGCTCCTTCTGCCACTGACTGCCCAGAGCCTTAGTGGCTGAGGCCAGCAGGGATTGTGGCACACCTCCATACACAGGCACCCAGGGCCGGGAGGGAGCAGCAACAGCAGCACACAGCTGCCAGTGGACAGAAGACCACGGTCCTACCTCAGAACTGGAGCAGGGCATCCCAGAGTAAAAACTTAATTAATTATAACAGTAAGCACTACCATGATGCCTTTACATTTACAAAGCACTGAGTAAACATTAACTAATTAATCTACTGTACTTAGCAATTATATAGTTCTTTATATTTTCCAGGTCCTATGCAAACATTAGCTAATTAATCTACTTAATTATTCCTATGTTTTATATTCCAGAGCACTACACACTGGCAGCACAAGAAGGAGGCCTTAGCAGGGGTAGTAGCAAGCACACTCAGCTTTTAGGTGCCTGACACATTTTGAGGAAATGTCTTGAGAAGGTGCCAGCAGTCTTGGACAGTCCTGCCACCACAGCATGCCAAGAAAAGTAGACAAGTCAAAACTAAAGAAATATGAAGCATTTTCCATTAGATCCTAAAATAACTGAATCTGCCAATCACACACTCTCCAAACAAGGATTAATGTGCACCCCCTCATGCAGAGCCACAGCTCTCTGTTTATTGCATTTTAACATTGTCAACAGCACTTGCTGTACCATCAAACAGCATCCTCAGGGGGAAAGGAGAATAGTGAGGTTCCTTCTTTAATCATTAAGATGTCCTTGGTGTACTCACTGGGAAATGATCTGAGATCAGGACTCTGCTGGTCCTCCTGAAAGGGATTTCCTTGTTCATCGTGCATGATGGAGAAAAGCAAGTGCAATATTTTGTGGGTGATGTCATGGAAGTGATTGATAATGCTGAAAATGAGGCATCTTGTTGTGACAAAGTGAATGGCAACACCTTGCCACCAGCCTGGTGCATGTTCCCCTGGCTAGGAGAAGTTTCCAGGAGAAGAAAGAAGCGCCTCTATCATGGTGGATGTGACAATGTTTGGACAGCAGTTTGCAAAACGTCCACGTTCCTAAAGTAGATTTCTTTGTTTAGAAGTATCTAGTGCCTTTCAGAGGCCAATTTCTCTTTAGCCAGTGTATCTAGGAACAACCTCCTAAACACACCATCACACAACCCATCCAACACACACAGAGCCTACATGTGGTGGTGTGATGCCAGGACATTACATCCTCTGAACAGTGGTGCTGCATCTTCTCCCATGTCCCCTTTTGACCTTGCCCAAGTCAGCCAAAGCACATTTATCTTGCATCAATTTTGATGACCCTCTCTCCCCCTCATTCTGCCTGCAGTGTCTTTGGAGAGGGAAATGATCAAGGACTCAGTGTGCAGAGCAGGAGTGGAGGAGCTGTCACTACTGATGGAGACAGGAATGTGACATACTCCACACTGAGGATCATGTGGCAACAAGCCTTGTTTATTGACTGGCAGCCTCTTCTATAGGGTTTTCAAATTTCCTGTGCTTACAGACATGATTGGTCAAGCTCACTGGCCAATGATATGGGTATTTGTGCTTTATAGGGGTTGGCTGAGGTCTTCTGACCAGGTTTGAATCTGACTTATTGTACTTTGAACTAGGCTGGTCAAGCTGGTACCTGTTAAGCCAAATCATCTGGGCAGATACAGTCTAGCTATATCCATCACAGTTCCCCTTTCCAGTCTTTGTAAAAATGTAAAGTGTTCTCTGTTATTTTACCTGCAAGGACTCTTTGCAGATGAGATGACAGGACAGCATGGTGACATATATGATTTTACTTAACTTGACAAGCTTACCCTTTCTTAGCTAATGATGCATTCTATACATTATTACAAAATGTTACATCTATTTTTAGGAGCTGTTAGGCAGGATTACTAACAATATAAGCTTTCAAATTGGCACACGGCAGGCTTATTACTTGAAGTTACAAACAGCAGTGCAGAGCAGCAGCAACCACTGAAGCCTCTGCTCCCTGGCATGCACAGCCCTCCCAGCACCACCATCCCATGCCACTTCCCCCACAGTGTCCTCTCACACTGGGTGAAGATGGTGTACAAACCTGCAAGGAGTTGAGGAGCAAGCAACAGGGCAGCTCCAAGCACCAGCACTTCTCAGTCCAACTCTAGAATAGCAGGACAGAGAAGCCATGTTTTGCACACCAAGGACATCTAGCAGAAGAGAGAGGATCTGTGTTGGGGAGAGGGTCACTATCCAAATGAGGACAAGGCCAAAGGAGGAAGATGGACATCCAGTGCTTCTCTGTGACTCCTCTGCTCAGTTGGGAGCAGGGAGATTTTCACCATCTACCATGGCCCCTTGGTAAGATCAAACCAGACAGGAAGGCAAGCAAGGGGCAGAGAGGCACACTCTTTCCCAAGGCTTCCTGAGTCTTCAACCGCAGCCAGATACAATCAGCTTGAGATTTGAAGGGTTGCACACATCCTCTGCAATAGGCTGCACCGGCACAAACAACATGTTTCTGCCACAGCAGACCCTACATGCTCCAAGGGACAAACACCAGCACCTGCCAAGGACCAAGGCTCACAGCAGCCTGATTTCAGCATCACTCCACAGCTGAATTGGCCACACCATCCCCAGCCTGCTTGGACCAGCATCCTACAAACCTGCACAGTCCTGCAGCCCCACTGCTGGCTCAGGCAGTGAGCCCAGGGTTAAATCTGTGCTCAGCAGCTGCTCCTCCCTCTCCTCTTGGGGCATCCCCTCCCACATGCCGGGAGGAAAGGAATGCAAGGCTGAGCACCTGCCCGAGAGATAGGCAAGCCAAGGTGCTCTGCCTGCTGCTCTTGGGGGAGTAAGGGGTGAATCATAACTTCATCAGCCTACAAGGAAAAGAGCCAATTGTCTGGCAATTGTATGCAGTCCATTTCAGTGAGAGGCTCATAACCTAACCAGCCCTTGTAGTCAGAGGGGATAAAATATATGCTGACATCAGTATACAGAGGTTCCCATTGGAAGCCACTTTCACTGCAGTGTCATGAATCTTTTCAGAAGCAGCTTGAAAAGATTCACTCAGTGTATCAATCTTCCTGGGGAGCAGAGCTGACGATGCCTGTACATAATAATGCTTAAGCCAATTCACATGCACTGTTAGTGGTTGTCTTGAAGTCCTGGCCCTAATCAGTGCTTTAAATACAAACATATAACTCTGAAAGGGTCTCTCCAGGGGCAGTGAAATCCTCTGCCTTGGTCACTGTCAATTCCTCAGGCCTCTTCTATAGTGGCACAATCTCCCCTTGACTCCAAGAGGGAGAATGGAAAACCATAACTCTTCTCTTTGTTCAGGTGGCACGTTTTTTATGAGCCAAATTCTTTACTTTAGGTTTTGATGGTGATTCTGTGGCTTTATGTTTGTGCTGTAATCACAGCACTTCTCTGAAGCAGGAGCAGGGCCTGTAACCACTGCTGCCTTAGTCAGCTTGTGCTGGAGGGGAAGAAGCTGCCCCACTGCAGCCCCTGAGGCTGTCCCTGGCTGCCCACTGCTGGGGTACCATGGGTGCTTGGGTGTCCAGCTCTCCACTGTGACAGGTCCCCTCGGCAGCCAGCCAGCCTGGGCAGACCTGCACTCTCCCACTCCCCTGCCATGGAAACCCAGGAGCTGTAAGCCAAACAGCAGCTAATGGAGCAGGTGACTCGGAGCTCTCTGGAGCAGGATCTCCCTACAGTCAGGATTTCCTGAGCAGTGTTTCTACTGCAATACCTGTTATCACACATACCCCTTAGGAGTGGCACATTGGCAAGGATGGAATAACCTTAAAGGCCATATGTTCTGCAAAAAACATGTGATGCATCCATGTGCTCCAATTCTTCTGGGACCACTCACTCCATGTGCAGTAAAATCCCTCTAGAATCAGCATAATGGTGATGCAGACTTTCTCATGTAGTAGACTCTGTGTGTCTTTTTCTTTCTTTTTGATTCTTGTGGGTTTTTTAACGGGTAGTAGACTACCTTAAAACTTCCCCTTTCGTCATTGCACAAACAAAATCTGACCATTAATCCCCTGTTTATCTCCTGTGCACATACACCCCTGGTTACTGCAGCTGTGGGAGTCTCCCACTTAATCAATAAAATAAGCAAGCACCTAGTTTGTGCTGCCAGAGGAATGTGACATTTGAGAGAGAACACAGTATTCCCCCTTCCTTACCTTGGTGTGTGCTTTACTGCTGGCTCACAGGTGTCCCTGCACTCAGGCCACACCAGAGGAGGTGGCCCCTGAGCGTGCTCCACTCAGGGGACACTGCCATCACTTGTCACAGGTTTGTAGGAATGAAGTGTCATCCTAGATCAAAGTCTTGTGAGTGACTTCCTGTGAAGAAAGGGGACAGAGAAGAAAGCATTTTACAAAGCAGATTATATCTGCCTTCATCTTCCCCACCTCTGTGTGACTGAGGTGCAGCTCCTGATACACTGGCTGTGCCGATAGTGCGGCAGCAGCTCTGAGCTGGGAGCTCTGTGCCATCTTCCCTAACAAACACACTGAGGGTAGAAGGGGTGTCCAGGCCAGACCAAGTCCAAATCCAGTGTTAAGAGCCCTCTATATGTTGTTTTCTACAGCAGCTGGATCACACAGATGCTCCTTCATTAAGCTTGAGATTTGTCAGCCATTGTTAGTGTTTCACACAGTAACAAAATAATATTTTAAAGAAAATAGGTATCAGAAGAAAGCAAGTCCACTGGCTGCTGGGTCTGCCATCCCCCACTAAAGCCTGGCAGGCTGCCTGCTGCCAGGCCTGACAGGCAGGCAGAGACAGGAAAACCCCTCATGGCTCTTTTTATTGTGATAGCCCTATATGAAGCTGCAAACATATCTGTCACCTTCCAGCACATTGTTTACCAGCTCTCCTCAACATTCCCCAAACAATATTTTCTAGAGGCTGTAATTCAATACCTCACACCCCAGAGCTGTAGCATCAGCCCAGAGAGCAGCTTGATGAATGTATTGTGTTTCTCCAGGGCTTGGGCTTGGGAACTGGTTTGTGCTGTTCCAGCTGTTAATTATCCCTCTGCTTTTTGCTATTCTCATCCCACCTGTGCCTCTGTATTTATCATATGGGTCTACATGCACTAAAAACATCCTTACTCTTTAAAGTATAAGGAGTAATTTACCCCTTTTGTGCAACCCAAGGCAGCTCAGGGGACCAAATGGCAAGACTTGATCAATAAGGTGCTCACTAGATTAGAGGCACCAGGGCTCAGACCTCAAAGTGCTTGTTTAGAAGAAATGCAAGAGAATGAACTAAGAATGTTAAGCACAGACACAAATACAATTTCCACCACTCTCCCTCCCCCACCCCTTCCCCAGCCTGCATCCCAGAGACATCCTCACACTAATCACTGCTGAGGACACCCTCCCGAGCCAGGGCAGCCCAGGTCAGGCTGCTCACTGTGAAGAGCTGCTCCTGCCCTCCCAGGCATGGCAGTGCTGTCTCTGCAAGCAGCCAGGATGAGCACCCCACTCAGCCCACTTTGTTGCACACCAGCCTCCATCTCTTCAGCCCCCAGCACCTGCTCAGCACAGAGCATTGCTCCTGGGTGGCTGTGACCCTGATCTCACACAGGGAGCTGCAGCCGTGCCCCAGAACACTCCTGCTCACTCCAGAGTCCCACCACAGCTCACTCACTCCCCCAAACTTTTAGTTAGTGTGGAGTATAAATGTTGAAGGCTGCACACATTCACTTTCATAGCAGGTGATGCAGGGGACCAACCAGTAATACTGACAGGTAACTTGCAGGGGCCAACACCTGTCCTCCGTGTGCCTCTAGCAAGTGTATCTTAGACCTCTGTCCACACTGTACTGCACCCTCCCCTATTCACACTCCAGTGCTGCTGCAGGGCTTTCTCACATCTGTGCTGAAGTCTTGTTCTCTGCTTATAATGACAGCTTGGATTTCTTAGGAAACCTGCAGCCTTATGAAACAGCCCTCATGTACCCAACTCAGTATCCCTGGCAGGATTGCTCTCCTGCTTTCCACCAGTGACCAAAAGCCTTCCTCCCACTGAGGTACCACACATCTCACTCCATACAAAAGTGAGGGGTAGTTGCTGACCACAAGGACACTTTGGTTCTAAGGACCTCATAGAGGTAATTAAGACAGGTAATTAAGACTCATGCTGCCACATCGTGCACAGGGAATTGCTGATATTTAATGACATTTCCCAAATATTTTTAATAGAAATTTCAGGTCTTTTTTCTAATATGACATTTATCTTCTATTAGCATGAAAACAAATAGAAAAGCCTGAAAATCATTGCCTATATTATAAATTACTTTATTGTTGGTTTTATTACCTTCTCCATTAAGCTGTCACAATCTGTGCCTCGTCCCATTTTTGTGATGGCCAGCCACTGAAATCCATCATGTTTTCCACGTGATTTATACAGGACCCTAGTGATAACTTTATTCACCAGGAGGATAATTATCAGCTATATTATTAAGGCTGCTCAGTTGCCCTAGGGGATAATGTGTCAGAAAGGTTAAAATATTGACAAGCAATAAAGTATGTATTATAATTACACCAGTGCCAGGATAGATAACTGGCTGTGAGCAAGGAACTGAGCTACATCTTTGCATTTTCCCAGTAAAGACATGTTGTGGTCACACTGCACACATCCCTACAGGACTGCAGCAGTCTAGGCCCATCACCTGGAGGGGATCCCAACAAAGGGTGTGCCCCTTCTCATTCACATATATTGACCATTTAAGCCCTGACAACTGTGCCCTCAGTGAGTTTCACTGTGATTCATAATTGAACAGAATGCATAACTGAAGTAGAGGAGGTTTTTCCACAGTTCTTCTGTATTTCTTTCCCTGTCCCCTAAAACAGCTTTTCTTCATAGGAATGGCAGAAGGAAGGAGAGGAAAGAACTGGCATCTTTGAAATGAAACATTGATTTCTTCTGGGACTGGAGCAGCCAGGTGCATGGCTTATTGGTATCATGGTATATAGGTGTAATCTGAAGGACATTGCTGAGATAAATCGCTTTTTGGTTCAGTCACTAACAAAACGAAGCGCTGAATAAGTTGGCACTACATCTGAAGTGAGACCATAAAACTAACCTTGGTCATTCCTCCAGATCTACTATTGTTACATGAAGAAGACTAGACCAGGGATAGAGGAGCTCATAAATAATTTTTCATGGAAAGCACGTACACCAGCCAGACAAAATCTCTCTCTGAGAAAATGTGGAAAAGTAGTAGACTTAACCTACTTCAAAATGTCATTTTTTGAAGAAAGAAAAAGCCAATCCATGTCTCTTTCTTGATGCTTAAAGGATGTGTCTGTACTGCAGCAGCATGTTAAGCACCAACTCCTAGACCTGGCTTTGAGCAGCTGAAAGAACTTGCAGCATCAAACTCTGCCATTTCCCTCCAATACAATCATGTTGGAAATAGATGGTCACCTGTGGATAAACATGACTGAACAAGAACTGTAAGACATTTAATAAACTGCATTGGTTAACTTTCTTTGGCTAAGGAAGTGCCAGGGACTACAGAAACTGTATTTAGCTCAGGTTCCTCTACATCTCACTGGATTTGTCCAGGGGAACATAACTAGTATAGAGGACTGTGATCCTAGAGATGAGGGTCAGAGCTCTAGCCCAGACAGCCTGAGACACCCTGCAGCATTCCTCTGGAATATGAGCTCATGCTACCCTTTCACTGGCCCTTTGAATGAGTCATGGATGCTGGAGAATTAGAGGTAATTCAACAAAATATAATTTCTCTGTTCAGAGCCTTTGGCTTTCTTCTCTTATTCAGAACCCAGAAGCCTGGTGCTATAGATGCAGCCTTGTGCTCATGAGAAACAGTCGTTCAACCCAAGAGGTGCAGGACAAACCCCTGGGGCAATAAGCAGATTCAAGAGTCCTGCAGTAATCACCATCATGCCACTATAGCTATAGTGAGCCCACGAGGCACTCCAGCTCCCCTCTGCAGGCTCCCTGGAGTCCCACAGGAGATGCTTAATAGAGTTCCACAGGAGAAGCTCCTTGGATGCTCACAACCACATCTGTCTCCAGGCTTAACACTTACCCTAGAGCTGGACAACTTATTTCTGCAGCACACTGCTCTGGGCTTCAAATGACAAGACCTCTGCAAGGGCCACCAGCGAGCTTGCCTTCCTGCCTGCTCCCCAAGTTTTTCCTCCTCCATCCAAGCAGTTGGCTGGCATTCAGCAAAGTATTAGAACCAAGCCTGGCTTGACTTAAGGACTCACTTGTGTCACCCCCAATGCCAGCTCCAGCACAAACACAGCAAAGTCCTCAGAGCATGCCATCTGCTCCCCATGCAAGCGGGTTTCCACAAAGAGGCATCACTGCAGTCAGTGCCCCCTTCACACAGGAAAGAAGGCTGAAGCCCCAGAAAGGTTCCTTTTCTCTGAAAATTTGTTGTTAGCTTCCCTGATGACCCCCACACCATGTGCTGCAGGAGGTGTTAAAACATGGATAAATAACCAAGACTGGCCTCAGATGACAGCTTTGTGGGACTGATTTGCAATGTGTGGCTCAGCCTGGCTGCTGCTGTACTGCCCAACACCCTGTGACAGGATGAGCGAGACATGAGCAGCACAAGCTGCAACAGAAGCTCATTTGGTCCACAGGCACCTTGGGAACTGAAATTGTTTTACAGTGTCACATCAGCACACAGGGAACAGATGACATAAATGGAGGTGAATTAAAACCCACATCTCATGAGGGCAATGGCTGTGCATGCAGCATCTGCTCAGCCTGCAGCTTCAAAGCACTGCTACCATTTACAAAAGGTTCATCTTCACCTTTTATTTGACTGTAAATCTCTTAAGCTCACCTTGTTAAGGAAAAGTGTGGAACAGCAGGAGTCTTGTACCTCTGCCACACCTCCCCCAGTGTGCTCCTCTCTGATGCATTACAGATCATCTCCAGGAGAGAGACATCTGCATTACAAAGCATGAATACTCCTTTCAGTAACAGACCTGTCCACCACATGCCTGACAGCAGGAGACAGAGTACTTCATTTGCAGTCACCTGCTCCCACCATCAGCTCAGCCTGCTCAGGGCAGTGACCCTAGGAACAAGGGACAAGAGGGAGCAAGAGCACTGGGCTATTTGGTAGCAGCTTTCCTGTGCTTGTCTTTGGTTCATTATTAAAATGTCCAGACAAAATCACGGAGGGGTGCCTGGGGAAGGCACAGGGAGATGGTCACTGTATCTTCTCTCCTAGCACAAGCACTGAAGGCTGAACTCTCTCCTCATTTGAAAGAAACACTTCATATTTACTGACAGAGAATTAGACAACACAGACTCTTAGAGGAAAGCACGAGTAAATAACACACTGTCTGTGGCACAACGCATACAAATGCCAATGCTGGCTCTCTGAATGCTATCATCTAGCATTACACTTTGCAGAGCATCAGAAGACTGTCTCCACAGGACTATTACCTCTGACTCCTGATAAAACCTCTCCTGAAGTATCTTCTCCCCATTGTGCCTTGCAGATGTTTCCCTTCTTAATTTGTCAGAGACAAATCTCTGAGAATAACATTCTTCAATAACACTCCATTTACTGCCAGATCTTCTTTCTCATCTAGTACTGGTTATGCTTATCCTTGTTTATCAGATGGGCAAACTGCAGCACAGGCCTATGGTTTAGGTTAATATAACAAACATGTTCAAATAAAAATCAGCTTTATATTACTGAAAGCTCTACAGCTATGAAAAGTGGGGAAACATTAAGTCTTCTTACAGCAGAAGGTTCTCTGGCACTGGGCTACAACAGAAGACTGGAGAGCACTGGAGAGCACTGATGGTATAAAGTCACTTCCCCACCCAGCCTCTGGCACAGAACCTGCAGCCAGAATGTACCTGATTGCATGCAGGTCACAAGCCTCTGTCCTTACTGGGTTGCAGCTGCTGGGAACATGCAAATCACTCAGTGCATCTTCAGGGAACCCAATACCACAGGGCTGGGAAATTCCTCCTACCAGCTGCTGTCCATTTGTGCTATAGTCAGCATAGATCCAGGAATCAATATTACTGCTTGTAGGAATTACAAGCATCAAGGATGTTAGATAGAAGGTGAAGTTGTCCTTTCCTAAAGCTAGATGTCTCTTCATGGCACTTGAGCAGCCTAGCAGTAATCTGCCCTTGCTGGATGTACAATCACAGGGGCTCTGCCAGCACTATAAACAGATGTGGAGAACAGAACCAGCACCACAGAGGACAGTACAGCAGCAGAGCTGGTGCCAGTGTGACCAAAGAAGGTCTGAGAAAAGGAGCTCCTTCTCCAGGGAGATGGTGCAGAAAGGTGCCAAAGTCTTTTCCCTTCCCCATGGAATACCATCAGACTGAAATAAAAAGCACAGAGCAAAGGTGTCCCATGTTCTTAAGGGAGGCAGAAATTTCAGGATTCACCTACCCTTGACCCAGAAGCACTGCTGTTGAAATCTCCAGTCTTCACAGCTCATAGACCCCTACCTCTACAGAAAGTCCAGTTCTAAGAGATATATAATGAGGCATTTTGTCCTGCCAAGATCACCTGTAAGAAGAAACAAAATAATGCCCTGTTCCTGTTTCCTTCAGTGAGCTGTGAACACACTTTTGATACAGCCTTTTGATAACAGCATCCTTGCTGCACCTGAGACTGGCAAATCTGTTAGTGACCTCACACTGTCCTCCTGGGTAAGTGCAGGGTGGGTTTCCAGCTCAGCAGGCTGTTAACCTTGTAGAGTTGTGTAGG
Source organism: Phylloscopus trochilus trochilus (assembly GCA_016584745.2). Taxonomy (NCBI): domain Eukaryota; kingdom Metazoa; phylum Chordata; class Aves; order Passeriformes; family Phylloscopidae; genus Phylloscopus; species Phylloscopus trochilus. The sequence goes on from WQNJ02000011.1 coordinate 17,211,992, forward strand.
CCAAGTAGAAAGTATAGGAGGGATTCTTCCTCCTAAAATTAAATAAACCTTATGTGAAAAATGCTATTTTGAGGGTCTAGGGCTGTCAATTGCAGGAGAAAGTGATATTGATTTCTACAGAAACTTTATTTGAGTAACCTATTAAATGAAACACCAGATGACTCCTGCAATTTAATTCCCGAGTGAAGTGTTGTCTCTGAGGCTCTGTGATGTTCTTTAACCTGAATGATGAAAGGCATTTTCCTTACAGCCATTTGCTGATAGATCTCAGGGTCTTCACGAGTCAAGTCCAGAGCATGCTGTCACTGGCAAAGTGCAGCTGATACCCCAGAACATATACCAGGCTTAGGGGCAAAGCTAAAAGTGCAAAGAGCCTGAGAAGAACCACCAGACTCTGCAGCCTCCACCTGAACAAAAGTGCTGAGTAAAGCCCCAGGATCCCGGAGCTCAGTGGATGCAGGTACCACAGTCCTGCCACAGCCAACACTCATGCCAGGGCAGCCCAGCTCAGCTCAGGGCTGGGGTGTGCTCAGCCTCAAAACCTCCTCCCTTCCTCCTGCACATTTCTATCCCCAAGTGCCTCAAGGCAAAGCTGGAGCTGCAGAGGCATTTGCTTTTCAGTCCAGCCCCCTCTGCACTGCGCCTTGCAGACTTGTTAGCTGGCTGTGATCACCAGTCTGCCTGTCATGCTTCAGGGGCCACTCGCTTCTGCTCAGCAAAGCTTTTACAGAGTTTGTTCTTCTAAAAGAAGCCAATTTATTTTATATTCGAAATTTACAAGAAACAATTAAATAGCAAAAGTGTCAGATTCCATCTCTTTCATCAAAATGGCTTAGTCATGTCTGGAGTGTCAGCACTAACAACCCTGGTCCTCTGGTGCTCACAGCCCCAGAAGCTCACGCTGCAGCACCAAACCAGCTGTGCAGAGAGAGCCCTGTGCTCTGTCCCGTGCCTTGCAAGGGCTGCTTGTGCTGTGGGCTGAGTGTCAGCGCTCCTTCTCACTCAGGAGTCCCTCCCGAGGGCCCTGCATGGGCAGAGACACACACTTACCTATTCACTTTAATCCCTCTGTTCCCAAAGAAACAGGAGCTAAGACTGCCTCAAGTTTGGGGAAGACTTTTCCAGCTGTGTGCTGCAGGAGAGGGAGGAAGAGCACTGTGTCTGCATACAGAGGAGCCTTCTATGGTGCTCTGAGCCATGTGTAGGTCAGACAAAGCCACAACTTGGTTGTAAATGTGCTCATGGGAGTTCCACAAAGTTCTGGAGCTCAGCAAACAACTCAAGAAAGACTAAGGAGGGGGACAAGAGTACTGCCTGTGGTTCTGGGTTAGACAGCAAAGTGTCTCACTAGGAAGCCTCAGACCACAGCACTGGATGCTGGGCAGACCTGGGCAGGTAAAGTTGCCATCAACAAACCAACAACACACCTAAAATGAGACCCACCCTCCGAGCAAGAAGCTGCCTGAGGAGCTGCTCCCTCCCAGCCACCCAGCAAGCATCCTGGGCACAGACAGCAGGCAGAGGCCACTGGGCACTCAGGTTCCCCAGGACCACCAGTGCAGCAGTGTGGCCACAAGAGCATGCACGTGAGTCCTGCCTGCTGCTGTGTCCCTTCTCTGGCCTGTTCAAGAGGCAGGAGAGCCCAGACACCAAATGCCTCCTCCTGCAGCCATCCATTCAAAGAGCTTCTATAAAACTTTGCACATTTCCCCTAATTCCAGTTCAGTCATGGCAGATCAGCCCACAGGTTTTGAATGCAATTTTCTCACTGACTTACAAGAAGCTAAATTCTTCTTTCAGGGAAGGAGACAAAACTATGTAGCATCCACAAAAATTAGAGTAACATTTCTATTCTGCGTTTTTACATTTTATTATTATTTAGAATTAACTTTTTATACTTCCAAATCGATAACTAATTTTACATTCCACTATCAGATCTGGGCCTTAAGCTACAGGAAACATGAGATCACTGTTTGTTTCATACACACATGAGCTAAAATATACCAGGGCACCCAGTGGTCACTGCTTCCCAGAGCAAGGTCCAGAGAAATTAATTCACTCAAGGCACACTCCAGTCTGCGTGTCCAAAGAGTACATAATGATACAGATGATACATGGATTCCACAGCTATGCACCCAGCTCAGCTCAGGGTTTCACCCCAACAGAGCTTCTCCCTCTGCTCCCAGGGTCATCTCCATCAAATTTAAACACAACCACTGGGAATCTGGGACCTAAGAACTCGGACAGTAAATACTGCAGCCCAAAAAATATCAGAAGAGCGTGTTTAAAAGAGATAAGCTCTCAGCTAAGATGCACAGAGCACCACTGCCTGTCAGCAGCAGTGGAGGCTAGCTGGAACTGCTTTCTTGCAAAGCATCACATATGAGTTGTCATTCCAGGGACAGAAACTGGGCTTGACAGATGCAGAGTTAAATTAACGATGACCCTTTCCATTTTAGCTGCCTGAGGGCTGGCAAGCAGCTGCCACAGTCACTGTTCTCACAACTGACCTGTCTGTGGGCAACCTGCAGGGCATCTCCTGCCCTTCAGGAGAGTTCTGCCAGACCCAGAGCCACTGTCTCAGCCCACTGCACCAATCCAGCTAGATGCTGTGCTCCCAAGACAACTCACACCACAGGAGTTATTCTGAGATCAGCCCAGCTTTCTGGAGGGAGCACTAAAGCTCACTAAAGCCTCAGATGGAACAGCAAAGGAGAACTAGTGCTCACCTGTCCTGCTGGCAATGCCTGGCAGCCCAGGATCCTGTCAGTTCAGCTCTCATGGGATCAGAATCTTCACCACTCTGAAGAAGAATGAGGTTTTCCTGGCAGAACGCATGGCATGTGCTGTCACAGAGAGGAGCAACCAGTCTAATCACGCTGTCAGGGCAAAGCAGCAGCTCCTGCCAGAGACCAGCAATTTGCCACTGAAGCCAATTCCTGCCAAAGATGTTGGGGTGCTGCTGCTGTTACACTCAACATACAGCTCATGGGCTGTGTACTGATAGCTGAGGGAGTATATTCCCTAAAGACAAGTTTCCATCATTTAGTATGCTTGCTTTCTCTTCCTGTTACCTTTCCAGATGCCAAGCTTTCTTTAAAAAGAAAGCACACAAAGCAGCATTTAATTTATGAAACACTACTTTTTTTCTGAAATTTCAGCAAAGCTGAAACTTGACTTGAAAATTAACATCAGTTGCTTTTACTCTACAAGTAATTAATTTGCTTCATCCAAGTGCTACCTTGGGAAAGAGAACAAGTCACAAACATATCCACCTGTTAATAAAAAAAGGCAGACAAAGTAAATAATTCAAGAGGTTTAAAAATAAATTCACACATTCATAGAAGCAGACTTCCAAGCTTCTTTTCATCTCCTCTCTGCAGCACCCTGCTGTATGTAATAGAACAGTGATAGAAATATAAAGGGAGAGAACACAGAACAAATCCTGGGCTTGACTCACTTGGAAACCAAAGGAGTCTGTTTGCAGTGACAGAGCCCTGTGGAATACACACAACGGCTCCTGGATTTGCAGTTGGGCCCAAAGGAACCAGACCCTTGATACTCTGGAAAAAAATGCAGGCTTTGAAAGCAGATCAGGCTCTTTTGACTGGATGGGGGAGGGAACCTGCAGTCCCTCTTCAGAGCTCTGTGAAAGGGGATATACAGCTGTGTTGTCTAACAGGAACCACATCAGCTTTGCTGCTGCATTTATGATGCAGCATTCATTACTATTGTGGTTCCAACTGGTACTTTCAAGCCCTAAATTTATTCTCAGCATCCTTACTAGAATGAAATAGTACTGCAGGTGCATCAATGAGGGGGCTGGCTGCCCCTGCTCTTCCCGAGGTTCTGTGTGCTTCTGAAGGATGCCAGAAGAGTGGCATGTGCCTGGCTCCACTGCCATGGACCTCTGTCCCAGGGCTGGGTGCTGCCAGACCTCACCATAGTCCTTTGCCCAGGAAGACACTGCTCAGGGACTTGCCCCAGAAGACTTCCCCCTCAGCAGTTAAAAAGCATTTCAGAAATGATGGGCTTGGAGATCATCCCTAGAAAGAAGGAGGGAGAGTCTTTCCTAGCTCCACTATGCCCAGGATATTCTGAAGCAAGGCACTACAGCTACACAGGATTGATGTTCCTTCCACCCACCAGTATGTGCCTGACTATTCTATGCAGAATTGGGAAACATAATTCCTAATACCAGGTAATAATGATCCAGGACCTTTAGTATCTTCAAAATCTGTAGAATTTTATTTCCTAGAGTGTTTGAAAAAGACTCTTTTTAAATGGCTAGCTAAATGTCTTTAAAGCTAAACATCTTTCCAGGGGTGTGTCAAGTAGCTCAGAGCAGTCACCATCCCTTGGGATAGAGAAGTCACAGCTCACACAGACTTGGAGGAGCCCCCAGTTCAGCACTGACAGAATGAGGCAGAGAACTTGCAGAGACAGAGTCTCAAAAAGAGCTGCTTTTAAAGTAGACAGAAATCAGGTGGTATTTTGCCTATAATATTCCCAGTGCTGATCCTTTTTTTCCTCCCTTGCCATCTACCAAGCTATTCTCTCCACTTACAGGTCAAATCTGCTTTATTTTTGACAAATCCTTTTTCTCCTCTTTCACAGGAGCAGCAACAAGAGTGGGAAGGTATTTGGCACCTAAGTCAGAATTCCCTGCAATGCCTTCTTGCTGAAGTCAGGAGGCTTCCTGTCACATAAACTTAACTGTATCAACCTCATACAACAAAAAAAGTGAAGCCTCCTTCCAGCAAAGGGCACGAAATGGCAATTTCTGGCAGATCCATCCCGAGCAGTGATAGCATATTATTCTTTAATGCAGTTTTTGTGCCCAAGAGAACATCCCACTATGGCTAAGACAGTGTCAGATACTTCCATGGCACACAGGAACCCTATGGATGTTGTGCTGAACCCCCTAGTTGGGCATCTCTGTGACAGGATGCTTTCACTCCTCATCAACCACATGAGCACGTGCCTTCCTGAAAAGACTGATTTTCTCTCTCACTGCATGAAGAGCTCCTGTTTTCTCCTAGTTCAGTGTACACATATATTGAAAAGCACTTTGCTCACATGCTGCCTGCTTTCCCAAAGTCTTTAAAAAAGTCCTTCCAGTGTGTGCTGGCAAGAGACAGGGTCCCAGCAGGCCTGCAGCACCAAGAACTTGGTCTTTATGATGCAGGCCATATGGAGGAGACAACGAGGATTCAGACTGGCAAAAAAAAAAAAAAAAGGAATTCTGTTGGCATCTCCTGTGGGGACTGCATGGAACACCAGCATTCTTAGGGCCCGTGAAAACTGGCTCACACCTGGCTGTGACAGAGGGAAAAAACCTCTCTTACAAATGTAGTTCCCTGAAAGTGTTCCTCCTTGCAGAAGCATACAAAGAAATCAGGCAGCTGTGGGTGCCCCTCCTGGGGTGGGCAGCAGGAGCAGGATGGCTCAGGTTGTGCTGCTCCGTGACCTGTGATGAGCACTGGGGCTCCCAGGAGCTGGCTGAGCCAAGACTGAGGAGCTGGTAGAGATGTGCTGGGGATCTTGCACAGAGGCAAGATGGATGTGGCCTGGCACAGAGCCCTGTGTTTATCTGCTGGGGATGAGGGAAGAGGAGCCCTGTGTCAGCACAGCTTCTGTCAGAACTGCTCTCAGTCTGCCTCAGCAGCCACAGCTCCTCTGCTTGGGAGGAGGGAGAAGAGCTCCTTTTTGATAGAATTTCATTTGTTCTCTTTTGTAATCCCAGCAACAGGATGGAAGCAGATAATGTGCAATTTGTTTTAATTCAGCTTTATCTTGTCAGTCCTAGCTATAACACTGCAGCAAACATCATTCTGAAGAATAAAGATGTGATGGAGCAGGGTGAGATTCTGCAAACCCTATTGATTATATCACAAGTCATCACTATAAATATTTGAAAGAGAGAAAAACTCTTGATCTAAACATGTTCATGTAACAAAATGTGCAATTGAGAGTGAGTGAGAGATGGTTCTAACAGGACAGGGATGCTAGAAAGCAAAGCATTTAAGCTGCTTACCTTTCAACCCAAATAACATCCATTAAATAGAGCATAGTGGAACTCATGCTGTGAGAAGAGAAATACAAAAGGTTCAGTGTGCAGGAGCCTCAGAGGCACGTCATGAAGGAAGCACTGTGTTTCTAATCACTACAGAGAAACTAAAGCCGTTTCTACAGCTCCTTTTCGGGCCAAGAACTGCTGTGAAAATGAGGAAGCCCAGAATTGCTGGGTGGAGAAGGGTGGTGCTGACAGCCATTGCAGACAGGAGAACACCAGTGTAGCCCAGCAAACCCTGCTCGGTGTTCCATGTTTTTTATTTTGCCAACACTTGTCACTGTGCAGGAAGCAGAGAACAGGGATGTCTGGCAATCCCTGCCTGGCCTGCCCTTGGAAAAACCCTGGGCTCTTGCTCTTCTTCAGAATAAAGTCAAATTCTGGGAAAACACAATGCATGCTGTCAGCACAGCAGTCAGCAGCAGCTGAGCGTTCTCACCAGGTCTGCAGAAGTGAAGTACAGAGCCAGCAGCTGCCCTCCCAGAGCCAGCACCTGTGGCCACAAATCCTGTTCTTTCCTTCTCTGTAGGAAGGAACCCTGATTTATTCAGCCAGTTTGTACTGATCCTCTTTTTCTTATTTTTATGAGAAGTTAATTGTGAGGCAATTTTTCCTCTGTTTAAACTTGGGGAGATATTGTTCAAGGACTTGTGACACTTCTCTCTCTGACAACTTTATTGGGTAATAGCCACAGACAGTGTAGGTGTGCACAGACAGTCAGACCTTTTATGCTATGTGTGTTCCCATAAAAATGATTTGGTTTAAAGCATTATTCTAGCATTGGTGTGATTCTACCACATGACCAAGCAGCCTAAAAGGCAGATGTGAACTGAAGGCAGATCAGCAAGTGTGCCCTGATCCTCCCTGTCCTCCATGCCCAGCAACTGCTTATTGCTCACCCAGGGTGTAGGACAACACCAGAAGGACACAGCTGGTGGTATCCCAGACCTCAGGAGTACAACAGCCCAATGTGCTGTGACAGGGAGAACAGCATGCTGCTTGCTTTAGCACGCTCCCTCTGCTCCCCTTCTGCAAGCCTCCTTCACCTTTTCACATCCTCTTTGCTACACGGATGTTTGCCCATTCTTGCATCACATATAAACCCCGAAGGCCAGCATGGTCCTGCTCCTGCCTGTCTGGTAGTTGGAAAGCTTCTAAATCTTCAGCAGAGCTCTTATACCAGCTCTCCAGAACAAAGTATTTGTTCATGCTATATCTTTGGAGTCTACAGAGCCATCACATACCATATTCAAACCATTATTCATCTCAAACAGAGAATTTTGCAAAGCAAGAGGAAATAAAAGAGAGTTTAATACAGCTTTACTAAAATGGAATTTGCCAAAGACTCACAGAAAAATGGATTTAATTAGGACTGCTAATGGAGAACAGTTTGTTCCTGTGATTTAAAACAGAAGTTAGATAGTGCCTGTAATTCCAACATTTTTAAATTATATATAGGAGGTTATTTTTCATTTCTACCTTAATTATAAAAATCCATCTTTATGAATCACAATTTTAAGGCAAATAAAGCAAAAGCAGTAAAAATGATGTTTTAGTTAATAAAACTTTTAAGAACTCACCAAAGAAGCAAAAGACACTTCAGCCTGGATAAAACAGACTTAATATAGCAAATTATAGTTGCAGGCAGTCCTCTGGATGCTACTTGAGGACAGCATAAGAAGGTTAATATTTTTACTTGGGAATAAGTATGTAAAGGAAGGTGTGTTCTGTTACAAGAAATGAAACCAGGTGTAGTTTTTAGGGAATAAAGTGAATGTCCTTCCTATAATTTCACAGCTATGTCTGTCTAAGTTGCAGGCATTAATTTGCCTGACATGCTCCAGCTAATAATCTCAAATTCTAGAATTCTCTGCTACCCATTCTTACACTGACTACTGCAAGATTTTCTGAATTGCCTGCAAAGTATTAGTCCAGATTAAAAGGAATTACAGAACTGAGAGCCTCTTCTGCAGCCTTTGGTTTTACTCAAAACTAACAAATGTTGGTTTTGTGAAATTTCTCCATTAGCTGGCTCTGACCACGTGACCTAAATAAATGAGTCCCAGCATTGTAAAGCACTGAATAATTCAATTACAAATAGCCCAGACAACTGATAAGCAAGCTGGGCCTAGCTGCTGCCACTGCTGCAGATTCTTCACTAACAATACTGCATTTTAATATTACACCTTGGATTAGAAGAGAATCAATGAGTGAAGTTCAAATGTGGCACATTTCCTATTTCTCTGACAGCTTATTTCATGGATCACAGGGACCAAAGAACAGGTGCTTATTCAACAGAGAAAAGAATGAATCAATTTTCATTCTTTAACACACTGTGTGACCTATTCTCTTATGCTCTATTCTTTACAATGGCTTCAGTCTCTTCAAGACCTTCAAATTTGTCAGATAGAGAAAATTTAAAATAATGACAAAATGCCCTGCCCTAGGTCTGCTTCCAACTGACTGAGTGCTCTGCTGGTAATAAGTCCAAATGGAAGCTATTATGTCACTCAGGTTGAATTAAACAGATGAATTATAGTCCTAGATCATTAAAAAATGAACCAATCTTCTGGAAGATTTCTGTGATCTCACTGCAAGCTCCCCACAAAAGGCACTGGATGCCACAAAGCTGGAAGGTGGATCTGGCAGCATGGTCTGAAGTAGAAACTCTGAAAGCAAAGAACTAAGACACTTCTACTGGCAAAGAGGATTTCTGGATCTCCTTTTTCAAACTCTTCTCTTGCCTCATTCTATTTTATGACTGACCCCATGAGATTTGCCTGGCCTTAAGACATAAAGGTAATAAATCCACCCTTACCAGGATATTACCCAGATGAAACACACACATCACAGCGAGCTTTTATTTGCTTCTCTCTCTGCATATCCAATAGTTCAAATTTAGGGCTTTCAAAGCAGTGGATTTGACAAATACCAGTACTTCAGGACACGTGGGCAGACAAATTGCTTTTTTCCAGTTCATAAGACAAGCATAGGTCACAAAATGGTTGCAGCAAATGTTCTAGTCCAGACCTACGTTTAAGCAGGCCATGAGATGTAGCAGAGGTTGCTGGTTTGACTTGTTTTCCAATGAGAGACTAATTTTCCTTTTTTATTTTTCTGCCTTCTGTGAAGGAAGACCAAAAACCCATCACAGCTCAGGATGGCCCAGCAGTAGTATGCTGCTATCATCTGGAAGCAAACAGGACAGTCAGCTGACTGGCTAAACTGTGAACTCCTCAGAATCTGCATTTCTTTTCTTACCCAGCCAGGAGTGTACTGTGGCTAAAGAAAACACCTGAACTTCCCACTGCTCAGGTTTTGGCACAGTTCTGGAGGACTGTAATGTGGAATGGAGGCTGAGCAGCCAGCCAGTCAGATGCTGAACAAGTGGATTTGGATGATGTTCATCAGATCAGCTTTGGGTGCGCTAAATGAGAATTGTGCATGCAGCACTGAGCACATACTACCACACAGGTTACACACAGCCTGCCTGTCACCAACATCCATTTGTCCCCTGGCTATCAGAGACAAATGCCCACTAGGCTCTGGTGAAGTAATATTCACAATGGAGTTCTAACAAGACCTTTTCTCCTCATACAGTGTACAAATTAACAGTCATCAGCATTTGAAAAATAGCCCTAATCCCTGCTCACATGGGGAATTTGTTCCCAGTGCAAAGTGCCAGATTATGACAACAATATATACTTCAAGTGGGTGAAAACGAATGAGTAACAACACACTGACAGTGTTGCTATTCCTGAGTGCTTAGGAGCTGGGTAAAACTGACAGTGCAAGATGAATATGGCACTGAGGTGTTACTATGCACGGCTGGTCAGGGGAATCCAGACTTGCTTGCCACTACAGATGGGTTAACTCTAAAGGCTGCATTTGATTCTGAGCCATAGATGCTCTTTGAGAAAATAGGAAAGGCTCAAACACATGAAGGCCTGAATTGCAGGTGATAGTCCCATTTATGAAGAAAGCATTGGGTGATCCTAGAAACAAAGGATGCGAATTTGCCTGTTGCTTCTGTGTCCCCAAGAGCAGGCTGACTCCCCTGCCCACCCCTGGAGGATCCAGCCAAATGGAAGTGGACAGCTTGCCTAGAACTTCCACCAGCCAAATGGAAGTGGACAGCTTGCCTAGAACTTCCATCAGGAAGGCAGGACTGTCCCCAGCTGGAGGGATCACCAACACACACCGAATATTCACAAGCCCATTTTTATAGCATAAGCATCACAGGGTGCTAGGGAAATTATTTGCTATCAGGCTGACAGAGGAAGGCCAGTGTGACCCCAGGATCACATGTGGCTTTTTACCAAGAATCCTGTGGAGCCCAGATGTACTCAGGGTTTCAACAGGCTGCAGAGACACTCCTGGAGCACAACCCCACTTGGTAGCTCAGAGCAGTGGTCAAACACAGACACTGCTCCGGAAGGATCCTGATAATGATCTCAAGTACTCCTCACCTTGTCTGCTACAGGCTTTTCAGAAGCATCTGCTAATGGCTGTGGCCAAAGAGAGGCCCTAAGTCAGCCAGCCTCCCATGCCTCAAGGAGCCTGCTCTCAGATTGCTTCCATGGTGGTGCTGAGGGTCCTTCCATGGCTTGTCCCTGCCAGTACCCAACAGCAGCACCCACCAAGCTCAACAGAGGATTCCCAGCAAGGGGAGTCCCTGTGTCTTAGTTACCTTTGCCCATCCCCCTGCAGTGCTCTGGCACATCCCCTACACCTGCAGCATCAGCTAGGCTCCATCATCAAAGAAGGCTTGGCCTGCAGCCCGAGGCAAGGGTCACTCATCCCCAAGACTTGACACAGTTTGTTCCCACTTCAGTTTAAATGCAATCAAGAGCAGATCTTCCCTCTCTTTAGAAGATACAGAGCATGTTCCTTGTACCTGTACCTCTTTCCAGGAGTAGAGATTTCATATGACAATAAACTTGCAGAACATTATCCTGGTAAAATCATGATTGCAGTGATGTCAGGATGCTCTCTGAGCTTCTTACCCCAGGCACCATCCTCCCCAGGAAGAGCTGGTTCCTGTAATTACAAAGTGGAGTCATATTAGAGGAAAACTAATCAGCTTTCTGGATGCCAACAAATTAAATATTAATCTAACTATTGTGAACACAAAAATATTCATCTTCAGATATTTTCTGGCACAAGTGTCAGAATCAGAGTGGAACTAAGGCTTTATTCATTTTCCATTATCAACTTAGATAAAAACACTCAGAAAAATGGGCAATGATGTGCAGAAACCACTCAGCACAGATAATTACAGAGTAAGTTTAGGCAGCTAATCACTTCTAGAATATGCTTCAGATCAAGATAACTTTGACTGGCTTGTTTCCTTGCCTTGTTAAATCAGGCAGGTTCTCAGCTTTGCCTAATGGGCATGGAGCTCCCATGCCATCTTTAGCTAGCAATAAGGCTGTCTGGCAGGCATGTTTATCCCACCAGCCAACAGCAGGACTGGGAGATGGTGTCCCTACATCAGGAGAGCAATAGTGGCAGCTGGGGCAGGCAGTGGGCTGGGCAGGGACAGTGGCAGTGAGGTAGGGCAGGGCAGGGCATCTGTGGCAGCAGAGACACAGAGAGCCACAAGCAAGGACATAAGCACATGCTGAGGAAGGATGAGTGGCTGCAGCAGCAACTGGGGAAAGATGTAGCCTTGCAGGAGGTCATTCCCTGCAGGATACCAGCTCTGGCCTTCGCAGCACTCACAGTGAGGGGCTCTGGGGGCTGCCCAGGAGCAGCTCCTGCACAACCCTCACACCCACCCACCCACTGCCGCCAGCCGCAGCCAGAGGAAGGAACCAAACTGACACCAACAGGTTCTCCTTTGGGGAATTACTGTGGGCAAGAGGCAATCTTCCACAGCTCTTCCTCTGGCACGTCAGGCCCAACCTTCCCAGGACTGCAAGTCCACAAGCTTCACACTCCAGTTTCAGCAAAGGCCTGAGTGCTGCTGGCTGTGGGGCAGGTGCCACAGGTGCCATGGTGCACCAGGGACAGCGAAAGGGGCACCTGCCTGAGCCAGAACACACTCAGCTGCAGTCTGCATAGTCTGCACTCACCAGTGCCTCACCACTGCATTTACTTTATTCGGAACAGAAAAAAACTCTGCTTCATACTTCAAGTCAGTAACCCTTGCATTCTTAATTCACATGGGGGTTTTCCTTGGAACTAAGGCAGGGATTATTTTTACAACAGCATTCATGGATATTCTCTCTTCTCCTTAATTATTAACTTTTCATTATTAACCTTTAAAAAAGGGTGTTCAGGAATTCCATCAATATCAATAAATCTTTTGCATTAAAGTACTGAACTAAAGACCTTCAAATGAAGAAGCAGCATTCACTTTTGATTTATTTAAAGGAATTAAAGAGTAGCTATAGTTCTATGGATGCTCTTGTGCAGCTTCTTAAATTTGAAAACCTCCCAGAAATTATGCCTGACTTACTAGCTGCTTTATTATACCAATCCTAAAAGATAGGAGTGGAGTGAAATAAATTGGGAGTTTAAAGAGCCCACAAGCCCTTCAGCAAGACACAGACCATGCGAGATGGCAGCAGCTCTGTTAGTTAACATGGTGCTCAGTACACTGCCTGGAAACGAGAGTGTCTCCTCCTGTCAAGAACTGCACACCAGCTGAACCCTTTAGTGATGTCACAGAATCCTGCTTGGCAGGCTCTGCTCACAGCAGTGCTAGAGTTGCTTTGGAGACAAATGAAGAAATTCCATATTGACTTCCCTCAGCACGTTCTGTGTCCATCCTGTCTTTGGTCGTAATTATGAGCCTGTATTCTGTGGAATGCTGAGCTGCACTACTTCTCATCTTTAAGATCCCCACCAGGTTGAATGATAGGGGGAAGTGCCAGCCATGGATTTTTCAGTGGTCCCCAAGATTTGCCTCACTATCGAAAATGCATCTCTCTAGAGATACACACACTAAAGCAGTAGCTGTTCCTGGGGATTACATATCCCAAAGCACCTCTCCCAGCTATTTATAAATTACACTGCTAAACAGGAATTGCCAGAGTTTCTTCTTCCACCAGTGTTTTTTATCCTGATCCAGTCTGACCCTGACAAACAGTAGCTTCCCTGACAAAGGCATAGTCTGTTCTGTTTTCTAAATAATCAGCAATCTTTCATCCATCTTGATTTAAGAAAGCCATGATCTTTGGGTGTATTCTGCTTAGGATACAAGGGCTTGGCACAAGATACTGACAGAAGCCAGTGAATTATTCCAGCTGGGCCTAAAAACAACTCAAGATTTTGTTGATACAAACCAAAAATGACCATGCTCTCATTCTGGGAGAAACTGCAGTATTAGAAAGCATAGGTTTGACAAGACAAGCTAAAACCTACACTCTTCGGATTCCAGTAGGTCTGTGCCATATTAATTATTTATCAACATGTTTTCTTAAAGTAGTGTCTTTGTGCCTTTAATTTTCAATTCCCTTAATGCTAGGAGGATCTCTGCTGGCAACACATAAATTATTAACAGAGTTAAAACAATATTTGTTTTCCCCCAAATACATTTTTGAATGCTGTTCTCATACCAGTTAGGTTTTTCTGAAACTTTAATGAAGGTCTCTGATTTCCTCCAGACTCATGGCTGAGGCACAGGCTTGGCTGAGCCTTTGATTTGGCTGTGGGAGCACATGTGGCACCACATCCTCACACTGTTCCTCCCACTGGGGCTGGGGGAGTGATCAAGCAAAACAGCTGTGATGAGGCAGGAGAAACAGCAGCATGTCTGTAATTAGGAATTTCAGTTGCTGAGTTCAGAGGTTCTGTTTTTCTAGTGAGTATTCTGCATTTTTTTTATTTCAGCAGCTGTCCCTAGGCTCAGCAGAGAGAGCCCATGCTTCACTCTGCTTGGAATACTTTTCTCCTAACAAAGAAAAATACAGTGCAGTTCCTTTAATCTACAAGACAGCCATTTCAATTCAGCAAAAGGATACTTGAAACATCATGGGTTTAAGAATTTTATGCAATCTCAGCCACTTCCCTCTCTGCCAGGGAGCATATAAAAAATTAAAACCCCAAATATTGCTTCTTGCTCTTCTAGGCCTTAATTACAAATATATTTTCAGAAGGAGGAGTCAACTTAAGCCTAATATTGTGCAAAATCTCATTCTTTCAATACAGTCTTCACTTGATGTGGATTGGTAATTGGAGCTGTGGAATCAATTTTTCCCACACTTGAAACACTCAAATGAGTATGAAATGTGTTGCATTTGTTCCATGCACGTTTACAGTTCTGCACTTTGCTTGGAGTGGAATGATCGTTTCTGATGTATTTTTTATAACAGAGCAACATTTCCTCACACTTTGATGTTTCATGTACAGAGCTATTATAACCATTTGCCATTTAGGTGCATGATCCATGGCTAATCTCCAAAGCTTTGATGCATGCAATAATTATTATTATTGATGCCATTGCACCATATTTAAAATATGAACATCTCATTGTAAGTCTACAGCTAACAGAAAAGAAAGGCAACCAGTCTACATCAAGATGGTAAATTCCCTGCTGGTAAACATCTGTAAGATGACATTCCACAGGCTCCAGTGAGGCACTGACTGTGAGTACAAGGGCTCTGAGAGCAGAAGGGTGATGCAACATGTGTGCTGGCCTCTGCACTGAGAACAGCTCTGGGAAATTGAGAACTGTAGTCTCCAGATGACATATTCTGACAATCTGTTTTTGAAATTTGACCCTGAACTCAGGCATATGGCATATTTCAGCAGTTGCTGCACCTAAGCCTCTGAGTAATTTTATCTGTGCCCTATGCCACTGGCATTCTGGAGACCAATATTTATTCAAACCATGGTTTCCAGACCTGACTAAGCAGAACACCTGGAAGTGCCTCAGAGATCTCTCCTGCCTTTTCATGAAATCTGGGTCTGAATAGATTGTTATTTGGAACACTGTCATGAATGTTTTCAATGAGGGCTGAAAATGTGTGTGTCTGTATTAACACTTTCAACTTACTAAAATTACTTTACAGATCTCTGATTACACTGAAACAAACTGCATTAATGTATTTAATTAATGGTGAATTTATGCTACTGGCAACTCTTTTTGGAAAGTCAAATTAACAACTCTAAACATCTGACTACTAGGAAAACCACTATGTTTTGATTGTACATGAACGTTAATGGTTAATAATTTTTCAAAGCTTCTGTATCAGAATGAAATCAATATTTCCTTTAATCGCCTTAGCATAAAGCTGCAACTGTGGAAGAACTTACTAGAAAACAATGACAGAAAATAGACCAATGTCTTCAGCCTAAAAAGGCACGTGAGTCTGAATGCACTGGGAATATTCTGCCTGGAGCATACAGGACAAGATTAGTTTGATTCTGAAAGGTGGAAGGCTGAAGCTGCTAAGTTCAGCCTGTGTCCAGGGATACCTGGGATCACCCTGCACAGTCTGGCTTACACAGCAGCTGGCACCAAGCTAATGCTGTCACCCTGCCAGTCCTTACAGAGGTGTGCCACCAGCACAACTGTGGCTCCTGCAAGCCAGGCCGAGCACAGGGACCTGCATGTCCAGCCAGGGTCTGCCCCTGTGCTGTTGTGCAGTGTGACCACCTTTCCACACTTCCACAGGGGTGCTAATTATAGCTGCCTGTGCCTTGCTCAGGCTCCGTTGGTTGGTCTGACATGTTACATCTGAGTAGAAATTTCACTGACTTTTTTAACTACGGACATTGTTTTACATAGCAAGATCAAGAGACAGAACACAGAGTGATGAGCTGAAAAAGAGAACAAGAACAAAAGGCCAGCAAGGGCAGATGCAAGGATTGGGGGCTGAGGGCATGTGAATGTGTCAGCAGATAGGGAAGAGAAGAAGCACTTTGGAGGTAAAAGGCAATTGCATAGACACTCACTGTCCACTGCCTGGATGTCTCATTGTTCCTTCCAGCCTTACTCTACCATTACAACCAGAGCCATGGCTTTTATTGCCTCTGTCTCTTCTGTGCATATGGTTGCTGTATGTGGTTATCCTGCTCACATGGTCCTGACCTGCTCTGATGGCTGCAGAACCCCTTCTCCCTGGGTCCCTAGGTACCTGGACATCTGCTGGTAATTCAGGATCTGAAGCGAGCTATGCAAACAGGCTGCAAAATTGCTCCCTAAGACATTGGATGTAGTTGACCAAATATGAATCCATACAGAGAAGTAAAACCAGAACTCTATCCAGGTCCTAATCAGGGAGAACCTCTTTCTGGTAGGCAGAAATTCCTTTGTTTGCCTTCAAAGGCAGAGGTCTGCACAGGTCCTGGAGACCTGACTGGGCACCCTAGTCCTCCCACTATCCATCATCCCCTCCTCAACTGCTTTTAAGATGATCACTTTACATGCCTTCCTTTTCTTTTTGGCAATCTAACAAACTAGAAAGATTGTCATTGTCACAGCTGGTCCAACAGTGCTGTACTGTCATCTCATCCCAGGGCACAAACCAGGGACATATGAATGTAACTTTTTCCTGGATGAACACTGTCTAATGTCCATGCCTGACAAACTGACAGCAGAGAAGACAGACATGACAAGAGCTTGCTTTACAGATCACTCTATCACCTTTCCAGTTAGTAGGGTTCTGTTGGCAAAATTACTGGACTTTCCAGTTCCATCTTGTAGGTAGTACTTCTGCTAACTCAGAACCAGATTTACAGCTGGTGTAAATCATACCAGCCCCACTGTTGTCTGTGGGGTGGCTCACTGTGGAGCTATCCTGGCCCCACAAAAAGGCCTTGGCAGAGCTCATGTATTTCTATTTCACTCCTGAAACAAATGTGCTGAATGCAGCATCTTGATCTTTAACTGGTGACAAGACACCTAACATGCTTCAGCAAGATGACACAGAGCTCCCAGATGTCATTATCACCCACCAGGGCACTTAATTTTATTTCCTCAGAAGAGGTCCTTCGTAAAGCTGAATTGTGAAGGAGAGACCAAGTTAATCTAGAACTGAATCAGGCATTTCATTTTGCAATACAGAAGTACAGATCAGAAAGCACTAGGAAGGATGTTAAGCCAATGCAGAATCTCTCTGAAAGGGCAATATCAAGCACCTGTCAAGCCCAAGTGCCTGTCCAGAGCACCCTGAGGTCACAATCCTTCTGCTGGGAACAACCACCTCACAGAAGCCCTCCTTGGCTGCCAGGCCACTTCCCAGACTGACATTTCCCTATTGGTGAAACAACTGCAAAGCCTAATCACAATTTTAAAATTTTATGACTTAAGTATTATATATGGCAAGTTCAGAATGCAGGAGATCAGAAAGCAAGCCTGGCCTGCATTCCCTTCATTCTGGACCTGTCCAAGAGACCCTCAGAGTTGTATTTAAGGATGACACAATCACCTGAGCAAATATGCAAAAGAACCACTGGGATATTTAAGAATTAAGGTAATAATATAGCACAGAACAGTCTTACTTTAATGCAGATTGCCAGCTACCCTTCATGATTCAGGCTGTTTAAAATAAAACAGAAGCACCAATGGGGTGCATTTTCCATTAAAATATGTTCATGTATCTGAATTTGGTTGTGGTGGTTTGATCCTAGCTGGAGGCCAAGTGCCCACCTGGCCCAAGGCCCAAAGCTGCTTGATCACTCCTCTCCACAAGTAGACAGGGGACAGAAATTATAATGAAAGGCTCATGAATTTATATATGGGCAAGGAGAGGTCACTCACCCATTAATGTCACAGGAAAAAAAAGACTCAGCTTGAAGAAATTAACTGAATTTATTATCAATCAAAATCAGAGCAGAATAAAGGGAAGTAAGTGCCTTGCAGGGAGACAATCCTCCACAGACTTCTCCAGTGTGAGTCCTTGGGCTGCAGTCCTTCATGAACTGCTACACCATGGGTCCCTTTCCAAGGGGTCAGCCCTGCAGGCACAGCCTTTGCAGCCTGGGTCCCCCACAGGGTCACAAGTCCTGCCAGCAAACCTGTTTCAGCATTGACTCCTCTCTCCACAGGACCCTGCTCCAGCACAGTGCCACAGCCTTCTCTGGGCATCCACCTGCTCTGGCATGGTCTCCTCCAGGGGTGCAGGTGGACTTCTGTGTCGCTGGTGGACACGAAAGAAAGACACGGACTCGTGATTCAGAAGGCTGATGCTCTAAAAAAGGGCTGGTTTATTCTCAGAACCTATTTTTATACCTTTTTACAATGTGCCCACCTAAGAGGTGGGATCCTTTGAACCATTGGTCACACCAAGGGTCAAAAAGCAAAGGCCCTCCTGAGGAGAGAAATGTAAAAAACAAGATAGTCTAAAAAGTATGACCTTGTTTAGCAGTTTTGGTCCCTGGGAAAGAACTTCAGAGAACCTAAACATGACAAGCAGTGACTACACTTCTGCTCCCCCACTGACCTCCACAGGCTGCAGAGCACAGCTGCCTCACCATGATTTTCACCACAGGCTGCAAGGAAATGTCTGCTCTGCCACCTGGAGCACATCCCCCTGCACTCCTGCAATGACACGGGCATTTGCAAAGATGTTCCTCTCCTATGTTCCCACTCCTCTCTTCTCTGCCTGCAATTGCCTCTGAGTAGTACGTTTTTTCCTTATCTATGTTATCCTAGAAGCCTTAGTGCAATCACTGCTGGGCTCAGACCTGGCCAGTGGCCTGCAGCCAGCTGGCATTGACTCTGTTGGACTTGTGAGAAACTTCTGGCAGATTCTCACAGCAGTCCCTGCTACCATCCCCTGCTACCAAAACCTGGCCATGCAAACCCAATACAGTGGTGTGCAATCCCATTCTCTGGCATAACACTGGTAACACATTAAGCCTAGCTGTGTCTGCTTGACCTTTCCAGTGTCAGCCTTGGCTTTTTAACTCCCTCTTCAAACTCAACCTCTGCAGGAAGCGGGATGAACAAGGATTGCTCAGTACCTGTGGCACTTTGCCACTGAGTAGCTGCCCAAGACTCACTGTGCAAAGAACACAGCAAGAGCAAGCCTTGCTAAGAGGGAAGCACTACAAGAACCGTAATGAAAATTCAGTGCTAAAAATGCTCTGAATTTGTTTTCACTTTTTCAGGCTTACATTGGAAATAATTATTGTTATTACTACACATTTGATTTAATTTTAGAAGTGAATATAAAACTGAGAATAATGGTGATATTGTGTTACCTTCCCCAAGGTGGGTATCAAAGGTAGAAAGTTGTGTCTGTAACTCACAAGTCCACAGATGGGATGTAAGTACCCACATAGCTTCCAAAGTCTAAAATGGGTCTCTAGAAAGGATCCAGGTATCCCTCAAAAAGAAAGAGGAGGAAAAAAATTTGAGCTGTTGCTGCCCTTGTCACTCTGTCAACAAATCAATGAATGAGCTCAGTATCTACAATGAGAGCTTCAAATGATGCATCATTTCGTCATCCTCAACAAGTTACTAGGTAGCTTCGCTGCCTTTGATTTATGTTCCAGAGAAATAGAAACTTCTTCTGAACAATTTGACAATACAGTGGCAGAATGCACTCTGCATAAATTCATCATAACTCCTTATCTCCTGCCAGCCTACAGAGATGGTAGAAAATCTATGGAGAAGTGCAGAAGTGGAGACAGTGCATCCTAGATAGCAAAAGCTACAGCCAGTCCCCAGCAAAGTCACAGACAAAATGAGGAAGGAGGGAATGCCATGCATGGAAAATTGCAACTACCTTTTCTTACTATCTGAGGTTTCTCATTTTGCTGCTCAATCACTGTTACACATGCAGTCACTACCAGCTCTGTTAGACCACAGCTTGCTGTAGCCAAAGACCCTACACAGGCACACTGTGTGAAACTGCCTATAGCAACAGAAGTTTATATCCCACTGGATATATTTCTTCTGAATACCAGAAAAACAGCAGCTGATACCTACAGAATGTTAAGGTAGAGCATGTGATAGAAAGGCAGTCAGACCTTCATCACTTGTAATACTGCCCCTGCATCATGCCTTCAGACAGACTTCTCCTCCTTTTTTTCCCAGAGAGGCCCAAAAATATCTCAGGGCTAGGTTCACAACAACTCTCCCCAAGCAAGCAAAGAATGAGAGACCAGCACCCTTTTTTTCTGTTCAGCCCTCTCTCCCTTCCTGTCTGGGATCTTTTTGGCCAACTAACTGTTTAGAAGAGTGGACAACTTCAGCAATAAGGAGCAGTGCCAAATTCTTGCAGCAAAGTGCCAGAGTTGCTTATCATCTGGATACACAGAAGAAATAACAGTATATCAATCACTTGCCATCATCCTCTCTGGAAAACTCATTATTACAATAGTCTAATCATTGTGCTATCCAGCAGCATTATTCCTGCTAATATTAATCCTTATTAGTTCGTCTACTATTAATGTGCATATCACAAGTATGTCCACATGGTTTTCTGGGCTTCTTGTGTGCTTAAGGCCATGCTGGTTTCTGCTTCAAGGATGAAGTTGTCCATTCATCACCTATAAGACAGTCAGGCACTGAAGTGCCCAGATTTGAACCTAAGGAATCTCTTCCTTACATCTCTCAGCATCTTCCTCTTAGTGAAAAACATGTGTCATACCCCACCACCATGCAACTTCCTTGGTACAGGGGATCTGTGTTTTCGTGTTGTTTTGTACACATGTCACAGAGGTGAGGCTGAGTTCAGCATCAGTGTTCAACAGGTAGTAACAACCTGTCCACAAGGCTGGAGTCACACTGGAGTCCATCCCATATGCATGGTCAGTCCTTCAAAGGGAGAGAGGCACAGGGGTTTCATGCACCTGCTTTTCTGTGTCTGTGCTCTCCCCTGGGCAGCAGTGTGGGACCAGCCTGTGGGCAGGTCCCCCAGTATCAGGCACTGGAGTCAGTCTGCAGCAGGCAGCACAACCACTACCAGGAGGCAAATTCTCCTGTAAGAACAGGAGTGGGGATCACTCTGCTCAGCCCAGGCATCTCATCACAGAGCCAAGAGTTTTACTACCAATTCCTTCAATGCTGTTTTACGTTTCACTAGCTCTGCCTTATACATGGCTGGAATGTAAAGCAGAACTCCAGGCCAGGAGCATCAGCTAACTCATGCTGCCCTCCTCAGGAGCCGAACACAGCCTGCACAGGGAACGATGGGCTGCTCTGCATAAACAGGCACACCAAGAATTTCATTTTAGTAAAGCTAAAGAGCTTCTCAAAAGGAAGGGCCTTTTCTACAGCACTAAACATGCTCGTCTTCAGCTGAAGCTCAAGGAGAGAAAATCAGCCTTTTTTTGGGACAAACACCACTCAGGAAATGCAAAGGGACACAAAAGAGCAGGTGCTGCATTAGTGGCAGGAGCAACACCCACTGCATACACCTGGTGGAGAAAACAGCTGGATGGAGATTAAAGGCAGCAAAACCCATACTCCCTGCTTCACATCCTTAAGCAGTGGACAGCACACAAATGGGGACTCCTCCATAGCACATGCCATCACACCCACACCACAGTGAGCTCTGCTGCTTGATCACAGTCGCAGACTCAAAACACTATTCCACATGATTTTATACACATATATTCCATTTAATTGTCTCTTTTCCAAGGCAGAGCTCTCCTCATAAAGAAGCCATTCCAGCCCTTTTATTATCTTTGTCTGTCTTGGCTAACATTTTCCAGTTCAATTCTTCACTTTCTGAAATGGGAGAACAGCACTGCA
This sequence comes from Phylloscopus trochilus trochilus, assembly GCA_016584745.2. Classification (NCBI taxonomy): domain Eukaryota; kingdom Metazoa; phylum Chordata; class Aves; order Passeriformes; family Phylloscopidae; genus Phylloscopus; species Phylloscopus trochilus. The sequence goes on from WQNJ02000011.1 coordinate 17,233,723, forward strand.
CAGAGTATTCAAGGTGCACAGCACTGGGAATTTAGGTAAGGACATAATCTTGTTATGTGTTTTGTTGCTTCTCTAAGAACTCCTAACATTATTTACTCTTATGACTCAGTGCTGTGCCAGCTTTTCCATGTAAGCATTTATTACTATCCCAGGTCTCATTCATTACTTAACAATCACCTCTGTACTTCTGACTGCCTACACAAAATTAGGATTGTTCTCCCTTCTGCTCATCACTTCCTAGTTCTCTACACTGGATTACATCAGGTCAGTCACTCATAGCACTGGACAGTTAGGGGAGGTGCCCCACTTCTCTGTGGACATAGCAAGATGGTCAGAGGTGGTGAGGAAAGGTAAGCACTCACATCCCACTTACATAATGTTGTTCCTCTGAGGGTGCAGGAAAGCTCCCTGGTTCCAGAGTGCCAGCCTAGAGCTCTGCCATTGGCAATGGGCTCTTCATAGGTGTCCCTTACGCCTTCTGACATCCCTACCACAGGGACTCCTATCACCAGCTTCAAGCCTGAGTGTTCAGTTCAACGCTGAGAACAGCCACACTGGTGCAGCAGACAGGAGAGTGAAACAGCACGTGTGACTTGGGAGCTGTTTGTCACAGAGTTTGTTTAGTTTCTCGTAGTGAAGAAAACAGCAGAACATAGGATTCATAATTTTAAATTCTATATAGTGACAAACTAGCAAGTGCATTTAACAACCAAAATACATTTCACAGCCAGTAATGGATACTGTAAAGTGTAAGCTGGTACTTGGATTATCAAAGGCAGAGTCTATCAATTTTTGGTTTTGTATTAAAGCTGCTTTTTCCATCTGTTGAAAGTGGCTCTTAGTGATTTCACAGGACATTACACTTAATGTGTCTCATTTGCTGCACCCAAAGGAATTTCATTCTGCTACATTAGGAAATACCTTGGTACACTGGCTAAGCTTTTAACTTTCCAGAACACACTGTTCCATGTCTGTCTCCATGCCAGCAGCTACTTTCTTTAAGTGTCTAATTTATACACACACATACACATACAAGATATAGTGTAATTCACATGCCATGTTTGCTTTGTCATGAGGATTCTGTCTCTGTCCCTTTGTGACCTCTGTGATCAGCAGCCCAGCCTCTGCCACATGTGTCCAGAACGGACATGCCTGATCTCTGAAGCACACTTGGATCTGTAGCTTTTGCTTCGCTCTGCACTACATACAGGTGGAGAAATGGGAAACTACACTGAAATTCCTTTTACTGGGGATGTCCCACAAATGTACACTGCACACACAGACAGTTGTGCCTTCATTCTTGTGAGAATCTCATTCTTTCATTTTACGGCAACGTACATTCCAGCTGGGCGTTCCCATGCCAAGGCACAGCTGCCTCTTAGCAGAGGATCACCCCAGTCCTAACACCACAAATACCATCTACTACAAGTGCCATCACAAAACCCACTTCCAGACACATATTCTATTCTTTCTTAAAAGCCTTGGCAAACAAACATCTATAATTATGCCTCAGTAGGAAGCCTGGTCTCCCATTCATCCCAAGCTCACAATGCCCCCCTCTCCCTGCACACTTGCCCTTCCTGTTATTGTCACTATACTGCATCAGCTCAGATCTTGCTGCCATTAGATATGTATTCTGAAGGATCTTGCTACAAATTAGATTTGGGGAAGGTTTAGTATATTGCTAAATCTAAGCTTCCTACTGGGTTTTTCCCACCTGCACTGTTACTTCACAGAGCTGTTAACAGGAACTGCTTGGCAGGTCACTTGAACTGCTCTGCAACACACACTGGAAAAATACCTGCTCTAGGTGGACCTGCTTTAGCAGCGGGTTGGACTAGATGATCTGCAGACATGGAGCCACAAGAGAGCACAGCTTCTGATTTTCTGACAAAATTCAAGCAGGGACACCAAGCTACACAGATTCGAGAGATGCTGGGCATTGCAGACAAAAATGAGATGTATGAACCTGATGGGTCTCTTCCCTGCATTTTCCTACAGACTCCAATATTGCTATAGTGACGCACAACACCAGAGAATATAATTGCTGTAGTGATTACTTACAGCCATTACATTAAGCTTTAAAATGCTCCTTTCAAATTGAACAATGTTTTTTCAAAGTCAACAGCTGGTTCACAGCTTGAAAGCAACAGTTAAGATAAATTAAATAAAAAGGGTAATAAAATCACAGACTAAATTTAATTTTTGAAGCACATGCAAACTCCAACAAAGACTTTAAAATATCTTTCAAAAACATCCACAGAAACAAAAGGCAATACAACCAACAATTGTGGTGTGCTCATTAATAAGAATGTGATGTAGGAACATAGATAAATGTATATACTTAGAACAGAAAACAAATTCATGCAGCTTTTATAGCCCTAGTCCAGGGGATGAATCAAACATAACTTTTAAATGAGATTTTTAAATCTTGGGAGGAAGGCAAACTGTTTATATATATGTATATATATTCTTCTTCTTAAGGTATATAAATGTATATAAAGTGTGGCTAATGAAAATGACATGTCCCAGCCCTTAGAATAAAAAGGGGATCTCGTGTGTGCTCAAATCAGTACAATGCCAGGAGCCTGCAGCAGCTCCTGAAATGCACTGGAATGACAGGTAAGCCTTACATTTCCAGAGTGTACAACATCAGCTAAATGCCAAGAGGCTTTTCTCTGGCTTGGCCCTCTGCTTGCCATTGGGAGAACAATGTTTACAATTTCCATGGCCTCTGCCTCGCTCGCAATGAAGTGCCAAAGCTTCACACACACACACACACACATCCATTGGGTAAAACAGAAAAGCAGAAGGGGCCCATGCCGTCACTTCCTTCCACGCTCCTGTCACAAAGGCTTTCTACCTGCAGCTCCAAACAGGCTGACTACAAGCCAGCTGTCTCTGTGCCTCAGACCTTCAGGCTGCCAATCAGCTGTTCAGCAGTTGACACCCTATGGCACTTCAATAAGAAAATGATAGAAGAATCAGGAATATGTATTCTACCTTCTTCGTCACAATGGGGTTTTTTGCCTTATGAGAAAGGCTGTTTCTCATTAATGCTCATTAGCAATAAGAAATATCCCAATTTAGTTTTCTTTGCACCTGCAGCTATAAAGATTGTTTTAAAGGTTTGTTCCTGTGGCAGTGCATCTGCTCCGTTTCTTCTTGGGCTGCACTATGATCCAAGAAACGCTGACTAGGCTTTGGCCTTGACAAACAGCACCTGCACCAAGTTCCTCTTGAGCTTATCAGAAACAGTGCCTGTCCGTTCCAGGAAGTGGTGCTAATGAGCTCCTGTTTCTAATGAACAGCCTGGAAAACGTATTTTTCTTGCCTGAATAACAACCCAAGTGGAACAACATTTTTGTTACTGAAATTTCAAAGAAAGCTACCAATGCAAATTGCAGCCAGGATGAAAATTTACTATGACTGAAGCCCATTCTCTTGCAACCCTATAAACAGTGGTCCTGAGTGAGACCCTTTGAACTCTCCTGGACCACAGCAGGCTGCAACCAGCGACCTCCTTTTGAGTGGGGCCACTCAGAGCCAGTGAACTTTTGTTCGCTGTACTCAAGACAACCACTGCTGAATGACAAGACAGATCCTGGGCTGATGCCCCCACTCCTTGAGGCTCAATCCTTTGTCTGTTGAGAAGACACAAAGGCATCCAATGCGAATCTTTCACTGAATTCAAGGGAAATTTTTCACAGGTATATACCTTGTACATCGTGTTTAGGTCTCCGTGCGTGCAAATGTGAATATGTTATATGAAGTGTACTATAAATGTTGCTCTCTTAAATGCTTAAGAAGTTTAGATTTGTAAATAAATTAGGCCTGGTAGTTACTGTTGTAGTTACTATATGAATCTTTTGTTAAAATGTTTAACTTGAGCTATCAGTTAAGTGTTGTTAAATTTAAGAGCTGTTAAACCTTTGGGCCTGAACTGTTGGTCAAGCCCCAGCTCAGTTTAGCAGAGAGGTCCATTCTGAACCTTGTGACTCAGCAAGTCCTCCTTATTCCTTTTTATCCTTATCATTTTCTACCCTTACCCTTTTTCCGCCTCCACCACCCAGCCTTCATACAGATAATTTTGGAGTTGATTCTGGTTTTAGATTGATTTAGTTTGCTTTTCCTAGTTCTTAAACCAAGTAGTAGAGTTAACTTTGCCAACAAACCTTTTCATGCTTCCACTTTTATATCAAACATGCTTTTGCTGATACCTTTGCTGGTGATTGTTTAAGCAATCTTAAAACACTCATCCATGACAGTTGTAAAGATTTTGTGTTTTAATGTTGAAGGAGCTGTCTGAACATATTTGCAAATATGAAGGGGATTCAAGTTGATATAAGGAAAAAGAATTTTGAAATAGTCTAACTTACATAATTTCCATCCAGCAAAGGTAACTAAGGCTATAGTTGTAAGGTGTAAGCAATACTGACTGTCTCAGTTGCATCTCAGCACTGACATATATGTCCCAGATGGATGTTACATAATGTTTTTGTAAAGTGTTTTCCAGTGAATTCTGAAAGTAGAACCGGGTGTGCTGATATAGCTTGCTCCAGAAGGAACACTGTGTGTCCTATACCCAACGCAATGAGAGGCATTCCAAAGTGCCATGTAAAATGTCACCTTATCTCACTTAAAGTTATTTCATCTAGTAATATCAGGGAAATTACAACAATATGCTGTTCTACATGAAAGTACATGACAGCACTATTTGTGAGACCTGGCAGCTGCCACTCTCGGCCAAGCAGATGGCAGTGATAAAAACACAGTTCAGGGAACAGGTTGATAAAGATATATCCATCATTACACTGTCGCTGCACAATTACACTCAACTCCAAGATACCATCAAAATACATGGCTGTGTTATTCTCAGTCAGGAAGACCTTGCTCATGTGAGGAAAATTATATTTAATAATTAATTCTGTACATATTTTAATCAGAATCACTCATCTCCTGTTCAGAAGAAGAGAAAAAGCAATCTGGAAAGACATCCAAAATCTTCGAAGTCTTATGTGTTTACACTTTTGTTCTTGCCAAAGAGGAGACAATCATTTCCTGTAAAGGAAAATAAGAGCCAACTATGGCTTTCATGGCAGTCATAAAGTTATATTCCCATTTAAGTGCCAGAGGGCATCTTAGGTTCCGTTTTCACTTGTTTTTACCTTTTTTTTTTCATGGGTGGGCAGGCGCAGGGGCAATGTTAAATGAGTATATTGTCTATATTGCTCATGGAAGGTACTAGTCAACCATTCCTGGAAGCAAAAACAGCCTAAGCACTGGTGGCAGGGCAGCAGCACTACCAGCCTGTCCCCACTTCATCCCTGCTCCTGGACACTGCCAATACTGACAGTATTAGTAAATTTCTGAAAGTTGGTGCTAGGAGAAAGAGAGGTGGCTGGAGCATATTTAAAAAATACACAGAATATAAAAGAGAACAAAAAGCACAGACTATAACCCAGGAAGCAGCAGGGGAAGTCTTGGTACCAACTTTTCTTCTGTGCTTTAAGGGATATCTTTCTACAAGGTTAGGCAGTCTGCTTTCCACAATCTTTAAAAAAATTACTTCTGATGAAAACAGCACAAGCTTCAGTGATGGTGGCATATTCCATGGAACTCTTTTTCCCATCAGTTTCTGCAGGTTAGACACATGACAGTAATCTTTGTTCTTTGGCAGCAGGAATTAAATTCTCTCTTCTTGACCTAAAATGGAAATGTCTAGCACTGAAGTTGTCCACTTCCTTGGTAAACCAGCTCACACAAAACATCCACAGTAATTTACACGCATTTCAAAACTAACACACATTATTGCAAGGTTAACTGCTCTGGGAGCCAAACTTTCCAGTTTAGCATTTATAAATCTGTTGGATTTTTTTGCTCAGTGAAGACAATTTCAACCAAGTTGTTAAGATACATTATGATATTATGAGCTTTTAATGGATTTTCCTCTGAGACTAGAGGCCACACACACAAGACTCAGGACACACCTTAAGACCTGAGCTTTATTAGCTCAGCAGATACAAGCCCCTTTAACTGCAATGACAACTCCCTGAAAGGAGTTTGTAGCCAGGTGGGGGTTGGCCTCTTATTCCAGGCAACCAGTGACAGGACAAGAGGAAACGGTCTTAAGTTGCACTAGGGGAGTTTTAGGCTGGACATGAAGAAGTTCTTCATAGAAGGAGTGATTGGGCATTGGAATGAGCTGCCCAGGGAGGTGGTGGAGTCACCATCTCTGGAGGTGTTTAAGAAAAGCCTGCAGGGGGTATTCAGTGCCATGGTCTGGGTGACAAGGTGGTGTTAGGTCACAGGTTGGACTTGGTGATCTCAATGGTCTTTTCCAACCTAGTTCATTCTGTGATTCAAGACTATTGATTCTGTATCAGAATTCAAACTATAGCACCAGAACTGACAAGAAGTAACTGCTCACAGAGGAACATTGAGCCTCCCTGAATACTCAAAAACTAAAATAAACTGATAAAGCTCATCATGGCGTCACCGCTATGCTGAAGATTACTTGTTTAGACCTTGGTGGTATTTGAAATTCCAGAAAGAAAATCCTAATCTTCAAAGTGAAACTCGTGAAAATATTACTCATATTTAAACTACAAAAACTATTATTTAATGAGAATTGTATTAACCAACTTAAATGCAAATAAATGTTAATGTAAATGGTTATAAAAAGTGAACAGTCCAAAGACACAAGACTAACAACACTTGGTAGCATCCTAAATTGCAAATAATGAACACAGGGTCTAACAAGAATCTCCTCGCTGCTTAAATACTTTTTCCTACAGCAGCATATGTTAACATTTAGCAGTTAAGGAAAAAATACTGAATGAAGGTGCTAAAACCACACTGTCACAGGAGGAATTTAAGGTGCCAAGAGAAAGGCATCAGAAGACAGGCAATAGACAGGCAGCATGATAAGCAATGCACAAGTCTGAAGTGTGAGAAGTGTGAGAGCAGAAGTGATCATTTCAAAGAGACAGCTGGGGAGCTGGGGGAGAACCACACCAGCAGCAACAGGATTCACATCAACTTTTTTTTTCCTTTTTGGAAAGCACTAGTGACTGAGCATGGAACAAAGAAGAGTGAGTGCCTCAGTAAAGGAAATTATCATTTTATTTTTTTTCTATAAATAAGTATTTGTCTCAAATCTTAAGATTTCAACCCCAACTAGGAATTAAAAGCTCCTCATTTCTCGTTGTGGTGGTTTACAGCTTGGTTCGCCATATTAAAACATTCCTCAGTTGCTGAATTTTAAGTAAAATATTGTTTTGCCTTTACAGTCAAGTATTAAGTCTTGAGAACGTTCAGGGCACATTATCAAAGCAAGCTGGAGCTCAGAGATGCCGTGCCCAGGGCGTTACAAAAAAGATTTCCGTGCATATCCCACGCAGAAAGCAGGCGCTCTGTGCAGACTGACCGCAAGCAGCTGAGCCAGCGGGGCTCAGAGCTCCAGCTCCTCCGGCTCGCAGCCGGGCAGAGACGCTTCTGTGCAGCACAGCGGGTCAGCCGGGAAGAGAGCAGCTCCCCTTCCCGCAGCACGCACCGCCACCGGCACTGAGGGGCTCCCACAGCGCGGCAGCCACCGCCTCACGCCGGCCCTGGGGGAAGGGACGGTGACCCTCACCGCGTCTGTGTGCTCCCCTTCACTGAGAAAGCAGCGCCGACCATAGCCACGCAATTCCAGCTGACTCGCTGCTCATGTGCACAGGGAAACGGCCGAGACCGAGACCGAGACCGAGACCGAGCTCCGCCGGTAGGCGAGAAACACCGGCCCCGCCTTCGGCCCCGCCTTCGGCCCCGCCTTCGGCCCCGCCTTCGGCCCCGCCTTCGGCCCCGCCTTCGGCCCCGCCTTCGGCCCCGCCTTCGGCCCCGCCTTCGGCCCCGCCTTCGGCCCCGCCTTCGGCCCCGCCTTCGGCCCCGCCTTCGGCCCCGCCTTCGGCCCCGCCTTCGGCCCCGCCTTCGGCCCCGCCTTCGGCCCCGCCTTCGGCCCCGCCTTCGGCCCCGCCTTCGGCCCCGCCTTCGGCCCCGCCTTCGGCCCCGCCTTCGGCCCCGCCTTCGGCCCCGCCTTCGGCCCCGCCTTCGGCCCCGCCTTCGGCCCCGCCTTCGGCCCCGCCTTCGGCCCCGCCTTCGGCCCCGCCTTCGGCCCCGCCTTCGGCCCCGCCTTCGGCCCCGCCTTCGGCCCCGCCTTCGGCCCCGCCTTCGGCCCCGCCTTCGGCCCCGCCTTCGGCCCCGCCTTCGGCCCCGCCTTCGGCCCCGCCTTCGGCCCCGCCTTCGGCCCCGCCTTCGGCCCCGCCTTCGGCCCCGCCTTCGGCCCCGCCTTCGGCCCCGCCTTCGGCCCCGCCTTCGGCCCCGCCTTCGGCCCCGCCTTCGGCCCCGCCTTCGGCCCCGCCTTCGGCCCCGCCTTCGGCCCCGCCTTCGGCCCCGCCTTCGGCCCCGCCTTCGGCCCCGCCTTCGGCCCCGCCTTCGGCCCCGCCTTCGGCCCCGCCTTCGGCCCCGCCTTCGGCCCCGCCTTCGGCCCCGCCTTCGGCCCCGCCTTCGGCCCCGCCCCCGGCCCCGCCCCCGGCCCCGCCTTCGGCCCCGCCTTCGGCCCCGCCCCCGGCTCCGCCCCCGGCTCCGCCCCCGGCTCCGCCCCCGGCTCCGCCCCCGGCTCCGCCCCCGGCTCCGCCCCCGGCTCCGCCCCCGGCTCCGCCCCCGGCTCCGCCCCCGGCTCCGCCCCCGGCTCCGCCCCCGGCTCCGCCCCCGGCTCCGCCCCCGGCTCCGCCCCGGTCCGCTCGCCTTCCGCGTCCGATCCGGCCCGACAGCACCGCCTCCCGGCCGTCGGCGCAGCCGCGGCCATGGCGGCGACCGGCGGTGCGGAGGGCGCGAGCGACAGTCCCGCGCTGTGGGCCGAGGTGCGGGCGCTGCTGCCCCGCGCCGAGGAGGGGCTGACCCTGGCGCTGAGCGGCGAGGTGGAGGACTGCGTCCTGCCGCTGCTGCGGCGGGCCCGCGCGCTTCTGTACGGCGCGGCGGGCCGGCCCGGAGCCGCAGCGACAGCGGGGCTGGAGCGCCTCAGCGACGTCCTGCGCGACTACTCCTGGGAGAAGCTGAACGCGGGGCCATGGAGGGAGGTCGGCAAGGGTTGGCGCCAGGTCTACGCCTACGGCTGCCTCTTCGGGGCGCTGGCCGAGGTGGCCGCGGGCCGGCCGCTGGCGCGCGCCGTGCGGCTCTGCGACCTGGGGCTGCTGATGGGCGCCGCCGTGCTGGACAACGTCCTGGCGCGCCTGGTGCGCGCGCTGCAGCCGCACCTGCCCCGCGCGGGGGCGCCTGCGGCCCGCGAGCCCCGCTCGAGCCCCGGCCGGCCCGGCGCTGAGGGGGAGCCGCCATTGTCCCTCAGCCGCCGGCCGCAGCCGCCGCCCCCCGCGCTGCGGCCGGAGGAGGTGATTCCGCACCTTCGCTGTCCTTCGCTGGAGCACTTCAGAGATAACTACCTCATTCCCCAGCGGCCCGTGGTCCTGGAAGGCGTCATGGACCACTGGCCATGTATGAAGAAGTGGAGGTGAGAAGTTGCTTCCCTGTCCAAGTAAAGGCACGATCGTTCCCTGTGTTGGATATCTTGGTGCTCGACAGAGCGGAGACCTTCACAGAGGCTGGATACCGTGGGCAGTGCATTTTGCTGGCAGCACTGTTTTACTGCTCTGTGGAAGTTGCTTCACAGATGAGGGAAGCTTTTCATAGCATTCAGGGCATCACACGGCAGGTGCTGGACTGTCTCGGGGCACAGGTGACCCTTTGACCAGCCTCTGGCTCTCCATGGGTTAAGGCCGCCCTCTGCCCAGCCTTCAGCCGTCCCAGGAGTCCAATGGCTACACACCTGGGAACTCAGGAGAAGTGCACATTGCAAAGTGCCTGTGAGCTGCTCACAGCTCTGGATCTATGTCACATACACATCAGTAGTTTTTACCCCTTGGATCTTGTCGATAATTAGTGCAATGGAAAGTGAAGTTCAGAGCCATAAGTAAGTATGGTTGACTTTTTCATTCATAAGTCCAAGCATTGATGTTTGTTCAGTGTGGTGTTTGACTGTTGAGTTTCAAACACCACTGAGCAGGAGTGAGTAGCAGCATTGTGCTGCCTGGTTAACGCCCGCAATGGTGCCCACATATCCAATACTGAGCATCACATATTTGTGAGGTGAACATCATGATTCCATAGAAAAGGGGAAAAACCACTCGTGCTTAGTTTGAGTAATGGCTTCAGTTCAACAACCAAAGGTAAAATTAGGTGGCTACACTTGTTAGGTCGTAGGGATTTTATTCATTTTTGAGGGATGGTACTGCACTGATTAACTTTAGACACTTAAAAAGATTAACTTCTCTGTTTAATTAATACTGTTGTCCATGGAGATATGTATTTCACCCATCAGACGAATCCCTCTAGCTACAGTTGGAATGGGTGTTCCTGGCACCTGCATGGACACTGACAGAGAGTTGATCTAATATTACTGAGTAAAAGATACAACATTTTATCAAATGCGGCAGCAGGCAGCAAAAAGATTGGCCATCCCTTGCCAAGAGACAGTAACAGCTTAAATCTTCTTAGTTTGGAAGGAAACAACCGGGGCAAACAGGCTTTTAAACCAAAACAGTACAGACAGTTGTGGGGTCATGTGCACACAAACCTGCCTGCTGATTTCCTTGTTGCTTGCATTCTTCTGCCTTTTTCTTCTGGTTGGTTTGGTTTAGACAGGAGAAACTCAGGGCAGTAGAATTTTATTACCCAACAAGACTGATTTGGATTGATTGCCTTGTGTACAGAATTAGTAAGAGCAGTACAGAAGGTAATGGAACTTTCTTTATTTCAGTGTGGACTATTTGTGTCAAGTCGCAGGGTGCCGCACCGTTCCTGTGGAGTTGGGTGCTCGGTACACAGACGAGGAGTGGTCTCAGCAGCTCATGACTGTCAGTGACTTCATCAGCCAGTATATCATGGATGAGGTCTGTTACATTCATTTGTTCCATCTCCAAACACAGCAGCATGGTACTGGTACAGACAACAGTTCTGCATACAACAAACCTACTCTGAGGTATATCCAGGGAGGGGGTGTGCTGTAAGCACAGCTGTGAATTAAAAGGTTTGACATATTTTCAAGACCTGAAGCTAGGAATAATTATTGCAACCATAGATTTGATTTTTACCTATAATCAAATGTACAGTAGCTGGAATTTGATGAATACATACACACATCCATACATATGCAGCAAAAATCTGACTGGTGGAATCTAAGAATAAGGGATCCTCAGCCAGCAGTGTTGTTCCTCTTTCTCATTAAACTGCTTAGTGAGATTTAGGATCAGATCCAAACTTACATGCCGTGAGGCAGAAAAATACAAAGTTGATTAACATCCGGAATGTCCTTTTGCTTTCACAGATGAGGATCCCAAGCCCCTATTTCTGTTTCCTGGCCTTTTGGCAGGAAGGACCATGTGCCATAGCAAACTTATCTGTGGTGCACCCTGGATAGAGTATGGAAGTAGTTCCAGGGTATGAAGGAGAACTGGTCTGTGGCCAGCAGGGTCTGGCTAGAAAGATGCAGTGCATTGTCAGCTGTCAGGACTCCACAGGGAGTCCCAGCTTCCTTCAGTAGCTCAAGCTGGATGATTTATTAGTTGTGGAGACACACCTACACTCTCACAATTTCAATGGAGCTGTAAGTTGCTATTTCTGAAGACCCCTTTTACTGTTGAAATAGTTACAGTACTCTGAGTAGGACACTGGAAATGGATGTTACTTATTAGTAAATTCTGTTCACTTGTAAGTAAATTAACTCACTGTTTTACCTGTATGTTACGGTGTTTTTTCTTTCTCTGCTGTCATTTCAGAACAATGTAGGATACCTTGCCCAGCACCAGCTTTTTGATCAGGTAAAGCTGAGTGAATGTTTTTATCTTCCTACAGTCATGTGTTCCTTTTGTAGCACAAGTTGTCTCTAAAGATGTTGACTGTACTAGATAGAAGAGCATGGGGAGAATTCACAGAAATTCTTAAGTTTCTATTCCCATAATTTGAAGGAATAGAGGGAGAGGTTTGTTCCATTTGGCTGCAAGACAGGGAAACAAAACCCTTTTGGGATGATAATATTCAATCCTAGTGCTGTTTCAGTACAATGTAGCATATACTTAGGGGGATATCACCTGGAAAGCCCATTTCATAAGTCAGGGAAGAGATTTGAACAGGAAACTCTTCAACACTGATACCTTTACTATAATCTGAAATGTCATTCCAGTTTACCAGAGCTTAGGTTGGTGGGAGACAAAAAAGGAATCTCATAGAGAAGCAACCATAGTATAGAAGAGATCAGCTGCTCCTTTTCCATGAAGAGCAGACATTCTTGTGAGTGTCTCTGATTTCTGCAAAAGCAAAGGGTCTCTGAAGAATGAGGAAACCCCTTTCTTTCTCCCACTTCTTCCAACAGTCTGCTCACTAGAACAGAAAATTTGAGAACATTTCCTGCAGATTCCTAGCAGGTCAGCTACTTTTCTCCTACCCTTGGCCAGACCAGCCAGTCATTTGTTTTCTTTGTGTCCAGCCTTGCATATCAATCCTATGAATTATGTATTTTGGCGAGGCAGCACATACCCTTTTTAATGTTCCTTTCTTTATGGAAATAGATCCCAGAACTAAAAGAAGATATCAGTATCCCTGACTACTGCTGCTTGGGGGAAGGGGAAGAAGATGACATCACCATTAATGCTTGGTTTGGTCCAGGAGGCACAATCTCACCTCTTCATCAGGATCCCCAGCAAAATTTTTTAGCCCAGGTATATACTCATGTTACTCTACACAGGCCATTAATGCATGCATTAGAGAAAATGTTTATGTATGTGTTAGAGACAAGGGGAGCAGACAACTTGAAGAGTGGAAGCATAGAGAACATGCAAATACTATTTTCCTATTTTATTGCATTTTTCACTACTGCAACTTTATACCAAATGTAATCTTGTAGACCACAAGTGTTGCTCATTGAGAGAGACCATTACTTACTCTTTTTTTTTACAGATGATAGATAGAAATCACAAGAAGCAGCTTTTCCAAGGTACATACTTTAGTCCATTTCAGGTTACCCAGTAAAATATTCATGCATGCAGTGAGATAGGAATTAAAACTTGTACTGTGACATAATTTCTGCTGAGTTCCTCTTGGTAGGCTTTTTGATTATGACTTTTAATGCAGAATAACCCAATAATATATTGGGGCCTATGTGGTAAGCACTGAACAGGTCCAGGGATGTCTTCTGGATCCAAGCAGTTGACTACTGTGGATCTTCAAACACTGAGAGGTGTTTTGTTTACTGAAGGAGTTTGCTATCCCATCAGACTCTTAGAAGAAAAACAGGGTTACACTTTTCCAGCAGGATTGTGTCATTACTTTCTACTAATGGTTATTTATGGGTTGAACCTTAGTTTCTCTCTCCCAGTTGTATTTTGCTAACCTGTTTTCACTTGAAACTGAGGCTTAATTCAAGCCTTCCTAGAATGGTTGTTTTACAACTGCTGTGCAACTCTGTATGGATTGTATTTCTCTTGCGTGTTACCTGCTCAGCACAGACATACAGCTGCATTCTGAAAGTGAAGTACTGTACTATTCATGCTCTGTAAAGCTTGAGGGGAATTTTTCTTGGTGGAAGAAAAGTTTATAGGAGCTGTTGGACTGGGAAAAGATACTTCCCTTACTCACCTCAGAACTTCTTTTCTTCTGCCTGAAAAATGGGAGATTATCTACCAGTGCTGTGAAAGAGTCTTTGTGATATGAACAGGTCGTGATCTGGCAGCTTTCAATTAGAATTTGCCTGCTTTGTGATGCCATTTAAACTGTGGCTGTGGAGTACAGGAAGGCACAAGCATAAGTAACAAAATAAAATTATCCTGGCTGGTGGCGAGATCATAGTTTTTCCATTAATGAGAAAACAATCTCTGGAAATACAGGCTATTGCCCATTAAGTGGTGCCCACAATCTTATAATATACAAGGTCTTAATCCAGTGAGGGAAGTGAAGGAAGGAGCTGTTAACAGCTGATGGCAGTCCCAAAAACATTTCAAGCATTCAGAGAACATGCTTTTGGAGCAATAACCAGCATTTTTGTCACTTCCATACGTCACCAAAAATACCATATAATACTTAGTTCTTTAGCGAGCTAGTTAATATCCTTAATCCCTTTGGGGTATGGAAGGCATCCTAAAAACACATGGACAGCCAGAGTTACATAGATCAGTGCTCTAGTAGTTTAATCAGTGATAGTGAAGAGTAGGACAGGGCAAGTGTACTTGGTACTTGTCCAGTCTGTAGAATACATTTATGTGCTGTCCTTGAAGCAACAAACTCTAAATAGCCTGTATGACAGCTTTGGCATTGGTAAGGTTTCAGGAGATCCTGTTCTAGTATGTGGGAAGGGATGTTAAAGTAGAGGAAAAGCAGGTTGGTTAGGAGTGGTTGGGTAGCCACTCATGGGTGCTGGGATTAGTCAGAGCACCCATAACAGGACAGTTCCCAACAAGTATGATCATGCGTAGCTCTTGCGGTGGTCTGGAATGCTGGCACAAGAGTTTGAATCTTCACCCTAAACTTCTGTTCCACTGGTGTCAGTGGAGGAGTCAGCTTTGACTCATCCATGCTGCCACATCTTGGCACCAAAAACTTGGAGTTCACGTAGCATTCAGGGAAGCCAGACCACTCGCCTTACAAATTCTCATATCATTTCAGCACTCCAGTGAAAGAACTGGTTTAATGATGACACAGTAGTAAGAGTTTGAGGGGTATATGGAAGCTTAGCAGTCACTGCAAGTACCTATGCCTGTTGATGTGAATTGCAAGGAAGGTTCAGCCTCCGTATTCTCAGTTCTTATTTCTAGCTATGTAGAGCCCAAATAATGATGTATAAATTGGGTGCCTTAAACTTCGAATTGAAAGCAATCTGGTTAAAGGTATTTCCTTCCCAAAGCTATTTCAAATTCTTATCTGCTCCAAGGGAAGAGGTATTTGAATTCCAATAGCCTGATTTAACTTTTTATTATAGCAGTGTCTATTACTAACAAAGATAATTAAGTTCCTTGTAATCAGGTATATGGCCCACAGCTTCCAGTAATGTGCCAGTCAATGACCAATGGAAAATATTTATTATATACAGGTATTTGGAAGAAAGTATATCCGTCTCTATTCACCACAAGATTCAGAAAACCTGTACCCCCATGAAAGCCAAATTCTTCACAACACAAGTCAAGTAAGTAGTTGCCTGGAATTTTAATATCAGTAATGTTATCATATCATATTTGAGTAAAGACATTCTTCTGATGATTGGTTTTTTATAGGTTGATGTGGAAGATCCAGACTTGGTCAAGTTTCCAAAATTCACAAAGGCTGCATCTCAGTCCTGCATTCTGATGCCTGGACAGATTCTGTTTATTCCAGTTAAATATTGGCATTACGTGCGATCACTTGAGCTCAGCTTCTCTGTTAGTTTTTGGTGGTCATAGCTCTGAAATGTAGTCAGTAGCACTGAAACGGGAATTAAGAATCAGGGAAGTAGCACCTCTCTCTCAGGAGAGGTTAGAGATGGAGCAAAACCAAAAACCAACAAACTCTTGCTAGAGCATGGAGAAGTAGTCACAGTGGGTAAGTAAGTGGAAAGATGATGCTGTAGCCACTTCATTTTTGTAGGTATTTCTGATAACTCCTAAAGAGCATGTGTTAGGTCATTGTCCTGTGTGTGCATCCCTCAGAAACAGCCCCTGTACAGCCACTGCCAGGGCTCTGCCTGAACCTCTGATAAACCAGGTCAGTGTTATCTTCTACTTGGATTTAGTAACACTAAGCCGTGGAGTTAGCTAGAGAGATGGTGCTACCTAAGGGTTCAATCCATTAAAAAATTAAGCTAACACCAAGCAACGTACTAGTCTCTGGCATAGAAAAGTTACCCATGTTCTGGTTCTGGCCAGAATAGGGTTAATTTTTGCAGTAGCCAGGAAGAGCATGGCCCAGACCCAGATTGTTCTGTACCACCTCAGCCTACCACTGCTGCAGGCTGGGGGCAGGCAGGGGCTCCTTGTTCTCTTAAGTGATTGAATCTGTGTATGCATCTTTTGTCTCTCTTGTTATTGATATTGTTGTTATTACTGCTCATTTTCTTATTCCATTGCTGTTTCCAGAAATTGTTCTTACTGCAATTCATGATCTTTATCTTTTGGGCCTTCCAATTCTCCTGTCCATGAGGGGAGAGGTAGGGGGAGGAGGGAGTGAGCAAGCATCTTGTGGTTTGGAGCGTTTTGGTGGGAACCCTAAACCACAACATCCTGTTAAAGCCTAGAACATAATCGAAGTTAATCCATAGTTTTATTAGTTAATTACCTGAAGTTTAATTATACTTTGATTAACAATCACCTGAACTGCTGCCACAGCCTTTCTGAGTGTCACACATCTCTGCCAAGAACAAGAATGCTGCCATTTCAGTGTGGTGTCTGGCAATAGTCAATCCTCGGCTCCTTTCCAAGTTGCTCTTAAAGGAAAAAGCATCCTTACTTAAAACTGGAGACAGACATGCCAGGACTAAAAACCTAAAGAATCTCAATAGGGTCATTTTTTCAGCACTTTGCAGACATAAGCTAACATTGCCCCAAGTCCAGTCCTACTGCTTCCCAATCCTCCTGTGGCAGTCCTCCTTACAGAGCACAGCTGGTCATGACCTGGTCTTCCATCAAGACAAATTCTTCTGCACCTAAAGAGGGGACAGAACACAACCACAGTGCCAACTAGAAGTGTTCCAACTCCAGCCCTAGGTCAGAGACTCAGCCAGCTGCCTTGCACATACTGCAGTGATTTTTCACCTGCTTGAGGTGCTACAGCAGGCGTCATTTCCATTGCATAACTGAATTTGTACTGCCCCTGTACAAACAGGGAGCACTTTCTGAGAAAGGCTTCTTTCAGGCATTCATCTGCACGTATCAGCTTGCTGGGCTGACTAAAACATTTGCATCTTTCATCCCCAAACATGCACTGAGAGTCCCAACCCAAGAATATGGAGAATTACAAACACAAAACAGCCTCCAAGAAAGCTGTGCAGGAATAACTGAGAAAAGGAACATCAGTGATAGCTTTATTGCAGGATTCTTACAAATTTAGAAAATGAGTACACTGAGCATTGTTACTAATGAATACAATACAGTCTGGCTATTCTGCCAGAGTAGGGAAAAACAGATGTCACTGACATCAAGTTTAACTGGCATCATCTAGGGCCAAGGATGGAGCTCTGTGGTGAGTCTGGGAGCCCATCCGACTCACACCTGTAAAGAAAACAAAAGGAAGGTTAATGGACAACACACAAAAAATAGGTAATATTGTATAACTTGCTTTTCTAAAATGCTTTGTATATTCCTCTGTTGCTGTTCACAATGTCCAATTTTGCTGGACAAATGGAGGAGGAATTCCAAAAACAATCTCAGAAGCTTGGTATTTCCGGAAGTTTTAGTGTCATGGGTCGTGTGTGCCTCTATTCCTTCCCCCAGCTCCTAAAGATAATTATAAAAAACATGCACAGGGTCTGCTATGCCCCTGTGGCAGTCTTTGGGCACTGTGGGGGCCCAATGCTGCCTGTGTGGTTTAGTGTCTGAAACATACCAATGAAGTCAGAAATAGCTGATACTGAGTTAGAAATAATACGGGCAGTGCCACTGAACATCACAGCCCATTTCCTAGGATTATTACATTCAATTTTCTTAAAAATATGTCGCTTGTTACCTGGGTGTCACAAGACCAGAATTCATTACACTTGGGACAGCGGGGTTCAGTCTGGCCTCTGAAGTACTTTCTGACACAAGGTAAGTGCATTCCAATTCCACAGGAGTCACATACTTGGCTCTGAAATCAAGAGCGTTGATTCATAAAACCTTTCCTTCAGTTTAAGAGAAAGTTGTTACAAAGAGTAGCAGAGATGCAATGCTTTGTTCCAAAGAGTGGTTCTCACAATACAGGTGGTGGACACACTCAACAGTCAAAGCTGGTAAATGGTAAAAGGAGGTATTTTTCTGTAATCTAGGTGGTACTATTTCCCTGTATGGACAAAATTTAGTTGAGAGACAACAATTTCAGTCAATAAAGGAGACTTAATTGGGATGGAAAAAGTAACAAGGAAGCATGTTAGTTGGGCAAATCAGAAGATGCAGGCTCACAGAGCAAGAAAACGTAGCAGTTTTGGAATAGGAATCCAGGCTGTAACTACTTAAGATGGAATGGGTAATATCCCAGCTATCAAAACACAGTGCTTTAGCATGCTCTGCAGAGCACGTGTTGCTTCTGAGGTCCAAACACAAGCAATTCCTGAATTAAAATCCCAGGACCAAGAATGAATGTGTCACACTATGACTTCTACTGGCAAGGCCCAAGGAGGACACTGCTCAATGTCTTTTAGCATCAGGCGTTAATCTCTTAACATGCTGGTTGGGAAAGCCAGACAGCACAACCACATTCCTCATTGCAGGAATGCACTTTTCCACTTTTATACTTGGAGACACTGCTATGAGACAATTTTATTTCTAAAGACAAAAGATAAAATGCCTAAAATAAAAAAAAAAAGGTTTTTTTATAAAATGCATGAGCACCATGGCCAGATTACAAGACCAAGCTTATACCCAAGGGAAAGCATCACAAACCTCAGCTATGACCATGCAAGTCCATTGGCTGAAGTGATAAAACATGTTACCTGGATGGCGAGGCTGTGACAGATGTTACATTTCCTTGCCACATCCTGGTAGTTGCTTAGAATGTACTGTTCCATCTCAATTATGCAACGAGTATGCAGAGTATATTCTCCATTTTTCTAAGGAAACAAGTGTTGAGATGAGGAATTTCTTTTAACTCCATTTACCCTTTTTTGACTTTGCTAACCACCTGTTAACAAGCCACTTTTTTCTACCATCATGAAACCAACATGCTGGTACAATGCAATGCCAGAACACTTTTGAAATAGCATAATGCCTTTGTTTAGAGGAGCAGAATAAAAATCCCACACCTTTAATAGAGATTAGTCCTTGGGAAGCATAGATGAGCAAGTATGTGCTCCTTAACAGAGGCATATACTATTTTGGGATCCTCCATTTATATGTTAGAGAAAATTCTCTGGGCTTTCAACAAAATCTAGGCATTTCCTGCTTGATGTATCTTTAGAAATATCTGTCAAATCAACTTAACATGTAAATAACTGTGTGCCAGCAGGTTGGAGATCTATGATGGAATGACTCCAGCAGATAAGGGATTAAGGTCTCACTTGGCAAGCAACTGCAGTGTCCACATGGTGAGCTCATATCCACTGCTCTGTCATAAAATAAAACAGGTGTAACCATGTGCACAGTGGCCCATGCATTTCTGGTACAGGAGTTTGCAACATGTCTGGCCTTGCTCCTTTTCAGGAAATTCTAAATGCAACTAATGGCACTGAAGAGCTCTGAAGAGCTTTCCCCAGCTCTTGTTGCAGGTTGAAGGATGCTGTGCTGTTGTGTCTGTGCGTCACTGGGCAGAACTGGACACACAAACACACCTGGCTCAGGTACAAGAAACTGAAACCATATGGTCCTGCACAGACCTACCCAGGGACTTTTTCCTTGTAAGTTTACTTCCTTTTCTGCAAAAACCACTGCAGCCACAATAAGCATGGGCCCCATAAGACCATTTGTGCCATCATTCATTCAAGAAGAGCTCCAGTCTCAGCTACCACATCCGAAAGAATATGGATCCACTGAACTACAAACACTTGAATGCACTTACCTCAGAGAGCCACTTATCCTCTACAAAAACTTTCAGCACTTGTTCTGCTTCCTTTTTCTTCATTTTCTTTGTCTTAAGTTGGTCAGCCAAGTTTAAAATATCTGTAGATGAGGCAAAGCCATTTTCTGATAAAATTATTAGATCCATCTACAGGAAGAAACATTACCAAGTATTAGAAACACTGCAATTAGGCAGACATCTTACAGTAATGTGCAAATGTGCATTTTTTTAGCATCCATATATGTGAGAGATACTACAGTATATGGCTTGAACCAGAATTGTAAAACAAAGGCCAAAAGCTGAAACAATCATTGTCCCCTTGACAGTTTCCATGTTTTCCAAGAAAACCTTTCCACAAATAGAAGTATACTACCTAAATGAAGTTGCATTCAGGGACCCCTGGACACACTCAGTGGTGCAGATCTACTTCTTTTTATCTACTTTTTTTTCAGAGATCTTTTGAGGAAAAACCTCAATAACCATAGACAAATGTTTACATGTAAATGAACAGATTAATTTTGTATGTTCCTAGCATTAAAAACTACTGTATATTACTAAACTACTGAAGCCAGTGGAAAACTCAGCAATCATGACTGAAAATCCAGAAGAAAGTTGTTTGTGTAACTAAACGTAGGCGTGTCGAGTCCCTAACCCCAAGGAGCCCTTCCCTGGTGCTGATTTTGCCTTACCCATAACTGACAACAGCAAATCACTACTTGTAAATACTTTCATCCCTGCCCACCCCACCCATTTGATCTCACATAAACTTACGTAAAATGGCAACTACTTCCTCAACCACATCTGTTTCCATTTTCATTCATTTTAAGATGATGCCTTTACAAATAATAGGATTTACTAAGTGATAACTGACATACTTACTGTTTTTCTGAACAATTCTAATTCCATTTCTGTGTAGTCAGATGCCATTTTAGTTACTTCAGTTTCCGCCAAATTCACCTACATAAAAATAAACTGATATAAAGTGCCAATGTAGTTTCACACCAGAAGCTGTAAGAAAACCCCTGAGGTTAAGATACATCATCTTACAATTAACATAAATGTTAGTTCTTTGAGGGGCATTTGCTGGTATTCAGGTTCTTTCTTTAGAACCCCTTGTCTTCCAGCCTCAAATTCTCCACAGCTGCCTCTGCCCAGACAAAGTCATTCCACAACCCAAGCTCCCGGAACTGAGAGAGTGCTGCAGCAGAGCAGATGCATCACAGGTGCTAGACAGGTCTGATGCTAGACAGCAGCAGGAACTGTGTCACTCGTCACCTTTTTTTTCCACTGTAAAAACCAGCTGCCCATGTTTTCTACTCCTGTTGCACATGCTACTACTATTATTAGCTCAACTTAACTGGCAAAAGGAAAGGTTAAAATCAGCAGCTAATGTTAGAATACCTCTGGTATGGTCTTCTGAAATTACTAGATAACTTTCTCTGACATGCACATTGCAGATTATCTGGGGAAACAACTTACAGGCTACTCCTCCTTTTGTGCTAGGTTGATTTTTGAATGGGAGAAAAAGAAAACTGATGTTGGACAGCTCTCTGTTTTCTAGTTTAAAAATCTCTCAGTAAAGAAAGTCTCCTGTGGAAAAGGAATCTCACTTCAGCACTTAAGCAATGTTTATGCTCAGTAACTCCAACACTGCTGTCACCGTTGCTGCCATGTCCTATTCCCACACACCTGGGCTGCAACAGTTCATCCTCCCAGTAGCTCCTGCAGCCACTGCCAGCCCCACACAAACAGCACAGCAGGTACCTACTACAGCATAATTTGCTCTCCCATCATCTTCCGATATTCCTTTCCGGATCTGCATAAACAAAGGCTGCAGGTGGCAATTAATAGTGCTGATGAAATCATCCAGTTTGTCATGTGCATAGTAAACTGAAAGTTAATGAGAAAAACCACATACAGAGAAAAGTCAAACAACTACATATCAGCTAGATCTTTTTATGTTAAACATTTTTTCCCAGGTAAAAGTGCTAAAACTGTGAGAGAGAATTGAGACATGAATTCAAACTGTTGTATTCAGCAAACATTGTGCTGCTGTCTCATGGCCTTCAAAGATGCTCAGCTCCTTTAAAATCAGTTGACAGGGTCCAGACATTCTGCCTTGTTACAGGGAACCCCACAGCATTAATCCAGTAATTATAATAACTTGAACTAAGCTGAATTGAAAATAAAATATGACTGGGAAAAAATATTATGCACAATATAAAAATACACTGACTTAAATCCCTTTATACACACGAGATTTCTTGTGTCTGTATGCTCTGTTTCACAAACTAGTGGCATATAAGCGATCAAGTTACATAACAAAAAAGCTAAACTTCCAGTGTTGTAGAAACACAGTATCTTGAGTCATGTTCAGCAAACCAAGCAAATACTAGCAACAGTTTTATCATAAATAAAATTAAGATGGGCTTTGTAGTCATTCTGTGGAAGAATATACAATGGTTCTTGTCTGCACAGCACTAGCACAACCCTCACCTCCATCCAAAACAAGATTTTGTCAGTGGCAACACTCCTGTTGCCTTCATCAGGCTACAGTTTAAAAACTAGAGCTAAGTAACACCTCATAATTTTAGATAAATGATTCATGTCTCAAAAATACAACCAGTAATCATGAAATTAATCCTGTTGTCAGTGACAGGAGTCCCTCACTCACATACCAGCATTGGGCCAAGGCCCCGCTCCCAAACCCCATGGCACTATCCAGGACAGTGCCAAACAGCATTCATAGGATGCTCCTGCCCAGCAGTTCCTGATATACAAGATTCCTTCAGTGAACAAAGCCAACAAACAACAAGAACAATAGTAAGTAAGTACAATATTTAAGTGTAATTTTACTACCTGCTTGGCCCCTGTTCAGCAGGAAACACTGCACACAGCAGTCAGGGAGCTTTAATGACAGATCTCAGAGAAGGTAAAAGATGAAAGGTAACAGAATACTCTTTTGTACAACAGCTGCTCCAGTATATCTTATGTGTGAAAAAAAGGGATAAAAATCCTCCACAAAAAATGAGCAGGGGTTAGAGAACAGCAAAAGTTGCACTTCACAATTTTAGCATCTAAGAAATAGGTCAAGTTACAGTTCCTGACTCGAAAGATGCACAAATAGAATACTTCATTCTGACCTTACATCTACGGGTAAGTAGGTACAAATTCACAGAAAACCAGAAGAGACCATGCAGAGTCAGTAGCATGGTGGCATAGCACAGGGACACTCGTAAGCCTGGCAGGAGCACAGCTTCCAGGCCTTGGAATGGACAATACAGTGCAGGTGAGGTGGGGAGAAAGCACAGCAATTAAGCAGGAAACCTCATCTCATCCTCACCAAAATGTTTTTGCAGTAGTCACTTCTCCTATATCTGGGAGAAATAACTGAGGGGCATTTACTTAAAAGCATTCACTATGGTGAAGTACTTCTGGTGTCAAAAATTATGTTTTTAAAATCCTTTCTATGTATAACCTATAAACAACAATCCTGATAAAAAGTACTATATATGAATCTGGCCTAATTAGAAGTTAGTTTAGTCATTGCTACATTATTTTATCTTTCAGGAAAGAGAGGGAACACTCATACCATTACAATTTTTAACTTTTTTAGCTGGTGCATGCCCTTCACAAATCAAATTATTTGGAAGCTGCACCAGGAAAAAAAACCCGGTTGTTTCATCGCCAAGACAGACACACCTTTATCAGTTTCACAGCAGTGCTGGTGTAATTTTCTGGCCTCTGATCCTTCTGTTATCCCATTAGACATCAGAACCTGCAAGAACCGTCGATGAGCATCGGTCATCTGAGCTGCCATCACAGTGTTCCACCAGGCTTCAAGTGCTGCAGGAGGTTTAAGCTGGAATTAATGCACATGTTCATGCAAATTAAGAATACAACAATCCAAGTGTACACAAGATTTCAGTTAAAGTCTATTACATTGAATGAGGGCAAAAAAAGCAGATGCCAAGGTTGTCCTTAGAATGCGGAGGGTGACGAGCTATGAGGCTCCAGAAGGGTGCAAGAGATAAAATCCAACTAGTTTTAGCTACAGAAAAGAACAACATAGGCATTGTATTGTTGTCACCCCAAATCGAGAATAAAACTGCTTCTTAACACCAGTGTAGTATTAAGAAGCAAGCAATACTTTATTGCAGCCCTGGATGCACAGGGGCACGATTGCTGCTTAACGTGCATAGTTGGCTCAAAGGTGATACACGTAGTAGTCGCTTGAGTCCGCACAGTCAGTCTCAGACGGTGTAGCTGGAGGGTCTTTAGGCACCCCTGGTGGCCACTGAGCCTCTAAAGGTTGACAGTGATCTCTGTCCGGTGTGGTTTTCATCGAAGCTGCACAGCATGGTGCTGCACGAACTGGACTGGGCCGGTTTGACTCCATGTCCCACCAACTGCTACATAACGTTCCACTAACCGCTACCCTCCCCGGCAGTATTTACAACACTATAATGCCCCAAACCTAAAAATAACAGTGCTGGATGACAAACACAAGACGGTTTGTCATTCTATGTTAGATAAAGCCCCTACTCCCCACACAGCCTGATCTGAGCACAGTCAATCAGACCGGGTGACTTCGGACAGAAAATCATCCTCTACAGGTTTCGAGGAAAACCTGAAGGAATTAAAGGCAGCTCAAGAAATTCCCTGATCATTGCACCAACCGACCGCCCGCTTCCTGCTCAGTTCCGGCCTCGCCGCTTCGCCGTCCGCGCAGCCCCGGGCCAGCCGCAGCCCACGGAGGCAATGGCCCGGAAAACCGCCCGGCCCGCTCGGCCAAGGCCCTGCCGGGACCCACCGGGGCTAACCGGGACCCACCGGGATTCCCCATGGCTCCCACCGCGGTACCACCGCCCCCCTCAGCCGCCCCCGCACCTCCCCGCGCTCAGCAGCTCAGCGACGCCTGCGCACGCCCGCCATCGATGTCCCGGCCCCGCCCCGCGCCGGCCCCGCCCCGCCCCGTCCCGCCCCCGCCCCGCGCCGGCCCCGCCCCTTGCTCCGCCCATCCGGCGCGGCGCGGCGCGGGGGCGGTGACGTGGGGCGGTGACGTGGGCGGTGACGTCGGGCCGTGCCCGGGCGGCGCCCCGTCCGGGATCGGGAGCGCCCCGCTCCGAAGCCCGGCCCGGGGCCGGTAGAGATAAGGTATGTCCGGTGGTCTCCTCGTCCCGGTTTCAGGACCGGCTCCTTCTCGTTACTTGCGCTTGGCGCGCTGCTTGTGCGGTTTGTGGTTTTCTCCGTGCCGGTTACGGGAAGGGCGGAAAGTCCGTGCTCCCTCCGAAGTTTGGCGGGGGCCCCGTCCCGTGCGGCGGCTCTGGCTGGAGCCCGCGGGCAGAGCCGCGTCTCTTTCCTTGACGTTGCTGAGCTCGAGCGCGCCTGTTACAATATTTTAAACGAAAGTGGTATAATTCTCCGAAGTGCCGTTCCTGCGGCCGGGCTGCGCGGGGGGCGCCGCAGCCGCGCCTGTCCCGGGCCGCGTCCCCGGTCGGAGCGGGGCTGGGCTCGGGGGCCCGCGGAGCTCGGGCCGGTTCGTGCCGAGCCCCGGGAAGGGGCGGTTTCCCGTCAGAAGGCATCACGCTCTGCACGGGCTTTCTTTTCAAGGTTTGATACAGAATCTATTGGTGACCCTTTGCTTTGCCGTGTACCGCTTGTCTGTTTTTATTAAGCGTTTATGGACAGTGCTTTAAACCAGAGAGTAAGACAAGATGTGTCTCAGTTTTAAATAGCGGCAGTTTTAAATAGGGAGTGATGCTTTATCTGTACAATTGCAACAACGGTTCATTAAGCCATATTCTGTTTAATATCAGGCAGAAGAACTGTGGATGTTTTAAAATTTTCTCCTTTTGCAGTTTCATTAAAGCTCTGCTTAAGTCCATTCTCATCCACATCTGCAGATCCATTCTTCCATGAGAAGATGGTTTTGGTCTGCCATCTCCTATTTGGTCATGCTTACGTGGGTCAGGATTCTCTGCCAAAGTTTTAAGAGTTCTGAGAGTTTCTTGGAACTCCAGTCATGTGGCAATATTACCTAATAGTGGAAAGCAAATGCTTCCTCTCTTGAGAATTCCATGAAAAAGGGAAATGAAGGAAATATTTTTGTGCCAGAGCAGCTGGCTCTTTTTTCCTGAACAGTAGCAAAAGTGCTTGTGTTCTTTTTAAAAATGTATTATGCTGCTTAGTCACATTTCATCTCTTCTCAGAACATGGAAAACTCAGCTCTTGAGTAATAGTTTTCTCAAGCTCTTAGGAGAAATTTGTCTTTCAGTTTGTCCTTTATTACTAGATAAGCAGTAACTGCCCCAGAGAAGTCACAGAAGAGTCTCCATTCTGATCTGCTATTTTCACTAATGATGGTCTTATCCCTTAACTTCTAAGATGGATATTGTCAGACAGACAGACACACCTCTGTCAGACACGTGAAATGTGGTTCTGCTGCATGGTTGGCTTGGGGAAGAGAGTATTGAACTGCCATCCACAAATACCTTTCAGAGATCTTTTTTGCTTCAGAATCTGACCGAGCTTCTGCCGAACACCTAACACCATTCACCTGCTGAAGGAGATTCCTCTCCTCTCCTCCCCTCCCCTCCCCTCCCCTCCCCTCCCCTCCCCTCTCCTCATGAGGCTTTGAAATAAAAACTAGTGTACTACCTGGGAGCCTTACAGTTATAAACAGAGCAGCTGAAGCTTGCAGGCAGCAAGAACACTCTGTCCAGACATGAAAGTCAGAAAATTCCAAAAGCATGAGAGGAAGAGACTAAAAGGTTGTGTCTTAACAATGTGCTGCTGAACAAACTTTATCCTTCTTTATACTGAAAGCAAATCCAAAAGCATATTAGTAGCATGACTTCACCTACAAATTTACCTTAATTTTAAATGCATCGTATCCATTTGTAGTGATATTAAAGCTGGTAGTCTTATCTTAGGCATTAAGTAGCTACATTTGTAAAAAAATCTTGGGGACACTTGCTATTTTTAAGTCTGAAATGAATTATTTCATCTGCTTTCAATCTACCTAGACAGTTTCGCTCTGCTTAGGGACATCAAAGTTGCATTATTTTCCTTCTCCAAAGTTGTTCTGGTTATGTCATGATTAGGTATGTGTTTTACGACTTTGAATTATTTAATGTTTTAATGAATCTGCATTCTGTTAGAGCAATGCTCAGAGTTCATCACTAATTTTTTTTTTAAGAGGGTGATACTCAGATTATCAAGGTACTGGTGATAGGACTTTGGGAAAACATTTTAGTCAATAGATTGGACACTTCATTCTTAAATTCTTTTATTTATCTGAGTGGAATCATACGGCTTAGTGACAGTGTCACTGATTTTGGTCTAGTGCTTGCCCGTTTTTACCCTTTATATACTAGCAACTTCTCTTTTCTGGTAGCTAAAGAGGGTAGGTCCACTGCTAATGTCATGCATCCTCCGTAATTAAAATTTTGCGGAAAAGTCGTCTAGCTCATTTGTATTCTCCTTATTCTTCTACATGTCTCATTCCATGAGCTAATTTTAGGGGCCAGAGGTGGGAAACAGGTACAGCAGGGGGTCTGAATTCTAACATCTAGCAGAGTGGTAGGAAAACCTACACCTTTACCTTAACTGAGAGAGGGATGTAAACTTGTTATGTTTTTTGTTGGCAGAATTGTAGCACAGTTTTTTCTGCTGAACCTGACCACTGTCAATAATGGCAAGACTCCCAAGTGCTGCACCATATACCCTGTGGATCCTTTTCTTTTCATATACAAAAAATGAAGGTATGTTTGTCATATTTTAAATTATTATACTGAAGTCTTTCTTGACAGCATTTTTCTATGACCACTAGGTAACGCTGTTACCACTAATCAACCGCGATAAAATTTGTGACTTCAAATGTCAGAAATATCCCTGTACTAGAAAAAAGTCTTAGATTTTTTTTTCCTTATATTGACCTTTTCTTTATGGGCAAGGAAAACTAGAAATTTGCAGAAAAGAGAAACAGGTTTGGAAAGCCATCTCCTCCTTCCCCACTCTCTGATGTGCTCTGGACACCTCCACGTGAGCAGGGTCCCGGCGTGGCGCAGGCAGCTGCAGTGTTCCCTGGCTGCTGTGGTGTGCCCTGGGTGCTCCCGTGCAGAGCTGCTGGCAGTTTGTGCTCTGCAAAGCCCGCAGGGCGAGGGGCTGCAAAACCTGCTTGCCTGGATTAGAACAGATTTGGCAGGCCCTGTCTGTGGGACACGGCAGCTCTGGCTTGTCCCTGGGCTGGGCACTCGGGGACTGTCCATGTGTCCCTGGGCTGGCACTCAGGGACTGTCCGTGTGTCCCTGCGCTGGGCACTCGGGGACTGTCCGTGTGTCCCTGGGCTGGCACTCAGGGACTGTCCGTGTGTCCCTGCACAGGCACTCAGGGACTGTCCGTGTGTCCCTGGGCTGGCACTCAGGGACTGTCCGTGTGTCCCTGCACAGGCACTCAAGGACTGTCCGTGTGTCCCTGCGCTGGGCACTCAGGGACTGTCCGTGTGTCCGTGCACAGGCACTCAGGGACTGTCCGTGTGTCCCTGCGCTGGGCACTCAGGGACTGTCCGTGTGTCCCTGCACTGGCACTCAGGGACTGTCCGTGTGTCCCTGGGCTGGGCACACAGGGACTGTCCGTGTGTCCCTGCACAGGCACTCAGGGACTGTCCGTGTGTCCCTGCACTGGCACTCAGGGACTGTCCGTGTGTCCCTGGGCTGGGCACACAGGGACTGTCCGTGTGTCCCTGCACAGGCACTCAAGGACTGTCCGTGTGTCCCTGGGCTGGCACTCAGGGACTGTCCGTGTGTCCCTGGGCTGGGCACACGGGGACTGTCCGTGTGTCCCTGCACAGGCACACGGGGACTGTCCGTGTGTCCCTGCGCTGGGCACACAGGGACTGTCCGTGTGTCCCTGCACAGGCACTCAGGGACTGTCCGTGTGTCCCTGCACAGGCACTCAGGGACTGTCCGTGTGTCCCTGGGCTGGCACTCAGGGACTGTCCGTGTGTCCCTGGGCTGGGCACTCAGGGACTGTCCGTGTGTCCCTGGGCTGGGCACTCAGGGACTGTCCGTGTGTCCCTGGGCTGGGCACTCGGGGACTGTCTGTGTGTCCCTGCACAGGCACTCAGGGACTGTCCGTGTGTCCCTGCACAGGCACACAGGGACTGTCCGTGTGTCCCTGCACAGGCACTCAGGGACTGTCCGTGTGTCCCTGCGCTGGGCACTCAGGGACTGTCCGTGTGTCCCTGCGCTGGGCACTCGGGGACTGTCCGTGTGTCCCTGGGCTGGCACTCAGGGACTGTCCGTGTGTCCCTGGGCTGGCACTCAGGGACTGTCCGTGTGTCCCTGCACAGGCACTCAGGGACTGTCCGTGTGTCCGTGCACAGGCACACGGGGACTGTCCGTGTGTCCCTGCACTGGCACTCAGGGACTGTCCGTGTGTCCCTGCGCTGGGCACTCAGGGACTGTCCGTGTGTCCCTGCACTGGCACTCAGGGACTGTCCGTGTGTCCCTGGGCTGGGCACACAGGGACTGTCCGTGTGTCCCTGCACAGGCACTCAGGGACTGTCCGTGTGTCCCTGCACTGGCACTCAGGGACTGTCCGTGTGTCCCTGGGCTGGGCACACAGGGACTGTCCGTGTGTCCCTGCACAGGCACTCAAGGACTGTCCGTGTGTCCCTGGGCTGGCACTCAGGGACTGTCCGTGTGTCCCTGGGCTGGGCACTCAGGGACTGTCCGTGTGTCCCTGCGCTGGCACTCAGGGACTGTCTGTGTGTCCCTGCACAGGCACACGGGGACTGTCCGTGTGTCCCTGCACAGGCACTCAGGGACTGTCCGTGTGTCCCTGCGCTGGGCACTCAGGGACTGTCCGTGTGTCCCTGCACTGGCACTCAGGGACTGTCCGTGTGTCCCTGCACAGGCACACAGGGACTGTCCGTGTGTCCCTGCACTGGCACTCAGGGACTGTCCGTGTGTCCTTGGGCTGGGCACTCAGGGACTGTCCGTGTGTCCCTGCGCTGGGCACTCAGGGACTGTCCGTGTGTCCCTGCACTGGCACTCAGGGACTGTCCGTGTGTCCCTCGCCGCCCGTCTGCGCCCAGCCCAGCGCGCTGCTCCTTCAGGGGTATTTCATGAAGCTTAGCTGGCAGAAGCTGAGTATAAATGTGGATTGTTTTCGTTGCATCTTTTATGATGTTTGATTATAAATACTAATGAGATATATATAGTAATATATATAGTAATGGTTTCCAGTAATGTGGGTTTTTTTTCTGGAAAATGAATCTCACACTTTGCTTTCTGTATTTTTTTAAACTAGTTCCACAGTAGTTTATAGTTTCTTAGATATCATTTTGTTTTGTTTTCTAAAGCAAACCAAAATAGTTAAAAGACAATTTAAAACACCCTGTGTCTAAAAAAGAAGGTTTATTAGCTACTGTCTCATGTACTATGAAATAGTGCAATTTGAATTAATGAGAAGAATCAAGGTTTGCAAGAGCACATTGACAGGATTGTCTGATCTAGATAATCTCACCTTTTCATTTACCTAAATGATCTTTATCAAAGTTTAATTTTATTGTGTTTTGTTTGGGTTTGTTTGCCTAGTTAACGACACGTTTTAAGTTTCTTCAGTGTCATGTACTCTTTGAGGATTAAAAAAGAAATTCAGTATTTCAGTTCTCTCTTTTAACTCTGCAAACTCAAAACAAACTCTGTACTGTATATGATTTCAAAAGCAAATTCTCAAATATCTGAGTTTTTTAAAAAAATATGGTGTACCAGAGATGGGAAAGTGAGAAGGTGACAGGCAAAGAGCAGAGAATATAATTTAGAGTCCTGAAAAGACATGAGGGCACTGAATGGCAAGATGAAGTAAAACTGTTAGTCATCATCTTAATACAGCAGGAAGAGCTTCATTTAATTGAAATATTCTTACAAGTGTAATACGATTAACACATTGAAAAATTATGTCATTCATCTTTAAGGGCCTTAAATTGATAGTACTTCTATTAAAAGTACGTTTTAAAGTAAGAAAGGGAATCTAGCAATAAAATTACAAATGGCAACCAAATATAAACAACATCAACAGGGTGATGGTTATTGTAAAATAAAAAGCACTGTGACTGTTAGTGTTGCAGAAGTTTGACTTGCTGCTTTTTTGATGAGTGTTAAAGAATTGGGTACTATGCAGAAAAAAGGGAACCTAACATGGTACTGCCATCCAGAAAGGACATAACAGCAAAAGTTCTTATCTACAAGATAAGTATTTAGCCTTAGTATTTAAACTAAAACATTTTCTAAGTATTTGAACACTAATGAAACCATGGATCACAGTCAGTTCTAGGTTTATAAGCAGTCAATATACCAGACAACTTAGAATCCAAATTTTATAGATGGCATTGTGCATCTGATCGTCACATTTTACATTTGCAGATCCTGTACTGTGTCAGAGTATCAGTAGTTGAATCATAGTAAATAACACAAGTGGACTACAGAAAAATAGAAACATAGGGACGATAAAATGAAATTAGGTACTTTCTGCAAAAAAAGGCTTGGGATGAATAATCTGAAATTTAGATACCTGTTGGAAGGAATAAACTTGTGAAGCAGAAGTGGCTGAAGGATGGCTTTGCAGGATGTGAATAGCTGGCAACTGGATCTTGAATTTGCAATGTAAATGACCAGCATGGAGAGTGGTAATGTACTGAGCCATGTACACAAAATTTGGTCTTGTATAATTGCCACAGAAAAGCTAGCAGAATCCCTTTGGAAATTCTCAGAAAATCTTAATTAATAGGATTCAAAAAAACAGTCAAAGCTCTTGTAATTTTTTTAAAGGAGCTTGACATGTAAAGCAGAAAAGAATTTATATTTGTACAGCTTGTGCAAGAAAAGGGAGATACTGTTATTATTTATGGGGAGACAGAGGGAGATGCTGCTGAAGGTAGTCTTACCCTTGATATTTTGAAGCTGTGTTAATTATCCAAGAGTGGGAACAGCCTTGCCCTCACAGCCATGGGTGTGATAAAGAGTGAGTGAGCTGGGAAGGGAGTCTGTTGGAGTCTGCTGGCTGGGCTGTGAGGAGGGAGGGACAGGAGGGTGTGAGAGGGACTGAAGGGTCAGGTGCTGTGTGTAGGACAGACAGGGCTAGGCAGCCACCATAGGGATTGGGAGCAGTGAGCCAGAACTGGAGCAGAAAGAGGGAAAGGGCCAGAGCTGTGTGGAGCTGTCCCTGGGAGGCTACAGAGAGAAGGTATGGGAGATTTTTGAATAACAAGGTGCTGATGCTTGGAGCCTTCTAATGTTTTTAATGAAGTACCTTGAGTGCAGTGTCCATCTTGACTTCTACAGAGGCGCTGGCCTTTCGTGTACCTCCTCAGTGCCTGGTTCAGTGTGACTCAGTCTCTCCTTGGTCTTGAATGCTTTCATAACATTGACAAGTAGAAGACAGAACAGGAAGTACTGAGTGAAATAAGTGAAGGTATCTAATAGAAGAAAGACTGTGGCAGGAAGATCATCTAGGCACTGGGGAGCTGCTCTGGGGAGGCAGAAGATGTGAATTTGGAAAGCTTAGAACCATTGTAGGTAAAGCACAAGTCATGACTGTAAGCAGTGATCCTGGTCTGACTCTGTTAATTATCTGCATTTTGGGTTTTGAATCCTTTGTATTTAATAGGTGGAACAATGCTGTTCTGTAACTTAATGCTGATGTGTTTTAACTAGAGCTATTGGAATTGGATTTTCTGTTCTTCAAGTCTGTGTTGGCTGAGATGTGCCTTTCTATCTCAATATTATTACTGCAGACTCTTCCTCTTCAAGACCGTAGACACTTTTCTCCAGAAGGGTGGAGACAGTCTGAGTGCCCCCCTTTCCATTTACCCGGACAAAATAACCACAATGTTTTCACTTAATTTGTAGGTGTGTGGTGGCTCTGTTTAGATGGAGAAGTTAATATTTCTGCTTAGTCCAATATAGTTTTCTGATCGTCTTGCTTCTTATTGTACACTGCTTTTCCCTAGTTAGGACTGCAGGACACATACAAGAATTTGCATGCTTCACTGACTATGACAAAGAGCTGGTTTGTCACTGGAAGGTGCCTGCACAAACCAATTGCTCCAGAGAATTCCTGCTCTGCTACAGCGAGGAAACGTCTTCTGTCTCGTAAGTGTTTAATAAGATGTTACACTGCCATTGTTAGAGTTTCATATATCCTATAGCCACTATTGGCTTTAATTCCCTCCCTCGATTGTGGGTGTCTGGGACAAAATGTACTTCAGATTATTCCTTTTAAGGTAAAATTGATTATTTCCTTTTAAGTAAAATGGCTTCTGCAATTAACAGCACTCTCTGTTCAGTGGTCTACTCTTCTGTAGAACTTTCTGCTCTCTTAGTGCAGCAGAGGGATCAAGTCCTACTGATAGGAGTGGTAGGGCACTTAGAAAACATTAACTTCATACAAAATTTTACCTTCTTCATGAGATATCTTACTTGATTCACTGGTCTGTAGCCTGTGTGAAAGATACTTTCCGCTGGAGCCCAGGTGATTGTCTCTGCATGCAGTCTCCATGTTCAGCCACAGGCTGTTGTCCCTGCTCTGAGCAGGGCCAGTCATCATCTCTTACAAAAGATGCATCTGGGTTCTCCTGTTCCTCGCTGCAGGATTTCACCACACCAACATTCAAACAACCTTGCTCATACACTGCAATAAACCTGTTCCTATGCTAACAAGCTGTTAGCATGTGCCTTTAGAAGCTGAGGTGTGACAAAGGGTGGTATTTGGGATCAGTCATTAGCTTTTCTGTCAGGTTTTTCAATTGTGCCATACAGATACAGGGGGTGGCTGGCGAGGGTGGGTTGTTTGGGGATCTCAGTTTTGTTTTGGAAACATTTCTGGGAACTGGCTTGTCTCAGTTTTGATTAGTTGTACATGTTGGGAAACTTTTTGCCTTTTCAAGGAATAGTGTGTCACATTCTCTTAAACTTCACATAAATTTGTCCCTGTTTTTCAGAAACATGTGTGTTCCTGAGAATGAAAAAGCCAGTTTAAGGTGCACTTGTACAATATATCGAGATTATTTTGTATCAGGCCTCACATATATTCTAACCCTCCAATTCAATGGCACGGATATGTGGAATTACAGTGTTACACCAGCCCTTGTTGGTAAGAACTTATTTACTTTGTCACTGGCACATCTGGTTCCAGGCTTTGCAATCCTAGCTAACTCTCATTCATGTTGCCAGAGCAGTGTTTGCTTGTCAGAGGGGCAAAGTGTCATGGTAGCTTAAATGCAAAATCCATTTGTTTTAGAAACCTGATTCTGGATTAGATTCTTAAGGCATTAATGTAAGTAATGAAGAAAGCAGAGAGTGATTCTTCCTCTAGCTGTACCCTCTCAGCTATAAGTCAAAAGGAGTTTGGGATCTTAGGTTATGCTTAGTGCATTTTGCTTGTGGCTTACAGGATGAAGAGGAGTCATGCTACTTTCAGTTTCTAGAAAGAAACTAGGTTATCCCTATACTGAAATTCTTACCATTCCTGTCTCTGTCATACTCTGATTTTTCATGATAGTTCAATCATGCTACGTGAGCAGATTTTTTTCAGTAATTGTTGGATTTTTAACAACCAATGATAAAAAGCTAAAGAGACTGCTCCTAAACAGAAAAGAGTGTAGACACAGTTGATGTCTCTGCCCAGTTTGGTCAGAACAGTGTGCTTGTTGGTAACGCCTGTCACCTTAAACACTCAGAGAAACCATTTTCGTACCCTAGGCAGGCCGAGGAACTGGTTCTCTTCAGAGTACTTGATTGATGCTGCTGCTAATCTGCCAAATATGCTTCTCTGCTGCTCTCTATCAGTGCTCTCCCATTACCCTGTTCTGTATTTTTTAACATACAGTTAAGCCGAGAGCCCCCAAAAATCTTGCCATTGAAAAAGCTGAAAATGGTAACTTCAATCTGAGTTGGGAGGAGAGCTACTCTCCGCCATCCTTGCTCTCTGGACAGCCAGTCATCTATGAAGTGAAATATTGGAGGAAGCAGCACCCGAAAGAGGTAAGAGACACCCAGTCTCTTCATTTTCTGTCCCTGGAGGTTTAAGGTTTAAAAAGTCCTCTAGAAAGTCACTTCATGAATAGTAGTACTAGGGTCATCAAGAGCAAGCCCCACGGTGTTCCTGATTACACACTTGCCACAGTTCACTTTGCCCCCCAAGATGGTTCAGCTGGATGTCAGAGGATTGAAACTTCTGACTGCCACACCAAATAGTCTGCTGCTCCAGTAGACAGGGGAGAGATTGAAAATACAATGCTTCTCTTCCCTGAACTTCATTTGTTCCTTAGACATCAGGAAGCTGGAGGTTAGTGGCTCTGTGGGCACAGTGAGGCACTTCAAACACGCTTCTGAATAATCCGGTATTTCTGGGCTGGGCTTCTTCTGGTAGCAGAAGACCACGTGTGGTGGCAGGTAACAAATGCCACCTGCTGATGACATGAACTGCAATATCATACATAGTCATTCGTGTGTTCATTTGTGCAAGGTCACTGAAACACATAACACTATTGGTATTAAGTTGCTGTCACTAACTCTTCGCCCTATAAAGAAATCGAAGTGATCTTTCTCATTTTCAGGTTTCTGTAAAAGCAATTAACTACCAGGCAAAAAGCTTTGAGATTACTGCAAGCTCCTTGAAGAGAGGCTATGATTATGTTGCAAGTCTCAGGTGTAACTACACGGACTACCCAGCCTACTGGAGTGAATGGAGTGAAGAAGTTGAATTTCACTATGGTAATAGTGTCAGAAAAAGCAGCTTGGTAAAAGGATGGTATACAGTCTTACATACTCTGCTGCTCTCTTGGAGGAGACTTATGGAGACTTATTGTCTTCATCATTTTGAATGTAATGTGAATACATCTGTAAAGGTTTCCAAAGACACTAAACATAGGTAGGCAACTCCTTGGGAAGCTAAGAAGTGAAGACCAAGAGAGGTTGGTTTGCTTAGCCTTGTGGAAAAAAGGCTGAAAGGAATGTGTTTATTCTCTATAAATATTTCATGAAGTAGGCAGCAGGGAAGTAGAAGAAATATTTGAACTAAACAGCAACATTGATGTGAGAACAAGTGGGTATAAATGAACAAGATATATCTATCTGTCTGTCTATCTATATAGGTAATCTGTGAATTAAGCAGTATTTTAGTAGAGGTATGAGGGTTTATAAAACTCCTGAAGAGCAACTGAGAGAACAAGAAACATAGCTGCACTACAGTGGCAATGATAATGCCATTTTAGGCACTGTGTGATAGGCCGTGTCCCTGCGGGCTGGCAGTGCACCCTGCTCTCCCAGCTCCTGCCACAGCCAGTAACCAGGCACAGTCCCTGCGCCAGCCCTCTCTGGCACAGCGCACACCAGCGCTGCTGGCAGCTCTGTCCTTTACATGCTGGAGGCTTTCTTTTACATCCTCTAAAGGAGCATTTTTTTTAAGTTGCAGAAGGGCAGCAAATAATTTGCCAGTGCTTGCGTTTAGATGCACATTCACGTGTAAGTATTTGCTTGCTTAACAGATTACCAGGTGAAGGCTGAAGACATTCTGCAGTTGGCTGTGCCCACATCCTGCATACTTATCGTGGCAGGATCCGTAATTTGTTACTTCTGTTTCACCAAGTAGGTATCCTGCTTGTTACAGAGTTTATAGAATAACCTTTTATAGGGGTATCGGTATTGCTTTTGATTAGCCAAATGTCTGGTAGCACAGAAATCTAATGTCTTGGGTTTTCTCAGCACCTTTATCTAGCTGTCTGTGAGCAGAGATTTTATAAATACAAGTCAGTTGCACTCTGTCATTTTCTGAATAGTCTTTATTAACTTACTAGAATAGTGTTATTATAGTAGGGAGTTGTCAGCTTTGGACCCTGGTCTTTGCTGGACTTCAAGTAATGATGGCTAAACACCTTTATTTCTTTCAAAATTTTTGAAATGGTAATGTGAAAGTAAGATCCTGTCTATTTCATGCCTCATTTTAAACATGATTAGAAGAACAGGTGGCAGTCATTGTGCTGAGCAGTCACATACCAAACATACACACATCTTTGCACTGGTTTAATGAAAAGCAGGAGATGCCCAAAACTAACACTTTCTGTTGCTGCAATGCAGATGTCTAAGAGGGAAAGGAGAACAGAGGAGAGAAATGTACGCCAATTAAGCCTAAGTGCAGTCAAAGCAAGTAATTTTCATTCTTCCCTTACAGAGTGAAGAAAGAATGGTGGGATCAAATCCCAAATCCAGCAAAGAGCCATTTGGTTGTAAAAAGTGTCAAGGTAATTTAAAAGCTTTGCAAAAAATACCTTTTCCTAATCATCAGAAATAGAATATGTAATAAATTTGATCATCTGTCTAGTGTAAGGGGTACTAAATACAGCTCATATGTGTCCTAAATCTCATTTGTATCTTTATTAGTTTTCAGTTTTGTGCTACTTTGATGAAATTAAGTTCCCATTCCATGACTTAAAGCAGAGTCCTATGGAACAACAAACGTAAGTAAGATTAAAAAAAAATCCCTCTGCTTTACAGCATAAAATTGTTTCCTGTACCATAAACATTAATTGTCCTTTCCTTTTGACTTCCAAAAACAGAAGTTGCAAGAACTGTCTGGCTCAAAGTTTGTCAAGCCAAAACTTCAAAGGAAAAGATAACATCAGAAATGTTGAGAAATCTTGCAGTTGCCACAGCAAGTCTGGAGAGTGGTTTCCAAAAGGCAGCAGTGCAGTTTTAACCCCTGATACAATACCAGTTGAAGAGTGTATAGAAATCTGTGTATGTTTAACAGACAGTGAAACAGAGAGCCAAGAGGAAACTGGCAACCAGATCACCATGTTTGAGCCTTGTGAGAGCAACATCGCTGCTTTCAGAGGGCATGCTGAGCACAATGAGTTACTAGCTAACATGTTTGATGCACTCCTGGCAGATGAAAATAACATGCAAGACAGTAAAGGCCCAAATATCCCCACGACTGAGAGGAAAACCTTAGAGAACATTGGGTCAGAAAATTCTTCACAACAAAACCCAAAAGAAAGTGCAGCCCAGAGTCCGCAACCATGTGGTATTTCTCGCACAGCTCTCCTTTTCACCGAAGCCTCTCAAGATGACTACAATTGTAGTACAGCCAGCAGACAGTCAGAACTATCAGAAGAATCCTTTGAATCTGGCTATCGGAGCTCCAGCATAAATTCTGCTTCTCTGGATGCAAGAGATCTTCAACAAATGGTTCATCAAAGCCTTTTTCTGTGTAGTTCTGAAAGTGGGCTTGACTCTTGTGTCCTGATCCAGGAGTCTACAAATAAATCGTTATTTGGAACCAAAACAAACAAAATAGACAGCCCTACAGACAAGAGTTTTGATACCCTTGTGTCTGCATCCATGGGGTTGTGTGGTTCTGCCTACAAGAGCTGTGACACCCTTTTGTCTCCATCCCTGGAGCCCTGTGGCTCTGCCTACAGGAGCTTTAATATGCTTGTGTCTGCATGCAAGGAACCAAGCAGCTCTGCATACAAGAGCTTCAATGCCCTCGTGTCTCAGTCAATGGCTAAGGGTAGCCTGACTCTGTGCTTTGAAAGTGTGCCTTCCTCACAGCCTTTGAGACAGTTGTCAGAGACACAGGAATGCAGCTGCAGAGATCAAAGCACCCAGCCAGCTAGCAGTCAGACGTGTTATAACAACTACAGATCTCCCAGCACGGAGCTTGATTTTCCAAACACCTGTTTGGAACACACTGATTTTCTGTCTTTCTCCACACATGCAAATGAAGGGGCTTCAGCTTTTCTTCCAGAGGAAGAAATACATAAGCAAGTAGTGTATCAAAATGTTCAAAGGAAAGCCAATATAATTTCTTGCCCCATTGCACCTCAGCCATCTGGTTATCAGCCTTTTGGTAGTGCAGATAAAGGAGACGGTCTATACTGGGACAGTGACAACGAGGGTATCTCTACATCACTCTATGAATCCTTCATTAGTGTGTGCAATAACCTGAGTGAAGCACCTCCAGATACCGCAATCTATGAACCTGACCCGAGGATAAAGGACAGTGTGTGTTTGACTGTTCCGGGTTCTGACTGCACCCTTGTCCCAGGTTTAGCATCTAGTGAGAATGACATACAGACTAGTGATGGCCCTTGGATCAACAGCACTAATGAGCTGTCTGGTGATAGCAATGATGAAAATACCAGCAGAGGTGAACAGCTGTTGCATTTGTTAGAGGTGAAACAACACAATTTAAACACCAGAGAAAGAGCTACGAAGGGAACAAAATGGGAAAGCTTTAACCCTACTGGTAAAGTAATGCAAGAGGGTGGTGATAACAGACTAAAATACTGACTTCCACTGCCACTCACACAACCACTTGAGGGAACTTGGAGGTGCAGGGGGAAGTGAAGAGGTGCTGAAGTGTACAGGTGGGGGCGGGAGGTGTGCCTCAGCAGCCAGCTTACCAGCATCACAGGACAGTATTGGGCTAAACTTGCAGACCCCTGGTGCTCTGTGGCTCAGACCAAGGTCTTACCTTGTCATCTTGTGAGTATCTCCTATCACACTGATAATCACACCATTCACAGTGAGGACTCCAGACTGGCACTTACAGTTTAAAAAAAAATGGTAGAACTGTTAAAGGAAAACAGCAGGAAGAATGAGAAAAAAATTGAAACTTATGCAAGCCCTTGCCCAAGAGGACAACTGCTATACAGAGTTAGCCTAGGCACATTTGCCAAGACTGAACTTTGCCACATTTGTCAAGACTGAGTCTTTGGAAATAAACTGTATGGCAAGTTGAATTGTTGCTTATTATTTCAATCTTGACCAAAGTGAGGGCTGCTACACTCATGCCTGCCTGGGACTGGCAGCTGGGACATGATGCAGACCCCTGGGGACAGTTGGAGTCAGCACCCAGCAGTGGCAGCCACAGCTCTACAGGGACTAAGTCAGAGCTGGTGTCTCCAGCTGTGAACAATCTCTAAAAGGGAGCAGCAGCTGCAGGAAGCAGGAGTTCTTAATACAGCTACTGTGGTTATTGCCCTGGTGGTGTGCTATGTGGGAAGCACACAGAGGTGATGTGGAATGTGCTGACACACCTGAAAGTGGGATATAGGTGCAGGTCCAAAGGGGAGATGATTGATTTAACGTACAGCTTCCATAACTTCCTTCTTTTGGGGTGGGGGATGTTGTCCTGTGTGCTTAGCCCTGGCATGGGGTGTATGTTTTTATACCTGCTCAATCAAGACCTGAAATAGTGATTACCATCCTTTGTACTTACACGGTGAGTGCTATTACAGATGATTAGTTTCTTGTCTTGTAGAAACAGTTACTTCAGCAGCTGTAAAAGGAATCAGGGATTTCAAAGCAGTGTTTCTTCCCAGAAAGATTATCCAGTTTGTGGTCCGACACCCTACCTCTGTGGAATGTTTTTTTGGCTTCTTGTTCTTGTCCTATCAGAATGGGAATTAGCCTTCACCTTAAAGGCCGTACGTACTTTTTG
Source organism: Phylloscopus trochilus trochilus (assembly GCA_016584745.2). Taxonomy (NCBI): domain Eukaryota; kingdom Metazoa; phylum Chordata; class Aves; order Passeriformes; family Phylloscopidae; genus Phylloscopus; species Phylloscopus trochilus. The sequence goes on from WQNJ02000011.1 coordinate 17,274,034, forward strand.
TTGAATAATTATTGAAGAAGTTTTGCTGACAACTTTTCTACAGCATCATTATATTTCAGTATGGTAAATTCCACCCTAGTATATTGGCAGCAGCATAAAACGGTTAAGAACCATTGAATAATGGGGTTTTTCTGTTGAAATGTATACGTTTGTTCTCATTTAGAAAACTATTTATATTGACATTTATAAGAAAGGAAACCATAATGCTAAGCACAGCAACTGGTACTGCAAATCACTCTTCCAAGTTGGTAAAGTAGTGAGGTGGAAATAACAGACCTGTAAGAATCAGCTGTTGGCAAAACCCATCAATCATGAGGTTTATCATTGCCCATAGAAAACGAACAATAACCATATGACAAGGGTGATACTAGCATAAAGCAGGACCTTGAGGATGTGGAGTCAGGTTCTTGAAGGTAGGGACAAGTTACTTTAGGGTGAAGGAGGGGACGGCTTTTTAAATAGCGTGTCTCTGCATTTTGCTTTGTGGCCCTACATTGCTGAGGCAGGGTGCAAGGATGTCCAAGTGTTCACCCACCATGAGCTGCAAACTTTATATAAGAAAACAAGTTCTTTTAAGTGTTGCAATGATAGGGCTGAAGGAACAAAGGGTTAGAGAGCTAAATTAGAGGGTTGTAACTCCCAAAACCCTGCTCCCGAAGGTTTACCTCTGACCATGGAATTAAATGACAAAACTTCTTAATGAAGAGAGGCTGACAGAACAGTTTGTTTTCTCCTAACCATGTGTTTTCTGTAGAAAATCTCTTAGGGAGCATGATTCATGCAGTCTATGTTCTAGCCCTGACAGAGGTGTTTCCAAAGTGTGTTCTTTTGTATGCAGTTGCTTTTACAAAAAATAGGTAATTTTTATTATTACCTATTTTTTGCAATGCCCATGCACGCACACAAACACACAGATCATTTCTCACCTCTGCAGATTGCTGAATACAAGGTCTGCCCCAGGCTCCCACGTGATGATATATCTTGATCTCACATTACCCGAAATTTTAGGTTTTCTCACCACCCTTCTGTGACTGAGCCCTTGCTATCATAGCCACAGCCCTCAAGGCCTCTCCTACTGCACCAAAGTCACAAGGTCAGAAGCCAAGCAACAGCTCAGCAGGAACTTTCTGGTAAAAATGCAGGGAGACCAGTGAACTGGTTTGGTTTTCAACAGCAGGACTGTTGTCTTTCTAAGCAGATTGCTCCAAACCAAAGGAAAAACACAGTCAAGGGAGGAAGATGGCACCTTCCAGGTACCTCACTAACACAACCACAGTTAAAGTTTAATGAATTGTCATACCTTGGCCTGTTTTCCCAGAGTGCCTAAAAACAGCTGGCAGCAGCACTGCTGGATTGCTAAATCCTGAGTGTTTTCATTCCTTGTGACAAGTTTATTGAGAGGAATTTTATGTCTCTGCTGAACTCTGGCCAAGGGTGCTTTGGTCTGTTTGTTGCTTTTGTTGTCCTGCTTCCAACCTGCCCCTCCTGTGTTTTTCTATAACATTGAAATGTCTTTACTGTCCCTTCAGTAAGACTGCAAGATGAAAGGGAAGAAAAACTGGCAGCAGTCCTAGCTGAACAGAATGGGGAACTGGCTGCTGTGGCACATTTAGCTGCGTGAGGGCAGGAGCAGCTGTTTTGTTCTTTTTTTTTGCTCTTAGCCAGAATGCTCTCTATAAAACTGACCGTCTGTGCATGTGACCTAGGATTCTACATTCTGAACACAGAGAGGCAATTGTAACGGCAAGAGTTGTTACAGTGCAACCTGTGAGCCAGTCTGTCTTCGGGAGAGGGATTACTGTGCTAGAGCTGCCCCAGTCCATGGTGCGTGGCAGGTGTCCTAAGGAGCTCCTGTCCCAGTTTAGTGATGGATCAGCCATTTCCTTCATTCCGCCTCTACCCAACTGTAAAGAGCAGGGCATTCATAACAGTGTGGTGTTTGTCCTCTGATTGAAGGCTACCGAGTTGGTGACTAATACATAGCACTGGGATTTTCCTACTTGGTGCTGTTTCCCCAGCTCTTAGAAATGGGGAAATTTGCTATAAGCTGAAGGGTTTGAGGTTGACTGCTTCTCCCCGGTTCAGCTACTGCTGGTTTCACTTGCAATGAGCCACCCACACAGCAACAAGAATTATAATGAGGTGAGAAAACACTGGACTGCGTTCTGGGGGTAGAATTTCCATACCTGGTTCAGCCTTATAACCAGTCCACAGTGCTTTTTTTGATGCCTTAGAGAGTTTCTGTGAGAACCAGGTGTGCATTGACCATGGCTGTCCCTGGAGCCAGTGCCTGTGGTAAGTAACCAGCTGAGGTCTTGAGGAGCTGGCTTGTACTGTGCTGCATGTGCTGACCAGTGCAAAGGTCTGGCAGGTCCCAGGCTTGAAGGTTGTGCAGGGTAGTTCACTGCTGGATGGTCTTCCCCCTCCACTGCCTGGCTGAGGTGCTTCAGAAACATTTAGTATGCTCCTCCACAACATGAGGCGAGGGCAATGAAGCCATGAAATGCCTTGTTTCCTCCACTACAGCAAGAATTAGTATACACAGTTTGGCATGTGCTGACTATTTCATGACATCATTCTGAGCTGTGCTGGGCCCCTGCAACAGACCCCTTCTGGTCAAGCCACCTTTGCTATTCTTACAACTTAAAACCTCTGGCTCTGCTCCTGTATTGGGATTGTGTAGCATGATTTTATTGTGGAGCGGGGCTACAAGGGTGGCTTTTCTGAGAAGCCACTCCTTTCCTGCTTTTTCTCCTAAAGACACGGTACATTGCTGCCAGTGAGATGGGAAGTCACTAAATGTGTTAGGACTGCATGTTCTGTGGTTTACAGATGCAGCTTGCTGTGAGCCCTTTGCTTTGCTTTGCACATGCTGCCACAGCCAGAGGCTGAAGACAGCTGGTGTGTGTGTTTTTCACCCTGTGCTAGGTGCCGGAAGCCGCCTAAGGCACACGGCATCGCTGCACCAGCCCCGAGTCTGGAAGAGCTGCAGCCAGGCAGGAGAGGTGGGACATACTGATTTTTGATAGCTGTGGTAAAACAGAGCTCCATGAGATGCAGATGAGGATCTTGCCGTAAATAGCTGTATTCCAGCCTTAGAATTCTGGTCTTGGTGCATCTCCACTTGCAGAAATCTGGGGACAAGCTAGTAGACATTGCCTCCAAGTTAGTTGCCTCTAACTGCGCTGCAGTTTCTGCCAATCTGCATGGAAGGAGCAGCGAGTTCTGCCAGCACTGCCAACTCAGGTGGGCACTGTGGGAATGTGTGACAGTTTTGCTGACCTTGTGCAGAGATGCTCTGGGCATGCTTTGCATGGTGCAGCTGCGAATGTTGGGTTTGAGCCTGAGCAGAGCTGTAGGTTTCTGTTTCACATGGTCAGGGTCAGTTCACAAGTACAGTCATTCCTGTTTCTCTTTACCAGCATGAGTCTGGTGATTTCCTAAGAGAAGATACAAGCTTCTGTGCAATCTCCTCCATGTGAGCAAGACGTACATAGCCACAGCTCTGTGAAGGTAAGCCCTTCTCTGACTAGAGCCAAAGCGATGTCCTCTTACCACAGCATTCATGCAGTATGGGTTCAGACTTGATGGATATTGGGGAAAACAAAAGGCTGATCCCAGTGTTGATGGCTACAGATAACTGGCAAAGGCAGAAGGGAGGCAGGAGGGAAGGATGCTGGGGTCTCTGCAGGTGACATTCAGTATTCCCCAGACTGAAAAGAATGCACTCCTCCCTCCCCTGCAGCATCCTGTGTCAGCTCACAGCCACCACCTGTGGAGCTTCGGTGTTTTTCAACCTGCTGCTTTGCTGACTAACACCTCTGCTTTCTGCCTGGCTCATTCATATTTTAGCCTGTTTCCTGAGCTTTGAGGTGGTTTCTTCTATTGCTTTCCCTTCCAGCAGAACACTGTTACTCATGTCTCAGCTGTTCTCCTGCCAATTTTTACTTATTGTAATATATGATTATCTTCCTCCTAAATGTCACCAGCCAGTAATGGTGCCTTTGACCCTAAAGTTATGGTAGGCCTGTATCTTTGATGCTGCTGATGTTGCCCTTCTTCCAGTGATGGCAAAATGGTTTGGGGTCATGAATAACAGAATCTACCAAGCCTTCCCTTGTGTGCTTCTTGGTGAATATTACTTGGTGAATAATTTCAGCCCGGTTGCAGGCTGGGCTGAAATTAAACTTTTTATGAGTTAAATTTGAAGAAAACAGGCCTTTTGGTGCAATATGTTTACATCTATATAGCCGTTGGTCTTACAGTGCCTTACAGTGTTCCTGTTTTTAAAATTAGCTCTGTAATGTTAAATGCAAATTATTGCATGGTTTAAAAGTAGTGTGGCTTGTGACAGCCAGACTATCACTCTTTGGACTGATTGCACATGCTGCTCTTTCCCTCTCTCCTCTGCACAAATAACAGTATTGGCACACTTTGGAGAGTCCTGTGTAATCAAGAGGCAAAAGCTACACCACTGTCCTGGTGTGCTATCCTCACAACAGAAAGATATTACTAAGAGCCTGGGAAATTTCTGACTTAGCCACTCAGCCTGCAGTCTTCTTGGGTTTTTACACTCCTTGTTCTTGCTCCTAGCTCCTCCTACCTCCACGCTGTAGTGTGTGTGCCAAATCCCTCCATAGTGCTGCTCATTTCCTTCTTGTCCAAGGATACAGTGAGTGTGCATGGGTTCCTTGAGGTCCCTTTAAAGGTATGATTAGGTGAGTTGATGGACCCTCCCTCAGTGTCAACCTTGCAGTCTAAAGAGACCTGGCCCAGACACAAGTCACAGGCATGAGATATGACAGGGGTGAGCCCCTCACCTGTGTAGGAGCCAGATGATCTCCCTGCTTGTGGTCTGAGGATTGGTGGTGTTGCCCTGATCCTGGGAGCATTTCCATGGGGAATGGATGGAAGCTGAACACAGTGGTGCTTGACTGTCTCCAATGTAGCACATGCTGTACTATGCAGTCTGGCTTAGCCCTTTAATACCTTGACATTGATGCCTGCTCACTGCACAAGTCTAGGTCCACCAGCCTCACTATGACCTTTTAGATATGAAGCTTGTGAATTTTTATCAGCTCTCCCACCCTTTTCTCATGTAAGAAGGCAGAGCAGTACAGTAATAAATGTTGTGTGGGTGTTTGGACCTGAATTCATCACCTCCTCTCACCACATCCTTCTGCTGGCACAGTAATACTGATACAGTGGTGACGTCAATCTCCATTTATCGCTGTGTATTCCAATACACCACGGCCTTTGGTTGTGCACAAGCTGGCTTTGCTCTTACTCAGTGCTGAGATCCACCTGCTCCCCAGCTCCCCAGGCAGGGTCTGCCGCTGCAGTAATGATTTAGCCAGGCTGGTCATGGAAGTGTTGGAGGGCTGAAATGCACAGAACAGGGCAGGTAATGTCCATGTTTCAACCAATTTTCCCTGCTGCCAGTTTGTTCCTGCTTGATGTCGCAACTTCACTGTAAATCTTTCTGCCAGCTGATGTGGCCTTCGTGCCCCAGCTGTCATTGCTCTTAGCCTCTGGACAGTCAGAGCACCCCTTTGTCTCCTTGTTGTTTCAGATTTGTGATTAGATGGCAGTGTGCATCAACAATGTTTTTTGGTTTTTTTTCCCAAGAAGAAAGCTTGTTTGGGCATATAACTGCTGGACTGTGTCTTCCACTGTTTTTTTGCTTGGGTACAAAAATTCATTTTCTCATGCTTGGAAATACCAATTTTTTTTTTCCCTTTCTTTTTTTACTTGAGTTCTTAATTGGTTTTGTTTCAGAGTTTGGTGTTCTTTTGGTTTTTTTGGGTTGGTTTTTTGTTTGTTTGGGGGTGGGTTGGTTGGTTGGTTTGTTGCTTTTTGTTTGGGTGGGTTTTTTTGTTTTTCTTGGGGGATTTTTTTTGTTTGGGTGCTTTGGTGTTTTTTTTGGGGTTGTTTTGGGTTTTTTTGTATTTTGTTGTTGTTTTAGGGTTTTGGGTGGGGGGAGTTTGTTTTGTTTTTTAGTACATACATTTCCTGGAAATACTTCAAACTGTGAGCTTAGGCTGCATCCATGTTTGGCAGCTTTTAGCATCATATTTCCGGATCCTTAACAAAAATAATCTTCATAAGTGTCTGTATTGGTCCTATTTCCTATTCTCTGGTATATTAAAAACTTGTAGTATCATTTACATGTGTATAATCTGAATGGCTACTCAGCTTTATTGCTGTGGCCTCATAAGGATACTACAGAGTTTGCAGAAGTGGTACTTGGCAGCTGTACAATGCTTGACATTTTATAAGAAGTGTCTATGTTGCAAGGATGCATGAAGCTAATTCAGAGCCCCATTTCACAGACTGAGAAAATGAAATGAGGTAGAAAAGACTTTTCTAATGCCAGACTGGGAATAAATTCCTGCCTCTGTTCATTGCCCGCTGCCATTCTTTCCTCCACGTGAACATTGACATGCTGACAGATGGAAGCAAATGAGAAGGACGTAACAAATGGAGGGATGTAGGAAAGGTGGGAGTCCCAATAATAGACTGAGATTGAAGCTTGCAGGGAGCGTGCTTCAGAATTAGGGCTGCTATACATCTTCATTGAAGTCATGAGAGGTCTTTGGCATCAAAGACCACAAAGACACTGCTGCAGAGCTGCAGCTTTCCCAGCTCTTCTGCACATGTCTTGTCTGTCCATGTCTTGTCATAATAATCTGGAGCACAGCCAGCAAGGTCAGACAGTTTCAGCAGTACTGAAACTGTCTATGGTGCTCTTAGAGGTCACAGATCTTTCCTACCACACTGAGGTAGGGAAAGAGAAGGGGATAAATGTTGGACTAATCTGTGGGCACAGGCAAAAGTAAGAGATGGGACATGGGATCCTAACTGAGGAAGTATTGTCTCATTGTTTCAGCTATTTTAGCAGATCCTACTGGGTTTTTTTTTTTTCAATTTTTGCTACTGTGCTCTTCCTCAGGAATCTTCCTTCTAGATTACAATGCTATATGCTAACCTAGCCCCATTGTGTAATGGCAACCTCTGGTAACTCTGTAAGACATCTACCCAATGAGCTACTCGGGCTTCTTTCTTTGACTTTTTCTGTTCAGTCCTGCCTGTCCCTTCAGATTGATGGTACCATTCTCTGAGCAGAGGAAGGAAAGTAGGGGACGCCCTTGGAAGAAACCACAGTCCAATAGGTAAAAGCAGCAAAGACTTTCCTTGCATTGGTCTGTTCATTTAGGCAGGAATGAGCATTCATTTAGGCAGGGAGCTATGCAATATTTGAATACGAAGCATCAGAGGCCCTGCCAACTGGATTCTGAAATAAGTGGTGGGTCTGCAGACCTATCTGAAGGCCCAGCCCACCCTTCCTTCCTCCCTCCCTCCCTCCCTCCCTTCCTGCCTTCCTCACCCCCTCCTCCCCTTCCTCCCCTTCCTCCCCTCCCTCCCAGCAATAAGTCACCTTTCTTTGTTTTCCATGGTGGCCAAGAGTGTGACAGTCACAATACAAAATGATGCTGAGATGGGCTCATGGTGCAGCCAGTCTTAGCATGAAATCAAGTGAGCAGATTCCAGATGGCAGGATAACAGCAGGCCTTCCTCAAAGGAATGAGGATTTGGAGAAGAGCAGTGGAAGATCACAAGATGGAGTTAGATACTGGACTGTATCTCAGTGACTAGGGACTGCACCACCAGAAGTAGTGGTAATGACAGAAGTTATTACACAGAGGTGTCTCACACGACTCAAAGAAATGATGCTCACACACTGAGATGTCTAAGGGAGAAAAAAGGCAGTTTATTTACAAACTTCAACATTTATAGAATTCCAGCAGTGACCATAGATTGGAGGAAGAAAATGTTCCTCTCCAACCACACTGGGCAACCCAACAGCCCAACAACAGTCTCCTCCTTGTGAGAAGAATGTAAACATGGTTAGATGGCTACAATAACAAGAAAGTTGTTGATGTAAACTCCTGTCTGACTCCATTGCAAAAGGTAGACCCAGAAGGCTGGAATAGAACTTTAGAAAAACTTCTTAATGAGACAGAGGAGAACAGCAAAAACCCAAACGACACAGAGGAAAATTGGAAAGCTTAGACCAGGGATCAAGAAAAGGTGTTTATTCAAGGCAGTGTGTGATGCAGAAAGAAGGGCTCTGGAGTATGATGGTAGAGAGTTTGTCCTGCCACTGGCAACAGGGAGGATGGCAGGGTGCCTGGGGCTCCTTGCTGAGCTGGAACAGTGCTTCATGGGCAGGGTTTGTTTGGCAGGAAAGAAGGGGCAGCATCTGCATCCTTGCTCCCACAACAGGGTGTGACACTGTCTGTGGCACCTCTGGAGAGAGACTTGCTGGTCTCACCTGGTCACTGACACCATGAGAGCACTTCTGTGAGCTCACATGAGGCTGAAGGGGCTTTCTGGTGGCTGCTAAATTTGTTTTGCTTTCAGTATTTGTGTAAACCTGGGAAATTTTGAAACACCACAAACGTTCCCCAAGTCTTTAAGGCCTCATGGGTTTCTCTCTGCTGAGTGATTGTCTGGGGTATTTGTTGCTTGTGGTGGATGCAGCATAGGCACCCCAGGGCCTGGATAGCAGCAACCCTCCGTATGAATACAGGCTGAGGGACAAACAGATTGAGGCCAGCTCTGCTGACAAGGACCTGGGGACAGTGGTGGATAAAAAGCTGGCCATAAGCAGGCCATGTGTGCTGGTAGCCCAGAAACCCCCATGTCCTGGGGTTCTTGCCCAGCAGTGTGGGCAGCTAACAGAGGGAGGGGATTCTCCCCCTCTACTGTGCTCTCTTGAGACCCTACCTGGTGTTCTGCCTTCAGGTCTGAGACCCCACTCTGACAAGCATGTGAAGGTGCTCTAGTGAGTCCAGAGGAGGCCACAGAGATGCTTCAAGGGCTGGAGCACCTCTTCTGTGTATGACAGAGAGAATTTGGCTTGTTCAGCCTGAAGAAGAGCAGGCTTTGAGGAGACCTTACTGCAACCTCTTATTATTTAAAGAGAGACAGTAAAAAAATATAAGGACAGATCACAAGGCAGAGTTAGATACTGGACTGTATCTCAGTGACTAGGGACTGCACCATTTTTAGCAGTCTGTTGCAACAGGTGTTTTTTAAAATTAAAAGAGTAGATCAGATTATGTGGCATGGCATATGGCCCCTTCCTGCTGTCTGTGCATCCTTGCAACTTGCTTTCAATGAAACTATGTCCCCAAAATAACACATATTGCTTCTCCAAAGTCCTGTCCCATTTAAGAATAGCTTGAGAAAACAGTGCAGAAGTCTGGACCAGGTATCAACAGCCAATACTCTGCAGGGAGCACATTTTAAGTCCTTCTGTGCACATCCATGTATTTCTATGAATGTTTAAGTGCTGTGAAAATACAGCTTTAAATGTATTATATGACTTGAGGGCTTAGTCTTAGAGCACAGGCTGTCGGTTGAACAGTCATTTGTATGTGATGCCATTTCCTCTGTTTTAAACATCCTGCTGTCCCCTTCTCTGAAGACTTGCTTGTAGGGTCTCTTAAGGGCATCAGGGCAGCCTCTCCCTGCAGTCAGTACTGTACATTGTTTTCTTGGATGCTACATGGGAGACTGGGTTTTTTTCTTTTTTTTTCTCTAGTCTGTCTTTCTGGAGTCTCTTAATGAGCTACTTCATGCTTATTTAACTATGGGTAGGCCAAAACAATGAGTTCTAGCTTTCCTCACACAGACCTACAATGATATTCAGACTCCATTTGGGTAATTCACTGCATAGCTATTTAATCTGCAGCAATGTCACTTCTAGTGGCAAGCCATTCCTAGTTGCAATACTAATGAAGAAAAAAATGGGTTGGCAATTAACCCAAGATTCTTTCATGTTGCCTGGATAACCTGAGCTGCAGCCACTTTGGTGTTTCCTCTGTGCATGTGCTGGCAAAGAGCAAAGGCTTCCCTGACCTTGCTTATGGCAAGTTGGCAGGCTATTGGTCATACCGCCTTAGCCCATGGAATAGATACACATAGGAGAGCTGAAATTAATTGTCTAAATAAAGCACTTCACTTTTAGACATTTAAATGAAAGCAAGATTAATTCCACTTCAACCTTAATCAAGTAGATGTCTGAGCAGAACTTTAAATTGGTTGTGAGAGTCTTGTTTGTGGTTGCTTTTTGTTTTGGTTTGTTTTTTTTCTTCCCCAGGACATCCAGTGAGAACCACCATGAGGAACAAACAGTGGCTCCAGAATATTTTCTTCTGCCTTTTATTCCAGTACAGTAAGTCCTCAGATATTTATTTCAGGTTGTACACCCACAGGATTTATCTTAGTGACCATATGAGATGGTCACTCTGATGAGATGTGCATGGCATAAGGTTACCAGGGGACAGCAAGCACAAGATAAGGTCCCAGGGGAGAGAGTTCCACGTGGGAAGGAGTGGAGGACAGGCACAGGCAGATGCACAGCTGGGCAGAGTTCAGCCAGGCTGTAGACCACTCTGGGGAGCAGCACCAGCAGACAGCCTGCAGAGGTATTGCCTGCCTTGCACTTAAATGCCTCCTAGTGACATTAGAGTAGGATTTCCCCCACCAAAAATACCCTTTTTCTGTAGAAAAGGTTCTGGTGGTCGAGACAGGATATCCCCAGGGTTGCTGTTGGCTGGTCAGCCAGGGTCAGTGGAGTGAGCCTCTCCTAGTCCGAGTCCCTTTGTTTAGGACTGGACTGTGCATACAGTCACCCTCATTTTTTGCTGGTTCCTACCCACCCTGCAAACTCCAGGTGACTCAGAGCTGACTTTCTGAACAAGTCAGCTGGACAGGAAAAGGCAGTGACAACCGTGTCTGCAGGGAATCATGCAAGTTTAGCATCTTACCTGCTGCTTATAGGCAGAGCATTGGATCTGCCCCAGACCTAAATAAGGAGAAAAGATGCACTCAGAATTATATCTTCCTGTCACACAGGACCACTGTGACGTCTGGTCTGAATTTTGTGTGATGCAAGCCAGGGAATTACCGTGTGCTAATTTCAATTTGGATCAATCTAGACCTTACTGTTAGAAGTATTCAAGTTTTGTTTCTGAAGCTGCCAAGGACAGACATTTCATCCTAGATCTAACTAACTGTTTTTAGGACACTTAATTATTCCTTGTCCTCTTAATTTTATTAACAGATTCTTGCCCAAAGATATCCTTGCAACTTACCAGCTACCTAGGAATAGTAGTCTATCTACCTGGGAGTAATAGTCTGTTTGACTAATTAACATAATAGCATAGAAGAACACTAATTACTGGTGCTTAATAGCCTATTAATACTTGCTGCCCTTTCTAAAGGAATGCAAGAGATTTCTAACCCCATTTTTCTAGGAAAACAAAGATGGGCAAAGACAGAAAAAGTATATTGCTCAGGATTCTGTAAACAGTGCTTGGTCCAGAACCCTCAGAAAAGTCGACTGAGGGTTCAAAATAAAATGTGAAAACTTAATGAAAATTTTAGAACAGAATTCTGAAGTCAGTGTGAAATTAAAAAGTCAAAATGAAGCTGTAAAAAAATCATATGTACATCCTTGGGACCAATCTGTTGCAAACATCCCCAAATTTTTTCTGCCACCATCCTAACTCTTTGGGTTAAGGAGGATCTTGTATGCAAATCTGAGTGCTGTTTAGAAAGACTAGTCTGTGCTCTGATATGCGAGGACTAGAAAGTAAATGTTGTGATGGGTAACTTCAGCAGGGAAGAGTTGGACTTAGTTGTCCTCTGAATTTATGCCACCCTAGAAGGGGGCTGCACCCTCCACTGGACACATCTGCTGTGTGTTGTGACTGTAAATGCAGACAGCTTGTTTGTGTGGAAAGCCATTTGGTCTAGAGGGTGGAATAGATGTTTCTTCTGGTCCATCATTGCACACACTGTCTGCATTCTGTGGTAGTTCTCTGTGTACAGCTTCAGCTGTAAGATTGGGCATTGGGGTTGTTGAGCATATCACAATAGCAAACAACACTGGACATAAAGCATGTTGCAACAGGGAAGGAGGAAGCAGGGATTGCAGCTTCTCTAACCAAGAAAGCAGCAGAACAACAAAGGGAAGTGAGCTCGCAGCATGGTTAGCATCAAAGGGTTTGGCTGCCTGATGGCTGCAAAGTTTGTTCTCGAGAGGGGACTGGGAGCAGCCTTTATAGTAGGGAAGGATCCATGCTTGATTTAAGCATGGATGTAACAATCCTGAGTCTTTTCCTAGATTATGATAATTTTATTCCCATTGAAAAGGGGTGATACTTTACATGTCAGAAATGAATGGTCACTGCAGTAGGCATGGTTTAAACCAGCAAGGCATGCTGCATCTCCTGCAGGCCTTTCCTTATTCACCCATTCCTCGTGTAATGGTGGTAGTTCTTGTCAGCCCAGGGAGCTGTCAGGAAGGGACTCGTCAATGCAGACATTTCTCACAGTGCTACTACCTTACCTGCCCTGGGAGAGAAGTGTGTTATGTACAGGACAATTGTACTTTTATAAAACACATACTGGATACTGCTCTGTGAACAGAGCTTCTGCAGAACAAGTACGAGAATATAAATGCTGCTTTGTGACCACTTTCAAAAAATTATTTGATTTTCCTAACAACCTAGGAAAAATTACTTGATTTTCCTAATGAGTGTAAGTTCTACAATTGCCTCTCAAGTTCTCTTGAGAAGTCTGTAATTAATAAATTGTGCTTATCAGAATGTTTTATAGAAATTATAGTAACTACAAATCTGCAATATTTTTTATTCCAAATTTCAATAAAAACATATTTCAAGGCTCTGGAGCTGGACATAAAAAGTATTGATACTGCAGATATCAAGCTTTAGAAAACAGAGAAGAGAATGGCAAAGAAAAAATTACTAAAATAACACTTCAAAAAATGTGCAAAGTGCTACGTAGATGTATAATGAAAACTAGACTAGCAAAGAACAGTACTCAATTTAGAAAGTGGTGTCATTAAAATGTTTGAATATGTTACTGTTTCTTATTGGGTTTCATGCTTCTTCTATGTGCCATACAAGCTAAGACTCTTGCAGAAATATGTGACTGCTGTATTGATTTTATGAGAGGGGCCAGAGATAAGTCTGAAAATTCAGTCACTATTTGGGCATTTCCTGATTTTGGCTGCCACAGTGTTTTTAATAGGGATTTGTTTGACACTTATCTTGCCATCTTGTTACCTGGTAGAGCTGGAACACATCTTACGTCCCAAAACTGGAGACTTTCAGTGAGAGGGAGGATAGTTTCTGGAGACTGGTCTGTTCCCTTCAGATTTAGTGGGAACACTGAGGAGTGCATATGTTGATACAAAGTTCTCTTTGCTTTATCATAGAAGTTGATATTGTGTTTTCTCTTTCCAAACCTACAGCTATGGGTTGTGAAAGCCTCACTTGTTTCGTGGACTATGTACAGACCCTGTCCTGTATCCTGCAAGATGAGTTTGGTGCCAGTTCATACAATCTCACTGCAACATGGTACGTCTTGGTGGGATGAGCATGTCCAGTTACAGGAGCCTCTACATGGCCATAGCCCAGTGGCAACCTTCTGTCCTCTTTGTTAGGTAGAAATCCCATTTTTTCTGCCATGTTGTTTTTTTTACTTGGTGTTTGGCACTCCAGTTACAAACTGACTTCTTCCCTAGCAAAGGACCCCTGGTTCCAGTGTCCTCTGACTGTGCTTCCTGCTGCTGACTGCTGTGCTGACTCCAGCTTCCTTAGCATTGCCTTCTCTGCTGCCGTGGGAATACCTTGCCCTTTGCTGCTGTTAAAAGTGAACTTTCATCCGTGTGCATTGGCAGGGCTCCCACAGATTGTGCAGTCGGCTGCTGTTCCGCCTCAGCAAGGAAGTGGATACAGTCTTGGGATGTGTAGCCCTGAGGAGCACCTTTCCTTTCTAGAAACACTTTCCTATTTCTCTCAATGATGCTAAGCTGAGCAAGTAGAAGGGAAAAAAGAAATTGTTGTTGTTGTGTTCAAAGATAATTTTTTTTATTTGAACATATTGATTTTTCATTTTAATAATTTCCTGTGCCTGGTGGTCCAGAACCAATTAATCCAACTACAGCATGTGATACATGCAGACTTGTTAATTTTGGCTTTTTTAGGGTTCCTGAGGAAGATCCAGAAAATACTGTGGCTGCCTGCAATCTCCTGCAATTGTCAAGGAACACCAGTCACACACAGTACATGTGCACTGTGGACATGACTGAACTCCTGGCAGATACCAAAGTCCAGGTGGATGTTACACAGATAGCTGATAGGCAGCACGTGCTTTCCAAAGACTTTTATTTGTCAGACAACAGTAAGTACAAAAATGGTGAATTTGATAAATATTGATTGACTTTATGTGCTAGGATAGTCTGGGCAAGGGGTGAGAGTGGCAGCGAGCAGTGTGGGGCTACATTTGCTGTACACTCATCTACATAAAGCACGGTGCTCTTATGGCTATTATGCTTGAGGCTGAGCCTACAGCTGACTTGGTCCATGCTTTTTGTGGGGAAATTCCTTTTCCCCATGAAGCAGTAGATGATAAATATCTACTTTAGACCAGTGTCATACCAAGGCTATGCAAGAGCTTGTTCTTGGCTGGATTTTAAGGGCAGGAGGAATTGCTTTATTACAAATGTTACAAATCACAGCATCCTTAAAATTATTTGGGTTGGAGGGGATCTTAAAGATCATTCAGCTCCAGCCCCCTGCCCTGAGCAGGGTTGCCTTCTACTAGACAAGCCCCATCCAACCTGGTCTTGGACACTTCCAGCAATGGGGCAGCCACCATTTCTCTGAGCAACCTGTGCTAGTTCCTCACCACGCTCACAGACAAGAATTTATCCCTGATATCCCATCTAACCCTGTCGTCTGTCAGTGTGAAGCCATTCCCCCTTGTCTTATTACTACGTGCCCTTGTCAAAAGTCTTTCTCAAACTCTCTTGTAATATCCAAGGACCTGGAAGCTCCCAAAAGGCTTTTGCAGTGGACACCTGAACCAAATGACATTGTTTTGGGTAGCTCATGGTGTCCCAGATGTACTGGATGTGGCAGTTCCCCTTTCTGGGGCAATTCCTAGTCATTTCTCCTGCGTGACACGAAGACTGAATACAATCATGTAGCTGACTTGGTGGAATGTTGGTATTTTCTGGGTTGTGTAGCAAACTGTGAAGAAAAGGAGTGGCTAGCCAGGCAAATGGGTACCATGCATAGGAATGACATAGCAAAAGGATTTTTCTATTTGGCTTCTTCTGAAATTAATCTTTACTTGAGAAGTGTCATCTTTTTGACAAATGCCATAACATTTTAGGAAGCCTCCTTGCTCCCACTGACAGACTAGAGATTGGGTGGTGGTGCTTTGCATTATCTCCTAGAGGTCCTCATCCAAAGGCATCATATCTCAGTGGTGGGCCCTGCAGACTGCTTGAGTTTTGCATTACTGCTTTTCAGTATATGAACACTCCCTGTAGGGATACAAAAGCTGGCTTTTTGGGCAGTTGGGACATGGAATTGCTGTGGGTTTATGCAGTGTCCCCTAGCCTCAGCTTTTCCTCATGACCCTGTTACATTGAGGGGTATTTCCCCAATTTTGCAAATGATTGTGATTACACAGAGTTCTTTTATGTCATGAGAACAAGGTGCTCTATATTTTACATAATCTCCCAGGAGTTTATTAGCCCTGTGAACTATCTTTCCTTCTCCATAGGCAATGAGGAGGTTCAGAGACAAGCAGAAGATATATTCAGACAAACGTGGTCCTGACTTCATTATGCTCCTCATATGTAAGGTTCTGTGCATGGCTGAGGGCAGGACTGCTGTGGATGTTCTCTGGCATAGGAAGGCCCACCTTCCTACGCTAGAGACTTCCACTGCCAGGACAGTTTTGTTTCCTACTCACTCTGCATTGCTGATACCATGTTGGGCCATGTCTTAACTGTAGAAATCTTATGAAAGGTAACACCATCCTGTCTTCCAGTAAAACCACAGCCTCCATTCAACCTGACCGCTTTGTTCTCAGAGGGTTACAATATTTCTTGGGAAACCATCTACCAGAACTCTTCCTTCTACTTTTTGAATGAGGAGTTGGAATATCAGCTGCGTTACAAAAGAAGAACTGACACCTGGGAGGTAAGTGAGATGTCAGATCAAGTAGGGTGTACAAGAAAACAGGAGGTTAGCCCAACTAGGACAGTAGCACTGGTGGGAAAGAAGAGTTTTTATGGTTTAGAAAAAATGCCTCTCTGCTTGACTGGACTGAAAACAGGCAAACCCCAAAAATAATTGAGAAGTAGAAGCAGTGTGAGAAGTATTAGATCCTGTGAGGAAGGCTGATAATTCATTTGATTCTCATGCTGTCTTGCCTGAAAGGCTCCCCCAGGTTTGCAGCTGCTGACCAGTCAGAGCATGGCCTTGCAGAAACAACATGAAAGCAGAAAAGGTTACTTTGCAGGCATCTTTACTGTGCAGCAGTGCGAGCAAAGTAAGAACAGTCACTCTGGTGTTTAATCATTCACAGACTCAGAAGACTAAAGCTGTTCATGAAGATAAACGGACATTGGTGATCCTGCCTTGGGAACTGCAGGCGAACACTGAGTACGAGTTCCAAGTGAGAGCCAGACCCCGGGAGGACAGTGGCTATGGTGGTTTTTGGAGTGAATGGAGTTCTCCGCTGTCACTGAAAACCAGCCCTGCCGGTACATGCTGCCAGATCTCCTTGCCCTTTCAATTAGTCCAGTGTCTGAGAATGCTTTCAGAAATTTAATAAAATCTAATTAATTAGAACAAATTTAAACAGTCTGGTAAAGACAGGTATGGTTAACTCCCTTACTGGTTATGTGAACACTGAACCTGGGCTGTCAGTATTGACATTCTCACCATGTGGCAAAAGCAGAGTGTTTGGTGGGGTTGGCTGTACGTTTGGATGCCACTTGCAGGAGTGCTGCTTCTAGCTTCCTTTTCAGTGTCAGATGTCCAGGTCCTGCTTGCAGCTTTCAGAAATGGGGAAGATCTCCTATACTGGGTCTTAGTATTGTCTTCAGTTGAGGGGAGGGGGATCCTGCTCTCAAACCTGAGTTCTGTGTCTGAACCCTGATGTTTGGTCATGCTGGGCACGGGTGTTTTGCTTGGTAGCCACCGCTCCACAGGGAGTTCACAGTACTTTATACATGGAAGTACACTAATCCTTGTCATGGTGGAACAGAGGCTGTGAAAATAAGGAGCCTTTGCTCCAACAGAGCAGGTGCAAAATGGCTGTGGCCAATGCTAGCAGCATGTGCTGAGCTTCCCTGCTCTCACTGATCTGCAGCTTGAACTGAACTATTACAAAGTTTACCTGGTGCAGTGGCAGCAGGGCCTGGCTCCATTTGCTAAGTGATATCTGAGTTCTAGATCTTAAAGGGGTTGTTTTTTATCACAGGTGGAGAGCAACCACCAAGCAGTCATCTAGTCAACACCTGTCTCTAATCAGCTGCACTCTTTTCACTTCACAGATCATCTGTGGAGGTGTCCCTAAACCAGGAGTCAGACACACCAGGGGTCCTTGTGGCAAGGAGCTGTCCTGCCCTAACTGTGTTGGCTGTCTATCTGTGGTGCAGCCAGGTCAGAGGGCAGCTGATGTACTGCTCCTTTCATTGATGCAACCATCTCTGAGCATGCTCAATCAGACCCGTCTGGAGTATTGATGACCAGCTGAGAGACTCAACATCCCTATGAGAGAATCTGGGATAGAAATTAAGAGTGTCTCATAGAATCATTTAAGTTGGAAAACACCTCCAAGGTCATCAGGACCAACCATTGCCCAACGGTCACTTTTATCAAAAGTACTAGACCATAGTACTAAGTGCCATGTCCAGTCTCTTGAACACCTCTAAGGATATGACTCCACCACCTCCTTGGGCAGCCCATTCCAATGCTTTACAACACTTTCCATTCCAAAAACTTTTTCTCCTCACCATCTCCTGTTTATTGATCATATAAATGCAAGATGAGCCTGAATGACCTTGTCTCTTTCTCCAGCAGTGACACAGACAGCAGGTATGGAATGGCTGTTGCTGTTTGGTATTGTCGTGGCAGTCATGGCCTCAATCACAACATTTCTGGCCAAACAGCAGAGGTAAGAATGCTTCAGGAGGCAGGAGTTAATGCTTTTATTCTATCTTGTAAAAAGATGGAGTGTTCACTTGCAGCCTTCCTTGAGTCTTGCATATCTGTACGTGGGCAGCTATGGGCCTGTGAGCAACAGCCAAGAATGGTCACTGGCTGATGTACTGCCCCGAATGACCTGCTTTCCTCTGGGACTCCTCTGCCATTCAGTTGGCTGGGACAAGATGGTGGTGAAGCAAGGGCCACACAGCCTCCTGAGCTGTTCTCCTGGTCTTGTCTGTGCTCTGCCATTGCCAGATTAAGCAGTAGCCATAGCTAGCTGTCCCTTTCCAAAGCTGACATAGGTCCCTCAATGCTGGCTGGAGGCCTCTGTCCCTCTCAGAGGCTTCTCATACCCTTGAATAGATATGGGGTGCTGACATGGAGCAGGGCTGGGCTGGTGCAGAAATAGGGCCAGTACAGCCCAGGTTCACAGAAGAATTGCATAGGGACAAGTTCTGGCCTGCAGACCACAAACCAGACCAGCCTCAGTGAAAATGCATCTCTAGCATTTGGTGCTTTTCCAGGAAGGAAAAATGTGGAACTTCTTTCCTTAGTGTGAATGTGTGTGTGCAAGTGCTGAGGCTTCACCTCCAGTGAGGTTCACAAGTAAGGCTATTCGATGGCTCTGGCAGCACAAGACATCCTCAGAACCTCAACCACTTGCTAACTTACACAGCTAGTCAGGTGATTCCAGTTGATTGAAATGAATCTGGAGATGCCTTGCTTTGCATCTGTTTTTTGCATGCTTAACCCCAAAGCCTTTCTCTTTTCTCTTCCAGATTGTGGAAGAAGATGGCTTGCATCCCAGACCCTGCTCCATTTTTCAAACCTCTTTACGTGGCTCATAATGGAGATTTTAAGGTATAAATAGGCTACACAAGTGAGTGGAACACATGACAGACTAAAACGCCATCATGTTATCCTGAGCAAGGGATTCTCATTAGGGCAGTAGAAGGGGAAATCTATCTCAAAGGAATCCCAAACATCTCCAGATTTAAGAAACAGAGCTTTCCAGTATCTGTTCGGTGCCATGAAGACCTTTATGTTATGTCTGTACTCCTTATTCTCCATAGGTGCTATCTCAATGTATGAACTGAATTAATGTGATTTCTGAAGCCTGGGATCCTGACGGGAGTGCCAGAGAAAGCTGCAAGGCCACGCAAACCTCTCAGAACTAATTATTTTTGATTACTTCAGTTAGTTCTCCTGGAGTTGCCTGTGTCTCGTAATAACAACATCCTCCTATTATATTGGAGGAATCCGTGATTTTAGAGTTTGATTTTTGCCTCCAAAAGCATAAGAAATTTGGTTATTTCTGTGGAACCTCAAACCTTGTGATGCTAATCTTTCTCTCCCTGTGTTTCCTTTTCTGCAGAAGTGGGTTGGTGCATCCCATATGAAAATGACCTTTGATTTCTTTGATTGGGGAATAGTCCTTCCAGAAGTCCTAGAAGTTTACACCATGCATCCTCCCAACAGCACCCCACAGGAAGAGCTGCATGAGCTGAGAAAGAATCTGCCTTGCAAACCCTGTGTGTCTTGCCTGACTGCCCCAGGTCATGGTAGCCAGTCCCTCTGGTGTAGTGTAAACAGTAGTGGTGGGACTGAGGACCAGACATATGGGCACTTGTCAATTGATACAGTGACTGTGGCTGATGAATTTACATCTTGTAACTGCCAGTGCAGCTGTAACCATGTGTACAGAGAACATGAGCATACCGACAAGGAAGATGATAGTGCTGGGGAACCCAGTTACCCCAAGATTAACATTGATGAGGAAGACAGAAGGATATCCAGTGACTTGCATTTGGCTGATCTGACCACACAGGACAAAATACTTGCTTCAGGCTCTGTGTCTACAGACCACCTGAGGAGCACATGTGTCCCAGTCAACCAGCAAAGAGAAAGGGGAGTGGAAGGAGGGGTGGGGAGCATCCTAGAAGCCCTTTGTTTGCAGCCTCATCAGTGGGATTTGGAAAAGCCAGGTTCTCTACCTTCTCCTGATGGTGAAAGTGTTTTTTACAGTGAAGGCTTCTATGACTTCTTCCCTCACAATACAAGGCCTGGTGACAGTTATCCTTTGATCTGTGTAGATTTGGACACTATTGACAGTGGCTTTGTGGACTCAGACTGTGAAAGTCCAGTTGACTCTGAATTTGGGCAAAACCGTCAGGCCACTTGTGGGGCCATCCCTCTTGAGCCGGAGCGGCAAGACTTTCCACGGAGCTATGTCAAGCAGTGGGTCTCCTGTCGCTCTGAGAGCCCTGTCAGTGGGACACAGGCAAACTAAGGATTTTGATGTTGCCTGGATGAGTGTAGGGCCTTTTCCATAGTGCGCCGAGAAAAATGTTAGCAAAATTCAGAAAAGAAACAAGGCTTACTTTATGTAAGCTCTATTGCATAAACTGACACAGAAGTATGTCTGTTTCTATTCCCACTTATCCTTATAATGTCTGAAATTTGTTCTGATTGGTTGTTCCTGGGTTTTGTTGGGTTTGAGGGGTTTTTTTTTTAGAATCATAAATCAACCCTCCTTTGATGCCAGAAAAATATCAGAAAAAAAACCAACTGTACCCTGAAAATTATCCTTTGGCTTCTGTAGATATGCAAAATTTTTTGCAGTAACCTCATAAAGAGTACAGAACTTTAAGTTATTTTCCCTGGTATTCTCACATGACTTGAGAGTTTGGCTGTATGTGGAACCTTAGAATCATAAAGCATGGCAAGCATATTTGCTAGATTAAAGTTCCCGCACCCTTTCCAAAAAACATGTGATGTTACTTTTCCTTCTACTATCTTTGTCTCTTTAAACTCAGCAGTAGTAGATTGTTAATTACAGAGGGTTCCAGACCTGTCCATGGGGATGAAAACTAGTTATGTAATCATCACAGAAATGCATGTGCTAGACACCAAGCACCACTCACATTTCAGAAAGAATTTCCAGGTGGAATCTGCAAATGAAAAGTCTTCAAAATACATCTCATTCTAAACAGACTCGCGCTACTATGCTTTTCTATTGAGTCAGACTCTCTCCCTGCACTTTTCAAGCATGTTAATTGAGCAGCTTTTAGAATTATGCCAAAATTATTGAAACATTGTCCTACCTGGATATGCCTGCCACTTCTGCCTTGGACTTGCTCTGCCACAGTTAAGAGGTCAGTAGCACAAATTTTGAGCAATTTCTGCTAGCTAATAAAGCCAAATATGAAACTGCACTGTAACCCTGAATCTGTTTTTCTCTCTGACATCTCTGTATCTCTGATTTTTTCAGGATAACTGTATAAAAAAGTCACTCTAATGCTGAAATTGAATGTGAAGACCTTTGTCTTACAGAGGTGTAGTGCTACTAACCCATAGGCTGCTTGGCTCCAGAAGGTCATATCTTGAGAGAACCTTTGTGGTGAATGATGATTGTTTCCAGTGTAGTAATAATCTGTTGTTGCTGTGATAGCAATAAACTCCCTTGCCTCACCCCCTTCTCTTACCTGAGACTATAGGCAACCCCACAGCTCCCTAAACAGGAGAGAGCACTGTAGTAAAGATAAGCTGGTTTTTTCATAGGTGAGTGCTATGGGACACTACTGCAGGGACAGTACTGCATTGCATGCACATCCTCTGGTTTGACTGTTCAGATCTGCCATGGTGTTTGCTATGTTGATTTTGGACCTACATGACTTAGATTTGCCCATGTTGTTATTACTCCCTCAGTACATCACTAGCTCAATGGCTTCCTGGGTACTGCTCTAAGACACATTAGCTTCTTTGGTTTCTTCCCTCCTTATTTTCCATTTTTCTTGTCATCTGCTGTGATAAGTCATGGGAGATGTTGTCTTCATGTGCTGATGCATCCTCCCTGCTGCTGCCTGTCCCTCATATGCCCTCCACAAGGCAGCAGAGGATTGCCCCACTTCCACTTCCCTGATGAGCTGACAGCCCCACAGTCCTACCAGGGCTGCTTGCGTTGTGATCATGTCGATGTGAATGTGCACCACACAGAAGCATTTCTGCTGGTCTCAGCACAGTTTCCTGCAGCTTCACCTCACAGCTCTTCACTTCAGAACTGACCCCAGGCTGCTCAAGGCAGAAACCTGCTTGTTTTTCTGGGGCCCTTTACATCTCAGTTCTGTGTGCTCTCTGTTTCCATTTGTATTGATGGCCCCAGAACTGCTGAAGGAACCAGCTCTGTTATTGGAACACTGTCTGGCTGTACATCTGATAGAAGGTGGTGGTTCGGTGCTATGTTGGGCTGGAAGTTATCTCTGTTCACCCTAGGAGGCAGACTTCATGAACAAGTGTGTGACACAAGGGTAGGAAAATAAGGGAAGTTGCTCCCTTTGAAGCAAGGTATAATAATTAAGTTTTTGGTCAGTGAATTGTCACTGTGATGTGGAGGGGTTTGAGGTGGGGGGCATTCAGTGCTTCTTAGAAGCAAACTGCAAATGTCCCTGACCTAGCAGTTATAGTTTGGAAATATTTTTTTTTCCCCAGGAATGATAGAGTCAAAAAGCAGGTACTGGGAGAACCACCACAATCCATTCTGATGTACCAATTTGGAAATGTCCATCTCCATTTCTGGATGGCCTCTGCCTCCCTGTCTCTTGGCCCCAGAAGCTGACTCAGTCTGTTCTTTGACTGCTTCTCTCTTTCTGTTCTCTGGTACTAGACCCACGTACAGGACTAACTTGATGGATCCTGGCTGTAACACTGCCATTGCATCATTGCTGCTGGGCATGGGAAGATCTGTTCCTTATACACTCTAGGATCAGAACAAGGAAGCACTGCAATGCTTGTTTGCCTTTGCTTCCAGAGCTGCCCTTTGAGCACAGTGCAGCAATCAGCTGTGGAAGAAGTAGAGAACAGGGCAGCTCAGGGGTGATGCAGGGGTTTGAATACAGTTGGGCACAGGTCTTGGGTGGAAGCAGTTTAGCCCCACATCGACACAGGGCTAGAAATGGCTTTAGGTCACTTAGAAAGCTCTTTTGTTGACCTATTTATATAAAAGTTGCAAGAAGATACATTTCTATTCAGCAAATTACTTGGCCTTTTAAATGTTAACCCTTTAGCAGAAATTCTTGTTTCTCCATGACTAATGAGAAATTACATATATAGCTACTTTAACTCAATCTGATAATCGAAGCAGTTTTTCATTGGTCTTTGAGATTATCTTTAAAATCAGGCACAGTTAGCTCTGTTTTATTATGCCACTGCTGCTACTGCCTGATCATCAAACCACACAGCTTAAACTATCAAGGGACAGACGCAGTGTGAAAAGTGACATTTCTTTTGCACTGGTAAGACAGTTTAACGTATTTCTGTTCTATGCATTCCAGTACGTGATATTAGGGGACATCTACTGAGCTAAAATACTGAAAAATATTTTCTTTATATAAATGTAGAATTCTATACTGTTTCTTGAACTAGGAACCTGAAGACCAGAAGTGTCTTTGCACTTTTGTTCTGATAGTTTGCTGAGCACAAAGCACTATTGCATTAATGAACTCCTCTCTGACTGCAAGAGGTGAATGTAGAGGAATCCAGCCAAAATAGTCCTCAGTGTTTGGGACTTCGCAGACATAAACATACTTTTTTAATGTATGTTTGTATATATATGTGTGTATGAATATTGCTTTATTGCAGTCATCCTTTGTAGCAGCTTATTTTCTGGGATCCAAGTATATCACATCTAAAAGTACATGCCTGTTTGTGGGCATCAAATTGTTGGGAAATGGCTCTCCAAAGATGAAGAGAGAAAAAGGCTGGTTTTGTGGGGTTCTCTCGGATAATCTATGCAGATAAGAAAATCCAACTACTTTTTCCTTATTCCCCAGGATAAGTCTCATGTGAGCCTGTTGTGCGCATTTGATGTGCTTCTGTCAGACGTATGCTTAGAGGCCTAGGTATTCAGAAGGTAGATAAGGTATCAATAGTTTTTCTTAAAGGACCTACAAAAATCTTTTCTTATAGGTAGGGATGATTGTTTACAATGGGTACCCATCCAATTACACATACTAGCATAACAGATTGCTCTGGAGGCTCTGCGCTCTGGGTAATCTTAGTGGATGAAGGGGTGTACCTGTTGGTATAGACATACTATTGCCTGTCACTGTTTTACTTTGTAGGTGTTAATCAGTGTCCTACCTTTCTTTAGTGCCTGTTGGTGCTGCCTGTGGAAAAGATGTAAGCAAAGATGTAAGCAACTGTAGACCACTTTTCTCCAAGCCCCATCCAACCTGACCTGGAACACCTCAAGGGATGGGGTAGGAATGACTTTTCTGGACAGCCTGTGCCAGTGTCTCATTGCCCTCACAGAGAAAAAGTTCTGTCCAATACTCCATGTAACCCTGGCCTCTGCTTGTTGGAAGGCATTCCCCTTGCACCATCACTATATGACCATCTCCAGCTTTCTTATAACTCTTTTATGTACTGGAAGGGGGTCTAAGTTCTCCCTGGAGCCTTCTCCAGGCTGAACAAGCCCAGCTCTTTCATCCTGTCTCCATAGCAGAGGGGCTCCAGTTCTCTGATAGCCTTTGCAGCCTCCTCCAGACTTCCTCCAGCAACTCCGTGTCCTTCTTACGTTGACGACCCCAGAACTGGACACAATACTACAAGCGAGAGTCTCACATGAGCAGAGTAGAGAGGTAGAATCCCCTCCCTTAACCTGGTCATGCTGCTTTTCATGCAGCCCAGGATACAACAGGCTTTCTAGGCTGCAAATATGCATTGCTAGACCTTGTCGAGTGTCTTGTCAACATCAGAATCTTGCCCTGGGAGTGAGAACAAGCAGAACACATTTTGAAAGAGTCCAGAGCCACTGCCAAATCAGAGCCTGAAGCTTCTGACTTCCTCTAAGATTTAGGTGAGCATACGAGACCATGTGAATGAGCTGCAACAAGAAAAAATTACATTGATTAAACAACATACCTTATAAAATGTTGATGTCAGAAGTGGAATAAGACCTAGAACTCTCCTGGCTGTCTGCTATGGGTTGGCATAAAATATCATATGTATCAAAGGATACCTAAGCATATTGAAGAATCTTATGCACATATCTCCATGTGAAATCCTTGTTCATGCTCTTACATGATACTTCATGTTTTATCAGGCTTTTTATCAAGTAAAACTGATCTTACTTGTAGTCATCCAAAAGTCAGAGACACAAAACTCCGATTTTGTGTCCATCTCTTTTAGCCCACTACATTTATCTATACAATTCTTCTATCTCATCAAGCATAAGCTTCTTGTCCCCACTTTTAAAGTCACTGACAGCCTCTTGTCCTCTTGCCTCTTCTCTCACTTGCCCATCTAGAAGTTAACTCTATGATGTCAGCTTCCACCTCCCACTAGATCATTAAATCTGCTTCTCCTAATCATCCTCCATGCTACTGCTTACACATTGAAGGCACTGCTTACAATTCTCTTGGGCTACATCAACCTCATTCTTCAAGTCTCCCTGTAAAGTTCTGCTTTACAGTTTCTAAAACCTAGATGATATCTAGGCTACCCACATGCTGTGACAGTGTTGTCAACTGCTTGTACTACTTCCTCTCTCAGTGGTATCTATCAAAAAATTTATTTTACTTTACAAATTCTTATGAGAAAATTCTATCTTTTTATTGTGTGTTCAACTGGACCCCAAATCTGGGGGTGAATCCCAGAATATGAATTTCTGGTGACAGATTTAGCAATAACATTCAATCACCTTTCTGTTAATAAGCAGATGAGAGCATTTGGAAACTCTGTGTTGTACAAATTCTGGTTAAAATTACTTAAAATTGCTTTCCAGAAGTGGAGGCAGGAACTACATGAGGGGAGGGGAAAGGCATGGCTGCAAGGCCTCATTTCCTTGAGCAGATAACAGGCAGAATTCTGCCCTGGAAACATACAGAAAGGATGGAAACACCATTGCAACCAGCTTGAGACCACTTTGGAAATCAAGGTCACTACCACCTCCTGATGCAGACAGACTGCTGGCAGCATACCTGGTGTATCATTACAGGGCATCATCTCGGACACTTTGTCTCTCCTGCAGAGTGAAGGTGGTTTTCCCTTCTTGACAGCAGTTCTCATATGGCTTTTCTGCCTTCACCCACATCTTTGCAGTGTTGCAGAAACTGGACATTAGAACACAAGAAAGCAGCAAGAAGTCTGGTCCCCAAGATATCCAGCTAAGAAGCTGATTTGTCTTCCACTGCTAGCAGCTGCTGTAATTGCACCTGCACTGCTAGTACTTGGCTTTCATCTGAGCTAATAGGAAGACTGCAAGTCTTGCTTATGTTTCGGCAAGAAGTTTCAGCAATAAAGGTAGTTCCCCTTTGTAAAAATTCTTCACATCATTTCTGTCTAATTGTATCTACCTTCAGTGTCCAACTACTGGACTTTTCCCATCTTTCTCTCATAGATTTAAAAAAGAAGAGAAGAGAATACTTTTCTCCTAATTGAAATCATATTCTCATGTAAGATACTTATGGCTAGTGTGAAATGACTACTTAGCCTTTCCCTTGGCTAAGTTAAAGAGATTCACTTACAATTCTGTAACTGTTGATTTCTGAGTAAAGTTATCCAGGACTAAATCATTCACATAGCTCTTTTCAGAAGCATTTTCATATTGACAGCAATTTTTTGTTTGGTGTTGATTCCAACAGAAGAAATTAATTAATGGTGTTATAAATGCTACATGTAGCTGCAATAACTTTTCTTTTAATTGATATGTATCCACAGTCTGTATATTAGCTCCTCTTAATTGCACTAATGTACTGCAGAATCTCATTCAGCTGGTTATGTGCTACCTCCTGAAATTATTTTCTGATAAGTCTTTCAGAATTCAATGTTCCCTGACCTACTTATGACTAATGTTTACGGCTTCTAACAAAAAAATTTGCATTAAAACGTGCTGTATTTGTCTCCAGGTGAGCTAGAGAGCCAGATATGTCTAACACATTTCAAACACTGCAGAACTGAACAAAGAACTTCTTGAGTGGGAGTGGGGGGAGTTTATCAAATTAGTAGCAATTGCCCGGAAGCATTTGGTCCTGGTTTACTTATCTTGACCTAAGTTTGTTTATATGGTTGTGTGCCTGAACAAGTTCTTGTAAGCACATGTATAATTCCACTTAATGCAGCTCTCTATTTCATATTTAGTCAGTATTACTGTATTTATCACAGGGACCATAAGCAAACCTGATTAGAATGATAAGCAGGAGAGACTTCATACCTCCCAGCCTCCCTCAGCTAAAATCAGCTAATGGTAACGCTTCCTCTCAACAACCCCCACCCTGAAGAAAGTGTGCAGCAAAACAGGATATTTATGAAAAACCCGTAATTAAAGAGGTGGTGAAGTAAAAGCCAGAAATACTCCTTTTCTCTTCATCAGTTTCTGAAACATTGTAATTATTTTAAAATTTAATTCAGACAAGGGACACTATAGGCAGGCATAATCACATGCAAGTAGTTATACATGGATGCTGTTGCCTAGCTTTGTGTAATTCATGACTGGAAGGATATTCTTGGTCATGGATCAGATCACTTAATCTCTTCAGTAGAACAATCCTAATGATTACTATATCACAGTCTTTGCTAAGCACAGGCTTTTTCTTGCTCACTTCTATTAAAGACTGCTTCAGACTGTTGGTTAGAAATCACAACCTTATTCTGTAGTCAGGCTATATACACTTGGTCCTGTGCTAATGGTGTGCTAATATTGTTTCTCCTATCCTGACACTCCTTCCCTTTTCCCCAGCTGCTTCTGAAAGAGAGATCATAATCTCTGGCAAGTTTTGTCTGGTATTTTTTTCTTATTTTCTTTTTTTTTTTTCTAATAATAACTAACCCAAACTCTTTTGAGGTGGAACATTCCACTCTCTTGTTACTCCAGGTGTAAAGCTCAGTTCAGTGTCTGTGCTAGTCAAGTAGTGCAAACATTGCTCCTTCAATATATTTTTTTAATTTTTCAAGAAAAGGTTTTTGTTTATATTGATTAGCAGTCTCTGTCTACAAACTCACTCCAAGTTTTCTGGGTTTCAGAAAGGCTCTTCGGAGCAGCGCTATCTGAATAGATCAGGTCCATATTCTTCATATTAAATGTTGCCAAAAGAATCAGAAACTTTTAGTGAAAAATTATAATTTTAAATTGAAACTTCATCCGGAGACAATTCAGAGAATGGAATTTTTGGTTAAAAAGAGAGTGAGCCTAGTATAACCTTGTAGAGATTTAGTGTCCCATATTGCAGAGGATACACTTCAAACATCCTTACATAACCCTTCAGTGAACTGGGGTAATGACTAGGCCCTAAGTATTCTTTATCTCCCAGTGAGTGCTGACCAGGATCATACCAGCTATTCTCTGTGTCTGTTTTCTGAATATGCAGAAATAACGTTGCTCCAAGGAGGCCCCTGAGCTGCCAATGTCTGGAGGCTGAGAGTGCTCAGAGATGAACATCTATGCTCTACTGCTACGATTCTCTCTAAGCATCTGGTTTTGACTATGGTCAGAAAGAGAATTTGGGGAAACATGAACATTCGTTCCAAGCCATTGTGGCTCTCTGCTGCTCTGAAATTGTCATAAACCAGATGACAAAAACGCAGAAAGAAAGAACAGCCACATCTTCTCTCACCCTTGATAAAATTGCAGGAATTGTAGATTTCCTTTCAGGCAGCTGGTGCTTTAGTGCAAAGTACTGTTTACTGCCAGAACATTCCTATCAAAGAAATTATATAGCTGAGTTGGTACCCTCTCTGACAGGTTCAGGGTCAGCTTTTGTCAGGCTGGCAGAACCCAGCAGCTAACACTTCAATCTGGTGGTAGAAATACTGACAAAACAGCTCTTAACGATTATTCTGTTGTAGATACTATCTGGAATGGGAGGAGCTGTGTGGCATTTGGGCCTCCAGCTGTGCATGGCTGCTGCGCTGCTCTTCAGTGGAGGAAGAGGGAGAGGTAAGAGGAGATCTGGAATAGGTCCACTGTACAAAGACAGGTACATGCCTGTGCTGATTTGTCATTCACAGACCCTTCAGTATGCAACGCAAAATCTTGTGACAGCCCTTTCCCAGATCCCAGGAATCAGTACAGCTGGCTGACAGTGCCACGCCCAGGGGACTGAGCACATACTGGACAAGCTGGGCACCAGAAAAGTGTAGTCACTGCCCAAGGTCCCTGCTCCAAGATCTTACACTCATCTCATGGAGTGAAGTGTGTTACAGCAGAGTAAGAACATGATGAGGAAGATCAAATGCAGTGTCCGCAAAGGAAGTACTAGCAAGAAATGTGTTTATTCACTGTACTGAGTAAGGCATCATCCAGTGATACATGAATCCGATTCTGGTCTCCTTCCTCTGCAGAACTCTCTGGCAGCCTGAGCTGCCTGAATAACTACATGACTACTGTGAGCTGCACGTGGGTAACGGAGAAGCCCGTGGGTGATGGACCTTTCCACCTGCATTTCACCAAGTAAGAGCTGCACACCAAGAGCTGTCTGTGGCAGCCCCAGCCCTGGCATGGACAGGACAGCACTGAGAAGCAGAGATGGAGTCCAGCTGTGGGCTTTGCTCCCTCCACAGCCAGACACTTGTGGCACAGCTTGCTCTGCCATCTCATCACCTCAGACCTCAGAAGCTGCCTCAGAAGCTGCTCTCTATTGTGGTCCCATAGCCTCAGGGGCTGAGGCAAAGGTCAAGTGTACATGGCTGCATGATCTCTGTCAGCTGTGGGCTCCCATCTGTTCAGTGAACCCTCCTGGCAGGCATCTCAGCACAGAGAGCCTTCCCTTCCTGGCCTCTGGTCCCCATGACCTGGGAACTTCCAGAGCCCATCCTGCATAAAGCTGCCTAATCAACTTCTAATAATTTCTTTCCTTTTTGCCTAGAAATTAAATGCCTAATGGTTTAATGTATATTAGGAAATATATAAATACAAGTCCAGTTATAAGCTTCAATAAGAGATTTAGAATATTATCTGAATAGTTTTTTCTCTAGTAGAAGACATCAGGTGAATAGTTTGCTAACTGATAGGATAACCTGAGATGAATGTGTTTTGGTTACGTAGAAACATTTTCTTGACCACCCGTAACTGTTACATGAGGGTAAGCCACTCTGATATTAGATGCCTCATATTCTGCTACGGTTAAGTAAAAAATACCCTAACTCTTATTAATACTGGATTTAAAATCTATAGAAAGATGGGCAAGCTGATAAAATGTGATATCCCAATTTCCTGTAGGATCACACACAACGTAAAAAAAACCCAAAACTAATAAGTGGCTGAACCACAAAAGACAAACCAACTTCCAACATATTTTGCTGTCAGTACTGGTTTGGTTGTAGTGAAAAAGGACTTAATGTACAGCTTATTGTTACCTCTATGCAATGCACTTGTAATCAACTGTCCATCCACTCCTTTCCCCTAACCACATGCTTTCCTGCAGTGACAGCAGCTCTCTCACTTTCAGAGGGAGCAGGGAACAGCTACTGGACGCTATGTGCAACTCCTGTGAGATCTGGTGCTCTCAGCAGCGAGGTTATGAAGGCATCTTCTTCCTCCCTATCCAGCCCTGCCATCCATCCAGATTTTGGATTGCTCTTTTGCTTGCTGTCTGCACTAAAGAGGTTCATAGTCTTCCAGAGTGTGGTGCTGTGCTAAGTTGCCACACATCCATAAACTGAAAAGCATTTAAATGTATGACTTAAAAGAAACGTTCAGCCTTTTTATTCTTCTAGCCTCTGGTCAAAGGGCCACAACGCCAGCTGCAAACTGATTGCCATAGAGAGCATGCAGAATCAGTACCACTGCACAATTCATTTAGCCAGCCAGATCTTGGAAACAGATGGTTATAGAGTCTCTCTCCAAGGAAACTTCTTTGGACACAATGACACATACATGGCCTTTCCAGAGTACAATCCCCGCGAGCACAGTAAGTATGAATCAGCACAGCTGTGAGCTGAGGCTCTGCCCAGCAGCTTCGGGATAGGTCTGATATGCTGCCTTACAAAGGATGTCTCAAAGATAGCAAGGGAAAACAATGAAAACAATTAAGACTGCCTATCCCCAGAGAGTGCACTCTGTGAACTGCACCAGTAAAGATGCAGTTGCTGAGTCTCTCCAACCTGACTTTTCCCAGACTTCAGAGGGGCTGGCTCTGGAGCACCATTCAACAATACTTCTCATCTTCATCATGTTTTCTTGTGCCCTGGGTAATTTGCAATTGGATTGTTTCAATTATTTGTTTGGTTTGTTGTTTTATTTTTCTCTAAGAAATTATGTAATGAGGAGTAATGGATTTAACTGAATGTCCTATGGCCTGGTACTAGAAATAAATGCTCAAAATCGGTCCATATTAGTGGTATGTTGTAAGGGCAGAATGTGATATCCAGAGGGCTTCTTTGCTTGCAAGATTAACCATAGGGACTACTGGAGTTATCATTAATTTAAGTCACATCTGTAGCTGTTCTGATGCTGTAAGCTAATCTGGTCTACTGCTAGTGTTAGTATCCCTCTTTAGACCCAGCTTTATTTTCCATTACTTCAGTCACCCTAATATCATGCATTTTCTTTTGTGGTGTCACAAACACTAAGAAAAACACCCTGTCTCCTCTATTTGCAGTAAAACTTGATCCACCTATGAACATCCAGAGCAATGCCACTGCCAGCAAGTGCCAGATATGGTGGAGTGTGTGGAATGTACCTTGGTACCTTGCTGAAATTCTCCAATATGAGTTGCAGTATAAGGAGTACAGCATGTCCTGGGAGGTAACTGGATGAAGCATACAGTGATCCTGCTTTATTCTTTGGGCACAATGGCCTTGCCACCCAGTTCAGGGCTCTCTACCAGCTGACTTAAGCTGGCCTTTCTGGTTTCCCATGTTAAGGCTGAGAAATTTTACATCAATACTGAAGTTTAATAACTCTTCTTCTCATGAACCCTGCATCATTCAGGCCCTCTTCTTGCATCTAAGAAAAGAAAACCTGGAAAAGAAAAGAGAGGGGAAAAACAACAAAAAAGACCATCCTTTTGCCCAGCCTCATTGACATCAATGCTTTGTAATACTTTGCAGGCTGCATTGAACAAGACACTACCCAGTTCACTGCCACAGGTAGAAATTGAAGCCACAGAACTCCATAGTGACACTGCTTACACTGCAAGAGTTCGCTGCAAAGTTTCTGAAACTGAGATTTCGTACCACAGTCAGTGGAGTGAGTGGAGCCAGACAACAGTGTTTCAAAGAGCAGGTACAAAGAATGTTGTTTTCATCTTACTTCATTTCATTTCATGTCTGTGTTCTAAAAAAAGAGAAGATACTTGGTAAAATGAAGTTTTTCAAATCAGAACTAGCTTTCTTCAAGTATTCATAGCCAAATTACTTTCCTTAAGGCCTTTAGTTGCCTGTTTCATTTGTAGTGCTTGGTTATTTGGGGTTCTATCTTGACTTCAGACTTTTTATTAAAATTTTTTGTGCTGATTTTTTTTCTAGATGTCCCAAAAGTATCTGAAAATATTCTAAACACCAAAACTATGCAGTACTTATTCATTCCTCTGAGCTTTGGCACTCTACTTTATTTATTCTGGAGCTGCAAGCTTTCCTCAAGGTATGTGATTTTCATTAAGTTCCCCTTGATCTTTATGGCCTGAAAAGGGTAAATCAAGAGTCGTTATATCCCTTTTCCTTCCTGTTTCTGCTGCACAGACTCAGTCATTTCCGAAAGGTATTTTGACAATCTTGGAATGTTCTTTGGCCATGATAGTTAATGACCGACTTATACAGTCCTTAAAGAGACCAAAGCACCTTTGGGACTCCCAAATTCAGCTAAAGCCCAAGGATGATGGTATCTTGGAGCTAAAGAAATTTAAGCCCATGGAAATATTTGAAGTTTCATGTAGATAAATTAAAAGTGCAAGTACACAGCAACCCATAAAGGTGGTTAAACTGATGTCAATGCTAAGCAACATGTGATATTCCTAGCAGGAGTCAGTAGGTAAAATACCAATATAGGCAAATTAAATTGACTCTGTTTCATTTGAGACCAAGTTGTACAGAGAAAAAAGTGTTTTTAGAACCTCAGTTCAACCATCCTCTGCAATTTTTTATGCTAGCAGAGCACAAGTAAATCTCCTATCTCTTTCTTTTTTTTTTTTTTTGCCTTGACATACCTTATTATGCTTCATATACACATCATTCTTAGCAAAACAGAATAAATGATGTCCACATGATAAAATATTTTTATAGGATAGACTCCAATAAAGGGGCAAGGATGTCTGGCAAAATTTCTCTGTTTAAATATAATGAAACAAAAACTCCTTAAAACACTTTCAGAAACAGTGGTTTAGATCAAGAAGGTGATAAACAAAGCTCAGTGCATATAATGAGTAACAGACCAGTATATTAAGCCTAAGAAACTTATGAGACTTCAGGTGCTTCAGGTTAGAAATATTAAATGCATGCACAGGTGGCAGAAAAATAATTGCATGAGAAGTCAGAAATTATGATGAGTGGGCTTCTTGTACAATCTTAGTAACGTAAGTATGGGGGATTCATCTAACCAGTATCATGGAGACAGAACACAGAAAAACTGTCCGCTTTTTTTAAGTGTTGTTTTCTCACTTTAGGGCAAGAAGCCTCGCCTGCTTTAACATTCCCACACCAGCTGCTTTCTTTCAGCCACTCTATAGTTTGCACAATGGGAATTTTAAGGTAAGAAATAAATTTAATTTCTTTCTTATGACCCTCTGTTCATGACAGGAAGACTTTTTTTTTTTTTCTGGGATTAATAATTCTAGCTCCTGAGCAGAGTTACTGACACATGGTTCTGATCTTCCTGAAAGTTTATAGCTTCTTATTTTCCTGCTTCCACATACTAGCTAACCACCAGAGCTTCTGTCCAGCCCCTTGCTCCTTTGAAGTGGAACTCCTCCAGTGGCTCCCAGCTCAGATGGAATGCAAAAGGTGCACCTTTTCAAAACCAAAGCAATACCAGCAGCTGGCATTATATTCTGGTGGTGTGATGCTGTAAAATTCTTGTAAAATTTTGTGAGATTAGCTGCTTGGGTTTTTACCTATTATTTTAACTTTGTTGGATTTGCAGTAAACATCTGGGTTATTGTTACAAAGCCATAAAGAAAGAAAATTTATTTTGGAATAACTATGCAAAGTGACCCCAACTTATTGATGCTTTCATTAGGACTGGGTTGGACTGAATGAGGCTTGTAGCCAACTTGAAAGAGAAGAGGCCAGCAACTCAAGCAAAGTGAATGCAGATCGAGTTTCTGATCTAAAACCCCAAGAAGTGATTTCCCAAATCTCACTGAAACCTACAGGAAGCACAGATGTGGTTACTGCAGAAGAAAACTTTGCATTTGCCTCAGGTCCAAGCCAGCAGCATGTCCCCAGCAGGTACATAAGAGCAGAAGAGATAGAGTTGTGGCCAGGACTATCGTTTGCACCAAACCATGCTGATGGTATCACTGGCCTGAAAATCTCTGAAATAATTAAAGACAACTTTGAGAGCCCTAGTGTTGGAAGGAATTATCCCTCTCACTCACAGCATGGAAAGGGTGACTTTCTTCTGCTTCAAGAATCTTTGGGGATAGCAGAAGGGCCCTTCAGTGGCAGTGACTATTGTACTTTGTGTGACAGTGATACCACAGGAGGTTTGATCTCTGCTGAACTACTGAAGCTTTCTAATGGTAATAATCATGTTAAACATCAAAAAGACCAGTGACCTTCCCTGAGGAATACTGCCTACAAAGTTCCTTGTGCTCTCCTATCACCTCCCAACATCATCCTCCCAAGCAGCATAAACTGTGCAGTTTCAAAATACATCCTCAACTTCTGTACTTCAGAAGAAGACTGTGACTAGCAAATGCTACCCCTACAGGCATGGCAAACCCTGACTCTGGCAACATCTGAGGTCTCAGAGACATGAGTATGCCCTTCCCTATATTAACCTCCTGGCTGCAAGATCCAGTAACCCTCTTGCCTAAGGAAGCAGCAGCAGACCTGCTTTTTTCCTCAGGAAGAAGTATTAGAATTGTGTGCCTCTTGGAAGCAGCAATATTTGCAATGTGATGAACCATGATTTAAACTCCATCATTTTGTAAAAACTATGCATGATTTTCATAAAATCATGAGAAACTATTTTTGCTTAAGAAAGTAAATCTGCTTCTTAACATGATATTGATGAATTATAGGGGTTCTTGTTTTGATAAGAACTTGTAATTTCTCTGTTTAAAGACAATCAGACAGTAGGCCTTGTTCTTTATTAACTTGAATGGCTGTAACTTTTTATTTTGCAATAACTAAGCCTCATGTACTGCTTAAAAAATTATTTCAAGGTTAAGTGGCTGGGTTGATTTAATGGAAAAAGGCAAAAAATAAGAATAGCACAAATGACTTTTACTTAATCACAGAACACGCCAGACCCACTGCCTCTCCAGGGTTTCTATTATTCTCCAGAACTGATAAGTCCTTTGCCTATCTGCACAACTGGTACAGCCTTTCTGAGCTGGAGACATAGGATCAAGGAGATACAATATTAGCTCTGGTCAAACCTGTGAAGCCTTTAATATCCTGGGACTACTGAGTGCATGCTATATGTATCACCCGCAACCAGAACAAAGTAGACAGCATTCTTCCCTTTTTCTTCTGCTGAGTTTTGCCAATAAGAAACTATTTTGGAAGATATTTAAGGAGCGTTTGCAAGCCACTAAAGAGCTGCTGAAAATGTTCTGTGACAAAGATTTTAGTTTAATTGTAAGTTTGTTTTTTGGTGGTGTTTGGGGGTGGTTTAGTTTCGTTTGTTTGTCTCACCTGGGAGTTCTACTCACATAAACTGCCCAGTGCATGGGAGATCTATTTAGCCTCTACCTAGGTCTGAGGGACACAGCTTATGTTCAGTTCTGGTTTTGTGTTGCTTCCTGTATGGCTTCTGGGCCCGGACTTCAGGTAGGTTGTATTTGGATAGCCCCCTTGGGTGGATAATGTCTCTCCCTTCCCGTGGCAGTGTCCTTCTCCTCTGGGTAAGTGTCCCCGCTCCCCGGGGCAGTGACCCCGCTCCCCGGGGCAGTGTCCCCGCTCTCCGGGACAGTGACCCCGCTCCCCGGGGCAGTGTCCCCGCTCTCCGGGGCAGTGTCCCCGCTCCCCGGGGCAGTGTCCCCGCTGCCCGGACCCCGCTCCCCGGGGCAGTGTCCCCGCTCCCCGGGGCAGTGACCCCGCTCCCCGGGGCAGTGTCCCCGCTCTCCGGGGCAGTGTCCCCGCTCCCCGGGGCAGTGTCCCCGCTGCCCGGACCCCGCTCCCCGGGGCAGTGTCCCCGCTCCCCGGGGCAGTGACCCCGCTCCCCGGGGCAGTGTCCCCGCTCTCCGGGGCAGTGTCCCCGCTCCCCGGGGCAGTGACCCCGCTCTCCGGGGCAGTGTCCCCGCTGCCCGGCCCAGCGCGACGCCCCTCGGCGCGTTGCCGCCGCCTGCTGGCGGATCCCGGACAGTTTCTGGCGGATCCCGGACAGTTTCTGGCGGATCCCGGACAGTTTCTGGCGGATCCCGGACAGATCCTGCTGGCGGATCCCGGACAGATCCTGCTGGCGGATCCAAGGGCAGTTTCTCCCACGTCCCCCACCACAGGCAGCACTTAACTTCCCCCGATTCTGTCCAGCTGCTTCACATCTTCCTGAAGGCATCTTGCGTAGATTTGGATATACTGTTCAACTGTATCCTCATTTGTTACATGAAGAATGAAAGAAGTACTGTCTGCCCCGGGGAGCGGGGACACTGTCCACAGCTCATATATACTGGAATACACATAGAGTCTGTACCGATGATCCACAGCCCAGGAAAGCTGAATCAGAGTTATCACATGTGCCCAAGTAAGCCCTTCTGGAGCAGGATGTGAGTCTGCAAAGAACTGTCTTGACACACACAGCTTAATTAAGTAATGTAATATTATTACAAGTCTGGTGGTTTTGGTTCTTTTGTGTTCACAACTCTTGGTTATATAATATTCGAAATAGCCGTAAACTTGCTGTGTACAATCCACAAATTTTACTAGTATTTGAGCCTTATAGAAGTATCCAAGGACATAAACATAAATCCAACTGCTCAAGCAGCTGTGTGGACTATGATGATACTGTCTAGCTGGACTCAAAACTGTAAACAGAGGAGAGAAAATTCTTACCAAATCACATGGAAAAGAATCCTTTTTCTCCAGGATAACCTCTTTGAACTCACATATGTGAAAACCATCACAGCATCACTCAGTAATTGCAAATACAATTACAGTGCTACTGCCGTAAGTTACACAAAAGCTTTTTGGTACTCGGCAGAGTTTCTCTGAGAGGCCGCAACAAAAAAACGCACACACACGTCCACTGACCTATGCAGCCAACCTCCTACAAGATTATGACCAATTGTTCTACTCATCTGCAGAAGGATGAGAAAATTGTCATACAGGAAAGTTGATTTAGGCTGGCTATTCTAAAAATCTTTCTGAAAAAGAGGATCAGCCCTGGGACAGTGCGGTTGCCCTGGCCCTCCACGCCACCCTCATTTGAAGCTAAATATCTGTATGTAGTAGATTCTGATGTTCAGTAAACTACATGGTCTTTTCCTACCTCATCCTTTTGAGCAATCCCTCACAATTCTAGAAATTCCTTGACAAACTCAATTTGTTCGCTGCAGTGTCACGCACCGCTGGCCCGTCCGTGGTCGCACAAGGACTGACAGAAAGCAAGCCGTTAACGGGCACGGCGGGCCCGAACGGACCGCAGGAAAAACAGCCTATCAGACGGCGAGGGAGCGCGCACGACGCAGCTTCTCAGAAACGAACACCCGCACTGGAATTCTATTTGTGACGCACTTGAGTTCCGAGCTGTGCGGAGGGCGTGGCGCTCCCGGCAGCACACCCCGCGGCGCTGCCCGCCGCCCCCCGCTGCACGGCGCCGCCATCGCAGCACGGGCCCGGCTGGGCGTGTCCGGGGGCGGCGCTGCCCGGCGGCCCCGCCCTTTTCCGCCCTCACCATTCTCAGCTACCTGGGGGCGTCATCCCGCAACTGCGCATCCTCTCCTCGGCTCGGGCGCTGAGGCTGACGGGGGCGCTCTGGCCTGGCCCGAGTGTGAGTAACAGTTACCGCCGCCAAAGAGCGAGCGCAGTGCGCGGAAGGCCCGCCCACGGCGGGGGATTGTTGTGGTGACGTCAGGGGCGGGGGACGCGGGTGCCCCATTGGCTCAGGCTGGGCCGAGCGCCTGGCGCGGAACGGGTGGGGAGCGGCCCCGGTCCGGGCGGGCCATGGCCAGCACCGGGAGCCCCCTGGTGAGTCCGGGCGCGGGGGGCGGCCCGCGGGCCAGGCGGGCCATGGCCAGCACCGGCAGCCCCCTGGTGAGTCCACCCGGGGCCGCGGCCCTCGGAGTGCTGGGGGAATAAGTAGGCCAGGACGCCGGGGCCGGCCCGTGAGAGGTGGCCGCCCATACCCAGCGCTCTGGGATCGCGGTGGACTTTCGCGAACGGCCCCGCCTCCTGCGCCCGCTCGAACAGGGCGGGTGAACGGTCGCTGCCGTCCGTGGGGCCAGTCTTGTCTCCGCTGCTCGCGGTCTTCCGCCCCACGCTCTTGGGTCGCCGCGGGCCTCGCGGGAGGTCCCCGTTCTCCCCCGAGCGTGGCCGTTCGCGGGAGGAGGTGAGGCCGATGGTGAAGGGGCCGCACCATGGCCTTTCGCGGACCTCCGTTTTCAGTTCCGGGTACGGGGCGTTGGCGTGGCTGTGCAGGGCCGTCTCCCGACGGGAGAGCAGGCGTTGTTGTCCTGTTGGAGCTACCTGTCACGCTGTAATCGATTTCTTTTGTAGTAGGAACGAACGTATGGGGAAGACTGTGAGGGTCAAAGTAGGACGCCGTTTCAAACGCAGTTGTTTACGTTAGTCTGACAGCGTAAACTCGTTTTGTGTGCACTGACATGTCTAGAAGGTGGAGTTGTAGCTGGTATACAGACGTGGTAATGGTAAATCTCCTTTTCTAAGTTATACAGTTCAGTTAGTGTAGACATTTCCTCACGTAAAGAAAAATAATCGCCAGCTTTCACTCATGTTGGCAAAGCTACCTGACAGTGATATGTTCCTTATCCTTGTGTGCATGCTGCTGTGCTTTTGGGTCTTGTGTTCTGTCAGCTGCAAGCTGCCAAGCTTCACTCTGAAGCATTTAAAACCTTTTCATCAGTTGGAACTGGCTAAGGAGGGTTTTCTGTGGAGAATGGTGCAGCTGTGTTGATTCTTGACATCCTGTTTCAGTGTGCTCTCCTCTTCATGGTCAGTGCTTTTATGGACTGAAGATGAGAAATACTGTGTGAATAGCCCTACAGAGTACATAAAATGCTACATCAAGGACTATGAGATAAACCAATTTTTGATTATTAAAGGTATTAATTTTGCTCTCTTGCTAGTTGATACAGCTCTATAAAGCTGCTTCTTAGCATCAGAGATGACTTCTGCTTACTTGGACTATTAAACAGAGAATAAGCTTCCATTTGTGTTTCTGCTCTTGCTTTTGCCTATCTTTTTGAGGGTTTTTTATCAAAAATATTTGCAAGTCTGTTCCTTTTCTATATACAATTTAGGTCCTTGCCCATAAGAAAAATATGCAGAGAGGGGAAACATTAAGAACGCAACTGATGTCCATTATGGTAAAAATTAGGCTGTTTTGTCAGGATAATTATTTTTAATTCCTTCTCTTCTATTCAGTTTAATATTTTCCTGGTCAGGTGAGTGTACTGACAGGCAGTACCAGATAGAGGTGGCATGATTCAACAAACTTTTTTATTATTCGGATGATATCAAATATGGGAAATCCAGTATTTCTAAAACTGAGCAAGCTACTGTTAATGTTTATGTGATGGAGTTAATGACATAGTGAGTTCTGTGATTATTGAGTTGTAAATGCATAAGATGGGAATAGGGAGGGGAAGTGTGTATAGAGCACAGCTCTGAAAGGAACGTTCTAGCAATTTTCTGCCAAAACAGTTAATTTCTATTCTTGTATGCAGGGATAATCCCTAAAATGTTCTGTTATTTTCTGAAGATGTGACATAAGGAGGGAGTTGTACTTCTAAAAGAAAACTATTTTAGTGCTGCTTTAGTTGCAGGTGCCAGTGTGGTCTT
The DNA here is from genome assembly GCA_016584745.2 of Phylloscopus trochilus trochilus. Classification (NCBI taxonomy): domain Eukaryota; kingdom Metazoa; phylum Chordata; class Aves; order Passeriformes; family Phylloscopidae; genus Phylloscopus; species Phylloscopus trochilus. The sequence continues at coordinate 17,314,266 of WQNJ02000011.1, forward strand.
AGTTATTTGCTGTTAATGCTATAGTGAGTATATTGGGTCTCAAACCGAGAAGTGCCCTTCCTTTCAAAATGAGAAGTCTGGAAGTATGGTAATTAACATCTTTATTTGCAGCAACATCTTCACTGAAATGTTTTGCTGCACTAGCAATTACTAGATTCTACCAGTATTCTTGACCTGATAAAACCTATAGTGTAGTCATGGATCTAGCTGAACAAAATTGCTAGCTTCTTTTTATTCCCCCAGTGGAACTAATATTAACTACACTTTTCAGAGAACGGGGCTGTCAGAGCTTACATAGAGTAAGTTTTGCATCTATGTTAAGAATTAGGTTACGCTATGTTAAGAGTTCTGTTTGTAGTTATTTGTTAGTGTAAAAATTCCAGATATGTATGTACGGAAAACCCTTCAACCCTATTTATTTAATGTTTTCTTCTCCTTGATTTTCATCATAAAACCATGACTGGTCTTAATCACTCATGTGTAGGCTTTTAACTGGGATAAGTTTTCAGTAAATCCCTTATCAAAACAGGCTGCAGGAATAGAAAATAGTAGAAGGAAAAGATTTGAAAAGGTGCACAAAGGTGGAAAAATCAGAAGTTTTAAGAGGAGCAATTTTATATGTATTCATATTCCTAACATTAAAAGGTCTTAGAGCTAGTGGAAATGACACGATCCACAGAATAATCTGAGTATAGTAATGATGTTCTACTAAACAATCATTCCACTGTGTGGGTAGGCTATTTTTTAAAACAAATTTTTCTTTGGGTTATTGATCTATTACAGTGCCAGAAAGAAGGTCTGTTTCATTTAGCTCTTGAAACTCTACAAGTAGATTACTGTAGCTGGATGTTGTAAGATAGATACCCTGCAGGCTCAGGCTTATTGCACTTTCCTAAAGCAAATCAGTTGGAGGGCAGCATTGCCAGAAAAATTTGGAAAGGGGTGCTGACTGCAGAAGTATTTGCAGGAATTTTTGTACAGAAGGTGTGAAACCAGGGGCACAATCACTTTGTTGGACTGAAAAATGTAGTAAACTGGCAAAGTAATAAAAAGTTTGGTCTATGAATATGTGAAATATTTTAGTAATACCTATTTTTTAACAGTAAATTTGTATTATTTATATATATATGTGTCTAGAAAAGCTATACAGATTGCTGTAGAGCTAGCAATTTATGGCATTCAGAATGCATATTTATGGCATTCAGAAAATATGCAAGTGACCTTAAGTTAGAAAACACTGTGTTTGAAAGATAAAATCCTTTTACAAGTTCCTCATATTGGAGCTTTACAAAGAATACGTATGATGCCAAGGAATTACTGTTTCTGGTATTTCAAATGGAAAAAAACTTTCTTTGCAAGTGGCCAACTTAGATTCTGTATATATTTTAAAGAAGGAAAAAAGGGGAAGAAGCAGATTTTCCTCCCTTCCCACTTACCTTTCTGGCATCTTATTTGCAGGTAAGCTTGTGGAAACTTACTGCAGTCTAAAGTGTCTGAAAGGACTGGAGAAAAAATGCACAAAGCTAGCTAGCTATTTGGTCTAAAACATTTTTTTTCACACCATATGAATTCTACTCAAAATTGCTGTGGGAAATAAGTGGTTTGCTGTGTGAGTAAATGTTGAACTTGAGAATTGATTTCTATTTTAAAAGACGAGCTGTAAATACTTCACTTGCAAATATTTTATAATGCTTTTTGGTGAAAAATTGCAAGGATTAATTTGCTTAGTGCATTCTTCTGAAAAAATACGAAATTCAATGTTCGGTTCTTTAGTAGTCCTGCAGGAATTTACAGTTCTTAACTGTGCCATGAATCCTTTGTACATCCACTCCATCTATATACTGCCATCCTGGTATGTCCGCTTCTCTGTTCTTCACCCCAAGCTGTTCTCTTTGCCTCCCGTTGCTTCTAGCAAGGAGCCTGGCATAGGACGCCCTTCTGTGTTTGCTAGCCTGAGCCCCCATCTATACTGTGCAGCACCTGATTATCAGTGTGTCTTGTGAGGTAGCTGGTGGTGTAGCCTGGGATTCAGACCATTGTGATTGCAGACAGCTTTTGTTTCCTTGTGAGCTGGGCTAGATCTGTTTATGTTCAATGAATTCTCAGTGGCTTGTTTACATTATAGCTATTTGGGCCATAAGCTGACTTTAGGTTCTTGGAGATTTGAGTGGTTTCCTGTTTCTGATTTGTTTTGAAGCACTAGGCAGTGGAAGGAGGCCTCTGAAGATGATTTGAACTTTAAACGATTTGCTTACCAGTAGAGGAGGTTAGATGGTAACTGGCTGATTTGCAGGTTCTTAAAAACCCTTTCATTAGCTTTAATCCCTACCTGATTTTGGAACTAGAATCCTAGAAATTAGTGGCAAGAAACACCACTGTATGTAAGGTGATCAAATTTAGAAAAAGGCATTTGCATAAACTAAAGTTTTGGGTCAGCATTGCTTGGTATGTGAAAAATCAATTTCCGTAGAAACAAAAAGTCTTGTGGGTAAAATACTTTATTCCCTAAAGGACAAAACAATCTAAGAATGTAGAGGTGTTCTTTGCGCTTCCAAAGCATTGAGCCTCTTTGCTATGTTTTTGCTAATATAATATGAAACTGATGTCCTCATTACTCACTTACAAATGAACTGTGTTCTGGATTTACTGCAAGAAATGTCAGTAGACAAACAGTATTTCTGTTTCCCACTGCTGTAGAGGTACCAGCCATTTTAGGTAAAATAGTATGTTTGAATAGGGGAAAGCTCGAAGCTTTCAAGCTTTATCCTTCCATTAATTTATACAGTCTTTAATCGTGAAAAGTATTACCAGGACATGATTTTTAAAGCTATTTTGTTGTCTTTTAAATTATGGTTATTTCTATCAAGATATTTTATTAAGATGTTTTTTGGGACAAACAGTTTCATACAGTGCTTCAATGAGTGCTTACCTTTCAGCATTAGAGAGGTTTCAAATAACACTGGGAATGAAGGTGAGCATAGTTGTTTTGGTGGGTTAGAGCTTAGACTTCTTTAATCGGTTAGCATAGGACTCTGCAAAAACCCACTCCTTTTATGCAGCCAAATGTTTTTGAAATTTACATGGTTAATTCATAAAAATGGTCTTTAAACAGTTTTTTTCATGTGGCAGCTTCTGAAATCAAAAAACTTCACTCTAGATGGATGTATGACTTCAGATTCTCTTGCAAAATGAATTTTTGTTAAAATAGTTTTTAGAATTAAACTGTGAGATTTTAGTATGTTCATTTAAATGTAGTAGTTGGTAACCATTTATGAACCTTGATCAAAGTGTAGATTTTGACAAATTGTTTGGCTTCACACTGTTTTGCTGACTGAGAATGTCAGTTTCTTCAAGGTATGTGATGTTAAAGGAGTAGTCTGTTGGCTTACATGGTAAATTTTAAGTTCTCTGCAGTAATCTTTTGCATGCCATTTGATGAGACTTGAAAGAGTGCTGATGCAGCTCTATGAAACAAAAATGCAAACCACTGCTACACAAGATCACAAGATTGATGTTTAATGTTAATGCTTTTTAAATATCTACATAACTAATACATGGAGTGGGGTTTGTTTGCTGCAGTTTAAAGAAAATTACTTACTATTGTCTTCAAAGAACTCGCTAGAAAAGAGCGTCCTGTTGTTTTGGGAAAATATTTTTGCAACCTAGTATATATTTTTAATAAATGACTTCTGTTAAGCTGAAAGTGTGAGCGGAGTACATGTCTTTAAATATCTCCCAATTACTGTGATGTTTTAATCCGGCTGTATGTATTTTAGTGTCAAAGTTAACCTGTTAAGTGGGTGAACAGTTGACTAGTTGTGTGGTGCATTGAAAGTAATTCTGAGGCTTGGCTTACTGTGAGTTTTGTCCTGTTCATTATATGCTTGATTTTCCGTTATAGTCAAAAGGCAGTCTGACAGCATCTGGTGACCTTTTCTAATGAACATTTTTTCTCTTTAGGCAAGTGTTTTAATTACTTAAAAGCAATAATAATGTTGGCAGATAGATGTATTGTTAAATTCTTGATATTATCTGACAAACAACTAAGCATATTCAAAATGTATATGAAGAGAAATTGGCATGCAATGGATTAATTATATTGTTTCTCTCTAAACAGACAATTGTTTAATAGAAAGAGGATGTTGTTGGTCACTTAGCAGAAAGTCTGACAATCCATTTGTAGACGGACATCCAGAGCATAAATAGACATGAGTATATAAGGTCTGAGAATTGATGTTTACTGCAGTTTATGAAAGCATGCTATCTATTATTGCTGTGGGTTTTCTTCATTCAGGGCGCTTCATTCTGGTGCAGCAACAGACAGAATTTATGAAAGGAAAACTGGTGTTAAATATTGATAGGGATCACACAATAATCATTATACTTCCTGCAAACAGCTCCTGTATGGGATTGGTATTTATTGATGCAAACTGTACTGTGGTCTCTGCACTGAAATCTGAGGCCTTTAGTTGGATTTTATTACTCTGAATCACTGGATTTGTATCTTCAGTTTCCTGTACCTAAACTGAACTGCTTTTGCCTGCATTCTCATTTTAGGTACTTTGAGGCATAGTTTGAGGACATGTGTTCAGGCCCATCTAAGTATCTGACCTGATCAGTTTCTATTTTTCTTTTGAAATATGGTGGAACTCCCAGACTGTCACAACTAGGTATTGAGGGAACATAGAGCAGGTTAACGTCTTAATTGTGGGATATAAGGTGGGAGGAGGCCAGTGGAAAAGCAGTATGTAATATCTGTTAGTTATCCCTTTATCCCTTCTGATTCTCTTTTTCATATGAGACACACATGCAGTTGGTGCACCTTTGTCAACCCTCTGAAACACCATGAAAAGAATATGTTAAATATAACTGTTTAGTTTTTAATTTTTTCACTTTAAAACTCTAGATTGTCAATGTTTACATTGTAAGCAATACAAAATTAATTTCAGTTTCAGAACTTTGGGCTTACATGACAAGGTCAAAACAGCTCAGGCCAAACCTGTCTAACTTAAACTGCCTTTAGGAGAATCTTGGTTTGTGCCAATCTTCTAGCTTATAGTCTCATTAGCATTATTTACAGTGAAAACTAATTTACCAGTTGGGATTTAAAGCTCATGTTGCTTTGTGTAAAAAAATAATTTCTCTTACCAAGGTCTGCTTCAAAAAAAATTAGCCTTATAAGTAGTTAGATGGAAGAGGTTTTGTGATCATGTCTGCCCTATGTCTTAATGCAGCTTGAGATTCCGTAATAGTCAGCAGTCAGACTCGGTATTATCAGACAGCTGAGAGGTCAGGACCCTGTTCATACAGATTTTCTTTGTAACAGGTCTTGCTAGTCGAATTACAGCAACAACAAAGATATTCTCAGTTATCTTCAGTGTTCAGCATCCTGTCACTACAGAAGTAAAGGATACCGAAAGCTTTAGAAGCTTATTTTCTAAAAGTATTTTTTGCTGCTGTCAGTGTTGATAGAATAGTATTAGCAAAATAATATTGCAGGATTTGTGGTGGGAAAAAGCTAGTGGAGATGCAGTTGTGCTTGTAGTTGCTTTAGAGAAGTGTGAAATGTGTTTGATGCATATAAATGCATTAACAGTTGTAGTGATAGCGCAGTTTCAAAATGCTGAATTGCAAAGGGAAAAAGGTATGAGTCCTTTTAGGTAGCAAGGAGGAAAGGAAAGACGTGATGCTATCTAGTGGGCTTTTTACATTGATTCCAGTTTACTTAAAGGTTATTTCTACTGTTTGCAGACAATTGGGGAAAAGAACAGTATTAATACTTACTTCATGTATTAGTAAAAGGAATCCTGTTTCTAGTTATTTAGTGAAAACTACTTGATGAAGATTTTGAAATTACTTGATCTATAATGCCACATACATTCAGTAGATCTGTTATTTTCTTGCTTGAAAGGTTTTCAAACTCAAGTATGTTGCACTAAGAATGAAACTACTTCTATATGAAAATAAATAAAAAAGAGAATGGTTAAGGGTTTGGGAAAGTAGTGTTAGAGACTAGTTTTTAAAGAGATAGAATTACTCTATCAGTGGTTGTCACTGTGGTTCTTGGTGATACCTGACATGCAATAGGTAAATCTGTTGTTACTATGTGAGGATCTGTGCTTCCACTGGCTTGTCAGCTGAGAAATGTCGATAATTGCTAGAAAGAGAGCATCCTCAAGCTTTTGAGAATTACAGATGCAGTTTAGAACAATTTCTGTTACTGATTTTGTATCTCACTAAAAATGTCTGTGTCTGGCAAAAAAAGGATCTTAAGTCTGATTTTTACAAGAGTGATGGTACAGGGTTAGGTCAGATAAGCTGGCCTGTATTCTATCTCTGGTATATGTGACAACCTGTATGTAGAGACATAAATGATTTCTGCAGACATGTTTTTTTGGTGCTTTTCAGAATAAAACTGAGAAGGTAAATAATACAGGACAAAATACTAAAGAAGAATATATGGAGTCTGGAGGGGTGAATGTAGGAATTACCTTTTTCTGTAAACGTTGAGGTGCAGCATAACAAACCTAGTTGCATAGGTCTGTTATTTCCTAGGTAACTGATCCTCTTAAATCTATTGTATGTTCCTCTGTCCTCCTTATTCTTAATCTTGACTTTTCTTTGAGAAAGTCAGGGGAATAATTGATGTTTACCCTGGCCAAAAATAACCTTATTTTCTACAAAGTCCTTTACTCCTGTCTCTTCTCTTAGGGTTTTTCTATACTTGATACTCATTGTGGCTTAATTTCAGCTGCTGTGAAAAGAAACACACTGCATTCAGGACCTTTCCCCCCCCTTTCTCACAGTGCTTTCTGATGCTTTTGTGGTGGATTTTTTTCTTGCTTGTTTGCTTTTTCAAGGTGATCTTGCTAGTTGCGGAATCTAATTAGACCCCCTTGCAATGCTACTGCTTTATTTACCTGTAAAACCTCATTTGCTCATTTGTGACTGGAACCAGTTCATCCTTTATATCTCGATATTTAGTCTGTGTGTATGTGTGTTTTATTTACTGTATTTCATTTAATGGGGTGGTTTTCATACTGGCATCACTTTAGTTATTGAGCACTCATGCTTGTGTCAGTCTTGCTGCAGTCTTGATAGGAAAGGGTACAATCTGTTTTTAATTCTAGCTAGTGTGTGTCTTTAGATACCCTGCTGTTTGAGTAGTTGTGTGAAGGAGAGGTGATTCATCTGGGATATGAAAATGCTGGGGACAATAGTTAGTCTGCGGAAGGTGTCAGCTAAAATATATGTATATAAGGCATAAAAGGAATCGTGACTTATGGCACATAGACTTTAATGTGTATGTGCATAGTAATAGTATCAATTCTAGCAGTAAAGAAAGGCAGCTTTACTGCACAGAGCACAGCCAACTGAGGAATCGCTTATTTGGGAGCTAGGTTCCTTAAGACCATGTGCATGAGTGAGTGCCAGTCCAATTCCCTTCTAAGGTGGTTTCTGACAAAAATGCAGAAAACTGTTTCAAATTGAAATTCATGAGGTAAAAAAAATTCTTTTTGTAAGGAGTAATTTTTAATTTGATAATGTGATGTATGTTACAGACTTTCTGACATACAATACATCTGCTTTGAGATTAGGTGACTTTCATTAAGCCATAGTTTCTGCTGGATGGATGTTAGAATACGGAGATTTAAAAAAAATGTTCAGCCACAATGTTAACTTTCTTAAAGATTTCCTCTGTTTACATACAAATTTTTTGTCAGCAGTAGTTTAGCAGAGCTCTCCTATTTGTTTGTATTTTCTGGTCAGTTTCAAGTAAAACATCAGAAACAGTCCCTGACAGACTAATGGAGGTGTATTATGAAAAGGGGTGGAAAGCAGCTTGCCAAGGTTCCTTGATCTTAGGGAAAATTGATTAAAGGGTACCAAATGACAATTTGCTTTGTATATTACATTAATCAGTTTTAGGAGTGTGTCTTCTTGTATTTGCTGTTTTCTGGGCTATATCTCTTCTTTTTGTTTTGCAATTGGGTTGTCTTTATGTGGCCATATGTACAATTTAAGTAGTGCAGTCTCCCTTGTTTTAAAAGGTGGTGAACCAAGCATTCTTCAAAAAAAGTTTTAGGCGTTGCTGATTGTTAAACCATCCAGCTGACCTGCTTCTTTATGTTATCTCTTTTCTTCTTGTCCTTCCCCAATATGTACTAAAGAGAAATACTACCAGAGAAAATGAAATTCCAAGTAAAAAATTAAGAATGTCTCCTTTGCCTCCCTTAAAGTTTTCATGTGTTCATATGGAGTTCACTGTAACTTGGATCTCTAACTAATGTTACTAATAAAAATATTATAATACTAATGTTACTGATAAATACAGGTGTTCATTGTATGACTGGAAATTTAAGGTCATGTTATTCAGAGGAGAAGATACCATGAAATTTGATAACTTGGTGTTAGGAGCTTTTTTTTTTTTTTTTTTTGAGTTTAAAAAAAGCATTCTTGAATTAAAGTGTTCCGACGTTTGACCTGTGGCTATATGACAGCATGACCTAAATAGAATTATTTATCAAATTGAAACTGCCATTTCCAAAAAAAATACTTATATTCTCTCCTAAAGAGATTTTCAATGACAATCCTTTCAAAGAAGAATGTTTATGATCCTTGTATAGAAATAAAGTGTAGTTGTGCCTGGTAATTATGTCAGGTATGGGAATAATAGTTAAATTTCTCTTTTTAGTATGATGCTGTTCCAATGCAATCAAGTGTGGTGTTATGCTCCTGTTCATCCCCTTCAATGGTGAGGAACCAAGCAGATTCCAGCACTCCATCTGTCATTTCCACTTGTGGCGGCAGACAGGGATCTAACATGGAGGGCACAGCACCTGAATCAAGATCTAATTCAAACTCCTTGCAGCAACATACGGGACAGCAGCCTCCACAGCCTCGAAAGAAACGACCTGATGACTTCAAATTTGGGAAAATCCTGGGTGAAGGATCTTTTTCAACGGTAACTTTATTTTTTATAAGTGACAGATATCTTAGATAGACTTGAAAATTTGTTGTGTAAGATTGATGAGATTGAAATGTGGAGAAAACAGCTTGAGGAGTTAATGAATAGGACATAGTGGATTTAAGCTTAACTATTAAAATTAACTGTCATCCTAAATATGGGTGGTGATTTTTTTTTAACTGCCTTTAAATTGATCAAAAGTTCTGCTGTATCCTAATGACTTGATGCTTGGATGTTCAGTCAACATTGCTTTCTAATGTAAGTGTGATAGCCATAATAGGTTATGTAAAAAGTTTGATATAAGGGCTTGGAACTGGTCTAGGGGCTTGCCCTGTCTATGGCAGGATGCCCTGTCTATGGCAGGAGGTACTGCCAGATGCTTTTGAAAGAAAGAACATTGATACTCTTTCACTGATTCTCCAATATTTTTTCTCAGCCTCTGGTCCTTGAGGACTTAGTGAGTCACAGTCAATATGTTTGTATTCAGTAGCCTTAAATGGTTTGTTTCTCACATCCACAGCATTGCACAAAAATGAATTACTGAAGTGTTACCTTAATGAATCCATGAAGCATTAATACTTTCATTTGATGGTTGGGTAGTTTCCCAGTTGTAAGACAATAATATTTCTGTATCTTTTTCGTATATTTGTTGTATACAATTTTTGGTTGTAGGTCTCTAAATGTTGGGGTTTCAGTACAGTCTACTGCAGCAATTAGGATGCAGACCCTAGTACTTGTCAAGAGTAATTTGCACTCAAACATATAGTTGGCATAACTTGCAGGTTTCCCTAAAGAATCCAAGAGAGTCATTGTGGTTTGGGTATACTGGGACACTTTGCTTCAGTAATATACTTTTTGTTTCTGAAGGTAATGCCATGTTCTGTGTAGGTAGAGAAATTCATAGGGCTAAGCCCAGACTCAGAATACAGTGCTCTGCTACCTGTCTCCCTGGACAGCAGCACAGCCCTCTGATGTATCAACTTCAAAGCATTTGATCTGTGGGGCGTGTATCTTTATGTTGTTATTAAAACACCTTGTTAAAAAGCTTATGATTTGTTCATATTTAACATGGTTGTAGACTCAGAGATCTAACTGTACTCCCCAAGATTCTCACCAATATTCTAACTGAAAAATGTTAATCTCAAAAAGCAGGGGCCTTCATATTACTATATATCCAATGATAGCTTCAGATTAAAAAAATATTTTCTTCAAGGTCATAATGAATATATTCTATTTTCTTGGACTTCTATTAAGCTACCACAAACTCTAGTGCCAGGGCTGGTTTTTCAAATTCAGCAGAGATACACATGATATGGCTTCAGGGTTTTTCTTTAGAGCACTCTCCAGTTTTGTGGGATCTTCTTCTGCAGCTGCAACTTTTTGGACCCATGCCTGATATAAACAAACACAGGGCCTTCTACTTGTTGTTCTGCTCCTTTAAACTAATGAGAATCTACTTGCATTGTAGACAGCTTCAAGCTTCTTTCAGAATAATATCTGTTATGTGGTGGAAAAATTACAATTTTCATGATTGAGGAGGCCTGTTGTGTAGCTCACCTCCTTCTGTGTGGTGGGTACGTATATATTCCACTTTGGTTTTGCCTCCACCTATAAAGGAGGCATTTCTTAAAAACACAAGCTCTAAGGAAATACGATTGTCTGACCAAAACCAGTTCCTAAATGAAGCTTTAATCTCTGGCAGCCTGAAGTATTTGTTCAAGTTTAGAATGGGGCTTGGTCATGATGTATGCCAGGTATGTTGGCAATTATTTTTGCTCTGAGGGTTCTCTGCTCTACCTATCTCCCCTTCCTTCAATTTAGGATGTTTAACTACATTTCTTGCCTTGCTGTTGTCTAAATTTACAACTTGCACATTAACATGTTCTGTGAATGCTTTTTTTTTTTTCTGTTAGTTTTACAGCTTTTTTTTAAGCTATCCAGCTAATGTCTAATTTCTTTCTATAGAATTTACGTTCCTTATCGATGCTACTTCTTCCCATAGGGCGGATAAGATTCAGGCCCCTGATAACGGAGGCATTGTGTTAATATGTACCTTTGAGGCCTTTTCCTTTTTGTTTTCCACAGTGGTTTTCTGGATTATTAGTTAGAAGGAAATTAAGATACATGGTATGTTTAGATTTGTTTGGTGAGGAAGGAACTTGTGGGTACCAAAGTACTCCTGCTATCAGGTAAGTGCTCAGTGTACTTAGAGCACAGCTGTTCAGTATCAATGTATGTGGGTAATACCTGTGAAATACAATGGTAAAAAATGGGATACAGTGCAGGACTGGAAGAGAGTCAATCTTCAGCTTAATTTACCAAGATATATTTTCATCTGTGTCAGTTGATCCCTTCTGCCATCTGAGTATGGTCTCTGTGTATGTGGGGTTTTATTAAATAACTGCCTTTTAAACTGACCTGCTTTCAGGAGCTTTCATGGTAGATATGGTTGATGAAACCTAGCTACAACAATTAGAAAAGTTAGTAACATTCTCATTTGATTGCACATCTTATCTAGTGTTACATGTGTACACAGAATGATCTCAAAAATTCCTTATGCAGAGATGCAGGTGTTAACACACCGTTTGTTTCTAATAGAAATTTTCACTGATCAAATACTGTAAACTTCAATGTGTTTTCAGGATATGAAATTCAAAAAAAAAATTAAGGGTCCCTATTACTACTGAACTGAGGTCAATTTTCTAGTACTAAAGAGTCTATCTGCATGCACTTCTTTCATCTGAAAAAAATGCCTTATTTAGATTTCCTAAATACCTATCATTTAGCATCAGGTGTGTGTAGTAATATTTTGGAGTACTCTGTTATAACTGATTTTGCAAGGCATTAGAAGCAAGATAGGTGCAGTGATTAAAAAAAATAGTATAAAGTTGATATTTTAGCAAGGTATTGAAATGGATATAAACTTACAATGAGAAAGACAGAGAACTGTATTCATCTGTTTGTTCCAATGTTAGTGCTTGCATTCATGCCAAGAGGACTTTTTAGATTGTCTCTGAAATTGGCTTTTATGAAGTTCTTTCTTGAAAAGCCTTGTGTTCCTACAAAAGCTTTTCTCTTTAAAAATGTCAACCTGCTTGCCTGAAATTTAATCCCTTGCTTCTACTAGTTGGAAATCTTCTGTTTCTTTTATTTAAGTCTTTTTCTTAACAAAGTGGAAATAGTTGAAAGTTCTGTCTCACTTCTTACTTTTGCTCACTCAGATAAAATTTCAATCTTTGCCATCTATATTAAGGAAAGTACTGTGTCAATTATTTTTATGAGTATTCCTCAGCGTACTTGTTGCTTTTTGTTTCCCCCTTTAAAAAAAATTTGGCAGTTTACTTTGACTTACATTACAATCTTCGGATTTTTTTCTGGAAAAAAAATAATTCAGTATTTACACTCTTATATGTAAGTCTTTTGGCAAAACAAACATTGGTTTGCTGAACTGAGTTTCTGCAGAAGTCTTGCTGGAGCCAGCAAAATATGAACACATTAAATATTTTGCTGTGTTCCAGATACCTACTGGAAGTTCAACATTAGTGTATGTGTTTAGTGGCCAGTTACAGTATGTTTTCTTTCCTCTGGCAACAGGTTGTCTTGGCTCGAGAATTGGCAAGTTCTAGAGAATATGCCAGTAAGTATTGACTCATTTAACATTAACTTCTTGAAAATAGAGTATCAATGTAGTCCAGTTACAAAACACCTGTTGATGAACAGAATTAGTAGTTTCACGTTAATTATATGTAACCAAAATCATCCATAACAAGATGGGCTTCATTTACTTGTACCTCTTGCATTTTTACTCTCTTTTTTCATTAAGTTAAAATTCTAGAAAAACGTCATATCATAAAAGAAAACAAGGTACCATATGTGACACGAGAGAGAGATGTAATGTCCCGTCTGGATCACCCTTTCTTTGTGAAACTCTACTTCACCTTTCAGGATGATGAAAAGCTATGTATCCTTTGCATATTAAAACTTGCTGTAACACTTTCTTAAGAGTAATAATGCTCAGGTCTGGTTCCTTGAAAAATGGTCTAACAGAAATGATGGAAGTAAACTTGAGCTGTTAAAAATATCCTAATGTATGTGATGCAATTTTTGTAGTCATGTTTTCAACAGAAATTAAGCAGATTGAGTTGTCCTGTGAGATGGGGGAAGAAATTAAACAAATTGTCCATGTGGTAAACGTTGAAGGATGACTTGTAACAATCCAAGTTTAAAATAATTTAAAAATTCTAAATCAGAGGAATGTATGAAAAGTGTTTTAGAAGTGTTTTATTCCTGATGTATATGTGTGTGTGTGTGTGTATATCTATCTATCTATCTATCTGTAGTAAAACACAGTAATTCCTGCATTTAAAATAGGGGTAGGCAGCTGTATTTCCCACTAGTTTAATTTCTGCAATTAGAGGTTTTTTTTTTTTTTTAATCTAAAGATGAAGGTGCTTATAGAATAATCTGATTCCTCTGTTTGGGCAACTGTTTTCTCAGCTCTCTCTAGCAGTAATTGCAAAGTGCAGTTATATCCTGGAAGCTCATTGCTTGGCAGTTGGCTCTCTCCTCTCCCTCTCCTCTCTTTTCTTTTCCTCTCTTCTCTCCTTGCAAAGACAGTGTTAATTATGTGAATTTCCTCTTAAACCTCCTGCTTGGAATTGGCTGTGCCAAGCATAAAGATGTAGATCAGTCTATTTCTGGGGTCAGTAAGTAGTTTTCTGGTTTTCCCAGAGGCTGCTAATAGTGCTGGCAAGCCCTATTCATACATAATTATAATATAATAATATTCATATCATACAATATGAGCTCACAGGGCCTCTTTTGTAGTGTAAACACTTGCTCTGGTACTTTCCAGGTGATGGGACAATTTTTAACTTCTATCAGTTATTACTGTAAAAAACTCTCTTTGAGGGCAATTATGTATGTCATTTCAATTAATTAGTCAGGTCAGTCTCTGGAAAAAGTACAGTTAACCCTTTATGTAGTTTTTGCTGTGCTAAGAAATTTGGACTCATGTCCTAGGTTGTTAATATATTTAAGAAATTATTTGGGATTGCTGCTTGTAAGATTTCAGATTAACCAACTTCTTCCCTGTTGTTCATGTATTTTTAGTAGTATTCTTCTCCTTGGAATAGGATGTGGGGATTTTTGTTCTAGAGTGGCTTAGAGATAAACCTTAACCAGGTTACATTCAGATTTTGGACTTAGCTATGCCAAAAATGGAGAGCTGCTGAAGTACATACGCAAAATTGGCTCATTTGATGAGACCTGTACAAGGTTTTATACTGCTGAAATTGTATCAGCCCTGGAGTATTTGCATGGCAAAGGAATAATTCACAGGTAATGCAAAGTTAAGACAGACATGCAGTTGATCGTGTAAGAGGTGGGGTTTTTTTCTAGAAATCTTCTTTGTAAAGTTAAAAGCAAAGGTGGATTTTTTGGAAAGCTGAAGAGCAAAAATTGCATTTGATCAGCATCAGTAGCTAAACATAGCAAACTTGAGGAAGAGAGCCAATCACTGTTATACCAACTGTTGGAGCAGGAAAAAGTAAGAAAACCTTCTGGCCTTGATTTAACATTACCTGTTAATTACTTACCTGATTAATTAATTACCTGAATTAACATTACCTTGTCTTTCAAGCTTCATGGGTCGGCTTGAAAACCAGAAACTGACTTTTTAACTACTTTTTTTCTTGTGCTGTTATGTAGCAAAAGTAACTGGAATTCTTTTTGTGTGTGGCTTAGTGTGTACTATATAATCTGGTAAAATTAATCTGTATCAGTTTTCACTGAGTGAACAATTTCCACAAAGCTGCAGCTGTATAATAGTTAGGTAAGTGGTAGTAGTTTTGAGTAGTACTTTTGAAGTTGTTCTTGATGTAATATATTGTTTGGTTAATCATGTTTTGTCATTCATGTTTATTAAATAAAGCTTTAAGTGCTAGACAGCTGAGCTGCAGAACTTCTTTTTGGGTAAGAAATCTAATGTGTCTAGGTTACCAAGCAGTTGTCATGGGACACTAGATCCTAGTTGGCAAAAAGCTGACTGATTATAATTCTGATAGCATTATTTCTTTCACTTACTACAAAAATAGTTTTTCCTTTTAAATACAAGTTTTTGTGAAAGAATTTGAATTAGAATCTAAGGGGAATGGATGTGGAGAGTCCTGAAAGCATAAGATTTTCTACAGGGGTGGGAGGAAGTACAAGAACTATCAGATTGCCTAGAACTACCGCTTCGATTTTACAGTTCATGGATTTAGGCTGAGAGAATGCTTATAAAATGAATGTAGCATGATTGTCAGTATTACTAAGCCTATATTGGAAACCTCATGTCGGAGAAGAGCTGCGCTATACTTGTTTTTATATGAAGGACCCTACGAGGACCTCAAAACAGTGGAATTTTTCAATTAGAGAACTTAATATGATGTTTATGAGGACATGGCTCTAGCAGTGCCTGAAAACTCTTGGGATTTTTTGCTGCCTGAAGAAATAGGACATGAGATAGAACCACTTAAGGATGTCAGGGTACCCTGGAAAATTTATTACAGATCTCTCTCTATTCTTGTATGTAGCTGTAGATCCATATTCCAATATTAATGTAGGTATACAATATATTATATAAACCATTTATATATGTGTGCATAGAGTACAATATATCTGCATACATATGTGTCTTAAAAAGTCCTACACAGAGCTGTTAAAAGGGTCCATTCTGTTCATGTACTTTCTACTTCTCTCTTAGGACAGGCTCAGGAAAATCAACAGGATTTTTATGACTTGTTGCTCTCTCTGCTAGTTTCCAGACTTTAAACTCTCCAACTCATACTTTTACACAGTAGGGGGCTTAAATCTGAAGAAAACAACACTGCACAGTGATTGACAGAAATGGCTTTCATTTTTTACTGCTTTTTTTCTTACCAGTCAAACAAAACAACCCCCATGCTCTTAGATTTCTTTACGAGCATTCAAAGATTCTGCCTAGGAGGGAAGTATGTAGGGGTTTTTTGGATCAGCAAGGAAACTTGCAGTGTAGCTGACTGCTCTTAAGTTACTTCTAATGCACCTTTTGACATCTAACTCTGTACTGCTATCTGTTGTGTTTGTGATACTGTGAAGTGTGGTTTTATTCAGAATCAGAGGCAGTGTCTACGCAAATGGTAGACATGCATTTGAAGTGAAGATTATGCATGGAGGTGGTCTACGGTTCTTACCTGTTCAGGACATTTAGCTGGGACTGGGTTTGCCAGTGTTTGACTAACTGGAGTTTTGCACTGAGGAAACAGATGTAGAAATCTTAATGTCATATCAATCTGTCAGGTGTTATTTAAATTAAGGCTTTGGAGTGAAGGGGCTTGGGATTTTATGTGTGTTTTTGTGAGGTGGGGGTTTTGTTGGGATTTTTTTTGGTTTTTTGTTTGTCTGTCATGTTATTTTTTTAATTTTTGAACATGTGACATGCACAGTAGCATAGTTTTGAGATGATTATTTACTTGGTATTTAAAAAATACAGTTAATTAATGGATTTACCAAAATCTGTTAGTCTGCATGTTGACAACTGCAAGTTAGAGAAGTTGGTGTAACAATGTTTATAGAATGTCTGCATCATTTATTATAGTGTTATGTACCTAAGTCACTAGACAGTTTTTCAACCACAATTTGTATACTGTTTGAATATAAAAATTTGTCTTTTCCAGGGACCTTAAGCCAGAGAACATCTTATTAAATGAAGATATGCACATTCAAATAACAGACTTCGGAACAGCAAAAGTGTTATCTGCAGATAGCAGACAAGGTTTGCTATTATTCATTATGTGACACCAAAAATTATAGCAAGTGATCCTTTGAAAATGTACATGTGTTGTATTTACCAGATTGTGACCTTCAAATATTATTACCTGACCTAAATCACTAAAAGATCTCGAAACAGTTTTGACTGTCACTACTTAGATTATGTCAGAGGAGGTAATATGTGGTGTAGTGGAATACCAGCAAGATTACCAAATATACTGGGAAGTTAAACTACTTCAGATTACTTAGTTTTCATTTGCAAGACAAGAATACAAACAAATACTGGCTCACCTGATACAGTAAGTTTTAAGTCTGATTACATGTTTAACTCCAGTGGCTGTCAGAATTGCACAAATGTGAAGGTTATAGAATTAATACGTCTGCGGTTGTTACTAATAGCCTGTAAATAAATGCTGCAAACAATGCCTGAAAAAAGCACTAGGCTGAACTGAATTCAAATTACTTCTTTTCTTGACTGTAGCAAACTTGTGTTGGCAGATTTTATAACTAAATACCTAGATGCCTAGCTTCTTGAACCAAATAGGTATCACTGAGATTGATTTGTTTCTTCCAAGCAGGTTTTGTGGATAGTTAGAGAAGTTAAATTCTCATGGGTTCTTTGCAGCATTATGTAACTTGCAGTGGATTGCCTTTTGGGTTTGTCTTTTTTTTTTTTTTACTGAGTGGGGACAGGGGAGGAAGGGGAATATTGGCTTATGTATAAGTATGTATTTGCTTATTTGTTTCTATTTTCTTAACAGCTCGGGCAAACTCATTTGTAGGGACAGCACAGTATGTTTCTCCAGAACTGCTGACAGAGAAATCTGCCTGTAAAAGGTAAGGACTCTATATTCCAGAACTTTACTGACTCTGTCAGGAAACTGTCAAATAGGGAGGAGTGGATAAATCAAGCAAGCAAGCTTAGTATTTTAAAGAAACAAGATGCTTGAGTATTTTAAGAGAGCTTGAAAATTTTTTCTTATCAAGTATTGCTTCTTGTCTGAAGGCTGGTTTCCTCAGTTAATCTACTTTTTTGAGTTCTACTAACAGAATTAGGTGGTGTTGGAAAAGGAGATGTGTAAGGTGAAGTTGGATTTCTTACCCATAAATAGATCAGAAAAACTTTTTTTTTCTGTTATCCAAGTAATATAATAATTTTAATTCCATTTTATATAAGTATATATTGCTTAGATATGGTATTTCCTGCAGTAGTAACAAGAGAATATCACATGCTGTTCAGTTAAGGTTGCAGCTTTCTTTGACTTGTATTTAGATCAATTTGCAGTTATGCTTCCTAAATATGTATTTAGGATTTAGGATTTGCAACATTTTAAAGCTCATCTCTCTGCCTGGTATTAGTGATGCCCTTAAGAAATTTCTTAACTCTTGTTGATGGCCGCAGCTTTCAGTAACCTACTGAATGTGTTTATCTATTTTATTGTGGTGATGGAAGAGTAAACTAGTCACTGACAAATCACAGTACAGTAATTACAATATGAATAGGTGTAGTAATTTGTGCTGGCATTTCTTGAAGTGATAGAGATACCATCATACCATCAGACTTTTCACATTTTATTTGAGTGAAGAGCTTTTGACTGTTTTGGCTAATGGAAAGACTTAATCAGAATAATCATCTCCTTTTAGAAGTTGCATAATTCTTCACCTGTAGAGAAAACTCCTAATTTGAGTAGTTTTAAGTCTTTGTTTGTATTGTAGTATTCCATTAGGATTTTGAATTTTACTTCAAGGTAAAATAAGTTAGAAGTGTTCTTTCAGGCCAGCACAGTAAAACTT
This sequence comes from Phylloscopus trochilus trochilus, assembly GCA_016584745.2. Classification (NCBI taxonomy): domain Eukaryota; kingdom Metazoa; phylum Chordata; class Aves; order Passeriformes; family Phylloscopidae; genus Phylloscopus; species Phylloscopus trochilus. Next base: position 17,332,819 of record WQNJ02000011.1, read on the forward strand.
AACTTTCCTTTACCCACCACACTATAACATAGCCTTCCCTTTATGTACCATTATAGCCTGCCTTTTTGTTTGTGTCTTAAGAAAAGCTTTAAGTGAAAAAGGTAAAAAAAACTGTATTGTAATATATTTCTCTTTTTTTAATCAAATATTTAGAGGAAAGTATTATAACTCTGAAGGAGCATATATTAAATTTAAGTTGGATGCATCTTTGAATCATCATGTGGATAATCAGTATTCTTTTCAGAGTCATTACATATCCATTATTTTGACTGAGAATTCAGCAGTCTTCCACTTGTTCTTGGAATCAGTTTTTGTGGGACTGTTACTCTAAAGTTTTTTCTTGAAAGCTGTGTTGCTAGCCTATTCTTCTGTCAAGGGCTGAAGTGAAAATAGTGTGGAAATTATACAGAGCAGGTTTGTCCACTGGGTTCATGCTATGTTCTAAGTTGCAGAATATTAAGAATTTTTCTTTTTAAATTACCTTTAAAAAATTTGTTTTACAAAGAGATGCTATGGTTTTTTCCCCTTTGTTTTGAAGCTCTGACCTCTGGGCTCTGGGATGCATAATATATCAACTTGTAGCTGGATTGCCTCCATTTAGAGCTGGGTAAGAGATTTGAGCTAATTGTTTACATGTGGATCATAAATATATTGTCTCTGATTAGATTTTTACCTTACTATCAGTTCTGAAGTACTTTCTTGATGCAGAGCTGGTAATAATGTCGTGCCTGCTTTTATTTGTCCTTTTTGATGTCATGAAGTTGCTTAGACAGCCATAACTAGAGTTCCTGAGAGAGAGATTCCTTAAGCTATCTTAGAATTTCACATGTAATTTGTGCCATGATGTAACTGTATTGAAGAGGTTGATAAGGCGTATCCTCAACAGTCTTTGTTGAGTCATTTGAGCTTTTCTTGTTATTGCTCAAGTGTCTGATGCTTACAGGATCATAGTATTCCTTCACCCTAAGAAGATTTGTGGGAATGTAACTTAACTTTTAGATTTCTTGTTTAATGCTTTTGTCGGTTATTCAGGTTAAGGTGAAAGAACCATGGAGAACTAGTAACAAGAGTTAATATTTTTCTCTTCTGCAGAAATGAATATCTTATATTCCAGAAGATAATAAAGTTGGAATATGACTTCCCAGAGAAATTTTTTCCCAAGGCAAAAGACCTTGTGGAAAAGCTATTGGTAAATATTTGTACTTTTCTTCTTGAATGAAGTATGCTTGTCTTCGTCAGTTTTATAACTGACCAAGTACCTAAATGCCTAACTTCTTGAACGAAAATGTATCACTGAAGTTGATTTGTCACTAAACGGTTTGATGACATTGGAAACATTCAGCTTATGTAGTTCTCTTTTCTGGAAGTTTCTATGCACTCTTGCAAATTTTATAATATGAACATCTGTAGGGATTATTGACTGTGTAGGGGACTGTCTTGAAAATCAAGAAGTGCTCCTGTCCTTAGATCTGTGAGCTGATCTAATACAGTATGTTGTGTTTGACACATACTGAGAGACATGCTGACAAATAACATCGTTTATTATAAACAACCTCCTTATGTTATAGATATGTATGCTTAGGGCAGGGGGACAAACTGGTTTTACGTTTTCACATGGTGCTTTGCAAATGTGAGCAATGCTTGCCCTTTGTCATTATTTTATGCAACTTCATTTTAATTTGCTTAGGTTCTAGATGCTACCAACCGATTAGGTTGTGAAGAAATGGGAGGTTATGGACCTCTTAAGGCCCACCCCTTCTTCGAATCCATTGTGTGGGAGAACCTACATCTTCAGACACCCCCTAAACTTACAGCGTATTTACCTGCTATGTCAGAGGATGATGAAGACTGTTATGGAAATGTATGTTTGTCTACTACTATATTCAGCTCTGATGCTGCCTGAGGCTTCCATGATGGCATAATTACTGAATATTATATAAGTATTATAAATATTAATATAAATATTTTAAATTAAACTACTGATTAGTTACATTTTAATGAAGATTTTAATTATTGAGACTGATAAAATTGCTGGTTAAATTTTTACTTAAATCAGCATTTGTTTTCTGATAAAGCAAGTATTTTGAAAAAACAAGACTGGCTTGCTTTTGATCAGTCATACTTTTTTGCAGAAATGCTAGCTGATCTAGAGGGAGTTGGCTGGGGTTTTGCCCAATAGCAAAATAAACTAAAGTATGCTTAAATTAAAAACCACAGTTTAGTGCAAAATAAGCTTTTTAATAAAAGACATTTAATTACTTCATTTTGTTTCCTCCTTTAGTATGACAATCTCCTGAGTCAGTTCGGTTGCATGCAAGTTTCTAGTTCTGCCTCTTCCCATTCACTGTCTGCTGCAGAGACAAGTACACCACAGACATCAGGAGGAAATATTGAACAGTATATTCACGATCTGGACAACAATTCCTTTGAGCTGGATTTACAGTTTTCTGAAGATGAAAAGAGGTTACTTCTGGCAAAACAAGCTGGTGGAAATCCTTGGTAGGATCTTTGAATGTAGCTAAATAACTTGCACAGCAATAAAGAATCCTGAAAAATAATGATTTTGATTCAAATTAATATTTGTCAATCTTCATATTTTCAAGTAAACAATTAGCAGCTAGATTTTTCTTGGCTTCTATTTTTAAAGCAATAGCAGCAAAACCCTAATATTATATTTCTAAAATTTACAAGGTCTAGAAGATGATGTGGAGTGTGTTTATAAGATAGGCAGAATGACGCTATCCAGTGCTGCGGAGTCTTCGCTCTACAGTCCTAGAACTAGAAAAGGTTCCTCCTTTTTTACAGATGCCATAAGTTGTTGGAATTTTTTGCATGATAATATTCCGTGGATATCTAACCAAAATACCACCAGACTATATAACAGCATTTCTTTTCGCTCTTTAGAGAAGTCTCTCATGTGTGAATTTTTGTTGTTTTTGTTCCTTGGGGGGTGGGATTAGGGTTGTTGGTTGGTTGGTTGGTTGGTTGGTTTGGGGTTTTCTTGTTTATTTTTTGTTGCTGTTTTGTTTGTTTTTGTTAATTTTTTGGTTGGTGATTTTTGTTGGTTTTTTTCTTGTTGTTGGGGGTTTTTTGGTTGGGTTTTTTTTGGTTGATTTTGTTTGGTTGGTTTTTTTACCCCCTGTCAAATTCTAGAAAAAAACTCTCTGGTCTGGGCTAAGGAGGAGTCCAAAACTCGTGAACTAAAGTTGTTCAGGACTCTCATGAAAAAGTACATGCTAGGGAGTGACATGAAAAACTGCTTGATCATTCTGTTTCTGTGAAAGAATTACTTCTGGAGTAATAGTTATTTTTCTTTTTCTAAGGCATCAGTTTGTAGAGAATAACTTAATCCTAAAAATGGGTCCAGTGGACAAAAGAAAGGTAAGGGTTTTTCTTAATTTTCTGCAACAAAAATGAGCTGTCAAATTTTTGCACAGTTGCAGCATAGATAAGCAGCCTATTTTAAAGCTTCCTTGTTTAAACAATTTGCCACGTATAAACAAGTTATTTTTAAAAATTCAGTGTTTTCTTGTAATTAGATTGTTTTTTTTCCTTGATTTAGTGATGTGTTCTTGATTTCTTGGAAAAGCCAAAGTAAATCTGCTATTGATGAATTCATTTTGAGATTGTAGCAAATGAGTGTTTGCTCATCCTCCTCTTTCCAGTCTGATATATTCTAATAAACACTTTTTTTTGATGCATGTCTGAATGTGGTTTGAACCAAAAATACCAAAAAATTAAATACAAGCCCGTGTTGTTCTCAACTGTGGGGTTTTTTTTTCCCTGAATCTGACTTTGTGCCTTTATCCTGAAAGAGGCAGAGGTGGTGTTAGAACAGCTTTTAAGTGTTAACTTCAGCAGTTTACAGATAAGCAAGGATAGTCTGCATCAGCTTTAGAGCAAAGAAGGTTCTATTTCATCTAAGTTACTGCCTGCTTCTTTGTAGTCTTTTCTACAAAATCATGGCTATTGATTTCTTTGAGGAATAGATTCTGCTTCACTCTGTACCATTAGGTGTTTTATGTTTTGCTAAAACTTGAAGATACTTTCCTAAAATAGTACTTGTGTTTTGCCATGTAGTAGAAATGCACTGCAACACCGTAAAAAAGGAGTGAGGTCAAATAGGTAAAGTCAAGTCAAAGACACACCTCCCCCGCCCAAACCCAAATATACCATCCTAGCACTGAGCTGGTTTTATCCTGCCTCTGTTATTCCATTCAGAGATGTGTAAATTTACATTTTTAATTCCCTAATGGATTTTTTTTTTTTTTTTTGCATTGCTGCTTCTACTTTTCTTGTTAGGGATTGTTTGCACGTCGGCGCCAACTCCTGCTTACAGAAGGGCCCCACCTGTATTATGTGGATCCTGTCAATAAAGTTCTAAAGGGAGAAATTCCATGGTCTTTAGAGTTGCGTCCAGAAGCCAAGAATTTTAAGACATTTTTTGTTCACACGGTAAGTTTCTTTCCTGAATTTCTTTGTAAATTGCTCTAAGGTCCTTGGGCAATTACTGTAAGTTATAAAAAGATTTTTCTGGAGAAAGTATAATTGCTTAGATAGAAAATTTCATAGTCCTAATTTAAAACAAAACTAAACAAAAACCTGAAGAAAGTCAACCAACAAAAATGCACAAATCCACACCTCCAAACAAAATCAAATAATAATAAAACAAAAATCACAAAAAAACCTCACTTCTGGCATACACATTTATCACAAAAATGCAACTGTGTTTTTATTATAAGTGTTTAAATAACTTACTTATATAAATGTTTTCATAACTTATTAATAACTTATGACTTATCCACAAAAGTGGATTTTGGGCTTTGAAGGACCTTCTTAAGAACTTAAAAAAATTAGCCCTCTTTGTATGTAGTGAATCATGAGAGGTGTATAATATATTGTCAGTTGACTGCTTAAAAATATTCAGGTGCCAGACGTATGGTTAATCAGTAATATCTAATGTTATATAGCTGTAATTGAATTGAATTTTCAGAAAGTTAATGAACTAATTCTGAGTAATTATTTTATTGGTAGGTGCTGAATTACTACTGCTCTTTGGTTAAACTGTGTTTGGAGTAATCATTAAAATGTTGTTCACTTATAGCCAAACAGGACATATTACCTGATGGACCCAAGTGGGAATGCTCATAAATGGTGCAAAAAGATACATGAAGTTTGGCGGCACAGATACCACCAGAATGCTACAAAATAGTAAAGCTCATCCAAAATTTCCCAGTTTCCCTACTTGCTGCTAGAACTCCGTGTGCAGCCGATCAGAGGAATCTTTTCAACCCACCTTTTACCATCTCAAGGGAAAGCATACGTCTGAAATGTTCCTTGGGGTTTTTTTTTGGTTTTGGTTTCTGATTTTTTGTTTCTGGGTTTGGTTTTTGGTCTTGGTTTTTGTTTTTGGTGGGTTTTTTTGTTGTTGTTTTCTTCTTTTTTGTTTGTTTTGGGGGGGGGCTTTTTTGGGGTTTTTTTTTGGTTGGTTGGTTTTTTGTTTTGTTCGTGTGGGGTTTTTTTTGGTTGGCTTATTTCTTTTTTTTGGTTTTGGTTTTGTTGTTTTTATTTTAAGAAGGAAAAAAGGAAGAAAAGCAAAAAACCTAATGGAATTCAGGGTTGCTTTGCTCGCTCTTTGTGCTTCTGTTGAGCTTTCCACCTGCATATCATAGCAGTGAAGATCTTGCTTTTGTGCACTTCAGTTCCATTTCTGCTGCAGACTAGTGGATAGACCTTGCATTACCAGCTTCACTTAAGATGAATTAAAACCAATCCACACGCACACATGCCGAATCATGTACCAGCCATGCATTTTATGGGGCTGGAGTTTTCTGTGACTCTCAGATTATCATTAAACTGTGTTTCATCAGGGAGCTTTTTATATGCCTCTCCTAAGTACCACCTCTTAGTTTTCACTTCCTTTCTTCGCAGTCCCCCAGCTTATTGGTATATCACATTTGTGACCAGGTCAATTGCACCCTTGTGTAATTCCTGACATAGTTCTGGTTGCAGGATTTGTGTGGTACTTTAGTAATTATGTGAATGAATCAGATCTATTTGTTTGGCAGACAGGCTCCAGTGATAAAGCTTTTGGGAGAGTAAAATGCTGAACATAGCACTGAAGTTTCTGAAATTGAACTGTTGGCTTCTGAAGCATTTTAAACATGAAGTTTAAATTTTAATATAAGTCATATGTGTGTTTAATCGAGGGACAATAAACTTACCAGCATGCTTTTAACTAATGCTAACTAAAAGAAAAACTAGTTAGTATGGGAGAGAAAAGGCTACTATTGAAATAGTAAATAGTTTTTCACCTTTTCAGCAGATGAGGGCTAGAAGCTTTCTTTCCAGGGTGTGCATGTGTTGTGCATTTTAGTGGGGCCAGCCTATTTACTTGGGTAGAGAAGGAAGTATGAAAACTTTGTACAATTGATTACTTGACTTTTTGTCTCATTGTGTAATGAGATGTCAGTTCTATTTTTGGTCCTTGGCAAAACATTCAGGAACTCTGGAAAAAATGTAAGGAATTGAAATATAGATAATAAAGTAATCTGGTGAGAAAATCAAAGGCAAATAGTGATACAAAGGGGAAAATATATGGTACTTAAAGCATATCTGTAAAACAAAAATATTTTTCATATCTCTGTCCTTTAGTCTCTTCAAATTATGGCTGTTTTTTGTGGTCAGACATTTCTTGTCATGTTACAACTTCCTGTGTGCTAAAAAAAACCCTTCCCCAGTGGTATTTTCGACGTGCCTGTGTTCCTAAACCTTGCAGAGGGGAATGACCTAGGTCTGGACAAAGGCATTCCTTCCTTGCTTTAAAAGCAGTATAAACCTCACACCTATTTATTCACTCACTACACATACCATTACTTTGCATTTTGAGTTGTCGTAGTACGATGTGCTTTTCCTTCCACCAAAGAAAGGTTTCTCTACAATGCTGAAAAAACTCATAGGCTACTGTTTTCTAGAAACAGTATTTTAAAAACAATGGCTTACCAGATTTTGGAGAAAATATGTGAATGTCAAGTATTTTCTTGTACAGAGCAAAGGAGATTTATTACTGATCTCTTAAAAACTGTATTATGTAGTTGAACTTGATGGCAATTCAGCTTTTCAAGTCTTTAAAATAGAGACAGTGCAGTTGCGTTTTCCTTTGGAGCTACTGCATTCCTGTAGTCTTTTGTATCTCACCACATACAAAAACCTGAGAGAAACAAATCCCTGGCTTACTGTGTCTGGTGTTAAGGGAGAGAAGGGATTCTGTAAATGGCTAAGGAAGACAGAAAAGTGTTCCTTCTGCATCATGAGAAATTTCATCACATACAAAGTACACTCCTTGTCACTCAAATTTGAATAGCACAGTGCACCTTTGATCTGTATCTGCAGTAAGCTGTATGTGCCATTCTAACCAAGATGAGAAGGCCGTTGCAGTGCTATCCATTTGTTCTCCAGCTGTTGAATTCCGGCCATGTGTTGTGTCCACTGGGGGCAACCGTATCACTTTTGGATTTAGTCTCTGGTATAGAGATCTGGACAGACATATTCCCAACTTTATACAGGAGAGTTTGGCAGTGATGAAGATTCACAGTGCCACTGCTGTTCAGTGACAAAACTTGGCCTAACATAAAAAGTCTGGCAAAATGACCTCCATTGGCATGTTAACTAGTAGAAATCTAGGTGTGCCTAAACATGTTTTCTGTAATACTTAGATTTTTAGTCATTTTACTATAGCTAATTAATTACGTTTTTTCACACCTTGAAAATCTTCTCTCAGTAGGCTTTCATCCTGCCTACCAAAAGCTTTCAGCCAGCCAGATGTTGGTAGCAGTAAGCTGTCAAGAAGGTATCTGGAAGGTTGATGTCTGCATTCGAGATGAATTAAGAATGCTGTTATTGGAAAACTGTGAGCATCTCTTACAGGCATCACTCCACTTAGAACTTCAGTATTCCCAACCCAGTCTCACTTAGCTACTGCTTTTTCGGGAAGGAATTAGAACATTCCTGGGAGAGGTATTTCTATTTCTTGGACTATATATGGGATGTGTGGGTTTGAAAGGTGGCAAGAGTATAGAGTGAGGCATCACAAAGCAATTGTGGATTCAAGTGTGTTTTACCAGTTTGTCCACTTAAATGTGTTGACAGGTGCTGCATACTGTGAAGGGCAGGTACCATTTGAAATGCTTATACCTGATGTGGGGTAGATTCATCTCTTACTCTGGAAGATCACTCCTGTGGTTCATAGGAGTTTATGGAATGAAATGTGCAAGGGAGATTCTTCAGAGTTGCACATAGGCCAAGTGGTTTTTCTGCTTTTAATCCAACGTTTTCAAAGAAAAAAAAAAATAGGTACTTGAAGACTCTTCTTAAGATTGCTCCTTACTGCAGACCTACTGAAAACCCAATCTGTTGATTCATTCCATCTCTTGCAATTTGAAAAATTGCCAATCATTTATGAAAAATCTGGTCAATAATGTAATTTTGCTTTGCTTGGTATATGAACTTCAGGAAGATATTTCATCTTTTTCTGTGGTGTGGAGCTTAAGAAAGGCTGAAGTACTAGTGCCCAGTCACAAGAAGTTTAAGACTGCTTTAATAAACTGAGAAATTAGTTTGTTGCCATTTGCCTTAAAGTCCAATTTTGTAAAGGTTTTATATTAAGAAAGAGTTACTTCAGATGTGATGTTGAGGCATTGTTAGCAAACTGATATTGTCTATTATGATTCCATTTGCTAGGCATTTAGGTGCTGAAACAATCGAACTATCAGTACTGTGCTCTACTTTTCTTCTGACATGATTTAATTGTGAAGTATCTGCTATTTATAAGTCTGAAAAGAATTGTGGATTGAAACAAAGATGTGATTATTCTAATCAGCTTCAAAGTTCAAGATGCTTAATTTAACGTGCTTGATACAAATATATTTTGTGCTGGGAACTTTGAAGAATTACAAGAATTTCTCACATGTACATTTTCTTTTGAATGATTTAGTAAAGTCAAGACAATTACTTCAGTTGGCCTGTGGACAAAACATTTGATTTCAACACCTTGCTGTGAGTAGTTGCCTAAAGCTGTGGCCCCTGGATGGATTCTGATCATTCTTTCGACTAGTAAATTGCACAAATAGGTGTGGTATTTATATCTGAAATTTTGCTGAATGCCTGTAATACTTCATGGAAATATTTCGTGAATCAAACGGAAGTGCTCCTGCAAAGCCTCATGATATAGATTGTCCATCAGTTGATCAAGTGAGCTTATAGACAAGTAGTTCTGTGGCCCAAAACCCATATGACTGATAATTTCAGAATGTTTCCTCTTTCTTGGAAGAAAATAGTGTTATGCAACAAACAGTTGGAGAGGCTCTTAAGCACCCAATAGCCTGGTTTTAGCATAAAGAGAATATACTGAGTTGGAAAGGACCCATCAAGGTCATTAAGTCCAACTCCTGGCCCTGCACAGGACTCCCCAGCAATGCCACCATGTGCCACCAACTCAGGCAGGCTTGGTAGCATGACTGCTCCCTGGGGAGCCTAGCCTGTTCCAGTGTTCAGCCGCTCTCTGGGTGAAAAACCTTTCCCTGACACCTAGCATAAACCTCCCGTGACTCAGCTTCATAGCATTTCCTCAAGACGTGTCCCTGGTCAAGAGAGAAATCTGTCAGCTGGGCCATGAATGTAGATGTTTGCCATTTGACAAAGTGTCCCATGGCCATGTACTAACTGCCTTGATGTGGTGAACGTTCAAAGTGGTAGCAGAACTGAAAATTACTATATCTAACAAAAGAGAAAAAATAGGAACCAGGAACCATAATCAGTTTTGATAGTTGTATGCTCTTTTCAGATTGGTGGCGGTTCAGTTACACGTGTAATATGCTCTACCTGGTTTGTAGCTGTAACTGTGATGTACAGAAAAAAGAAAAAGAAAAAAAAAAAAAGAAAAAGAAAAAAAGAAAAAGAAAAAAATCCACCCCAAACAAACAAAACCCCTGATCCCCCTCAACAAACCACAAAACAATCTCCCCTCCTTTAAGAACTCGTGAAGACAGAAGCAAATAATGCAATGATACAAGATACACACTTTTGTATTTTTATTCTTATAAGATTATTTGCTGGCTCTTGTTGGCCTCTAGTTCAGTCTGTGTTATTTAAATTCTAATATATGAATTATTTGGATTGAATTCATGTTCGGGGCCATGGTGTTGTATGTATTGATGTACAGCCTTGAATGTGAATAATTATTGTAAACTATATTTTACACCTTTTTTCTGGCTTTATTATATAAATTTTCTATTGGTCGATGATTTAATCATATCTCATAATTTAATGACTGTTTATTCTCCTCTCGACAGATCTCTGTGCTGTAGATGTGTAGTTAGTGACTGGATGACGGATTTCACTTATGCTTGGTAGTCTGTAATAAAGGCATGCAGGGTTCTGCGCGGCCTCCGCCTCTTCCTTCCGCCGCGGGGCGGGGGGCATGGGGCACACGAGCCGGGCCCGCGGCCTCCGGCCCGGCGGCGGCCCTGTCACAGACGTGAGCGCGGCTCCGGCGCCTCCCGGCCGGAGCCGCTCGGGTGACGGGCGCGAAGGGGCAGGGCGCTGTTTTAGCCGTCGCTTCCGGGGGGCGGTGCCCCGGGGGCCCGGCAGCCGGGGCGGCCCCTTCCGGCGGTGGTGAGGATGGCGGCGGAGAACCGCTGTGAGTTCCCGGTGTCCCCGGCTGGCGGCCTGGGCGCGGGCGGGCCCTGCCGTCGGTGTAGCTCGGCGCCGCTGCCCGGCGCGGGGCCCAGCAAGTGGGTCCGGCTGAACGTGGGGGGCACCTGCTTTCTGACCACTCGACAGACGCTCTGCAGGGACCCTAAGTCCTTCCTCTTCCGCCTCTGCCAGGCCGACCCCGACCTGGACTCGGACAAGGTGAGCGCGGGCCCCGCCGCGCCCGCTTCCCGCTCCCCCCGCCGCCGCGCCTGCTCCTCGCCTGCCGCGCTGTGACGCCTGCCTGGGCGCCCGCCGGCCTGAGGGGAGCGCGGGGCCCGGCGCCGCGGTGAGGGGCGGCAGGAACGACTCTTCTGCCGCGGAGGGCGTCTTGCTGAAGAGTGTTGCTTATGAGTGATGTCGTGCGAAGCGGTTGGGTTCGTGAATAACAAACTGCTCATAAATACAGCAGAGAGCACAGTATCGTTTGTACGTGTGTGTAATTCTTTTATGTTGTCTGACGGGGTATAGTTTTAGTGTTTTAATGGAATACCCGTGTGCGCTGACATTCTGTTATTTCTGCACTGTCATTATTCTCTTGTTCAATTACAAGAAGCAGAGTAAAGTACTTTTGATAATAATCTGTCACTTAAACGTAGCAATCTGTCTTTTCAGCAGTTCTTGGAGAAAAATGTTGCGCGTTCTACATAGATTGCAAGTTCTGGGTGAATATTTTGGTATTCACTCTGACTCATTTTTTCTAGGGGAAAAAGTTAAGATTTTATTTGTGGTGTGGTATGTAATAATGGTTATGAAGTATACATTGCTGGCTCTGAAAGAGATTTTGGAGCATCACGGGCAAAAAAGGTTTTTCAGTACAGTTAGGGAAAAGAAAGGAAGAGCTTATAACCCTATAACCAAGAGGTTGAAAATAAGGAATTCCTTATTATATATGAATTTTGGAAATTTTTTTTTTTCAGTGAGGTTAGTAGATTTCATCATTTTTCAGGCATAACTTCCAGAAAGGATATTTGAACGCTTAAGGTAGGGAACAGAATGTAACATTCCTGTGTTAGAAGAAAAAAAGTTGAAGTTTAGTGGTGTGAGAATTTGGTTGTCGTCTTTGGTTTTGGTTGAGGTTTTTATGAAGAGCTTAAACTAACCTGTCAAACTAAATTTTAAAATGTAGGTGGCTTGCTTAAGGGTCAGCTGTCTTTGGGAGAGAGTAGGAAAGCATTCCTCTAAGGTTTCTTTATTAAAAGATAAAGCACTGCCATATGCTGTGGCAGATGGGAGGACCAGCTGTGTCCTGGGGTGCGTCAGGAGCAGCGTTGCCAGCTGGGCAAGGGAGGGGATTGTCCCCTTCTGCTTTGTTTTGGGGTATCACTTCAAGTCCTGTAGCCAGTTTTGGGTATACCACAATAACAGAAGGATCTAAGGCTCTTAGAGAACATCTGAAGGAGGAACAAAGTTTCTGAAGGGGAAGACATATGAGAAATAGCTGAGGTCACTTGGCTTCTTCAGCTGGAGAAGAGGAGGCCAAGGGAAGACTTATCGCCGTCTGCATCTTCCTCATGAGGGGCAGTATCAATCTCTGTTCGGTGTGACCAGTGACAGGATACAAGGGAATGACATGGAGCTGTGTTAGGGGTGGTTTATGTTGGATATCAGGAAAAGGTTCTTTCGACAGAGGTTGGTTGACCACTGGAACAGGATTCTCGGGGAATAAGTCATGGCCCCAAGCCATGGGCTTGACAGAGCTCAGGCACATGGTGGGATTGTTGGGGCTGTGCTGTGCAGGACCAGCAGTTGGACTTGATCCTTGTGGGTCCCTTCCAACTCAGGATATTCTGTGATTTTCTTAATGCTTACTACTGTAAAGAACTGAGAGACTTCAAGAAAGCATGTTGGCCTTTAAGCTGCCTTTAGGTACTAAAGAATAGGACAGGGCAGCTTGTCTCTTGCTGTCAGCTATGTTTCCACTCATAATGGAAGAAAGATTAACCTTTGGCACACTCTGTGTGCGTTGAATTCAACTTGCGTTGAATGGAATAAGATAGTGACATTGACTCTTTGAATTTAGTATGTTTCACAATGTGACTCACAACTTTGTATTTAAAACTGTTTGAGAATCATTTCAGCAGATGAATGAGCAGTAGTGGTGATATTTATTGTTCAGAATAGGATTTGTTTTCCATAGTATTTAAATTTTGGTTTAGAGAGGAATACGTAAAAATAGACAAGCAGAGCCTTGCTCACCTTTTAATCATTGTTTAATGAATTTAATGCTTTTACTCTTAAAATTACTGTTAAAATTTACATATCTTTCCCTGTTTCAGCATCTTCCTATTTTAACTATATGCCAGTTTTTCTTTTGCAAACTGTTCTAGCACTCTTTTAACTTTCCCCTAAGAAGGAGATTGTCAAACTTTCTTAATAAAGAAGTTGTACTTTGGCAGTAGTATCCATGCTTGATTTTTAATGCCTTTCTAAAGTTGGCATAGAATCTGTCAAAGAAGGAAGCACGAAAGCACTGTGTGTTTTAGAAAAATGAGTCTTCCTGGTAACGCAACCTTGACTGTCAGCATTAAGAAATATCTAAATTGTAGTCATTACTCTAAGAAGTAACGGATACACTTCATTTGTCCATGACATTTCTGACTTGTCAGGTGGGTTGTGTTACTGATGTAGTTTTGATAAGTGCTGCTAGTCTGCAGACAATCAAAGTTTTTAGGCCACACAGTTTGTGAAAAATTCACTAGTTCAATATTTAAAAAGCACAGATGGTAGGGGAAATAATTATTTATAAATCCAGATTTAGTACCAAATATTGCTGTATTTCTCTGCATATTGCTGCCTTTATCAGGGCTCAGAATATGTAAATTATGTCATTTTTAAAAATATTCATGTTAGAGCATACAGCCTTGAGCTAAGAGCTTGGTGGTATGACTCGAGTGTACCCAGATCCAGTATTGATCCCAATGAAGATAATTAATTGGAAATAAATTTCTGACATTTCAGCTAGTATTTTAATGCAATTCTTGGGGACATTGTTAAAAAGGATTAGGGAGGTGTATGTATTTGGTCCACCTTTTGAGTCCTACTGAAATCCTGTACTGGATTCTAGCATCCACAATTCAAGGTCACATCAGGGCAGTGACTAGTCACAAGGTGAAATATGATTTGATGAAAAATTTTAAAGAACAAAACTTTTTTTGGCAAGAAATTTACGGCGTGATTTCTCTGTCCAGAAGTACATACATGGAGACAAATCTAATAGTGAAGCCTGTTCAGTCTAGCAAAGGTGTTGTGAAATCCAGCTAGCAGAGTGTCAAACTATAGACGTCCTTGCTGAAAAGTATGTAATATTAGCAGCGATAGTAATTATTTATTGGAATGGTTAGGTTTCACTGCTACTTTCTAAGGGTTAAATTTCACTGTAAATAAATTGATTTGTGTGTTTTAAACTAAGATCAGGGTAAGTGTTCATTATGATTCCTTTGAGCCTCAGTCTCTATAAATATTGAGGTGAAAATATTTGCAACTGGAATACATGATCAGTTAATTGCTTTGGTCAGTATTTTTCAAAGGAATGTAATTGGGAACTACACTGACTTTTCATTGGTATGCTGAACCAGGTGACAGAAAATTTAAGAGCAAGTGACTAGGTTTCCTCTAAAATTCCATGATATTTGTAACTTGAACTAAACATTGGTGTGGAAGAGTGGTAATAAACAGATACAGTCTTCACTGTATGTGGGCAATGCTGTCTTCTAAATGGTGTCCTCATAAGCATGCATGAAAAAGGCCTAGAACTATGAAGAAAAAGCTCTTGAGAGAGAACTGTAGTACAAAAGTAGAACTGGGTAAAGATACCGTTATGTCATTTAACTAGCAGTTTAGGGTTGAATGCACAAAGACAACGTGCATTTGTTTTGAGTTTTCTTACGAAGAATGTCAACATTTGCAGGAAACACCTCTAAGTGTGGAGTGATGTGACTATACTGAATAGAGAGGAAACTTGAATTTCTGCTGTTGTTCTGGTAAACATTAACACCTGTTTGTATAAAATACATCTAAAAGAGAGACAACTTTGAAACCTTATTAGAATATAGGTTTGTCTAACATTTGTGGTATTCACCTGAAATTTGGGAAATGGTTTCCAAGTACCTACACTAGTTGTGTCAGTGAATATTCAAACTTGCTCAAATTTGTAGAAAAACAATTTACTAGTTAGCAGAGGAAATTGTATAGCTGGGACATCAAAGTCTATTAATACATAAGGTAGCAAGCCTAAAGCTAGTTATGTACTTGCAAACTGGCTACCTCTTTAAATTTTCCAGATCAAATTGGATCACATTGGCAATTATTTTATCTTACAATAAAACTATTTATATTAAAGGTGTCAAAATGCTAATTACATGTGATAATACAGTGTGTTTTCATGTACATGATAATATTCTGAAAGACGTACAACGTATATTTTTAGAGTTCTAGGTAGAGCAGATGACTACACTTCTTTGTCAGCTTGTATTGGATTTCTGTTGACATAAATATCCTGAAAGATCTAGTGTAATCGGCTTTTCTTAGTGATTTCAACATGAAGTGCTTAGCATACATTGAAGGATATTCAGACAGCTCATTCAAAAGTAGGAGTGATAAGGCATTTTCTGTAGGAAGATACTGAGGAAGTAAATTTTTTGCCTCACTTGCCTGTGCATTATTTGCATATGGTTACAATATTCTTTACTGATTGGTTCATCTTTCGGCTATTAATGCCCTGGTGCTAGTGTGTAGCCCATCTGAGCTGTCAGGTCAATCAATGTTCAAGACACACATCCTCCTCTTAATCGTAATTAATGCATATTTTATATATCTGTAATCTGGGTAAGCAACTTTTGCAAGGAATTTAGGTGCTCAAGTGAATCCTGTTCACAGAATTTGGATTGCACACTGTTAGAGTTTAGCCAGAGTTCTTTAACTGTTGATATTTACTAATGTAAAAACAAACAAAAAAATTGATTACAGCAAGAAGTATAGGACTTGTGTGGTCCTTTTTTTTATTATCTTTCAAGACACCTTGTTGTCCGAAAGGCTTCGCAGAGTAAAGTACCCTACTGAGATGGTATTTTTTTCATGTATGACCTTTCATATCATGGAAGTTGAAAGAGAAGGCATGACACAGCTTCTTCCCTTTGTGGTTTTGTTGGAGGCTTGTTTAGTATATAGAAGTCAACTCAAAAAAAAAAAATCAATTTTAGATTATGGAGGCCTTTAAAAAAAAAGTTCAGGGCTTTTGTGCAAGGAGTGAAGTAGCCATTGTTACTTAAGATTTCATTTAGAGCTTTTAATCCGTTTACCTTCTGTGACCCATCTCTCTGTCTCTGTAGTAGTGTAGAGCTGATGACCAGTATTGCTTCAGAAGGTGATGTGAGAAAACACTGCAGTGTAAAAAATTACTAATAAAGAAGATTATAGACAGAGATCTGTTTTTCTTAACTGGGAAGACTTCCAGTTTTGTAAGCCCTGTGTTTCTTAATGCAGTTCAGATGATGACCAAGTACAGGTTTTTTTTCTTTAAAAGAGTGTTTCTTTTTATCTGTTTTGGATCTTCCTTTCTAACTCACTGGCTTCTTTTCCTTTACTCAGTAATACTTTTCAGCTTATAATTCATACGGTTGTCAGCTATTTTAATTTCTTTGGGTTGTATCTGTAGATTGTACATTCTTGAAGTGTTTTGGTGATGTAAATATATTTAGAGATGAAATATTTAAACAATACTACTTCATCTATCTACTGGTTTTGATACATAGTCTCGCTTCTGTGAGACCATGAGCTTAGATCAGAAGAAATTGCAATTAGGCTTGATCAAGCGTTGTTTGGTCTGAGTGTAGATTAACTGACAGCACATTTTAATATGTTAGCATTTTCTTGAACAGTTAATTTTATACAAAATTATACACTCCTTCACTTCTTCTGAAATGACACTCTATCTAGGTGTGTAAAGCATTTAATTGTAATTATAAGAAAGGGTTTATGTCTTTTGTAGTTCAGCCTGTGGTCTTTCTGCATTCTACCAATCCTGGTTAGACAAGTGCAGTTATTCAGAAACTAAATCTATGTACTTGAAAATACATCTGCCATGTTTTTTTTCCAATGAAACAGTTTAGGAACTCTACGTACTGTTAAGTAGAGAGAACTTTCAGGTATCACAGTTCAATAATCAAACCTTTCCATATAAGCATTAATGTTCAAATGCAGAGGATTGAGTCAGTAGAATTTCATTCATATGGAAGAGCAATTATCGCTAGTACCTGTGGCTTTGAGGGTGTATGATCCACATTTAGCTGGGATTATTGGTAATGATGATTTTTTTAGTATTTCCCATAAACTACTAGAATATTAAAAAAAAGTAAAAAAGTACTTGAGGAGCTGCAACATCTCTCTAGTATATATCTGTAGGATATCCACTGCACCAAAACCTTATGTACTAATGGATTAATACAGTTGGTAATCCACTTAATAGTAGAAAGGAGCAGTGGATCAGTTAGAAATCTTTCTTTGAATCTTCCTTAGACCTCCAGCCAGCACAAGGTGTGTCAGTACTATCTTGATTGCAGAGGTTCCCACATAGATTCTAAATAACATAAGAATTATCAATTTTGCTTCTTTCTCTCTTTGTCAAGAATATCAGCTCTGCAGGTGAACTTCTTTAACTGTTTTGCAATTCAAAAAAATTCACACAATTCACACCGTAGTCTGTTCAGTAAACTGAGCATTAGTTTGATCTGTTCATCTGTTCCTTCAATTGTCTGCATGAGATAGGTAGGATTTGCATCTTCAGTGTATTTTTTTTTTTTCAGAAGATGCATGTACAACCCTTGCTTGGTACACAGCAGTTCACACTACCCTGAGAACTGTAACATCTGAGCTAAGACAAAAGCAAATGTTTTTAGAGCAAAGTGTTGAGGTTAAAAAGAATTTGGTTTGTTTGCCTTTTATTAAAAAAGGAGGAAAAAAGAAAAAAAGAAAACGGAAAAACTGGTATTTGAAGCTCGCTAGAATGTAGCCTTTGTTCTGACTCTTCAGGCTCCCAAATAAAATTTCCTGGTTTTAAGTGCTATTTTTAACCTTAAGTTTCAATGTTCTCACCGCTTAGATGTTTCATGCTAACGATGTTGTTAGTCATTCATAAGGGGTTGGGAGGATTGATGAGGTAAGAGAAGTTGTGTATTGGATGATTTGATTGATCAGTCTGATACCATGACAGTTATAGTGTTTAATTCCTTTTATTGTCTTTAATAAATCCAGTTTTCAGGGATGTGGCTACTTCTGAATACCTGCTCGTTGCAAGATGAATATTAGCTTGCAGTTCCCACTTGAATGTTCAAATCATTGTGGGGTTTCTGGTTTGTTTGGTTTGGGCTTTGGTTTTCTTTTTCTTTGTTTTGGGTTGTTTGTTTGGTTTGTGTTTGTTTGTTTTTCTAATCTAGGATGAAACGGGTGCCTATTTAATAGACAGAGATCCAACCTACTTTGGGCCAGTGCTGAACTATCTCAGACATGGGAAACTGGTTATTAACAAGGACCTAGCTGAGGAAGGTAAGACCTTGCTAAATACCTTGTTTGCTTGCCACTTGCTTATTATTTTCACTTCTTTTGAGTCACCAAAAGTAACTTAGAATAAGATGGCAAACCTTAAGCAGTATAGCATTTCTATCTGTTTCAAGCAAAACTGACTGGTGTCATGCAGTTATAGTATATGGGGCTATTTGAGCATTTTGAGTATGATTCCTGATTTCACTTCCCCCGTTCTCTGTTGGAACATAAGTATTCAAACAAGAGGAGTGATACCTTTTATTGTGTAACCTTGTATCTTTCCTGTGTGAAATATTTGGGTTTAGTTCTCTCTAAGCAAAAGAATGCTGCCTAGGAAGCAAGCTTTAGAAGATGTAAAGCAAACTAGAAGTGAAGTTCTGGCATGTTCATATGTGTGGAATATGCTTTTAAAGACTGAATTCTGTCCCCAGCTTCTCCGTCCTTGTTCCCAGTTTGTATTAATTTTACCCTAATAGAGGATGACTGTTTTAAAACATATAGTCGTAAAACTGTATTGATAGCATATTGAAGAAATTTATCAAAGAGAAATACAATTTAACAATACTAGGAGGAAATAGTATGAAATATAATTTCTATGTGCCATGTTAAGCATCCTGTGTGTGGAGAACAGGTAGGCCTTGAACATATGAATAGAAGCAGTTTGTATCTTTAAGCTTTTGTTTCAGACTCTAAGATCTCAAATGACAGCTAGAAAAATTTTCTGCTTTCTAGCAGCTACAGAGATTTTCAGTAGGATTGTTTAAATTTCTCTTCTGCATTCCAGCCCGAGGCAGGGCCTGAGGTATGGTGGTCTTATCAGTCTGCTGTGGAATGGTATCTGTGTGCATTTTTTTGTTTCTTGCCTCATTTTGTATGTGAAGTGGCATCAGTTTTCTTTCGGGTATTTTTACGACAATTTTTTAGAATGAGCCAAACATTGAATTTCATGTACGTGAAATGAGCCAGAATCATTAGGTTGGTGAACTATCTTATCATAGGAAAAAATAACTAATTTTCTGTAGCTGTTGAGAGGATAATCTTATGAACTGGTTGATGATTTTGGCCTGGAATCGTCAGTTACACTGTCTTCCCAAAAATGTTTTCATACTAGGTGTACTGGAAGAGGCTGAATTCTACAATATCACATCTCTAATAAAACTGGTAAAGGACAAAATAAGAGAAAGAGACAGCAAAATCTCACAGGTGAGGCTGTTTTGTCATATGATTTTGATTATTTGTCCTATGAGAAGTAGTGAGTGGGTTCCATTTCTTTATGTAACTCCTGATTTCCCCAGTAAGATACTGAATGGCTGGCCTCCATCACTGGATGATCTGGAACCACTAGTACACAAAGATTAATATTCTTTCTGCCAGTCTGCTTACAAAGTTCACAGATCTTGTTCACAAACTAAAAACATTCCAAATAATTGTTCCAAAATGTCCAGTAATAGTAGAATTCGTCATTATATCATTTCTGGAAGTAGTTGTGTTAAAGAACAGCTTTTGTAGAGCATAGCTTTCTCATCTACTTTTAAGTGCTCTGAATATGATGAGGTTGCCTAACTATGGTATAACTGCTATACCATAATCTATATATCTAGTACGTTTGTGCGGCACACATACAGATGCTGTCTGGATCCAGCTCCTGTCATATGTTTTTGTAGCAAAATTACTTTCTGTATTTCTAATGCTCTGTGATTGAGAAGGTTGCCTCTTCTCATAGCAGCTCATATTCTCCGTGAAAGTGAGTATGGTAAAATTTGTTAACTCTGCACTCAGGCTTCCCTTGTAACTGAGTCTTCTTGGAGTTACTCCAAATTTACATTGTCATTGACCAACTTCTCTTGAAGCCAGGTTGCCGGATTGCAGGGTTGCTCTGATAACATTTACTATAGGTCTCAGCTCAAATGGTCCTAATTATTCATTGCTCTGGATGGATTCAAAGTGGTGTTGCTTACCATTCCTAGAGAGTAAGGGCAACTTCAGACAAGTCACAATGAATTCCATGCCCTGTTGAGCATCTTCTGTTTCTTCTTGAAGGTGCCAGTCAAGCATGTATACAGAGTGCTGCAGTGTCAGGAAGAGGAACTCACTCAAATGGTTTCCACAATGTCCGATGGCTGGAAATTTGAACAGGTAAAAAATCCATATGGGATATAGTTAACACAGTCTTCTAAAAAAAATGTATGAAGTATCTTTTGTGAAAGAGGAATATAAATTAAATTCCATTCATCTTTTTTGATTCAGTCATTTTCAGAATTTGGATAAACATACACAGCTAAGTTAAAATGTGATATTTGTGTTTGCATTTCTCATAAAACAAAATAATGTAGCTTTCCAGGAGGTAAATTTTGCTGACTTTCTATAAAAACATCTGCAACATATCTGAAATGTGATTCTTCAGTGTCTACACATGAGCTGAAGAGTGAATGAACCAGAATTAACTAATAGAAGTTTATATGAATGGTAGCTTAGATATGAAGAGCTCTGGGTAAAAGAAATGAGTTTGGGAGATAAATGTTTGCCAGGCCCAAAGAGTGGTTCTTCTGATAAAAAAAACCTGATACGCAAAGAGGGTGAACTTCAACCTGTGTGGATGTGAAGTTTATAGCTCACATAGCTGTGAGCTATGTGAATTTTTTTTGTTCTTTGCAACACATAAAAATAGCTTTGTGTGTACATCCAAGAACACACTGTACAATTGCAAGATCTGTTATCTTTGATAATCTCTGTAAGTAAGAAATTAACTGTACAGCTGCTTCATCCTTCACATTCCTAATCCAGCAGAGTATTTAAACTGCATTGGAGCAATTAAATCTTTTAACTCTGAAACACAAGTGTTCATCTACTAGCACCTTTTTCAGTGTCTGATACTTAAAGTAGGAGAAATTGAAATAACCACAAGCCCATTATACTGTGCAGTCTCAGTCTAATAACACAAAAAAGCAACATTTAAAAAATGTTCATGACACAAAGGTCGAAGGGAACATTTTGTTTATGTTTGATAAAATGTGTAAGGTGCTAGTGACATGGAGACAGCCATGAGCAAATGGAAAAAACAGGCACAGAGCAAGTTTTTTATGCTTCAGTACTCTGCTTCAGGTATTACCAGGTCTGTTTGCCATGCCACAAGCTAAATGTTGTCTAAGTCCCTGAAAAAACTCTCACTTAATAAATGACTGTTTTTTGGCCAATGCATGGAAAAAAGTTTTTCAACGTTCTTCTTTGTCAAGAGAAACTAGCTTTTATTACAAATAGAGCTCCTTTACTTTTTAGCAAATTAAATGACACCATATCTTTTACCTATCCTAAACCCTTCGGGGTTATTGTATTTGATAGTAATACTGCTTTGACAGTGCAACTGCTAAAAGATCTAGTATAATCTCTTTTAGAACTGGAAGAATCCAGTGGTTTTCTTGGACATTACATCTTTGTTTCATCCAACTGTCTCCCTACTTCCTCTCTCTCCTATGTTGCACATTTTTCGACACATAGAAGCAGATAAACACAACAGCTGTATGATCTCATAATACTTAGCATCTCATTACCTCACAATAGGCCATTTCCTCCTTTGTACTGCAGACTTCATTCACTTGAAACAGGATTGGAATAATTTGTATAAAGAGTTTTACTGTTAATACCTTCAAACACTGTAGCATTTCTGTAATTTTTTCTAAGCCCACGTTGCTCAGCAGCATGCTTTCTTTCGGAAGCAGTCTTTGGGGCTGCACCCACTGTTTTCTGCATGCAAAAAAAGATGCATGAAAAAATCATCAGCTTTTTCAGAGGAGTGATATTCTTACAGATTGAGAATCCTTGTGCTCTGAGCCACATACAACATGTACAAGTGGTTGGTTTTGGAAAGAATGGGTTTTTAGTCTTAGCGTTTCGAAATTTTATTGTTAAATATGATTGTATATGGTTATTAAATAGGAGTGGAAGGTGCTGAACTGTTGGTGCACTTATGCAGATGTATTGACACCCTTTTCCAAGCACATTTGAAAGCTCTGCTAGGACAGTACAATTATGTATTAGACCCAGTCCAAAATCTATTACCAAAAATTATGATGCCCCACTTTTGTGGGTTATTTTGTAGAGGATTTTTAGCTTCAAATGTTGCCTCTTCATGCAATCAGAAAAAAACCAATATTTTGGCAATACAACATAATAAAAAACAGTAGGCTATACAAAGTGGCTAAATAGAAAGGCTTTAGACAGCAGCAGTGTTGGTCATGTAAATTTTAATGATTAATGTAATCTGACTCTGACACCATAATGCAGTTGTAAGTATGTTTACTGTATGAGGAGGATGGTATTTAAATGCTGTTTTCAAAATTATTCACATACAATAGCAGGATATATATAGGTACTGTTCATGGGCCTTCTCATCTGTCATAATCTCCAGTTTACTCAGAATAGGCAATTGTTGTCTAATTCTTCACACTTAAAGTTCTAATCCCTCTAAAGTGCACTGACAAGCTATGCTTTAAATGGGCTAGGAATTGCCATGTGTTATTATTTGTAATAAGAGGTTGAGAAATTCAACTGAGGTTCAACTTCAAATCATTAAACCTTCTTTGAATTATTACACATTTGGCCAGTGTTCTTGGTAGTGATTTTTGTGGGAACAAGACAATTTTTACACTCCAGTTATTTTCGTGGATCTTCTGTAAATTACTCCTTCTAAAACTAATCTAGACCGTTCAACGTTTTTTCCTCTTGTTGACCTCTTATGTTTCCTTAGCTGTATTTTATCAGTATGTGGAAAAAGATGAAGCTCTTTAATACCCAGGCTTTATATATTGCTTTACATAACACCTTTCAGTCTTATATCCATGGTACCTTCTCCGCTTGTCAATGTATGACAGGAAAATAATGCATCAAACTTTGTTTTTCACAGTAGTTGGCTAAAACACAGTTGTATGGGGAGTTTTCTGTCTTCTTATCAGTAACTCTTCCATTTAAATTAAAAATGGCTTTGCAACTGCCTCAGTAAATTTTACATTGAAATGAAAGTCTTAGCTTGATAGCAACCTGTTCTAGTGGCAAGTAAGTGTTATCTGAACGTTTGAGCTCATCTGTTACTTGTACATTTTGAATAACAGTATGTGCTTCAGCTTTACAAGGTTTCTTTTTATGTTTTGCTTTGATTGGTTATTTCAGCTTGTCAGTATAGGTTCCCAGTACAGCTGTGGCCGGGCTCAGCAGTCAGAGTTTCTGCTGATAGTGTCACGGGAAGTGAAAGGGGAAGAGAGATGCTTCCAGAAATGCTGCAGTGAGGTGTGTCACACCATTCTTTTTGCCCTCACACTGATATGCTTGGCCTCCTTGCGTTTCTGCTGCTTTCAGATCATTCCACATTTTTTCTGGATGTACAGCACATAATAGTTTGTGTGTATTTGTGACTGGCTTTTATTTATATTCACGATATTTCATTGCACATTATGAATGTCCACATTATAAAAATAATAGAAAAACAAACAAAAATACCTTGGTTAATTAGTTCAAGGTTTTTCTTAGGAAGAGTTCTTACCTCCTCAACAGATAATTTCTTTTCCTTAAATTTTTATCCAAAATTAACAGCCTTTGATCCATACTTTTTAACTAAGAGGTACAATTCAAACCTAAGGAGCCCTAAAAATACAGCTTTGAGTTCAGTGGGTCCAGAAGGGGACATTTCTCTTAAACTGGGAAAATTGTTATTTCATCCGCCAAAGTTAAGTTCTGAGTTTGAACCCTTTATTTCTGGTAACTCAGAACTTAACTCTTTTTTAGGTGGATGACATACGTTCAAACTGGAATAGTGAATAACAGGAGTTTTTTATAAGTAAAATATGAAGGAGTGAGGGGAGAGCAAAATGAACAGTTTTGAATCTTGTCTCAAGTTGAAAAAACATCCTGGGTGTTTTCTTGGCTTTATTGTTTTGTTGTTTTGGGGTTTTTTCCAACTTGGGAAATTTTCTTGAAATCCAAATGGGGAACCCTAGCTTCATTTATTCTCTCTTTTTTTTTTTTTTTTTTTTTAATCCTTCCTTTTCTCCTTGTTCTACTTTTTTGATTACTATGTTACTTCCAAATATTCACGAGTTTGGGAAGGATTTTTTGCTCTCAGTAACATTGGAGGCAGTTTCTGGTTATTTAAATATCTGTGCTGCGTTTTCACGTGTTGTATGTGAATTGATTTGGGAACCTGTAATCTTTTTCATCAACAAAATGCCTGGAGTACTTCTTCTTTTTCTTGCAACATATATAGTTATATAATCTGAAAGATGAGTATCACATTATGAAGATAACATGACAGTGAAATGGCTCAATAAAAACAAAGTTTTGCCTATGACCTTATATGGATACTTAATCATGCGATTCTAGATTTGAAACCTGGATTGATACCCAACTTTATTCCAGAATCTGCATTCAATGTACCAAGCACTGTCTGTTCCTTGCAGTTGTAAGATGGGTAATGTTTGGAATGTGAAATGTGGGGGTTTCAGACCTGTGGCAACAGAGAAAGAATTGTCACTTGTTATGGATGTGTGAGGTACAGACAGAATGATGTTATTCATGTGTTCATGTTCTCGATAGCTCAACGTAAAAGTCAGCATTGTAAAATGGAAAGTGGGGAGGGCAGTGAAGAAATTAATGCAGGTATAAAATAAAATAAAAATTACGATTTAAAAAGAAATGAAGCTTTGGAGTCTGACTCTTGCATTAAGAGGCTTGAAATAAATATTCTTTCAGGCCTGGTGTCAGTCATCAGTGCTGAGTTTTAGGAGCTGATGTGTGTGTATCTTCACAACCTTTTGCAAATCCTTTGGGAAGGCAGAACAAATGCATTATATGTGTGAAAGGCATAGAGTCCATTCTTAGATTCATTGATTAATGAACAATTTGATTATATATATAATTACATACTTGATTCTGTAAAAAAATTGAGTGGAGGATTTTCTTTCTATTAGCTGATAGTATAATTAAAAATTTTAAAACAGTTTTCTCAGGCTTTCTAGTGTACAAGGAGTTCACCACATCTGAAATAGAAGCAGTAATATTCAAAGTATAAGAATATTTAAAATAGAAATTGAGAATAATTGTTACAGAATTTGCTTGGGTTTGAGAATCAGACCATCGCAAAATAGAGAAGGAAATTACTAGTGGTGAAGTAGAAAAGTTAGTTAATATGGGTAACTCCAGTGGTAAGCAGAAGAAGACAAAGGAGAAGACGAAGAAGACAAAGATGAAGAAGACAAGAGGAAGACAAGAAGAAGATGAAGAAGTGGGGCTGCTGTTTGTGCAAGCTGGAGTGGTTATCTGAGATAGCAATACTATTGCTTATTTGTCTGGTAGATATACTATATAGATTTTGAATCAATATTATTAAACCAAAATAGCAAATCTATACAGACATGTTACTGAAATGTCTCATTTTGAGATCTGTCTCAGTTCAGTTAGGCAAGAGATTAGTTCACTTCAAAAATAAGGCTCCTTATTATGAGACAGGAAATTCCTTCTTGATTTCTTTGTCTTTTCAGGAAAATCGTGACCTCTATTGGCACATCAAGCAATAACTATATTTCTGTTGATTTAATATAAATAAAATTAATGCTACTTTCCATTCCTGTTTTTTTTTTAGCTGTAGCTGATGCCTGCTAGTATCATCAACCCTTATTGCGTGCAAGTAATAATGGATCTTTATCTAATGAATTTCCTGTGATACGTAGCACTGGCATTTTCCTATGCTCAGTTCTGACACTGTTGGGGCTCACAAGGATGTTTAAACAGGATCACACTGCTTTAGTAAGGAATGTAAAAGTCATGGAAGGAATAAACCAATGCAGAAAAATAGATATATACATGTGTACATACATATGTATATATATAAAAGCATACAAATCTATGAAATTTACAGTTTCAACATATTCTTTTATCTTTCCTTAAGTTTTTAATAATTTAAGCCACATGAAGCAAATGTGGCTTCAAAACAAAAACGGTATGTTCTTTCAGAAAGTTTGAGAAACAGTAGGTAGTATAATCTGAAATCCTTTGACCTGTTTTTCATATCTCAGATAACTCTGATGTGTTGTGGCTTCTTTTGGGAGGTGGGATGGGGGTGGTAGTATGGGGCAGACAGACATGGTGGGGGTGATCTTCCAGTTTATCAGCATCCTTCTTAAAGTGTTGCCACCAGTACTGGGAACAATGAAGTGACTTTTGGAATAGGACTGCAAAAACGTATTTCTGATCTCAGTTCCTGACAGAACAGTTCAGTTCTAATCTGCAGTCATTTTCCATTTTTTCTATTTCTGCCATCAGCCTTGTTGTTGATCATTTCAGAAAGCTACAATGACATTTTTAGCATGCAGTTACTACTATGCAAACTACACATTTTTACTTGCACACATATGAAACTGCTTATGAGAGTACTGTGAGTTGGAGTTTTGAGCAACTTGGGTTTAATTCTGCAAAAGTGACTTTATCAACTGATCAGTAGTTGCAAAAAGTCATTAGATATTGTGCAGTCACCTATATCTATATATCTCCAACTGGCTAAAAGTATTCAATCTGCCATGTCTCCTAAAAAGGCTTATGTGGAAAAGGTTAACTTGCATGGTTGGATTATGAAGTATTTGTTAGTAACTATCAACTGAAGACCTGTTAACCTGGTTGAAACAGGATTGGTGATTTGGCTGACGTTTGCATCTTTTATGGTATCTACTTTCAGAGAGGTCATTTGTTTCTTTAGAGTGTCAATAAGTAAAGAAGTATTTTCCTTCTGGTAGTTATCATAGCTTACCTGATAATGAGCTGTTGCCATTTTCCAAGAAGAGACAACTGTATACTAATTAAGTTGTATACTTGAATTTTATTCTTCAAACTTCTCTTCAGAGAAGGTGAATTTTGAGTGGCTTTATGTAAATATGTATACAGACTTTCTGAATGTTTTCTAGCCTTAGAGTGGGTTAAAAATGTTGTTTAATGTCCTACCCTTTATCATAATAATTGAAGCAGTTACAAACTAAATGGTTTGTCATTGCTGTATAACGTATACTGTAAACTTTATACCACTTTGTGGGGTTTAAGGCAACTTTAACTGCTATTTTTTTCTGAAAATTTATGCGTGATATTTTTGTTGATAGGGAAGATAATCAACAAATCATCTCAATATATGAAGTAAATTTGGGTTGATTTTCAGCTTTTCAGTAGACTTTCTCAATCTATCTTGTGCAACCAAGAAACTAGTTACTCTGTGGGTTTTGTGATTCTATATTACACAAATACTTTATGGTGCAGACTGCAGAGTATTCATTGTGAAAGATTAGCTGATTTAACATCTGAAGGTAAATGATGTATTTATATGTAGGTGCTTCTAAAAAACCTGGGTGATTGTAACTTCATTACACAGTTTTGGTTGGAAAAATGTCTTTAACACATTAATTTTTGATCACCTGTGTTCATTGCTGATTATGTATATATTTTGCAGAACTAGAGTGATGTTAGAAGAGGAGGAGGCAGGGAAGGTTTCTGATGATCACATTCAGTGTAGTTAAAGTACATAATTTGAGAGTGATGAATTTTGATGGCCAGTACCCCTTATGGAAGGCTGAGCCCTTTATGCTGTAATATCAGGCTCCAAAAACTCTTGACCGTGCCTAGGCCTGGCATGAAGTGGATTCATTTTGTAGACACACTGCCTGCTGCTCTTTGTAGACCTTGGCTCTGTCCGTCTATGGATGTGCTTGCTTGGCTGTCTTACTGCAGTGCAGGAACATCTGAACATCTCTGTCGTCTCCTTAGAAAGTACAGTGAGGCTTTGTTTTCTTCTGACAGTGCTACATGGAAGCTGCTTTTAACCTTGGTCAACTTCAGTTTTTGTTGCGGGAATAATTTTATCCCTTAAGTACAAACTTTGGATCAGGATTTCGTCTTGACTTCATCTTTCATGCTTTAACAAATCTTTCACTCTCTTAGGTGTTGTGCGAGACTAACAGTAGTACACTATTAGTCTTTACAGAGATATCTACAGTGCTTTGAAGTGCTGTTATCCTGAAAAAATAAGTTAAGTCTTTTCTATGTGGCCATTTCCAGAGCACTTAAACGGCATAGTAGAGACTGGGGAATAGGGCAGTCTTATTGAATATGTGTGGTGATTTGGTGGATAGATTAAATATAGTTTGTGTAATGACAAATTGACACAGTGTATCTGTGTGACAGTTTTATTTTTAGGACTTTGATCTGTGTCAGTAGATCTGACATAATCTTGTAGATCACACATTATGTTGTTGTGCTTTTGAAATAAAACTTTAAAATAAATGAACCAGCTACATTTGAATTGAATCTGGCTTGGAAAGGCAGGCTATTTAAAGCTTCTAGCATTAGGTAAGTGTATTGTGTGTAAGGTGAGGCAATTTCTGCCATTTGATAAACATGCTGCATAAGGAGTAGTACTGATGTTGAGTGTATTCTTCTTTCTCAGTAAATTGTCATTTATTATTCAATATAGAGACTGTAGAAACTCGTAAATATGCCACATTTCATTATACATGGCTTCTGCTTGTAGCACTTCCTTAATTAGCTTCCTTGTAGCAGTATGTATGCTTGATGTACCACCATACTGTGTCTTGTTGTTTTCCAGTCAGATGCAAATATTGCGTTTGTTCATTCAAAATATGTTTTAATAGAAATACCATTATTCTATAAGTAGTGGTGGGTATCCCTTCAGGCTGAAGAGGTTCCTGCATGCAGCCATTTACATGTTAAATCATGCCATGTTAAGATACCACATATAAACTTCAAAAATTAACTTTGGAGGATAGGAAGGTTTCCAGTAAATAACAGAGACAGGGAACAGGCTACTTCTCCACTGGCCTGTCTCCACAGTCTTTTCTTTCACAGGATAATTATAACTAAATCATTAATTCTGTAACTGTTAAAAAAAAACCCTCTGTGTATCTTATCATCAGAGTGTGTATTGTCATTGTATTTGTCAGTATCAAAACATATTTGCATTGAAGTGGAGAATCATACTTCAGGTGCAGCCTTACAGTCTGAAGAGTGAGGAGTGTTTGTACTAATCATGAGACTTTATGAAATTTATTTTATGTGGAAATACAATTGACTTTTTTTTCATCTTTCAGCTGGTCAGTATTGGTTCTTCCTATAACTATGGCAATGAAGATCAGGCTGAATTTCTGTGTGTTGTCTCGAAGGAATTGCATAACACTCCTTATGGCACAACCAGTGAACCCAGTGAAAAAGCAAAGGTGAGTTACTAGACATTGGACTAAAGAAATGGTGTTGAATTGGGTGGGCTTAAGAAGTCATGATACATCTACCTCAGTGGTCTTTCTGGACCATTATTTAATTGTCCTTTTTTCCCCTTGTTCAGGACTTAATAATGATTCCTTGTCCATTGTATGAGGGACTGTAAATGGTACAATCAGCATGCATTTGTTATGTATGCCTGAATTATTTAAATATAATACTCTGTACCTCTTTTCAGTGCCTGTTTTTTTCAGGTATTGGCAGATACTCTCTCTTTAGAGCTGAGAAACTAGGTTTTGTTTCTTACACTGTTGTAGGACACTGGTTCAGTTAAAAACTGTTTGTCTTGCTTGACTTCAACTGAAGAAACCTTACTGTCAAGAATGGAACTTGAAAGATACTGTCTCTGTAAAACAGTCATGTGCAATATGTTATAAAATGAGGGTACTAAATATTTTCAGGGTTCTATCAAGTTTACATTCTGTAACCAAATTTACAAAAAGATTGTAATGGGCACAGTTTCTTGGCATTTTACTCAGCTGTATTTTGGTATTTGTGCAAAGGAAGACGTAAAACCACAGCTGACTAGCCATAAGGCAGAGCAATTCTGTAATGTAGGTGTATTCAGTGTCATGAATAGTGAACAGCTTTTATCATTGTATTGCTGCTTTGTATCAGGAGATGACTACAGACAAACTGGATACACTTAGCTTAAAAGCTTTTGGTTTCCCTTATGTAGATGGAAAACAATTGGTAAATCATCAAAGCTTGCTTTTTCAAGATCACCTGCAAAGAAATTGATTTTGAAATAATGCTAAGAATGGATCTGAGTCTTGGCACTGTTTGAGGCCTCAAATAGATAAAACTTCATTACTTTTTATGCTTTGTAACACACTTATGCAGCCACACATATGGAATATTTTTTTATAATTTGCACTATAAAAATACTCTTAAGCTGTATGTTGGATTCCTAGTGAAATGAGTAATTTATGTTTGTCACTGTTGAGATAAAACTTCCAAAGAGTTGTAAAGGATCAATGTAGTCAGGGCTAAACAGTGAAACTGGGTAAGCCATGTCTTACTCTTTCAAAACTCTAGTTAAGCTCTGCTTTTGCCAGGATACTTGAGGAAGACTTTGAAGTTGACATGTAAGAGGTGTGTGGTAATAATTTAGGGCTGAGATGTCTACCTGAAATAAAATGTAGAATTCTAGAGCCTAATAAACATCTTCATAAGGAATGGTAGTGCATTTTCAGGTAATTTCAGAAGTTGCCAGAGTTACGTTGCATCCTTTATGTAAAAGAAAATATGGATCAAATGCAAGCGTTAAAGACAAAAAACAAATGCTAGTTGAGACTGCATTATGACTGTGTAAATGGAGTAGTGCTGAGAGAGGCTGTCTTAGATGTCTCCATTAATGTGCTGCTTGATCATTGTTGCAGAGAAGAGAGCTGACCACTGTGATGAATAGGAATTGCTGTTAATTTTGGTTGGAGATAAAACATTCCCTCCTTTTATCCTGGAAGAGTTAAGCTGTTGCTAGCAATTAATAGGCAATACTTGAAGAGTAATTCTTTTATATATTATGTTTCTAATAGATCATATTTTTGTATATAGGTATATGTTGTGACTGGGAAAATAAAGTAAAAAGAATTTATTATTTTCTTGAGAGGTTTCTGACAGCTGTGTTCAGGAATCTTAACTTTGAGAGATGTTGTCTCCATAGCAAGCATTGTCCTCTAGTCTCAGTAGTGTCTGAGTTGGTCTTCATGAAGATCATATGATTGAAATTCTGATACCCACTTTTATATACAGAATAATATGTTCATGTACTGGGACTGACTTACAAGAAAGTCCTCCTATTACTTTTAACAGCAGACTGAGTTAGAGAAAAAAAAATGCCAGCATATAATTTTTATTGACAAGCACTTCAGTTTTAGTTAATAGTCCTGGATTTTCCGAAGAGGAGAAAGTATCTTCTGATAGCCATCTAGTCAATCTTCACCTTCATTCCTTCTTAGGGATTTTTTTCTTGTTTTCTTTTTTTAGTTAACAGCATAATAAGTTAGTAGATGACTTCTGTGTAACCTTCTAATACACTTAAGCAAAGGAAATTCATCTTAAATGGTTCCACTGGCTTTTACTGGTAGCCATGGCACAACCAAAAGACAACCTGTATTCCCACAAGCAGTCTTATTTTCATATGACTTTATTGACCTATTGGCTTCTATCTGCTGACTTCAGGATATTTGGAAGAAGAAATTGTCATGGAATCTGTTACGTTCTTTCTTGAAATGGTCAGCTTTCATACGTTTGTATACAAAGAGTGGAGGTCCCAGGTAAAAGTGAATTAAGTGTTATTGCCAGGTGGTTCAGGTGTAAGTGGATTGTACTTTGTTGCAGCTCTGACTCACTTGCAATCTCTTCTTTTCCCTTCCTTCTTTTATACGTGCTGCATGCTGCATGACACACAGAGTGAGGATGAAGAAACGGATTACGATATGAATGACTCAGATTAAGTGTAAATGTCATGGTGAGCACTAGCTGCCCTAGGATTTTAACCAGATGCTTTTCTGCCCCATCCAGTTCCCACCCCCACTAGTGCTGTCGTTCGGCTAGTCCTGGTAGTGTGTGTGTGTTTGTGATTATAGTTGTGGCATGGTTGGCAAAGATAGAATTCCTGTTCTGGATATTGCTTCTTTGACAGAATAATTAGTGTTGCTTTTATAAACTGCATTGGGAGTAGTATCTTTAAAGCTTTGCTGAGAAGGGAAGTTCTTCATGTAGATTCTAGGGCCAGAATTGCTTTTCATTCGTTCATTTCTTTCTTATTTTATGTACACCAGCTTTTCTGTCAGATAGGTTTTTTACATGTACAGGCATCTGATACAGACTTACCATATACTTTTTCAGTAAATGTCTGATTTGGCAATAATTTAACAAACTTGAATGAGTGCAAGGTAGTCCAGAGGTGGTCTTAATTGATAATTTTGAAACAAAGGAATTTTTTAGTGAAGATGTGGCAAATAAAAGTAAATAGGGGGATCTTAGTGCTACAGTTGTATTTATCACAGGAAACAACTCTGAGGAGAGATCCTTTCCACTGTAGTTTGACATCTGATTGAAGGTCAAGTTACATTAAAAGTCACAAGTGGAAGAGCACAAAAGAAGCTGCATCTGAAAAAACAACTTGGGCACTTTTCCTAATGTGTCTTTAAGTACTACTCATATTTATTCTACTCTCTAGTTTCTAGAAGATAACATACCATTGAGTGTTCAGTGGTATGGTGTGGGTGGTCACTTGAGCCTGTATAAATTGAAGATACTTACCATTGCATGAGATTAAACTTCAGCTTCTCACCTATACACCTGATCTTTTTAGCTGTAAAGCAGCCTTACACTTATCTCGGAAGTTTGGACAATGCTTTCAGGCACATGGTGTGATTCTTGAGGTTTCCTTTGCAAGACCGGGATCATCACTTAATGATCCTTGTGGGTCCCTTCCAACTCAGGATATGCTGTGATTCTATGAAGTTGCTGCACATGGCTGAAAAAGAACCTGAAGTGATGCTAAGAGAAGCTACTGCTAGGTTACTGTAAAGCCTTTTGCCAGGTCTTCAGGAGTGTCTGAAAGGAATGGATCAAATCTGAAACTTTATTGAAACAAAGTAAACTGGCACGTTGCTGGAGTTGAAGGTAACATTCTTAAACTGCCTGAGAGGCAAACAGTCCTTAAAACACTTTTCTATCAGCAGCAGCTTTATTTTGAGTGGAGAGAACTAGTTTTCATGTTCTGCTTCCCTAAGAAGCAATCACACTCAGGCCTCTAGAATATGAGAGTTAATTCACCATTGTTTAGAATTTTTAAGCCAGCTTTGGATCTGATGTACCTATAGGAAAAATAGAACAGAAATATGAAAATAAGAAAAATCCTTAATACAGCAGATCTGTACTAGAGTTGGGACAATCCCCAGTATCAGTACAGACTGGGTGATGGATTTACTGCAGCATTGCATGAGACTTGAGGATACTGGTGGGTGGAAACCTGAATTTGAGCCAGCAGTACTTGCAGACTAGAAAGCCACTTATCCAGGACTGCAACAAAAGATGCATGGCCAGCAGGTTGAGGGAAGTGATTCTCCCCCTCAGCTCTATTCTCATGAAATCCCACCTGGAATGCTGCATCCTGCTCTGGGATTCCCAGTACAAGAAAGACCTGTCAGAGTGGGTCCAGAGGAGAGACATGAAAATAGCCTGCAGGCTGGAACACCTCTCCTGTGAAGACATGCTGAGACAGTTGGGATTGTTAGGCCTGGAGAAGAGTGCCCCAGGGCCTAAGTTAGTGCATTTCCAATGCTTAAAATTCTTATTTTTAAGAATAAGGCTTTTTAAGTATTGGAAATGAATACTTATGAGAACGATGAAAAAAGACTTTTTACCAGGGCTGATGGTGACAGGACAAGGGGTGGGGTTTTTAAACTGAAAGAGGCTAGCTTTAGATTGGATATAAGAGAATATTCTTTACCATTAAGGTGGTAAAACACCTGGCACAGGTTGTCCAGAGAAGCTGTGGCTGCCCCTGGATCCCTGGAAGTGTCTAAGGCCAGGTTGGACAGGGCTTGGAGCAACCTGGGACAGTGGAAGGTGTCCCTCCCCATGGCAGGGGTTTGAATGAGACGATCTTTAAGATCCCTTCCAACCCAGGCCACTCTATGATTTCCTCTTCAGTAGAGGTAAAGGTTATAGAAGAAGTGCCAAGAAAAGTGTGTTAAAATATTGCCTGATGGAATGGAATTTCTGCTTGTTGTTGGGAATACTAGCTCAGTAAAGTGTGCAAAGTTCAGTGTCCAGATCTGGCCCAGCTTTATCTTATTGCATGTGTTCCTGATGCTACAGAAAATATTTGTAAGTCTATTAATCTTGCAAATACTCTTCTAAGAATGAATGAACTCAAATACTTCATATTAAATCAGTAATATTAACAAAATTAATAGATCCAGTATTATTTTCTAGTTGCACCGGTATTTGTTTCAGACATGTTATGTCTCTGTTGGATATGGTTTCACTTACTGACTCCATTTGCTGTGTCAGACTGTTACCTCTATTGCGGGCATCTAGTCCAGCACTTTGTTCTCTGCTCTGACCTACAGCAAATACTTGGGGAAGGAATTTAAGTATGAAACATTTATGATATCAGCTCCTGACATATTTCCCTACCTTCCAGTAAAACTCAGTCTGGGGACTTTGGCTTCAAACCTTCATCCAGGTCATTATTTGGAAGCTACAATGACACTGTAGTACCATGAGCTGGTATCAGTGGCACTATCATCTGTAAGTTTATCTAGTCTCTTCTGCATACAAGCGGTTGCTGAGTAATTTACAGAGCCTGAATTTGAGCCAGCAGTACTTGCAGACTAGAAAGCCAGTTATCCAGGACTGCAACAAAAGATGCATGGCCAGCAGGTTGAGGGAAGTGATTCTCCCCCTCAGCTCTATTCTCATGAAATCCCACCTGGAATGCTGCATCCTGCTCTGGGATTCCCAGTACAAGAAAGACCTGTCAGAGTGGGTCCAGAGGAGAGACATGAGTTTTTCCCCACAGAATTCACTTACATCTTTCCTTTCATATTAAATGCTTTTTGCTTAGTACACATAGTCATGTGTAACATTCATGAACTATTTTCGTGAAATAAGAGGTGTTTGCTTCCAAAATGTACCTTAAAGCATGACATGGCTGGTGGAAAACGTCTTTCTGTACTTTGGAAATTTTTCAAAGTAGTTGCACTGACATCTTGCTTCATAACTTCAAAGCAATAATGCTGAATTTGAAATGAAAAAGAACATTGTATGCACAAAGCTAGATCCAGGTGTAGGAGAGAGTACAGTGAGCAAGTGATAAAGTGGATTTTTAATTTTTTTCATCTAACACCACACTGCCTCTGAACTGTCCCTGAGCTACACAAATGGTAATGCGTGTTTTATGAACTCCAGCCCTTAA
Organism: Phylloscopus trochilus trochilus; assembly: GCA_016584745.2. Classification (NCBI taxonomy): domain Eukaryota; kingdom Metazoa; phylum Chordata; class Aves; order Passeriformes; family Phylloscopidae; genus Phylloscopus; species Phylloscopus trochilus. The sequence goes on from WQNJ02000011.1 coordinate 17,368,361, forward strand.
AAAATTCCATGGAGTTAGGCAAAGCAGGTGAGACCTTGCTTGACTTCAGTCACTATGAAAGACATAATAGCCATTTTAACAATATTAACAGGAAACCAAATACGTCAACTTTTAAAACTTAAAACCATACTTGAAACTGTTGTGTGAAGCGATTGCCAGCCTTTACCCTACAAGCACAGAGACTGAAGTGTTTGTGTGTGCAGATTCTCTGGGCTGGAATGTGCAACTGAGTGTTTGTTGTAACATCAGGCTACACAAAGATCGTAATAGAAGGAAATTCCATCTTGAGAGCAGCTCTGCCATTGTCCAGGGATTGTGCCTTTGCTTTCTTTCAGCTTTTGAAATAAAGATCCCTTCCCAATACTAAGAAAACTATCAAGAAGCAAAAGAAAATGAAGTATCAAAAGACTTTTACTTATAGATTAACATTCTTAAGTACTTGTGCTCAGTACACTTGAAGCTTTGCTTAATGCTGTGTTTGCCTTTTGTCATGATTGGTTCTACAGCCTGCTGACACAGCTCTGGAGTACTACACAGCCCGACAGTTTACCACATTATTGCTGGTTGTGATTCAGTTTAGAGCAGCAACATTAAAATATTGTTGCCTGAACAGTCAGTCCTAAGACTTTGATCCTTTCCTCTCTGGAGGAGCCAAAAAAATCTGAAACAGAAAAGGGGAAAAAATCGTCAAACTGGAAGTAGAATGGGTATTGATGATTTAAATCTTGCCAGGTTGTACTTGTGCTTTAAAAACTTCTTGCATCGTCGCACCTAGTGTGCCATTTCTGCACATTTCTATTTGCTAGTTCAGGTTTTCAGTACTAATTTATGGAACACAGTATGCATCTGAAACTTCAGAAATTTAAGGATATTTTGCTGGAACACGAAAAATGAAGATTAAATTCTGTGTCTAGTAAAGCACCCAGGTTAATTTACCACATAGGACCTCAGGATCTTCCGAACTAGGTTGAGGTGCAATGGCTTACTTTTTACAATTGCCAACTCTTAAGTCTTATTAATGTATTGGTTATTTATATTAATAATACTCAATTCCTAGCAGTGTTTTGCACCTGTTTTAATGGTATTTGATAGGAGACGTTGTACATATAAATCTGTCTTTTTTCAGCTTTAAAGCACAGACCCCAGGAATGTCCTTGAACCAGGTCCCTGACACTTTACCAGTTATTAAAAATAGTCATTATGTTGCTCTTTGATCTCCATGCTTTAGAAATAACAGTGAGCTAATTTTCATTTATAGAATTTTTATTGGTCTATTTCAGATTTTGCAAGAACGAGGTTCCAGGATGTGAAGACAGTATTGAACGGTGACAATTTTTTTCTTTTATTCGAAGATGCAGTGAATTGTCACACTGAAGAGGCTTGGCTGCAAAAGAAAAAATCTGATTTAGACAATTTTCTGTTGATCTGGGTTCAACCATATTTGCCTATAAGCTGGTGACAACTTCTGGAAGCATTGCAAGATTACATAATGGGAATAGATGGTGTGGGAGTGTGTGTTAAGTTTTGGTTGTAGTGCATGGTTGTACTCTCTTGTTGGCCAATTGACACTGGTCATTTGAAAAGAAATGACCATGCACTCATATTTTCCTTGGAGACATGTAGCACTCGATGTCTGGTGCTGGATGACACAACGTTGATCAGTTTGGAGACATTTTCTTACTAATCATTGTAAACCTTAAAAGGACAATGTAATTGGTGCTACACACACACACACACACTTACACACACACTTACACACACACACACACACACACACACACGTTATAGCCCAGAAATGCAAGTATTTGGGTGTACGTTGTTTCAGAATCGGTGTCAGCCCCAGTTGACTGTATTATACTGCACATTCCTTATGGCTCTGTGACATAATCTATCATGTAAAAACAGCCTAGGAGATCAATTGAAACTAGCACATGTAAAATTACACAACTGAGAAAAAGTTTCTCTGAAGGGTGTACATATTGACTGGATAGCTTATTTTAATACCCAAAGGGAAGACTAAACTCAGAGAAAATGGCCTTTCTCTGAGTTATTCTCGATGTTCCTCTGTTAAGACAGTCTCCTGCAAAAGTTATGTTCCAGTCCTGGTCACATTTTTGAAAGTGGAATCAAAATTCACTTAAAATGACCAACTGAACATTATGTTTCTTTGGAGGTGTTTGTACTCATGTGTGTTTGTGCTTTTATAAAATGCCTATAAGCATTGAACTGAGTGGATTAGAATAGAGATTTTTCTAGAGCTGAAGGTTTTACAGAAATACAGCTGGCTAGTCCTAGGTCCCTGTCTCTATCACTCAGATAAAATCAACCTTAGTGTGAACATAAACTCATCCAGTTGAAAAACCTGATTATTTTGGATATTCAGGATACCTGTAATCAACCTTTCTCTTTCTATACAGTTTCAGCTATGCAGTTAAGAACAGTGTTTGAACAGAATGTGGTGCAGCTTTGTTGGTTTTTCCTTGATGAAGGCTAATACACAAGACATAAATCTTTAGACATCTTTAAAACACTTAATGAAATGGACAGTATAAAACTTGGCTTCATTGACTCATGGAACCAGTGGAAGGGAGTTTCAAAAAGCTACAAGATGGTTTTAAATTCTAAAGACATTAGAGTTTTCATTCTTAGAAATGTCAGAATTTATTCATATACTGTAGGTAATACTTTACACAAAAGCCTGATTTTCAAACACCCAGGGTCTACTTTTTTTTTTTATTATTTTTTTAAAGGACTTACACATTGATAAAAGTTTGGCAAAACAATTTTTAAGAAACATTTCTACTAAACAGATTAAGCAATGGGCTAAATGTCTTGTCCGTGTGCCTAATGCTTGAAAGAATTTGTAATGCATTTTGAGACTTGGATGTGGTCTGCACGGGAAGCTGCTGGCCCCTCCACAACACAAACAATTTTTGTCTTTTTTTAAGAAGTTAAAACTGAATTTAATTTGCTAAAACTGTAATTGTGTAGGGGGAAATGTTTATACTTTTATACTTTTTTAGGTACCCATATTTTATCAGCTTAAATTGAGCACACAGATGTCTCCTAAATAGTGACAGATTATCTTGTGTATCTGAAAAGAAGCGTAACAATTGTCTGTGTTAACTGCGTATTAAAACATTTCCTCTGCTGCAGTAGTCACTGTAAGTGACTTTTTAATTTTTGTGACTAATTAGTGACTAATTTTTAAGCAGTATGACTCCACCAAGTTCTCTGAGCTCCCCAGCTCATGGAATTGCAGCCAGCCATGTTACTTGTTTTCTTGATGTGCTCTACAGAGTAATTCAGCATTGATCTAAGTGCATTTTAATGCCTAAAATACCAGTTATACAGTGATCCTTCTGAATCAGCATTTCTGTTGCCTCTCTTATTAAACCCAGAAAGGACGGATTATTTAATAAAGTGAAATTTTCCTGAATGACATCAGCAAAGCATGAGTAACAAACGGAGCAAACTGAACAAACTCTAAGAGTATGTAAAGGAGTAGTTTTTTCTAAGTATGGGGCTTTTTTCCCACTGGAATATTTTCAGTTTTAAAACCTGCTTTTATGATGAGATTACCTGCAGTTAAGTTAACGTTGTATCCCTGCCATGGCTAATTTTAGGGAAATGAGTGTTTAATAATTTTTTTGCACTTTGTTTCCAATACCTCACAAAGATTTTAAGGAAAGAGAAGGGAGAACTTTAGTAGGCAGGTACCTTGTAAATTATTTTGAATACGCTGTTGTTTGAGACCACCTGAACTAACTACTTTCCTGTTCTTGCTATTGTCATTATTGCTTTAATTTTTGTGATCATGTGAGGCTTTCAGACAGGTGGGAATGCTCTCTTCAGCTTTTTTCAAGGCATTAAGAATTTATTCCTAAATAAATTTTGTTTCTTTTTGTTTGACTGTTGCAGTTTCAAATAAAGTTAGTGATAGTAACAAGGTAATCCAGTCTGCATCATCAGGCTTTGCAAACATTGCTTCATCTGTTAAGATCTTGCAGGATGAAGTAATATCCCTGTACAGTTTAAACTGGAGTCCTTTGTCCCTTTTCTGCCATTTGGAGAGTACCTACCTGAGAATTGCCTGTGACTGTGCAGAGCTGAGGGGTTCACCATCAGGCTGGAGCTGCAAAGCTGTACTGCAAACCCCTTGGACTTAACTCTGGACATACATAGCTCCTCTGTTCTTAAATCAGAACAGTATTCCAGGTTAGCATTTTAGATCCTGAGCAGAGATCATAGAAGAAGGAATAAAGCAGGAAGGGAGAGAGATTAAATTCCTTAAAGGCACTTACATGACAAACTTCTTGCAAAACTTGTTTAAAAACAGAAGTTCAAATTTGCTATAGCAATTTCTTGCAATTTCTTGCTTTGAGTTAGGAGACAGCTGAAGTTTTCTCAGAGGCTATTTTCCTTTCTTGGAGATTACATTTTTATATAAGATGCTTTTAACTTCTTCAAGGGGCAAGTGAATCAGAATTTGTCTGCAATGAACAAGGAATTCTGAGGCCTCAAAAGACATGAATGTCACATGGTCCATAATAATTGTCCAAACGTATACTCTGACTCAGCATCTCCCAGCCCAAAGGTTACCTGGGATTTTGTCCTACTTACTGTGGGATTTCCATAGATCAGGGTTAATTGCAGGGTTTTTATCCCACAGTAATTTAATTGTGAGTCAAAGACTTGATTGAATTTAGAAGCTTTTTTGATTCTTTACTAAAGTTTCCATCATCAGAATCATATACCCATAAAAGTCGGAAAATGTACTGTGGTTTTTTCAAACTCAGATTTCTTGTAATGATAAAACTTTCATCTTGCGTTGTAGCATTAGGAGAAGATATTTCTTAAAAATTAAGCTCCGTGAATCAATCTGATGTTTTGCTTTCAGATTTTCATTAGACAATAGCTGCGTAGCTCCATTTTTAGCAATGTGAATGCAGTTGTGATTCATTAGAAACAGGACTATTTCCTGCACATTCCAAAATTGAATCAATCTCCTCTTTTTCTGAGAGATGTGGGGTTTTTGGGTTTTTTTTCAGGAGAAAAATGAAAACTGGCAGATTAAACAAAAGACAACTTGGTTGCAGGCATGCAACCAAGGGAGCAAGTCTGCTGAATAGGGTGATAGTGTTACCAGAAAAGTGCTTCTCATAACAGAACACTTCTCTATGAATGTCTGTTGAGGTTGTTTAGAGTTGTCAGTCTCTATTTAAGCTGTAGAGATCTACCACCAGCAAATTAACACACATTAGTTACAAATTATACTAATATTACAAAAATGAACTTGGAGTGCAAAAGTGCAATAGTATCTGGTTCAGTGGAATTAAATAGAATCTGGATTATATTACCCAGGTATATTGGAATGTATTCCATGGGAAGTACTGGGAGAAGAGTGAAGTCCTCCTGCATTTTTTGAGAAAGATCAAAGTCAAATGAGAGCTGGAAGTCTGTGGTTTTGTTCACTTGAGATGTGATAAAATCAGAAAGTGTCATTCTCCTATTTTTATTCTCTCTCTCACCACATCAGAAGTTTCAAGTTTTTCAAATTAACTCTTTTCAGTCAGCCCTTGAACTGTGGGGCTCTTGAAAGATGAAATTTTGTTATGCCTTTAACAGTGTCTTTTATCTTAAGACAGTAGGGTTAAAACCTGAGTGGTCATTGGAGAAGTGTCTTTTCTAACACATCAGTTTTGAAATACTGAAGCCTGAGGATGCTGCCTATTACTGCATTGTAGTTTGGACCACAGTTATCTCCAGTTTTAAGGGCAATCTTGAATCTTAAGTGGGCTTTTGCATAGAATTATTGATTCCTTAAATAGTATGAATATTCAGTTTAAAAAAATGTGGAAAGCTCTCTGAACTCAGTGTAAGTTTTCATTTATTTCACAAAAATCAGGAGCTGTCTTTAAAGGCTTCTTAATGAACAGAGGCTTTAAAGGGCTAAATAGATCTTACTGTCCAATTTGCCTAAATGACTGTCAGAAGGAACTCTTTCCATTTTCAGAGCAGAAATTGTAAGGGCTAAAATGTTTTCCAGGGCTAATTGGAGGTTCCAGAGACATACAATGTTTAAAAAACAACTAGTCTGTTTTCCTTTCAACTCACGGACTCTAAAATAATTTTTACAAATGGCTGAACCAATTGCAGATGTAAATGTTCCTATGTGGCTTGGATTTTCAGTATCCACATTGGGTAAGAGCACACTAGAGAAGGCAGTACACTTAACTCTCCACTTTAATATTACCTTTGCTAAAATCTAACCGCTTTTGTGAACAGCACTGTCAATAGAGAAGCTCTGAGGAAGATTCTGCCCCAAGAAATTGTCACAGAATATTTCTTTGCAACTTGGTTGACCTTTACTTAAGCAACATCTACCAAGGCATAAACTTCTCAGAAGTTCAGTGAATAGATACAGCTGCAATTACAGCTTTCTGGATGCATCAGAGGGTTCTTTTCAGGATGTTGTGTCTTAATAAGTACTATAATGATAGAAACTTTTTTAAAAGTTATTTTGCTACTTTTGGGGGAAGGGAAAGAGGTTCTGTGATGGTGCTCTTCCTTGCCTTAGGAAGCTGAGCCTAAATTTTGACCTAAGACCTGTTGTGATTTTGAGGCCTCGTCATCTGAAATGAGTAAAGAGTAAATGTAAATGCATTTATTATGCACACGATTCTTGCTACCTTTGAAGATTTTCTAAATGCTTGTGCACACCTTTACTCACATTAACTTGGCTCATGTGTACTTGCTAGAATGAAGCAAGTGCCAAAGCACTCGTAAAAGTAATATTGCCAACTTCTACCTGGAACTGAAACAAGATCACCAAACTGAAGAAGTATCAAATGGCAGCTTTTTCCACCTGCTTCTGTCCTTACCCTTATCTCAGCCTAGCTATGAAAAAACTACTTCCTATGCACTATTTAGGACCACCTACCCAATTCAACAAATGTCCTTTTTTTTTTTTTACCTTTTCCTCCAAATCACTGGTCTCAAAATTAGTTGTGCATCAGCTGTTTGTGCTTATACCCAAGTGGCCATACTTGAAACATGTTATTTTCTGGATAGTGGATTAGCAATAACACTTTATTTTGTGCCAATTCATTATCTTTGAAGTGTTCTTACTGCAGCAAAATTTGAGTTTTGATTTGGTTTTAATGCATATGCATTAACCAAAACTCATAGCACAGACACAGACAAGAAATTGAATTCAGGGAAATTTCCCTGGGAAAAAATCTACTAGGGCTTCCCAGATAATTTGAAGGTGTTTACGGTTAATCATCACTTTCAAAACAAACAAATGAAATGTGTGTGGGTATTTTTTTAACTTCTTTTCATAACACTAGTGTATTGTAAACTGCATGGAATAAACCTAGTTTTTCCCTTTTAAAGTGTGATGTCTTACATCTGTCTTTTCTAAATGTACTAATTGATATTAATAGTGTCATATCCTGTGATAATTCCTAGTTTAGCACTTCAGATGTAAAATGTAGTTGCATATTTGGTCAAATTGATTCAAAGCATTAACACTTAATCCTTTGTAAAGGAGATGTATCCTTTACTGCTGCCCCAACACCTTTGTCACAAAAAAGCTGGGTCTATTCAGGTATTTATCAGTTGGGAAATTATGTTCCTTTGCAGTTGCTATGGCTTGTTGATCATTATAGGAGGAAATAGTTGTCCCTTGAATGGATATATAATCACATGAAAAAGTTTTACACTTTGCATACCTTTTTTGTACAACTCAAAAACCACCCTGCTAGAACCTCTACTTCACTTTTTAATGTAAGCTTCCTTTGTTTGAAAAACTAAGCTAATGGAAATTGATGCTTTGTAATGAGGCAAACATATAATAACTTTCAAGGCTAGAAATAGCTGAAGGAAGTGAATTATTTAAGTACAAAGTACAGGTTGTTGAAATTGTCTAGGAAGTTTGACAGCTGTATCCTCTACAGCTATAGAAAAGTTCATAATTGAGTATTAGTATTGAGAAGACCACTGGACAGCTCTTATTTTCCAAACTGCTAGTTTGAATTTGAGAAGAATTTGAGAAGCTAAGACCCATGATTTTTAAATTCTTAAAGGCTCTGTAGTTACATATGAGGTGAATTTCATCTTAACAGTTTAATCAGTTTTAAGTGCAAAGCACTTCTAGTTTTTCCTTGTATATCCAGCAACATAAGTAAAATTGTTACTTTACTAAACTAATTTGCTGCGTTTAATTGCATTTGAGTTTTACTAAAACAAGTGCTAAGAACAAACACAGCTGTAGTAGTCAAGTATAGCAATTACAGTAATTAATTAAGTAGTCAATGTGTGCATCTGTATTTTCATCAGACTGCCCTACTATAAGTACTGGCACTTTAGAGTCAGCCAGCATGACTTCCAACCCAAATTCCTACTCTACATATCTGTTGCTTTAAGTGTTTTCACCAGTTAGGAAAAGTGAGAGCGTAAAAGGCATAAGTGTCTACTCTGAACTAGAAACCAGGTTACAAAGGGGACATAAACAACTAAGTCATTAGCAACCTGTTTGGATTTTTTATAACATTTAGCGTTCATTTGGCACTAGTTTTCCTTTCAGTGGCAAGTTTCACTTCAGAAAGGTGAAAATGATCCTGCAAATTCACCTTTTAGAGTGCTGTTCATCTTTCACTGTGCTGAAGTCTTGCCTGGTAGTAATACAGGACATACAAATAGTCCATTTGTATGTGGCATTCTCAGAGACTGTAATGCGTACAATTTCATGACAGAGATCTTGTAAGACAAGTGTTAACAGTTTCCACTGCTTTTCGCAATGCCACTGGAATTGTGTGGAGTTACACAGGGGCCTCTGTGTTTATCCTGGTATACGCTGGGCAGTTCCTACTGGTGAAAGGTTTCTTTGGTAGAGTAAGTTCAGCATATTATTTTGATTAGGGCTGATTTGAATCTGGGTGATTATTTATTGAAATAGTCAATTCTAGAGTTCTGAAGAAACCATTTTGAATTTTAATACTACATAGAACATCGTTCAAGTAACATGGACACAGACTAGCGCAAGGCATAGTTAGGTTTCAGGACTAAAATATTCTTCTGTTTCATTAAGAGAAGTTCAAGATGAGAATAGAATTTGATTTATACTCTACTTGCCACTAAAAATTCGTTCTCGAACCCAAACAACACCCCTCCTCCCCCCCCAAGGAAAAGAAGCCAAGCCAAGCCATGCCAAGCCAAACCAAACCAAACTAAACCGACCTAACAAACAGAGCAGTGGGAAACAAAAACCAGGCCATAAATCCCGTAAAGGTCAGTGAAACTAGCGCAGGCCGGCGGCAAACTGAAGACCGCCTTCCCTGCCGCCTCAGCTCTCCGATAGGCCCTTCCGCCCGCCTCGCAGCCCCTCAGAGCAGCGGCCCCTCCTCCAATCAGGCTCGGCCGGGCACAGGGGGCGGGGTTCGGCCCGGCTCGAGCGCGGCCCGCCAGACCTGCGCGCGCCCTCCGACGGACCAGGCGTTCTTAAGTCGCAGGCGGCTCCCACAGCGCCAGAGGTAAAAACTGATTCAGCTTTCCGCCAGAGCTGGTGGGAGCGAGAGGCACGAGGAAGTGATCGGCTTTGGGATAGCCGCGCGTGGGTTTTTTTCGGTGCTTCCTACTCAGGCATTGTTAGGGTCACCTCTGGGTCCTGGTCTCGAGGATGCGTAAAGCGTGACGATAGGTCACGGACGGATCGGGCCGAGGGACAGAATAGCGCTTTCGCGCTCCGTGCTGAGGAGAGAGGGAGGGAAACTCCGGAGTGGAGACAAAGCAGCGGGAGCGGGAACATCCGGGTCACTCGCGCGGCCTCGATCCGGGACACGCGCGGCGGCGGCGGCTCTCGGTGAGGCCCGGCCGGGAGTGGGGCCGGGGTGGCCCCGGGGTTGGGGAGCGGAGCGGGGCTGGGCCAGGCTAGCGCCCCTCGCCTGCGACGGGACGGGACGGGCCGTCGGCCATGGGCGTGCGGGCCCGGCCGCTCCTGCCTTGTGGCTGGGCCGGCCGGCGCAGCGCTGCCCGCCTGAGGCTCTGAGCGCCCCGCAGGTCTCGGTGGTGGCGGGCGGAGGTCGCCGAGCAGGGCGTGGAGCCGCTGGGCCTGCGCGGGCCGGTCCCGCCCCGCCGGGTATCTGCCCGGGAACGACGGGCGGGCCCGGGGTGCCCCGCGCAGGCCTTGGGCGCTGCCCCGGCCCCTCGTGTGGCCGACGGGACCAGCGGCCCTCCGCGGTGGCCGGCGGTGCTCGGCCCTGTCCGGTTACTTGGCCCTCGAACACCAAGCCCATCGCCGCGCGGCATCTTCTGTTGTTTAACGTGCGACTCCGGTCGCCGCTCGGCCTCTTCTATCTTTCTCTTGCCGCAAGCAGAGGAGACTTTCTGTCCTAGTCCAGAGTTAGCGTGCTTTGATTAAAGCTCAGACCGTGGCTTTCTTCACCCTTCTGAAAAAAAAAAAAAAAAGTTTGTATAGTTCGGGACAAACTACTTCGATAATAATTTCTTCCTATGTCAGCATTTAATCTGCAAAGTAAAAATGTGAGGCTAGCAGTCTTAACGTTTTGGTTGTTTTGTTTTTCTTGCTGCTTGGAATCAGTAAGTCGTACTGAAAGATCTTGAACCTCAAAGAGCATTTTGTTGAAGTATTTAGGGAGTTGCTTGTGGCACGGGAACAATTCTTTGCAAGGCGTGCATTTTGTGTGTTAAAGTAGGTTGGTCCACCCCATCGGAGGGTGTAAATGGGTAAGATATTCGGTAATGGCTCACAAAAATTTGCGTATGTGATGAGCGTGTTGGTTTTATTTTGTCCTTTTTCTAAAGTAGGCAATAACAGCAACAAAGGCAAGCTACTGAATAAATTTGGAAGTTTCTATTAACTTTCTGAGTTGATGGCAGTAAAAGGGACGTTGCTACCTCTTAATGGCAGGGGTAAGTTTGGGGGATTAAACTCAAAACGTGAAGACTGGTCTCTTCGACCTTTGGCATGTGCAAAATAGGATTGAATAGACTTCCTCTGGTGCAAAATCCTTTCTGGTAATGTAGTACATTAATAGATTGGGATATAGAGAGTATATATTGACACTTAGCAGATTGCTTTTGAGGGGATGCTTAACTAATGGTATTTTAGTTTTTGAGATGGGCTTTCAGTCTTCTTTGTCTAATCTTTATTTTCTAGTAGACTGATGAGGTTTTAGATGCTTGTCTGTTCTCATCAGTGTAACTGAATACTGTGGAAACCATGTACGTGAAGCCGGTCCTCTCATGTATGCTGAAATTTTTCAGTGCTTAACTAAGTGCCTCAGGATTTGGAAAGCTATTTGTAGAGCATTAGAAAAATCTTTATTGTACTAGGGCACAGTGTAGTGTGTAAGTAAAGCAAGTAGGATGCATGGCCTGAAAACTGATAATTTTTCCAATTACTTGAAAAGTTACTGGATTAGTGGTGTTCTGCAGAAGATACACTATTTACCCAATGAGAAACTGGCATTTCCCTTGAGGTGCATGTTGTAATGAATTGGCTGTTAGCCACAGGAAGTGGAATAAATGTATTTGAAAGCATCCTGTAATGTATCTTTTGGCAGAAGAGGTAACTGAGTTTAACTGTGCAAGAATATTTGGATGGTTTATAAGCACATACATTTTTTTCAATGTGTGATGAGAAGGTTCATATTAGTACAGAGGACTACCAGGTATCAAAAACACAGCAGAAAATCCTGCTGTATACTCAGTTCATTTACATCTCTTGCAAGGGCAAGGGCTCACAACGTGTTAAAACTTGCTCCCTATATGATTTGGTTAAGGGGGAGGTTTTTTGTTGTCTTTGATTTTTTCTGGTGGAGTATTTTTTTTCATTTCCACTGGTATTTTTTTTTCAATGGCTCTGCATCTCCTGCTTGCGAACAGACTAAAATTTGAAGTCGGGTACACATTCACTAAGTCCTGCACGTCTTTTGCAATAATTAAGGTATAGGTGTATGTGTTGGGAGTACTAGAGGAAAATTGGATTGAATATAGGAACATTTTTGTGTGTGCATGTTCCCTGAGTGTGAATTGTCCCTTTAAAAAGCTTTATCTGACTTTAGTTGCTGCTTTGAAGGTGAATTAGGGAATATGGCCAGGCAAAACTGGCTTAGAAGGTTGAAGAATGGATTTAAATTCATGTTGTCCTAGGAACTGCATAAATTGCTTAATCTGGTCATTTTAAAGATCTACAAATCATATGCTTATAATAGTAGTAGACTGCAGTACTTCTTAAAAATAATCAACATATTGAGAAGTGGTGAAATTTTGCGTAATTCTTAACCAGTGTATAAGAGTTTGTTTTAATAGAGTGGTAACACTGCTTTCATTCATTCTGTGAGCTTGTTAAGTGGAGGCATTCTACTATTCTGCTGTCAAAAAGGCTTATTAGGTACCTGTGGAGTTGAGAACAGATTGGCCTGACTTCTCCCACTGCCGACTATCAGCTCTTATTTAAAATGTGTAGAAGTGCAGTTATGAGGAGAATTAAAACCTTCATTGGAATTTGACCATGTGGCTAGTGAAACCCTGAGTTTAGATACAGTTTGACAATGAAAAATAAACTCTCACTTTAACTGCTGTTCTGGGTGAGTGGAGAATCCTCCCCGGAATTTGAAAGCACCGCTCATGCAGTCATCCTGTCTAGAGCTGTTGTTTTGTGTCATGCAGTAGTGAATGACCTGTGCTCTGCGTATTTTTTCTGTAGTTGTGGTCACCATGCTTGGCTGTTGCTGAGGCAGTGAAGGTGCAGAAATATTCTTCAGTTTATACTGGAATTGAAAATCTGTCTTGTGGAATGAGCTGCTGGCTCTTCCTTAGCTGAATTCTGTGTTGCTGCCTGTTCCTGCTGTTGTCTACAAGTTTTATAGTGGCATCACTGCAAAACTAAGGTGACTGTTAAATTCTATGCCCGTGTTGCTTTTGTGTGGAATACTGGCTTTCAGTGGGAATTTACCCAGAAAGTAATATTTCTTATTCCCATTTGCCAGAAACAGGAGTAATGCAGGTGTTTGCCTACAGAAGGAATTTGCCATACCTGATACGGTGTAGGAAGGAGAAAACGCAGTCTGTCAGTTGCACAAACAGGACGTCTGAGCACTTTTCCCATTACTAATAGTGTTTCTGTTGTCAAGCTACTGTCAAAGTTGCTTCTAAGACGGGGTTCAAATAAAAAGCGATCGGGTAAGGATGGAATTTTGTATGTCAACTCCAGTAACTAAGAGCTAGATGGCATGGGGAAACTTGATGTTATTCCTGATGAAAAGTTATGTAGGCTGTGCAGAAACGTGTGTCTAGGTTATTGAAGTGAAAATGAGAGGTCAAAATAATTCTTGAGTGACCAGGGCTTATAAACTCATAATGCATTGTTTATGCTATAAGTTTAAGTATATACTAACAGCAATTACTTTTGTTTTAGAGGGAATCTGAATATGTCTGGCATAGCTCTTAGCAGACTTGCACAGGAAAGAAAAGCCTGGAGAAAAGATCATCCATTTGTAAGTATGAAAACCACCACATTTTTGACTCTGCAGTTGTTTCAATGTTCCGGTGATGATCTTTTCATTACTCTGGTAGGATTTTTTTTTTTTAATTAAAATTAATATTTTTAGATTTTAAAAAAAACTGTTTAAAACAAGGTAATGCAAAAGAAAGTAACTTGGTGTAATGATAAAATATATAATGAAGTATTTTAAGTGCATCTTGTAAAATCATCGTCCTATGTCTTTTTGCCTTAACTCAGGGATTTGTAGCAGTACCTACAAAAAATCCAGATGGCACAATGAATCTAATGAACTGGGAGTGTGCTATTCCAGGAAAGAAAGGGGTAAGACTTACTGTTCTCCTAACTTCTGACTTGTGGTGAAAAGTAGCCATATGTATGGTGATAAGTTGCTCATGCATTACACCGACAATTGAGAATTTAACTTACATGTAGTTGAATAAAAAAGTTTGTATCCTACTGCTACTTCAGAATTAAAAGTGCTGTGGACTAGGAATATTGGACAAAGTGCACCATAAGCCTGTTCAACTGTTGGCACTTAGCATCTTAAGAATACAAGTTTTCAGGGGAGTGCTTAAGAGTCTTGTACTGAACAAACAGGAGATTGTCTTCTGCTTCTTCTTGCTTCTTCTGAAATTCTATTAATTACTTGCAGGTTTTAATTCTTTCTTTCTGATCTTCGGTGTGGGACTTCTTTGCCTTGCCTTTTCTACTGCCTTTTGCTAATTTGCTTAAATACCCTTATGATCTTGCTTCTTAGATTCTGAGAAGACTCTGTGTGTAGGCAAAACCTGCAGGGTCTGTGATGCTGCCTTAGTTAAATGCTGAACATATAGCATTGCTGTCACAGTTACAACTTAGTTTTGGTAGTTGTCTGTGCACAGCATTAGACAGTTCTTAAAGAAGCACCGACAAATAATCTAACACAATGTAAGGAAAAACTCATCCCTTTGTGTTCTGCCAAAACAAGATTATCCCTCGTAACAATTTATGTACGTTATCGAGATGTCACCTTTAAATGCTTAGGTAAAAATTTTATGCTATTCAAAATCTTCATGGTATTGCTTTGAAGTTTCGTAAACCACCAAAAAAATGGAGCAAACGAGGCCTTAAAGTCAGCTTCATGTGTACTAGAAAATGAGTCACACCTGGAAAAGATCAGTTATGCTGATGTGATTCCTGCTGATTAAAAAAATTATATTTAACAAGAAGCAGCGTGACTTACTACCAGACCAAGCAGTTGCTCTCTATTGCCTTTGTGTTTGGAGGTGTCCTATACTGCAGCTGCTTCCCTTTAGATGAGTAGTTGAAACCACCAAAATGCTTTCTTGTCAGCCAGATGAAATATTGAAGGGGTGTTACTCCTGGGTTGGGTACTCCATTCACTCATTTGACAGCAAATCACTTGTTAACTACCTAAAATTTTGACTCAAAAACATCTGCAACTAGTCCCATAATGCAATATGGTCTTGATGATACTGCTGTCATACTGTTAGCCTTAGTAAGGCTTCTGAGTGTCTGCTGTCTTTCACCCACAAGGTATGTTGCTCTATCAGAAACATAAAAACTTTGCCAACTCTTTTATTCTCCTGTGTAAATTACTAAAAGCTATTTGTCTTCCTCTGTGACTGAAAGCAGACAAAATAGGTTGTTTATTCTATCAAAAAGCTAACATTTTCTGAAAAGGAGCTCCTCTGAGAAGGTATGGAGAATAGATTTCTAATTGTTGACAACTGACTACAGCAATTTAGAATGACTTCTTTAAATACACTATAGCAAATATAATCAAATTTGTTCACTTCTGGAAATGTGTTATCTTATTATTTCCTAGCATGTTTTTCTTCCTTTTCTAGCTTGAGACTTTGCATAATGAATATCAATGACAACAGAGTGATTTTCTCCTTTCATGTGTTTTTTTTTGGGTGTTTGTTTTGGTTTTCATTCAGCTAAAAATCACATAATTCAGATAGGAAGTAATTTAAAATTTCTTTCTAAGGTGGTCTTCAAACGCATCTGTCTGTGAGGATAAGATTTGACCAGTTTTGCTCCTAAGATGTCAGGCCATCTGTACTCCAGTTGTTTTAAAGAATCAACCCAATATTTACTTTCATTTCAGTGTTTCCATAGCAAGGGCAAGTTACCAAGAAGTAGCAGAGAAGTTAATTTTACGGCTGTAAGAATCTTTTCCATATTTCTACTCTTCTTAGCAGAACTCAGCTTGTCAGAAGATGGGCTTTTTTCTTTGTTTACATGTTTTGTATATTTGAGACAGTCTTTTTCTCCATTGCTAGATTTTTTTTTCTTGTTTATATGACCCTTTTGAGTAGTGCTGTCTTATTTGGTTTGCTCTTTGTCATGGGAACTGCTCCTGTGAGTGCTCTTCCCAGTTTTGGATAGGGATAAAGAGCCTCTTAAAATTTCTTGTTATACGGAAAGACAGAGTGTGTGAGACTGCATTCTACCAAATGCAGACAGTGAATCTGATTAGCTGTAGTAGTACTACAGTCCTGTCCACATTTTAGCTCATTTGTGGTTTTATTAGCCACACTCTCAATAAGGGACAAGAGAAGCCATTTACATTCACATGCTTAAGAGGCGTATCCATATCCTATCTTCTCAAACTTAAGTGGGGGTACAACAGCTCCTTCTTCATTGTATGTGTATCATGTAAAACTTCAGAAGTATTCTGTTCTTATGTAGTGTGAAATTTTTACTTCTATATGGAATTACTGGTGATGATCCTGACTGTGTTGATGACTTGGCTTCGCTTACTAGCTGTAATAAAGAAAGAAACCCCTTCCTTTCCAGTTCAGCTTCTTGTGTAGGTAGGATAGCTTACTGTGGTGTAGACAGTGTGCAGAACAACTATTTTCTGCTGTGTAGCAGAAGAATGTCTTGTGCTTTCCGTGAGAAACTGTATTCTTGGTAAGCTTTTTTCCAATTTTGACTTTTCCTTGCTGTAACCGAAACTCCACATTAACTTTTTATAGACACCATGGGAAGGAGGCTTATTTAAACTACGGATGCTTTTCAAGGATGACTACCCTTCTTCACCCCCAAAATGTAAGTCAATTTAATGAAAACCACAAGTTTATTAGAACAGTGTTGGAATAATTCATGAGGTTCTTACAAATGGTTATTACTTTCTTACAGTTTTGTTAGATTTTGTTTTGGTCTTTTTAAAAGACATACTGCTTTTTCTTTTTTCCCACCCACTTTGTATTCAGAAAGTTGTGATTAAATCAGTTAGGTGCTCGATATATCAAAATTGGGAGGGGAGGGAGATTGGTGCATAGGTTCCCTCAAAGTTTGACGAAAGCATTTCTTGAAATGCTCACTACATCATCAGCGCTCCTTGGAAACTAATACTTAGGCATGCTTAGACTAAATCTCAATGTTCTTACTGTTAACTTGGTATTCTAAGCTAAGAAGTCAGAAGACAGGACCTTGGAAAAAGGGGTTCTATAACTTGAACCTTTTAATCAACTTACTCTAAAATATGAATGTTATTTTTCTGCTACTATGTATAACAGATCTTCAGATACCTAGTTTCCTTATTAAGTTTTTGAACTGAATTTTCCTTATACCATCTCAAATTTACCTATTATCGAAACCTGAAAACATCTATTGCCTTGCACTGTTTTTTGGTTCTTGAATTGGCTACCATCTCAAATCAATGACAGTGATTACAAATCGCTCTTTTGATAGTGATTCATCTCTCATCATGTTAGCATATTTCAGCTCTATCAGCTCCTGGCTACTGCTTTTGCTGGATACCACCTAAATACATGTAACACAGGGGGAAACATTTCTTTTAACTGAAAACATTTAATATTATTTTCTTGAAAAATACCAGTTTTCACATCTTGACAGTGTTAAAGGAATTGTCATGCCTTAAAATAAGATGTATATGTGACTGATAAGACTCCCTACCAGTGCAGCTTCTGAAGTACCACTGAACTTCATAGGGCAGCAAGACTGTAAATGTCTTGTATTTGTGATGTCAGATGGATTAGAAAACTGCACTAATATGTAGATACTTCATGTATTGCAAAAGGAGTGTTCATTACTTTAATCAAGATGCTGCCTGATGCGTTTAAGTCCTGTAAAAATTAAAAGCAATGCCAGAATATAGATGGAGTGACAGAAGGAGAGCTGCCCAAAGCCTTCAGTTAGTCTTGTAATTTAAACTTGGTTCCTCTTGTTTGGTGCATCTTGATTATACATAGAAAAATATGAAACTGAAAAAAATGCTATGAACTTAAGTCTTCCTTGTATGAAACATCCATTATTTTAAAGTGAGGAGAGAAAAGATGAATGAAGGGTAGTGTCTTTCCTTTACATAGTAGTATGTGAAGCTGAAAAGATAGAATTGTTTTTAAAAGGTTTTTATCACAAAGCTACTATGAATTAAACTTTGTCAGTTTCCATTCCTAAACCAAAAGATTACCAGTCAAAAAGACAATCACAGATCACAGATGTGATGGAGTTTCTGTTTTAGGTGCGAGCTGAGGCAAGAAGAAAACTATTATTAATAACTCCAGAAATCTGTGGGGATTTATTTGGAGGTTGGGGGTCTTTTGCCAGTGCTGGTTTGGGGATTTTGGGGTTTTGTTTTCCCCTACTGAGCTAACCCAACTCTCTGATCTTCCTCTTGGCACTGTATGCAAGTAATTTCCTCTTCTTTATCAGGTAAATTTGAACCACCATTATTCCACCCAAACGTGTATCCTTCAGGCACCGTGTGTCTCTCCATCTTAGAGGAGGATAAGGACTGGCGGCCAGCAATCACAATTAAACAGGTCATTAGTTGTACTTAGACATATTCTTAGCACTTTTGCTTTGCTTGCTTATCTGATGGAATATAAGATGTTTGCTGTGTGTTCCTAAATTGGTTTCTAAGGGGTTTTCACTGAATCTCTATTAGTAATATCCATAATATATGCCTGTTACTTCTGTTCCTTTTTCCATAGATCTTGTTAGGAATACAAGAGCTTCTAAATGAACCAAATATTCAAGACCCAGCTCAAGCAGAGGCTTACACAATTTACTGGTAAGTGTCTTCCTTAGCGTATCAGCTTGAAAGCTGTCATACTGCCTACAGTTGTCTGTTACTTGTAGTATAACATGAAAATGTTTTTACAAATGACCAGGGGAATTGTCTTACCTTCATGACTGTATTCTGTGGAGATGCCTAGATTGTGCTAAACTTGAACAAAATGGTAACGTCATGGCTGTTAGGCTAGTGGGGCTTTTAAAAGCAAAGCAACCACAATAAAGTGTGAATACTCCTTATATCATATTTTCATCCTGGTTCTAGCCCAACATAGAGTCCTTTTCCTTAAAGGCTGAATAGTAACAATGAGGCGTAATGGTGTCAGGAGAAGGGGAGACTGAATTAGGCGACAAGTCACTTTGGTCAGTACAGGAGTAACTTACTTCTGCCCAGTAGTGTCTACTTGTAAGAACTTGTGCCTGAAAGATAAAGGAGAACTGTGGTTACTGTAGGAAACGTGGTATTTTGGGAAAACTACATCTTCCAAAAGAACAGGTTGAAAAGTACAGAATGCCTGTAGCTTTAGCAGAATGAAGTTTGCATTGATAAGGAAAGGGGATAATTTGTGACCTAAAGAGACTTTTTGGATTTGTTTTTTTTTTACGCTTAATCTTATAAGTTTTCCCACCATTAAAAATGGATACCTGTTCTATATGGAATCCTCTTCCATAATCTTTATGGAAGCAAAACATTTTAAACAAATGCTTTTGGCACCGGCAGCTACTGAAATAGTAACCCAGATGGAATTGTGGAATTACAATTTGGGACAGAAGAGGCTTCCAGGAGAGTGCCAATTTTGAAAAAATAACATTTTATGTGACTGCTCGTGCAAGCTATGTTAAATACATTTTTATAGGGTCCTAGTGAAAAGGAAGCATAGGAATGGGTAGTGTGGCTTGCATTTAATTTATGGCTTCACTCAGTGTTATTTTTTAAAGTACTTATTGAAGGCTTGATGGAGTTGAGTACATATGGAAGACAGTTAAGTGGCCGCAGTTGTAGGAGCCAGGAATGATGAGGAAGGCCTCAATAACATACTTCTATACGTGTGTCTGTGTTTTGGTTTTTTTAATCACCTCCCACATGCATGTATGTACAAAACCAATTTTGGCTAGTCTTGTTTTTGTGTAAAGTGCATCCAGGGGGAATAAATACCTATTGAGCTTAAAATATTACATGGGTTTTGTTACTTCAAGTACGTATAGTCTCCCATTTATCCTCTTCATGTCTCTTGGACATGCAGAGTATTTCAGATGGTTTACTATTATTCTGCAGTCTGAGAGTAGGTCTCTCTTGCTACTTAGTGAATATCTGGTAGAAGTTAAACAGAGCAGGATTGTGCACACATCTGTAATGTTGGCATAGTTGGTAAATACTGCAGGAGATGCACCATTGTTCACATAGATATCTTTTAGTCAAGTTGTTAAACTTTCAAGAATAAACATTGTATTTAAAATAAGAATACTTACTCTCGGGTACTGTTGTTCGGTAACTTTAGCACTCCTGATGTGCTAACCTACTTCCTCCTCTGCTGTAGGCATTCAGGGTCTGCTATGGAAGGCATTCTTCTGTGTGGATTCTATGGGTGCGAGACTTAACAGCTAGGCTATGTTCTTGTGTGACAATGCAATATAACTTAGGGGAAAAAATGTAGAATAAAGTTTGTAAATCTGTTCATGAGAAGAGAATATCTTCAGTCTCTTTGCTAGCAATTGTTCACTGCATGTGACCAAAATGGGTTTCATTTCTTTGTCGTCCCCCCCGCAATCTGTCAAGTTCTGAGGATATAACTTGCTGCTTTTTTTTTTTCTTTCACTGCAGCAAGCCTTTGTAGTTGAAAGTATGTTAAATTTACTGCAAAGCTGTCTGCAAAATCTAGTCACTCTAAACTATCTCTGGCAGAAGAGTAATGGTCGCAAATTTTTGTTTAGCTCAACTCACACTTCTGACAGCTAATACTGAAAATGGACAACTGAATGTAAATGGATACTTTGTTATGCTATTACTATCCTTTCTTGAACAAGAACAGAAAACAAAGAACTTGCCGTTTTACATCTTGAGTCTGAGGTTTAGTGACTGGACATAGTTCCCTCAAGTAATACTTGTTTAATCAATCTGTAGCAAGTATGCTACACATAGCTATGTTGAGCTACCTTTTTTCCCCCAACTGAAGATTAGGATAAACCTAAATCTGTGAGTCAGAGTCTGTAGAGATAAGGGCTGAAATTACCACACTGTTATAATTTTCCTGTTTCTTAGGAGTGTTTCCATTCTCTCTCCAAAGCAGTGAAGATGGTAATTTAAAACCATATGAAGTCCACCAGCCGTTAGCAAACTGCTCTTCTCCCTTTGTACTGTTAGGATACTGGAATTTGTTGTTAATGACCTTAGGTCTTAGTGTGAGTGGGGAGTAGAAAACTTCAGATGAACGAGAAAGCGTTTGCACATGAGGTACAGTTGGTCTTGAGAAGAGGAAGTGCAAACCTTTTCTGAGAGACTGGTACAGTACAAAGTCAGTGTAATCATTTGACAGCAGGTGATGTTTGGGAAGTAACTAGTTGAACAGTACCATACTTGTCCAGAAAATTCTTTAATTTAGTGTAGTGTTCCATGAGTTGCTATCAAAAGAGTTTGCCTTCAGCAATGACTTCTTTTTCTCTTCAATATGACTTCTGTTTCTCTTCAATATAAAACTAACTCTGTAATACAGCCTCTGATTTCTCCAGCTATAATTACCCTTTATCTTTTCAGCCAAAACAGAGTGGAATATGAAAAGAGGGTTCGAGCACAAGCCAAGAAGTTTGCACCATCATAAGCATTTGTCATGCAGCATCTTTAAAAGGAAGGGATTGGTTTGGCAAGAACTTGTTTACAAAACTTTTGCAAAATCTAATGTTGCTATGTACAATTAATATCCACATAAGGGGAGGGGGTTGTATGTGTGCCATTTTCCATATTCGCCAGTTGTATACAGTTCTAAATTTGCTGAATTGCCCCCAGTTTTTTCATACAGGGTCTCTTCCTTCAGTCTTTTGTATTTTTGATTGTTATGTAAAACTTGCTTTTATTTTAATATTGATGTCAGTATTTCAACTGCTGTAAAATTATAAACTTTTATACTTCTATAAATTCACTAGTATCTCTAGTTACTTTGCTATCTGATGCAGGCATGCTTTAAAATGTTAGAACTATATTTAGCCTCTAGCTGGCTGTATGAAAAAAAATCATGCCCTCCACCCCCTTCCCTCCCTGAATTTGTTTTTTCTATCTTTCAGAAACTAGGTTGTTATTGCTTAAGAGCCTCTGAGATCCAAAGTTAGCCAGCATCCTTATTCTGCATCACTTTCTTTGTGTTTATATGGCATTCTGTCTGTGTTGCTGTTTAGAGTAAATAAACTGTTTATATAAAGGGCTTTGTTTCATTTATCTTCATTAAAATTATTAAAAGACTGCAATTTAAATGGCTCTGAACACAATTCAGTGCAAGTCCTATTTTTAAGGCCTGTGATGCTGTGTTTGCCTTTTGTTTAGATGTTGCCTTCATTTGTTTTGCCTGTGCCTGACCCAGAGCACGTCTGTGGCCTTTCCTTGGGCCATGTGGTAACTGCAGCAAGTCAGTTCTGATCAGTTCCTCAAGCAGAGACCAACTGCTTACCGTGCATAATGGGATTAGCATACTGGTGTGACCATGTTAATATAAAATAACATGAGCTTTAGACTGACATGAACAATAGTAGAAGTTGTCCAAGGAGCGCTGAAGATTTTTAATGGTGCTTGTTTATCAGAAATAATTTTGTGCCTTTCCATATGTTAACACATATAGCTTCTAGGGAAAGGAAGTGCTCTATGCAATTACATTTTCCCTCTGTAAAGAAAATCTGTTACATTATGTAAGTTATTTTCATGTATGTCAAGCTGATGTGTCCCCTACTAAACTTCCACTGCTTTTTTTAAGTCAAAATCATTCTGCAAAAACAACAAAAAAAAAGTGAAAAGCTTTGTTTCATCTGAGCTTGGCTTCTTCAAGTGCTTTTATTAAAAAGTGGCTACTGCTCAATACTTAGATTAATCTAAATTATACAGCTCTGGTTGCAGATCTGCTTTGTTTGTCTGCATTTGATTACTATAGCTTTATAATATAACACCATTCCCCCAAATCAGAATAGCTGACACGGTCACATTTTTCTCAGTCCTTTAAAAATTATGCTGAATTGCTTTCTTGCCACTACAAGAAATCATTGCTAAAACAACACATTTGGGAAAGTTTTCATATGGGTGGGGAAGTTACTGAAAAAACTGAATCAAAGGAAGAGTCCCCTTGTAGAACTGATTTACTTGTGCTTCTTGTTTTTAAAAGGGAAATTGAGTATTTGTACCACTCAAACTGCTGCTGTTACTCCCAGCTCTAGCTCCAGTAGTACTAGTATTTAATCCCTCTAGTAGAGGGACAAGAGGAGATGGTCCTGTGATGTGAAGAACTTTGATTTGTCAAGGTGAGTCTATGAATTGTCCTTAGTATCTCCAATTCTACTGAAGCATTGCTAAAGTTTAGGTTTCAGTTGGGTGCTTGAAACTCCAGAGTATTCCATTTAAATATATAGAACCGCTAACAGCTCATTTTCACTACACAAACTGGCAGGCATAGGGAAAAGTAACCTAAGATACTAGTGCAAGTCTGCCACAAAGCTTTAAGGGCCAGACAATGTGTATTTCTGACTTGGTACAGTGCCACTTCGAGCAATTAAAGTTCCTGAAAAGATATACTGAGATATTGAAGCAATTCCAAGAAGCATTTCTTCCTTTCAAGCTTAGCTCAATTTATTCAAAATAGATGAAATTGTTGAAATACATATGGCTGGTTCAAGCCTGCAAAAAGTCAGAGACTCCTTATGTGGTAGGTACCATACAAGGCAATAGCTTAGTCATGTTTTCCTGTTGAAATATAGACCAGAACTTTAGAAAGTTTACCTACTATATTATTAGTTAAAAATAATCCCCTATAAACCACTTTTTGATTAGAATACATGGTTGTTTATTTTTTTTAACTTGTAACTAAGCTTCAGACTCCTTAAAAAATAATTTAACATTCCATACTTACCTAAAAATTAAATAACCTGGGGCCCTCGTGCATAACAAGACCTACAAACCTGCCTAGAGACCGAGATTTGCTAAGCACCAAGTTACAGGTGCACAAGATGCACTCAAGTATTCACAAGAAAATTTCTTCATACAAGATGTTACAACTCTTTGGGATTACTGGGGATTTTAATTTCTTCTGGACTGCTCTCATCAGTGCTTTCACTGCTTTCAGTGGCATCATCTGGATTGCTCATGCTGTCCTCCTCAGAGTCTTCCTTGCTTTGTGCTAGACTGGAAACATTTTTCAAGATTATAAAAGCAAAATAACTTCTAGTAAGTAAAACTAGTATTTATTTAAATTAAATTTCATTACCCTGAGGAATTGACTGGCCTGTTGGGATTAGAAAATTCTTTTTCTAAATCAACATCAAATGGATCTGGAAAAAGAAGGAAAAATTGCAGAAAATGAAAAAGGTGTTTTCTTAATGGTCTGCCTTCATTTTCATATATAATGGCAGGGAGGGGAAGGCACAGAAAGTCTAGTTCACATCTCTCATACATTTAAGTAGTTGTTTGATGAGAAACCAGGGGCGCTGAGAAAATAACCCAAGTCCTGCCTGCCAAGTCTAGGCTTTTCACTCTTTTCCCTCATCCCCTGCAAGGCGTTCAGTAGCTCTTTAGAGGTAGTCAGATGGCATAAGTAGGTTTCCAAGGCTTTGGGTAAGAAAACATAGATTAAGATCTAAAACGGCTATCTAGTTAGCTGAAGTCCACAAGAAGTGAATTACAGCTCTCCAGGTTTAGCTCTGGCTGAGTAAGGGTAGGGCTGGGCTTACTTTGGCTGAAGTAGCTGGGAAGAACTGTTGCCTCAGAAAAGTCAAACAAGGCATGATAGCTTTGGTTCTGCAGTTCAACCAGAAAATAGGATTGTAGGTGGAAGTGTGATTTAACTGGCATAGCCACATTGCCCCTTAAGAGCTGTCTTCAGTTTAATCTAACTAGTTAGGCTTCCACCAAAAGGATGGTTTAATTCAGCATCATGGCAAAGAGATCACAGTTTAGAGCAGCTAAAGGTTGCTGACCATCTTCTTACAGTATGAGCCCCTGGCCTATTTTATAGGACTTAATCACTGTGAAAGGAAAATATGTTCATTAGGATAATCTTTTTTCATATGTTCTTGATTGTTTGCCTGTCTGTGCTGTCTTCCATGAGACCAAGGCGTTCACTGTGAATACAGCCTGAAATACTGGGATTCCAATAAATTACTGAAAGAGTTTGGGAATAAACTGCTTGTACTTATAAATTATTTTAATTATCTTTAAAGGTCTGGTTTTAAACATCTTGATTGAGGGCTGTATAAATATATCTATTAAAGGTCCTTCTTAGGTTTATGCATAACTAACTTGCTCTCTGACTGTATGCCTATGTTTCTCTCAGTTCCTTCTCAATTACTTGTCTTTTTACTCATGCTCTGCTTTTAATATCTGTATCTAAAACAAGGAAGCATCATATTTTCTTTTTGCTCCTAAGTTTTTTCCAGTTTGGTTAGCTGAGTAAGGGTAACTGCTTCACAGTTCAGCTGTGAATACACTACTCAAAGCATTAAGTTGTTTTAGTCATTTTCACCTATTTTATTTGAAAAAAATGGGCGAAGAGGCACACTTAGCACAGTATAAGAACAACACACATCAGCAAAGCACTTATCTTCCACCTTGCTAATATTTTCATGACATTTAAGGAAAAGACTGAAGAAACTAGTTAGAAAAAGGGCATGTGTAGTGTTTCTGTTTTTCTCTTACCTACTTCGTCTTTTTTTTCTTGGACACAGGCTAGAAAGTCCTTCTCAACGCGTAGCACATCATCCTGGCAATGACAGGCTGCGTATTTTTCCAAGAGATTTTTGTTCAGGTCAATAAAAGCCTTACCCCATTTAAATTTCCTTAGAAGAATGGTGGCTAGATCTGGGAATCCTAAAACAGAAAATAAATTATCCATTTTCTTGTTTAGTGTGAGATTTCACTCTGCTTACATGTCTCTCATTCAGTACATGCATACAGGTCAATACAATAGAAAGGTGTTTGCCAGTGTTTCTTTCAGTGTTCAAGGATTAAAACTTTTTGAAAGACTACATATATTTTCAAAATTCAGTTTGAAACTGAATCCAAGAATAGTTCACAGCCTTTTAGTGAGTGTTACATAAAAATATTTTGTACAGGCAATGAATGATTCAAGCTCTATATCTCACAGCCCTTCAGTACAAGACCAATTGTACATACAGTATTTTCAGAAGATAAGAGTTGTGTGCAGTATGGTAGAGCATCTCTCTTATCAAAGTTCTGTGATGAGTCTGGAAAATATCACAAGAGGGGCAATTTCTTTTGCTCTTACCCAGACCTCGCACTATTAACAGCCAGCTGCTACCTCTCACTAAGGCAAACTCATGTTATCTTCTTTTTTTAACAGTTTTTCTAAGGTTACACACCATCCAGACAAAATGAGGATTATCAATTTGTGTCCTGTTCAGTAGCTGGAATGAAAACTCCACAGATACCTCAGTGCCACTGATAACACACACTTGGAAGAAAGCTAGAGAATCTGATCCCAAAGTCAACAAAGTGATGACCCATGTGACAGCATTACAGTTTATTTTGTTGCAGACCATCTCTTCTGATTTATTAAGAATGTAGGAATTGCTAGCAACGTAAATCACATCAGACAAATTGAGCCTACCAACAATGCAAAACGCTGCAGCAAAAGCTTCCACGCAGGACAGTTTGCATGGCCGACCATAGTTTACAGGATTTGCAGCCACCAAGTAAGGCAGCAACCGCAGATGACTCCCCTTCATTTTCTTAAAGGGAGTTTCTTCTAATTTGGCCCATGAGCAATCTATGACTGCAATTCCACTCTGAGCAATGACATGCCTGAAAAAAAGAAACGTATTTGAAAAATTGTCACCATTATACTGATGAAGTGAGAATTCCAACTGCCGCTTTATACTGGCAACAATCTTGTATACAACCCCTACTTTTGTCAATCAAAACCCTTATGCTTTACAATAACCTACAAGAGAGATGTAATGAGAAAGAATAGTAGCAAGGTTTTCCTCCAAACGTGCAAATGGCAAAAAAGGTTTATCTGTATGCTACAAAATGAAATGTGAATAATTCTGGGTTTAAAAATGTGACAGGGAAGTGTGGTTAATAATAATGTTCACACCTTAAACTACACCAAAGTTCTGATTTAGGCTCTCTGCTAGGTTCTCTCTGCTTTTAGAGACAAATCTTTTCTCCGAGTAAGTATATATTTATAAAAATTCTGCAGGCACATTTGAAGAAAATTCTCATTTTCTGCAAAAAGTTTTCTGGTTAACTTAACATTGTGTTGTCTAACCGAAAAACTTAAATATGGCATGATAAAAGACAGTAGCTAAAGGGCCATGCTCTGAAGAAATTAACCTACAAGACGTGTGCCTTGGTTTTTCATTGGGATCTACAGATGCTTTTCTCATCTGATACCAGCTGTGTAAAAATTTTAAGCTGATTCAATAAAGCGTCTCTGTTTCTCATGTTCATGCATCAGTGTAATGCAATAAGAACTATTCTGTATGAGTTTCGGCCATTCGGCCATGAATCAGTGGTTAAAATGCTCTCCCTAATAGAGCATCAGGACGGTATCTGAACCAAGTTCAGATACGGTATCTCCCTCGTAGTCGGCGGCCCCCTCCCGTCCCCCGCCGCCCGGGTTTTTCCAACAGGCACCGGGACCCCACCTGTCAGCAGGAGAGACATACTCCGTAGCCAGCGGACTCAGGACGACGCCCGGGAATCTCTGACGGAGGCGCAAGGTTCGCAACAACCCTTTCCGGGCTAATTTTCTGCCGGTGCATTTCTTGGGATCGCAGTGTCCGAGCTCCCACATGGCAAGCCGGCAGGGGAACTTGGCCTCCCGAGCGCCCCCATCAGCGGCCCTCTCACCCTCCAGGCAAACTGAAAACAGCGGGTGCACATCAGTGCCCAGCGGCGACGCGGCACAGTCCGGCAGGACGCGCTGCGCTTGCCCGCGTCCCGCGGCGACTCACGCACCTCTCAGCGCGGCCTCCGCTTCCGCCGCGAACGTCTCGAGGCTGCGAGTTCCACGCCGGCCGCCGCGCCGGCCGCGCTCCATGGCCGCGCTCGGCGGAGACACCGCCCCGCGGCCTTGCGCAGTTCCGCTTCCCGCGGAAGCGGCCATGGCGGCCCGGCTGTGGCTGGCGGCGCTGAGCGCGGCGCTGGGTGGGTGTGAGGGCCGCGGCGCGAGCGGGCGCACCCGCGGCTTGGTCCATCCGCCGCGCCCAACTGCTCTCTCCTAGCAGGTCTCTTCGCCTCTGCGGGGAAGATGAAGATCGTGGAGGAGCCGAATACGTTCGGGTATGTGGCCACCTGCTCGCCGTGATCCACCTGCAGTCCCGCGATCCACCTGCAGTCGGCGGCTTCGGGTCTGTCTGCCGCTGTGCCCGCTCTAGCCCATTTCTTCCTCCGGGGATGGGCCGCCGGGCCTGGCCGCTGCCGCAGACCCGCTGTTGGCCCGCGGGCAGCGGCCGTAGGTGTTGGGACACAAAGGTAGGGGAGCATGTATGCACGGCCAGATGCATAACTCAGCCTTAAACGTTTAACTTTCCTTCTTTTGAAAGGTTGAATAACCCATTCTTGCCTCAAACAAATAGGCTGCTCCCAAAGATGTCCCCATCTGCAGTATCAGGTATATGCAACCGTTAATCTTTTTTTTTTCTTCTTTTTTTCTTTTTGTTTTTTCCTTTTTTTCGGTACAGTTTTCATTATTTAGCAACAGTTGTTTGCAGTGCAAATAGTCTATTTCGACTTTATGCAGACGAAACCGAATTTTGCATGTGATTTTATAAGCATCATGCAAAATAAGCATGGGCAAATATATTTCATTGTGCTCCTGAAGGATTATAACCTAGATTAACTTTACTGGTGGTTCCAAGTCCCAGTGCTGTTAATACTGGTTTTGTGACAGGACTATCCATATGTTTTATTCTGTGTTTTTCTAGCCTGTCACAGATCCTTTTGGCCCACAGTAAACACTGTTTTCTTCTTGACACAATCCTCAACGTCATTGAGATTATCATATAAAAGTCATCCCATCATCTGGTAGTACTTAAAACTCAAAAATAGTTTAAAAAAAATAATCCTAAGAGTAGTCTTGGAACCAGTCAGAGGGGCTCAGTTTCATGCACAGCCTAGATGTTGCAACATAAAGACACCACTCAAGCAAAATAAACAGGAATGTAAAAAATTCTAGGCCATCTATAGAGAAGAGCAGATAAACACTGAAGGCAAAGACTAAGCAAAAGGGAGTATCTCTTGTCTCTCTGCTAACCTTATGCACAAACTCAAACCTTGTTCAGATTCAAGAAAGGCATTTTGGTATGACAACACTGAATGTGATTATGCTTAATGTTTTCTGTCGTGTTTTATAAACTCAAGTGTATAATTCTGCATGTACTGCATGTGAAATACGGAATAGTTAGAAATGGGATTAGCAATAGAATGCTGAATGGGAATATGCCCAAAGTGGCAGGAAAAAAGGACAGCACACCAGAAGTCTTCCTTTCTTTGTTGTGGGATGTTACATGTAGCCAAAAATTGGGAGTTTATATGGAACACAAACCTAGGCCATGGAACCCTGCCTTGCACAATTATTTCTTTAGCATGGAAACTGTACTTGTTCTTTTCTTCTACAAAACAGGGTAATAGTTCTGGTAATTTCTCTTTTACAGCATCTGCCCTGGAAAGGGAGACATGAGTTTATTGCATTCCTCGTGGACATTCACATTTGCTTTTTTTCATCTGCGGGGAGAGCATCCTAATCACTGGGGTACAGATTTCATGTAGTAGAGGAGCAAACCCTTTGGCCAAGCCCATCTCTAGAATGAAATGCAAGATCATACAGTCAGAAAAACACTTGGGAAAGAGAACCTGCCTGTATCACAGTGGCTAAAGCATTCTGGAGGGTGTGATTCTGGTAGTCTGACCTTTGTTTGTAGGATTGCTTGTCTAGATACTTGGAAAAAGTACCCGCACAATCCTGACAATGAGGAATTAGAATCCAGGATGGGATTTTACTTTATATGCTTTGTAGCCTCTTTTCTTCTTTCCTCATAAATATTTAGTCATTCCAAGGAAAATTTCCTTATATGAGAGATACTGAAATACTACTAGCATGTAGTCAAGAGCTTTTCAATCTCTTTTTAATGACAAGTTACCTGTCTTGGATTTCTTTCACACCAGTTCTTGTAGTCAGTACTACAAGGGTAGAATTGCAACCCCTGACCTGTCTGACGGCAAAAGGTTTCTGTTGTTGAATACTACCTGGATCAGACCATGAAGGCAAACAGCAAAAAACAATATCCAGTTTGAGAATCTCCATGAAACTTAAATATGCGGCACTGTCTACATTTTGAACAAATGGGCTTTACTAGTATAAACTTGCGGAGTTTGGGTGAATTTGGAGACAGACAGCTGCCAAGCAAGTTTTTCAGTGATTTCAGTGTTTGATTTTAGCAGAATCTGCACTGATGATTCCTTTTATGGACCCAGTCTCCAAATGTTTGTTTTTAACAGGTTTCTCATTTTTTGTTGTCAAAAGAGGCTTATCTATTTCACTGGGTAGTGAGAATAAAAAAACATTAAAGATCATGACACAAACCAGTATAGTGCTAGTGAGAACTTACAGTAATTCTTATGGAAGATAAAATTTTCTTTATGTACAGCAGAAAACTAAATTTGTCACATACTCCTCACACTTTGTCACTGCAGTAGATTGCTTAAATTTAACCAAAACATTATTTTTCCTTTATGTCATGTTGTCATGTTTTTAGGCCCTGCACATCTCTTTAGGCTTGCTGGCAAGTGTTTCAGTTTTGTGGAATCCACGTGAGTAATAGATTTGGATATTTGTTTATATACTTACCAGGAATTAACTCGATTTTTATTCCAGTCTGAAACATTTCTTATTTTCTGTTTCTTTTCTCTCCTTTTAAGGTACAAATATGAGTTTTGTCCTTTCCATAATGTCACTCAACATGAGCAGACTTTTCGATGGAATGCCTATAGTGGGATTTTAGGGTGAGGCATTTAGACCTTTTATGTTACAGCTGTGTTGTCAGCAGGCCACCTCATAGATTGCAAAAAGGAGGCAGTTTTAAAATTAAGATCCTTCCATTGGTCAGCTTAGGTCATGGTAGGTCTCAAGACATTATACATAATAATACCCTGTCTTGAAAAATTCAGATTTTTTGTTGTTGTTGATAAATACTAACCTCCTGTTTTAGCTGGAGACTGATTAATGCCAGTGCTAACTGCAAGTGTGATGTGTTCAGGTGAGAAATTCAATAATGTCTAACTACAGCTTATATTAACACATTTCATGTCCATTAACTATTTGGAGTTTGAGTTAAATACAAAAATTACAAAATTAAAAGAGTGCTTTATGCCTAATGGTTATTAGACATTATAAAAGTTATAAAACCCTCAATGGGGACCCCAAAAAAAGTATCCTAAAGTATTTAATAGTATTTAATATACCCTGGATCATAATATCACCAAATCATAATACCTAAAATAAATCTAAGTATAAACCAGACCATTGCTTTTCTAGATACTTTGTATATTGTATATATTGTATATATATGTCTCTTTTTTCCAGTGTGCAAAATGATAAGCCAGTATGTGAGGAAACTGGTACATCACCATGCTGAGGGTATACTTGCTTTAGGATTGACAGAAGTAGACTAGTTTTTGTAGGCACTCTCACCAGCACTAAAAATATGTGAACAAACTGAGTTGCACGGGTACTTAGCCTCATGGAATTTGTTGTGGGATTGATCTATAAACTGCATTTTATTGGACTTAAACAGATTTCTAAGTGCGAATGGTTTGCAAACTGAAATCTGATCCAAAACTCTGCTCTCAAAAAATGCTATTAAAGTGTCTTATATAGCAACCTGGATAACAAACTACACCGCTTCCAAGGTGCTGACTGTAGGAAATGGAAATGCTAAGACAACAAAAATGAAGTATATTCACTTAAATTGAACATGGTGTAAAGGTATTGTTGGTTTTCTTTCTGAGAGTTCATTTTTTTTCTGTCCAGTAACTTTGAACAAAATAGTGTCCTCTTTTTTCAGAATCTGGCATGAATGGGAAATTGACAACAACACATTTGTTGGAATGTGGATGAGGGAAGGAGACTCCTGTGAAACTAAGAGCAGACAGACAAAGGTATAATAACTTAGACTATGCTAATTCAGACAGCATGACTCTGCATACACTTGTGAGACCACAAACTGAAATATTGCTACCCTGAAGAAGTGATCATTTTAGCTGTAATAGAAAACATAAAGATGAATTCCTGCAGGAACTATGTGAATGACTGGGGGAGGAAAGCTAGAATCAGGATAAAATTTTGAAGACATTCACTTATGTTTTCTCATTGGTTACTTACAACTCTTTTTTTCCTTGATAGAGTGGTATAATTACTACTGTAGAAATACAGTACAGTGCTTTGTAATTTGTGTCAGGGAAAATAAAAACGCTCTTCATTAACTTCAAGATGCCAGCCTATTAAAAATATCCAAGCAAAAGGAGGGAAAAGAACTGAGCAGTTACCAATAGCATGCTGAGAAGCTAAGCATGATGTTAGAACAAGCACTAGCAGCATTTCAAGAAAGACTTTGAGGTGATGGAGCATGTCTAGAGAAGGGCACTGGGGCTGTGGAAGGGTCTGGAGCAGAAGCCTGATGAGTAGCACCTGTCAACCAGCATCCGCAGGTCTTTTTCCAGCAGGCAGCTTTCCAGCTTTCTTGCCCAAGCCTGGAACAGTGCATGGGTTTGTAACGACCCAAGTGCAGAACCCAGCACTTCGCCTTGTTGAATCTCTTGCAATTAGCTGCCAACTTGGCTGCCATATCCTGGCCAAGGTGAAAATGTTATACTCTAGTGGAGGTGCTTGCTTAATATCTTTATTTCCCATAGAAGCTGCAGAAAGAATTCATATTCTTGTATGACCTTTGGTATTGTAATCTTTCACTGGCATTTCATTCTGAAGACAGAAAATATTGGTGCTGCAAATCTAAAACCTAATGAAAACAATTCTCTGCAATCTGGATGTGTCTTGTGTTCTTAAATTAGCGCATTGGTCAGAAATAAAATTTAAGAAAATTGTGCTTATGTTAGATGAGATTCTAAAGGCTGTCCTATTCACTGTCCCTTTTGCTCTCATTTTTGCTGGAAATATGGTGCTCAGTAGTCCAAGGAACAATAGTTGGTGGGGAGAATCATTTCCCATTAGAGAAAACAACTTTAACATTTGATAAAATAAATGGACGATGCGCTTGCTATGATGCTTTTTCTGTCGGAAAAAATAAAATGAGGCTCTGGCATGACAGTATGTACAGAAATGCATCTACTGACATTGGAACAAAGCAAATTGATCATCAGTGATAGTATTGTTTCATGTAGACCTTTTTTGCTTATCTTTGTTTTTACTGATGTTTAGGTTCATCTTGTTTGTGGAAAGAGTAATAAATTGGCTTATGTGTCTGAGCCAAGTACTTGCGTTTACTCTCTGACATTTGAGACTCCTCTCGTGTGCCATCCCCACTCACTTTTAGGTAAGATGTAAAAATACTTTATGGAGCAGCTGGCATATTACACTATCCTTAGAGTGTCCATTTTTAGGTTGAGTTAGTACCTTAATATAAGTTAGTATTAAATGTTAACATATAATATGAAGAGTTTTTTAAATCCTGGTCATTATATCACATAGGTATTTCTCCAATAGTCATTGCTAGTGTAGATGCAGTGAATGATTTTTTTTTTCCTTTTCTTTAACTGTAGGAATAAGCCCTGTAGTACCTGCCCATTTATTTACATTACTAAAAATTAGAATTACATTGAGCAAGGGAATATGAGGCCTTGTATCTGGAAATAAGAAAAATATCTGGTAATTCTTCAGAAACTTTAAATGTGTGAAGCGCAATTTAAGTGTAAGCTCAGCTCTTGAAAGCAGTAGAGGCTGTGTACTGTGTAGAAACATTGAGTTCTTAAAACAAATGTTCTTGCATGATACTAGAGGAGGAATTAACTAATACATGACAATGCTCTTGGTTTTTACATGGTTTGACTTCCTTTTTTCAGTTTATCCAACTCTGACTGAAGCACTGCAAAGGAAGTGGGATGAAGCAGAGCAGCTTCTGTATGATGAACTAATAACTGACCAGGTTTATTAATTTTTTCCAGCTCTATTTGGTAAAAAAACAATTACTGTCTAATAGCCAAACCTGGCTTCTGTATTTTCTCCCTTTGGAGTAGTTGCATTTATTCTGCAGTTGGCAAATAGTAATTTTCATGTTCTGTAACTACTGTATGAACTGGTAATGAAGCCTGACGACTTGGAATGGCCAGTGCAAATTACAAGCAGAGATAAGAGTTGAATAGATTGATCTATCACCTTTTGGAAACTTTCTTTTTTAGGGTTACAAAAAAATTCTAAAAGAGATTTTTGAGGAAGCAGGACTTCTAAAAGCAACAGAAGAAAACGAAGTTGAAAAACAGAGTAAGAAAATAACTCTGGAATTTGAAACAGTGGAAAAGTGCAGTAAGGTATAGAGCATAATATTTACAATGTGGAATTGCCATCTTTTTACTGTATGACAGTATCAGTGGGAGAGCATAATGTAATCGTCCTTGGTATTCAGCTGAATCTCTTCATGGGATTATCTTTTCTGGTGTCAATATGTAACAGCCTACATACAGTGTGATTTGGAGTCTTCATTATAGACCCTAAGTCAAAAACAAACCAGCAAAAATGAATGCCCAGTAAGAAGATGGGGATTTTGAAAGAATTAGCATATGTGCTTGGGTTATGAACACCTTGTAGTTACTCTTTCTGGGGAATATCAGTCTGGAGTCAGGAAGGAATTACTCATAAAGATAATGCATAACCAACCTCAAGAATGTTGACACTTCTCTCTGTGGATAATCACCCAGACTTGTGTAAGAATGCATTGGCTGTTGCACAAGCAAAAGACAGAATGCCTGTATTCATTTCTGAATGACTGTTGTGTATGTGAACAGTTCTTCTGCAACAGAATTGAAATGGGGAAAATAGAGGTAGAAAGTGTGCTCAGCCTAAAAGAGTACAACCTAACCATCAGAAAAAGAGCATGAAAGGGAATTCATTCATTATAATGCAGAGAAGCAGTTGCTGTTGTCTTTATTTGCAAAATGTAGCAAAGACAAAATACCATGTAGTAATTCATGAATGTAACCAAATAAAACCATGGTTAAGCTGAATATACCTTAATGTAAAGATCACCATTTTGATTTCATAGGAGCTGGAACAGTCAAGTGATTTTTTTTCTTCAGTCATTAACAATACAGTATTTAATAATTTCTGCTCTTTTTTCTGGCTTCATCATAGCTTAATTGACATAAATTGGCTGGTTTGGTAACTACAGAATCTTAAATACTTATTCTTTTGCTCTATCTTTATTCATGTAAACACTTAAACACAACAAAAGGTAGGGGCTTCTCTGAAATTTCAGGTATGTGTTTTGAGTCTCAAAAGAACTAAGCAATCCCTATTTGTCAGTTAACAGAAACTGCTGAGAGCAGGAACATGAAGTCACTAGCTCAAGAGTTGAGGAGTTGACGGTTTCCACACTGCAGAATTATGATCATTATAAAAATAATGGTAGTCCTGAAGCAAACTTTAGATTTTGTTCTATGATAAAATGCTAGTTACAGGACAGTTTTGAAATAGTTTCAGAAAGCATTCCTGATTTTTACTCTTGGGCTTGAAAAAACCTGGCTCCTCTTTTGGCAACACAGATATTTATCTTTTTCTAAAATTTGCTCTGTGTTCATGGAAACAAGCATTTTAAGATTTTTAAAGCCAAAAGGTATAACAGCCACGCACAGAGGCTTTTTTTTCCTTAAAAGCTCTCAATTTAGGTATGTATTTGAAAAGTGGGAGAACTATTTTTAATGTATTTTCTTTCTTAGGAATACAAGCAACTTTCTGAAGAAGTAAAAAAACTTAGAGTTTTATTAGGTCAGCATGGTATTGCATACAAAGGAAATTCTGGTGAGTTTTTTTGGTAACATTCTTTTCCATTATTTTCTGCCCAGAATGTGAATACCCCAATGTTGTTTTCAGTTACAGCAACAGTTAAATAATCTGGAATATATGGAAGTAAAATTTAGTAGACAAAGTTTTAAATAAATACTTACGTTTTGATTCCTGTGCACAAGGACTTAATTTGTCCCCAAAAATCTGTTGATGACTTGAAATTCTCGCTTTATAGAAAAAAATTGACTGCTGTTTTAACTGAAGTTTGTCTCCAGTCCTTAAGGTGCCAGTTTAGAAGGAAATTGATATTACACCATTAATAGCACAGATGTGTCCTTTAAGAAACTCCACTTTCTGTTTTTTAACCACAAGGCTTGATTTCTTTCATAACCCTGTATCTTTTTTGGTTGGTTTTTTCCTTTTTTGAAGTTGCCTATTTCTTTCTTCTCTCTTTTTGATTTCTGCTAGTTAAGTACCATATCACATGAAGTTTTTAGAAGGAAGGTGTGGTGCTGGCTGTGAAGGGACACAGCTTATCTGGATTAATTTCAGACAAGTTGTTTTTTGATTTTTTTGAGGGGTTTATAGTTTGGTTTTCTGTTTGTTTGTTGGTTTTTCCTCATTCCTTCCAGAGCATAATGACCTTTATTACATGAACCATTTGTCAAAGGAGAATTTAATGTCTGGGCATATATGTATATACATAAATACATATATCTTTTCTTTTACAGATTGTATGTTCAGAATTGGCACTGCAGCAAAACAACCTTTGAGCTAATTAAATTAGCTTAAAATTAGTGACACACTTAATTTTTTCTTTTTGCTTTGAGAAACTTTTCTGGGAAAAAACTCATACAAAAATCTTGTAGAACATGTTATCTGCATTTAAACTATTAACAGGATAATTTGCACAGTATTTCTGCCTGTTTAGTAATTCTTTCATTATTGCAGTAGTTCTTTTAATTATTGCTGATTAGCACTGTGTAATCAAAAGCAGAATTCAGTGTACTGTAGATGACTTATTTCAACATTATTTAGTGAATTCTGTGACAAAAACGTTTTGGTGTTTAAAAGCCAAAATAACTGATGCCTTATTAAAAAACTAAATTTTACAGCTGCAAGTATCAGTGTTGAGTATGTAAGTCACCAACCAGCAACTGCAGTGGCATCAGTTCTTAATGGGTCAAAGGATGATGAGCACCTGCATGGCGATACAGGAATTTGGAATTACACTGTATGAAGAAACTTGGGTGGTAAAGAATTTGAATTAAACTGGACATGTATTATGCCAAAAAGGTGATGTACCTTCTTGTGGGTATTATTGACTATTTGAATTTCTGTCCTAAAGCAAACAGAGTGTAGTAGAGTGAGGGCGCATCATTATGGGAATAGTTGGCTAGTTTCTGACAACACTTGTAACACTTCTTTGTAAGACCAGGATTCGACAGGATTTTACAGATTCTGTGTGTCTATTCCTGTCTCTTGCTATTGTTATTGATCAAGTGTATAGAAATTGGAGTAAATACAAACCAGCTCAAGAACAATGCTGCAAGATATTCTAATAAAGGTACTAAATACAATATTAAGAACATGTTATTTCATCTGTATGCTAAAAAGTTTTCTGGGCACACTTAAGCAGAAGAAGAAACGTTTTCTGCCACAGCAGTGCAGAACACACCACTCCACCCGCTCGTGTTCGGAGGTTGATGTCGTCTTTGGCTGTCAGGTTAAGTGGAAGTTGGTCAGAATCTGACAGAAAGGTGCAGTGAAACGTAACTGAAGATTAAAATTTGGAAACATAGCCTAAAATAAAGGCTTTTTTGGTTTGAAATTCATTGCTGACAGGGTTCTTGTAGTTGTGGTTGGGAGATTTTTGTGGCATTTAATTTAGAGAATTTTTGGAGGGGGATTTTTGGACTTTTTTTTTGCCTCCGCTCTCTGCCTGTCCCCGACGAAGGGCTGAGCCTGGGCCAGTGCTGCCACCGTGTGGACAGAGCGCGGTACTGCAGCGCTCTCCCGTGCCCGTCCCCGACGTGTGTGACAGACCCTGGCTGAAATCTGGGCCAGTGCTGCCACCGTGTGGACAGAGCGCGGTACTGCAGCGCTCCCCCTCAGCCCACCCCGATGCGCGTG
Organism: Phylloscopus trochilus trochilus; assembly: GCA_016584745.2. Taxonomy (NCBI): domain Eukaryota; kingdom Metazoa; phylum Chordata; class Aves; order Passeriformes; family Phylloscopidae; genus Phylloscopus; species Phylloscopus trochilus. The sequence continues at coordinate 17,406,296 of WQNJ02000011.1, forward strand.
GCAGCCCCGGACTGTGAGCCTGGGGGCGCTGCTTGACCTTTCCAAGACGGCGGCAAAAAGGGCGGGAAAAAAGCAAGGACCCCGGTGGCATCTAGCCAGCTGCCTGCGCAAAAACCCGACCACAGCGCCGGCCGAGAGTGATTTTTCTGGGGTGTTTCCAGGTGCGCGGGCACGAGCTGGAGGCTCAGCAGTGCCCCCGAGGGGTTCCGGCAGAGTCAGGCACCTCTGTGTGGAGCCGGGGGAACCGTAAGGGTGCCACAAAAAAGATGGCGGATCGACCGGAAGTGGCTTCAGCAGCAACCAAGATGGAGGCGAGTGAGGGCGGAAGTCATGTGACATCCCTCTCAAGATGGCTACCCAGCCCGATGTGCTTGACCTTCCCAATTAGGCGGCAAAAAGGGCGGGAAAACTCAAAGACCCCTCGAAGGCGTCTAATTGACTGCCTGTGCAAAACCCCCACCACAGCACCTCCCAGACTAAATTCTCCGCTCTGTTTCCAGATGTATGGGCAGGGTCTGTGGGCTCAGCTATGTCGCGTCCGGGTTCAAGCAGTCGTATAAGTCAGGCACCTCTGTTTTCAGCCGGGGGGGCCTTAAGAGTGCCACAAAAAAGATGGCGGCTCAACCAGAAGTGGCTTCAGCCACAACAAAGATGGCGGCAAGGGGGCGGAAGTTATGTGACATCCCTCTCAAGATGGCTACCCAACTCGATGTGCTTGACCTTCTCATAATGGCGGCAAAAAGGGCGGGAAAACTCAAAGACCCCCACGAAGGCATCTAACTGACTGCCTGTACAAAACCCCGACCACAGGGCCTCCCAGATTAAATTCTCCGTGGTGTTTCCAGGTGTGTGGGCAGGGTCTGTGGGCTCAGCTATGCCGCGGCTGGGTTCAAACAGTCGATTGAGTCAGGCGTCTCTGTTTGCAGCCGGGGGGCCTTAGGAGCGCCACAAAAAAGATGGCGGCTCAACCGGAAATAGCTTCAGCAGCCACAAAGACAGCGCCGAGTGAGGGCGGAAGTCATGTGACATCCTTCTCAAGATGGCTGTTCAGCCCGATGTGTTTGACCTTCTCAATATGGCGGCAAAAAGGGCGGGAAATTTCAAAGACAGCCCCCCCCCCGTGAAGGCGTCTAACTGACTGCCTGTGCAAAACCCCAACCACGGCGCCGGTTCGGAGCAATTTTCTGCTTCCGGGTGGGCTCGAGGGTTTTTTGGGGGTCTCCGGAGGAGTTTTGGGGTTTCCGGGGAAGGGCGGGGGTTGGGTGTCTCCGGGGGTTTTTGGGGGGTCCCGAGGGGTCCCGGGGGTGCCGGCCCCGCGGTGCTGCTGACGGTGACGGCGCTGCGGGGCGGGAAATGCAGCCTGCAGGGACGGCGGGGAGGGGCTGGGGGGGTTTGGGGGGATTTGGGGGGCTTTATCGGATTTGGGGAACTTTGGGGGGATTTGGGGGGGGGTTCGATGGGGTTTGGGGGCTTGCTGGGTTTTGGGGGCAGTTTGGGGGGATATTTGGGGGGGCTTGGGGATGGTTCGGCGGTTTGGGGGTTCCGGGGGGTGGGTTTTGGGGATTGTTGGGGTGGGTTTTGGGGATGGTTTTGGGGTTTCTGCGATGGTTTGGGGCAGTTTGGGGGGTTTTTGGGCTACTGGGATTGTTTTTTCTTTAAATAATGATAGTAAAAAGAGTCAAGTTTGAAGTTTTTATCATAAAAATGTAATATCTAGCAAGAAAACCAAAATATTAAAACAGCTATTTAACATTTTATTAATTTTAAATTTAGGTTGTAGTGTGTTAAAGAAGAAAAAAAAAGAGATTTGGAGGTATTGCAGGAAAATGGGGCTTGTGTCAGAAAGGTAAGTGGAGGTTTTCTTACAAAGAGTCTCTGTTAGTGGGTTGTTTGAAAGTTTTGCAGAGGGGAGAAGATTGGAATTTGTTTTGTTCATAGAGAAAGAATATAAATTTCTCCAGCTGAGATGGACTGGATGTAGCCCTTAAAATCAGCAGTGAATTTTCAGTGGCTCACAAAATTCGAAGCGAAGCCTGGTGAGGCCAGGGAAGGTTCTCTGTCCCACCCAGATACTGTGAATATATGAAGCCAGACCAAGTGGCACTCCACGCCTGTTTCTAGGCAGTAGAGTCTCCTCTAAATTCCCAGCACTCTTTAACAAATTTCCAGACCTGTCATTTCCTGTTTGCAACAGTCACACGTTTGTGGGGAAAAAAGGTCTTTTTTTATACCCCAAGGAATAATGAGGAACTGGAAGTCTTCTCACGAAACCGAACAAGCCAAGGAAGTTTTAAATTCCTGAGGTTTTCAAACATGTCCTTGATTGGGGAATTTTACTTTATATGCAATTTAGAGTTGTTATTATAGTCACTAAAATTTTACTAACTCGGTCCTGGAGACTTCAGAAGTGTCTGTTTCTTTTTAGCCTAATTTAGAAACACTTGTGTATAGATGTACTGTTCTTTTCTGGTAGTTGTTCTCTTCTTAATTGATTTCTTAGGGAAAAATAGTATCAATTACAAAAATGAAAGGAAAGAAGGAAAACATGGACATGGAGTGTTGTTGCAACATTATAATGACAGTTCTGTGGTCATTGGTATCTGCTGATAGGAAGAAATTCACTGCTGAGCCCTACAGTACAGTTTATCAAATGCTAACAGTTTGATACAGTAATATTCAACAACACTAATGCCATAATAATTTATATGGTTGCAGAAATTGATCCAGAATTACCCTTTTCACAGAAAAAATTATATTGGAAGGACATTGAAAAGCTGAGCTTGCTTAATGTTTCAATGAGATACACATTTTCCCTAGGTTCTTTATCTTTTGGCACCATGCTTTGTAATGAATAATTTAACACGGAAAGGAGCTGATAATTCCTTTTTTAATTCATTATGCTGGTTAAGCACAATGACTTGGACACCTGGCATTCTTTTTCCAAAGGAAAAAATTTCTTGTGCATTCTTGCTTTGATAGATGAAGAGGAAAAAGAAGAAATGAGGCAATTGTATGAGGAACTTCACAGCAAGGTAGAAGTGAGTGACCTAGCTTGATCAAAGGAGTGTGAGTTGTGTGGATGTGCTGAGCTGAGTTCCACGTTGATGTTGAGATGCTGTTTGTGTCCATTCCGGAACATCTTTCTGGACTCTGTTTCACCTACTTGGTGATTCCTCTGAATGGCTGAGGTTGGCAGCAGCCCCTGGAGAACCTCCAGGGTTTCCAGTACTGAACTTCAAATCTGAAATTTTGTTTTTGGAGAATGACAGTGGCATTTGAAGAGCTTTTTTTGAAGAGCAGAGAACGACAGATTGGAAATGAGTTTCAAATGTGAGAATTCTCTTTATCATGTTTGTGCTCCTGGCTCAACAGTTTTGTACTTCATAACTTCAGTTACACATGCAGTGCCAGGGCAGACAGATGTGGAGTGCTGGAATGGTGAGCAGGCCACACTGAGACACTGGGACCCTCTTTTATTCACTTTTATTCATTTAATACCCTGCCTGTATTCACTGCCTGGCCCCTCCTGTTGCTGTTCCACTGGGCCAAAATTGGAACCTTGTTTTTCAAACAGTCACTCAAAGTCGAAGTTGTCTTTGAAGTGCAGTCAAGAGATGAATACTTATTTCATGCAATTAGTTTATTTAAATCATGATTTTTGCAATAATAATGCACTGTATAGCTGCAGAAACTTTAGCTAAATGCTTTCTCTGTACATACAGGCTACTGTGTTCCTGTTTCATTTTCACATGCTTTTTCTGTTAGTTTCTGGTAACGAACATGGAGTAATGGACTAATTCTGTGGAAAGCTGGCAAAAAAAAAAAAAAGACATTTTGATTATAAAATCAAACATTCCCACAACAATTACTCTTGGAAAACAATTGTAAAGCTCTACAATTACAAGCAATCTTAAACTGGCAGTTGTATTGAACTTGAGCGTGTTCCAGATAGAATGTTAACTGTGGATCTTACTGTGTCTTGAAAGTGACAGAAGCAGCAGAAGTGGTGGACAGGTGTGAAAAGGAATGCAGACTGGAAGTCAATCGGAAGGAGAAGCAGGTTTGCTCAGTTTTACTGTCTGATAGAACAGCTTTATTTGTGACTAAAGGGGCAGTGCAAGAGCCAAGAAGTGTTTCTGGTTATTAATAAAAAAACCCCAAAATAATAGCTGAAGCTGCATTTCAGTCAGATTCTGCTAAGTTCAGTGATGCTTCAGTACCTTTAGTCTACTGGAATTCATGGTTTGCTTTTGAACTGGAAAAAATATTTCAGGTGTCTTGATCATTATTTGGCTAAGATCAACAACAACAGCCATCAGTATGTCTGCTTCTCGTACCTGGGGTACAAAATGAGGATCTGTCCCTTTTCCAGACTTCATCATGACATTTCTGTAATTTGGCTAGATTTCAGCTCTTATTAGGATATTTCTTTAATTCTGCTAGGTTTCAGCTCTTACCCTCCAGAAGATGGTGTAATAAAAGACATCAAGGCTCAGCTGCAGACATCACAGAATAAGATTGCTGATTGAATAGAAACAAAATGTAAGAGTTCTGCCTGCTGTGTTTAAATGCAATTGTTTATAGAAGCACAGGAAACGAGGTCATGATAAGTTTTCTTCTGTTGCTGGTTGGCAGCAGAATTTTGGGGCCTTGAAGGCCGCCTTTTTGTTTGGAACAGAAACTGAACTTGATTTTCAGTATTTTTAAGCCATCTGTATACCACGTATTTCTAGTATATGCTGTCAGTACCATTGGTCTTTGTTAAATTCTATCAATGGATGTAATTTTCCATTTTTAGCAGCTTTTTTGTAGTAAACATACTATTTTTAAAAATGTAAACATACATCTTTTTTGCTGAAGTACATGAAGAAGAAATGTTGAAGGAATCCCAGGGTGGTCAAGAACATCTGCAGGCAGAGCTGGAAGAGGCTAAAATTTCACTGCGGAAGGCAGAGGTACACCTTGCTTGCAGTTTTCCAGTATAAATAGACTAGATGAGCATTTGCATAAGTAATTATGGATACTTTAGATACGAAACAGCTGCTGCTGTGAGTGTCAAAAACATATTTAGAAATGATACCATGTTTGGAAGGTTACTCAAAAGAACTTAGAATTCCAGGCTACAGTGAAAACATTAACTCGGGTCACTGGAGAAAAGGAAGCACAGGAGGAAGAAGTAAAAAAATGAAGGCTTTGCTCTTGCACCCCTGACAGAGGAGTTGGAGTCTTCTACTGCCAATTTGAAAAGCTTGCTGCAAAATGAGCACAATAGGTAAATTAAAGAGTTTGAATTCGAAGAGCCATCTTACAGGTTGCAGTCTATGACAAAATGAGGAACAATTAGAAGTGAAGCTGAAATTTGGAGGTTTTTTTGACACAGTGGTCTAAATGCAGAGAATTTAATGTAGGTTATTCTTTAACTTGTGATGGTTGCTACTGGTCTGTAAAAAGTAAGTTTTTCCCCCTCCAACTTCCATCGTTCTACCTTTAAGAAATACATATTTCTGTAAGTATGTATTTGTTTACTTTTATGCCTACTGTTCCGAAACTGTAAAAGTTAAATTTGTTATGTATTGCAGGCAGATAGATCACCTGCTTGTTGAAAGGTCAGTGTTTTGAAAGTGCTTGTGGTAAGACTGTCTTCTTGTCCTTGAAGTTTCAAATGCAGTGCTTTGTACTTACATTTGGGCTTTTAAAATTACCATTTTCTCAGATGAAAGAAATGTGAAGACGAGTCCAAGCTGCTTACCTTGGAGCTCCAAAATAAATCTGCTGAACTGGGTAAGGCTTGTAAAAAGGCAAAAAAAAATGAGCTAGGCAGTCATAAAAATATTTTCTGCTGGCCCTAAATCTCATCTGACAGATGAGAAATGTAATTGCATGTCTTTGTCTGCATTCAGGGCATCTACACAGAAGTGTTCAAAAGTGAATTGCTAATGTTTGTCTAGAATAAGGCAAAGTGAGAATTCCACACCAAACACGACCTTGGTGTTGAGTACTTGCAAAAAAAACCAAACAACCGTATTTTTGAATAATGTGCATGTAGAAAACATTTGGAAGTTAGTACGTTGGTCTTTGTTAAATTCTATAAATGTATGTCATTTTCTATTTTTAGCTTCTTTTTTTTTGTAGTAAATATCCTATTTTTAAAACCAGGAAAAGGAAAAGAAAAAAAAAAGAAAAAAAAAGAAAAGCTGGTTTCCTTTTTCAGCATTTCCATGTGATACATTCCAACTTTTTTGCTGGAGCAATGCAGATGCATCAATACTTGGAGAACACTCTGGTCTTACAGTCCATAGTTTATTTGAAGCCATAATTGGGGAAAACATAATAGGCTCTAAATTTTATTGAGAATAAATAATTAGTTTCTCCTCAGATATAGATTTGCTAATGCCCTTCTTAATCATTTTTTTGAAGTCTACATTTAGATTAAGCCATAAATCAGCTTTACAGCTTCTGAAGTTAATCCAGCAAGTTCTGAGAACTGGGTATTGAAAAAGGGTAAATATTTTCTACTGCCTGCTAAATATGAAAAGTTATTTCATTTCTGTTCCATTAATTTTACATTACATGTGCTGTAGAAGAGATGACTAATGTAAAACGTGACAAAGGAATGCAACTTGAAGAGCTGTCGAAAACTCTGGTAAATGTTCATTTTATTCATCTCATGGCATTTACTCTTCATATGAAATTCTTCTTGCTTTGTGAGTATCTTAAATGTCATAAACAAACACCATCTAGTCTGCCTGAACATTTCTACTAAACTTTCTCGCACGCAATTTCAGCGTTTTCTTTGAAGAACTTCTTTATTGCCACTGTTTTTCTTGTCTCCTGTGTTTTGATTTTTGCTGTCTGCTATGTTTTTGATTTTTCTTGTCTCCCATGTTTTGGTTTTCCTTGTCAAGGTTTTTGGTTATTTCCTTCTTGGTTGATGCCCATTCAAATGCCACTCCCTCTGGATATAGTTTCCCCGTTTTTTTTCTTACTTAGAGGAAGGTAATTAGCTCTGGCCTCTGTGAACCCTCCTGTACTGTGACATAGGCCCATTTTCTGTCACAGAAGTCTAGGCTACATGAAGTCTACTCTTAAGAGACGTTTATTTTCATTATGATTTTATATTTACAAGTGTAACAAGAAACTGCATCAACTGAGGTGAAGGTAGTGTGAAATCGGGTGTGCATTTTACCCTGTCTGTGCATTGAATGTTCTGAACTGAGTTTCACTCATTTTCTAAAATGGGCAAATCGGAGGACTTTTACTGAAGAAGGACCTTGAGGCTACTGCAGAAAAATTTGCAGAGAGAGAAAAATTTGGAGAGAGAAATGAAAATGCTCTCCAAGTCAAGAGAGGTCTGGAGTAGGGCAATGGTAACACATTTTTACAAATATTGAAGTTACACATGATAACTTGTGTACAAGTACGTAAGAAACAGAGCAGTGTCCCACCCTGCACTGAGGGTGAAGACACAGCCCTGCTGATTGCCTTTCTGTTCTACTGTATAGAGCTGGATTTCTCTGATGTTTCTTTAGTCCTTTTTATTGAGATGAATATGGTAAAAGCTCATGAAGTCCTTTTTATTTAGATGAATAAAGTAAAATCATAATGAAAATAAAGTACATGTCTGTATTTAAAATGATGTCCAAGGAATCTGATTTCAGTAGTTTTGCAGGCTAGGTGATTAAACTCACAGCAGCGGACGTGTGCAGCACTGGTGTCAGAGTTCACTGTCTCACACCACTTCATACTCCACCAGAGATATGTAAAGCTTCAGTCTGGATAATCCGTGCCGTGGATGTTGTTTGGTTCTTCTGAAAGCCTTGTGCTGTTAGAGCATGTCTGATAACCTCCGTGAGCTGTAATTTCCACCTGGACACTCAAAACTCCTCCTTTTGCAGAAAGAAATCCATGATTTGAAAGCACAGCTGACCAGTACAGCTGAAAAGGAACAAGATTATTTAAACCACATCTTGACTCTGAAAACAGGTCTTGAACAAGAGGCATATGATCATTTTGAAAATAGAGTATTTCACTTTTTTTGCTGTTATATAGAAGTTATTTTAATGCACAGTGCTATGAACAGTGATTGTTTTCTAATGAAAGTTTTGAACCACGCAGTATGACGTTAATTATATACTCACACTTGTAAATTATGTTTTCTCTATTTGTATGTATTCTATGGAATATGTAGTTGATCCATATTTCTCTGACTTAGTTAACAAGAAGAGAAAATGGCTGAATTAATTGTTAATTCTGCTTTGAACTACATCATCTTCACTAATTATATTTATATAAAAGTTGACTCTGGTTTTCTTTCCTTCTTCTGTCACATTTTTATGTCACTGTGACTTTGCTGCAACTGTGATGTGTTGTGCTGCAACAAAAGCCCTCCCGTCTTTCCTCCACTTGGGACAGGTGAGAGATGGAACTAAACCCCAAAGGATTTTCTGCTTACTGATTATATGTGAGTTTTACTGGGAGTTCTCTCTGAAATCTGATAAATTGTTCTTGAATGTGGCCACGAGGGTCGTTGAACATGCCAGCCCAGATCTGCAAACATGCAGTGCCAGAACAAGAACCTTTGAAATGTAAACCAGGATTTAGTCAATTGACTCACGACTGCGTGCTGTGCCCAGGTCCTTTGTACAAATACTGTACAGGGGAAAACCAGAACTGCACATTGCTTGTATTGAATTGCTGGTATTGAATTTTGGGCATGGGGTAAATAAAAATGAGAGGCAAATGAGGGAATTGCTTCTGCATGTAAATATTGTCCTAAAGGAGCCATCGGCTCTGTACCAAGACTTGAGTTAAAGGTTTTATTTCTTTAAACGCCCCCACAGAGGCTACAGTTTGTGCCATGTAGAATTCGTAGGGGCTGACATCAGGAAAGCTGTGAGCCACATCTAGCCGAGTTCAGGCGCACCAAAGCGAGTTCGGCCGAACGCAGCGACCGGCGCCGACTTCTGCCGAACCGAACCGAGCTCAGCCGAACCAGCCGCCTGCTCTCGTGCCCATTAATTAGCGCGAGTGCGCTCACTGCCTAACGAGCTCCTGCCCGACCCCCGCTCCCGTCTGTGTCCGTGCGATGGCTGGCAGCCTGGCCAGCAGGGAAACACCGAGCAAACGCCGCTCTGCGGGGTTAACGCGAACCGGCGGCGCCGCTTTCCCGCGCGGTGCCTCGGCCCCGCCCCTCAGGGAGCCGAGCCGAGCTGAGCTGGGCGGAGCTCAGCGCAGCGAGCGGCGGCGAGCGCAGCCGAACAGAGACGAGCTTCCCCGAAGAGCCGAATCTAAACGACTGCATCCGGAAATAGTCGAGGTGTGCCGGGAACAGTCGAGCATAGCCGAGCTTCCCCGAAGAGCCGAATCTAAACGACTGCATCCGGAAATAGCCGAGGTGTGCCGGGAACAGTCGAGCATAGCCGAAGAGCCGAAAATGGCTGAGTTCAGCTGTTCCGCTGCCGCTCCCCCGGGGGCTGGCGGGACACGGTGCCGCTGTGCCCGGAGCTGGAGCGCTCGCTGCCGCTGCTGGAGCCGGGCGGCGGCCGGGCGGAGCGGCAGCAGCAGCAGCGAGAGCGGCGGGCGGACGCGGGCCCCGTGCCCGCGGTGTTCGTGTGCGCCGGCTGCAGGCGGCCCGTGGGCGGCGCCTGGAGCTGGGTGAGCAATGCTGAGGAGAGAGCGGTGAGTGCCAGCGCTGCCAGCCCCGCGTCCCCGCGCTCCCTCCCTCCCTCCCTCCCTCCGTCCCCCTGGGGGCCCGGAGCGGAAGATCTCCAAGCTCCCCGGAGAGTGCGGATGGTGAGGGCCGGTGCCGGCCGGACACAGCCCCGGGGTAGTCGGGGGTTCCCGGGGAAGGCGCTGAGGACAAGGCCGGGAAAGGGCCCGGAGTGCTCGTGTGCTCCCGAGAGCCCCTGGAACACGTCTTTGGGGTGCTCTGTACAAGCCGCTCGTGGCCTAAGGGAGAGGGATTTCTCACAAGGACACGGGGCAATGGACAAGGGGAACGGCCCTAGGATCAAGGGAGGCAAGTTTCGATTAAATATCAGGAAGAAATGTTTCCCTGTGAGGGTGGTGGGGCCCTGGCACAGGGTGCCCAGACAAGCTGTGGCTGCCTCTGGATCCCCGGCAGTGTCCCAAGGCCAGGTTGGACGGGGGTGGAAGGTGCCCCTGCCCAGGGCGGGGGATGGAATGGGATGAGCTTTAGGGTCCCCTCCACAATTTAGTGATTCTGATCACTCTTGCTGAGGTCAGTCAGCTTGAGGAGCTGTTGCAAAATCGGGCTGAAAGATGAGTGCTCGTCATTTACACTGTGTAAAGCAAGAATGAATGCTTGACATCATTCTAATGCATGGGTTTTTTTGGTGCGTTGTGTTTTGTTTTTGTTTTGGGGTTTTTTTTTTTTGGTGGATTTTTTGTTTGTTTGTTTAGGTTTTGGTTTTTTCTTTTTTTTTTTTTTTTTTTTTTTTTTTTTTTTTTTTTTTTTTTTAGAAAAGAGATGGGGAAAGGTGCTTCCTTTAGTTTTCTTCTGAATGACTGTTATTCCTTCCTTACAGCATGGTAGAAACCCTGTTCTGCTCTGGCTACTCAAGGATACTTGGCAGCATCTTCAGGTGCACCTGAAGGCATCTCGACTACAAGAGAGATTTTTTTTCTGTTTGTTATTGACTCTGTTGAAAGGTAGATGCAGAATGTTTATGGGTCAGCCTGCCAGCTCCACTTCACTCACCAGGTATCGCTCTGAGGGTGCTCCTGTTATTTCTCTGGCAAGTCTGGAAGTAGCTTCCTCTGCTGCTCTGTCCCAGAGTGGTTTTCTGTATTGCTGCTGTAGTGCTCAGTTGTGAGGAACATCGCCTGTGTATGGCAAATCCTAGGGAAAAACCAACCAAACAAAACAACTGTCTCTGCTTTTTGTATGAGAAATTTCATTCCAGCCAAGACAATGTCAGCAGGTGCAGGGCACAGGAGGGTTCCTTCCCGTTTGATCAGAAGAGTGCACAAACCAAGCACCAAACAGGCCTGGCTGGAGCCTGGCAGGGGTCAGCATTATCAGCAGCAAGCGTGGCCAGAGGGGCTCAGGCAGAACTTGGGGTGGCTCTGACCTGTACTGGCCACATCTGCTCTGTCCTTGCTGAGGTGGGCAAAGGCAAATCTTCCAAGTGAGTATGTGCTTGAGACTCTCCCTCAGCTGTCTTAAAATCTGTCTAGAAAATGAAAGTGTGCTTGGGTATAGTAGCTGTAGCTGTAGCTGTAGCTGCTGGTGTCTGGCACTTATAACTGGTCTTCAAATATTCTTCAAGAACTGTATCCTGAGTTAAGGCCCCACGCCAGAATTAGAACAACGTACAAGCATTGTTCTAATAGACAGTGGTTGTTCATCTGGACTGGTTTTCATGTCTCTGTTTTTTTCTGAAGTTCCCATTTGTTTTGCTGTATTGCTGTGGATGTTCTCGCAGAGTAATGCTGCCTCTCCCAGCCAGGGCTGCACTGTTCGTGGTGTCTCGGTGCAATTTTTCACTGTATCCTGTAGCCCCAGAATCCACGGCTGTCTCTCGGGGTTCTGAAGGAGTGCACTACTTGGATTTTTGGCTTGGGAGTGGGAAGTGCATGATCTAAACTGTGCCATCTCAGCTCTGTTCTAGGAACCCTGGAAAAGCAAGCTCTTGTTTCATGAGGAACCGCTAACTCTTGAAAGTCGAGCTGTCTTGCGAGAGGTGCTGCAAAGGGTGAGATTTAACCTTATATCATTCTTCGTTTAAATCACCTCTGTGAAACCTTAATCTGCTTCCATAGTTTCTGCAGAACAGCTTATTTCACCCGGAGCAATTCAGTGCATTGTAGCGTGTACTGGACTGCTTCCTGTAATTGGTGTCTCGTGTTATGCAAGGTTTTCAGTAACTTTTCCTTCAATTTCCATGGTAATTAGCGTTTTCTGCTTCTTTTCTGCTCACAGCATGAGCTTCCTATTTCTGTCTCAGTAATTTGATATGATATTTCTAGTTAGTTCTGATTCACTTCTCCAGATCTTGACTGAACTTTTAGTCACATTTCTTCTGCCCTTTGTGCCAATGGACTTAATGCTTTTGCTGTAACTTTGTCTCTAAATAGTAAATAATCATGATAAATCCAGTGGGTGTTTTGCTCTACTGAAATCTCGTGACTGCAGGTGGGGAGAGTTGGGAGCAAATAGCATAAGGAGCTTGACTGTGGAAGCTGAAGGTTGTCCAGCAAAAGATGAGTGTGTGGCTCTGACACTTAGCAAGGCTGCAGAGAATTACTGTGTAGACAGTGAATGTTAGAGTCAGGTGAGCTTTCAGAGTATGAAAGTAGCAATGAGAGGATCAATTGGTGTGAGATCAGAGCTGAGCCCTTTCTGACGTCCACACGTGCTCTTTGTGTTGTCAGATTCTGTGTGTAACCAAGTATGTTTCCCTGGTTATTTTTTCTGTTCAGGTAACTCAAAGAGTTTGTTACTGACATACCTGCCAGAGGGGTTTACATTACTCCGGTGTCATTTGTGAGGCAGTTTCTGCTCTGACAAGTTTCTGAAGGCTGCTCAACAGCAATAGACCTCATTCTGGATGTTGGAAGGTGAGGGAAGAGATGGTCGCATCCCAGGAGCCTGATTTTGGAATGTTTTATGGCATTGGCCGAGAAAGCCTTTATTTCTGGGCTTTCCATAGTCTGCCCTGTGGCCTGTGCTTCAGCTTAGAGCCCTCAGTGTGCAGGGAAAGGAACCTTTGGGGAAGGTCTTACAGCTCTGCTCAATGCTTTATGAATGATGATGATTTTCTGGAAGGAGGCTGTCCATTCTGACCCATTTTCTTCTCTCTCCTCGCAGACTGTAGCTGCTGGAAGGCTGACGTGAGACCAGGATGTGCAAAATCTCTGGCTCTCCGTGTCTGCTGTCAGTGACGACATCGTGGAAGATGCTAAAGACTGAGAACTTTGGGGTTTTTTCCCCTGAATCCCAAGACTCTCTCTGCAGCTGTGCCCTGTATAGCTCTTCTAAGAGTTTCTGGGCTTAGAAGGATTTCTACAGTCTGCAATATTTATCTATAACTCAATTAAAAAGAATCCTGCTGTATCAATGTGGTGTTAATTACTTTGGGGTTAAATAAGCAGATAATAAGCAAATCACTGAGAATGGCTTTGAGCTTCCCTTGGATAGCCCTTGGAGCTGGCAGCTGTGATTTAATTTCTCTTCATTCCTTTAATGTCTTTCAATTATTTCTTAAGCAATTACTGCCATTAGGATATACAATAAGGACAAACAGCATCTCTGCCCCACTGGATCGGGAAGTCCAAGCCCAGTTCCTTGGAGAGATTGAGGGGATGGGGAGCTGAGCCTCAGGCTGGGTTTTGACAGTGGGGATTTGGTGACGAAGAAAGAGGAGAGATCCCCAAAAGGTGGTTAAGGCCAGTTCTGCTGCCTTTGGGTGCTCCTACCCCCACAAAATCATCCTGGTTAAGTGGGACTTGCAGAAGCAGCGGGATGTGCCAGGGGGGGCCTGTGCTGGGACCCCCAAACCCTGGTCAGGGATGCTGGGAAGTGTCCAGGGAACACTTCAGAGGGGCTGGGCTGGGACCCCTCAAATTCCAGCCAGAGATTCGCTGGCACTGCTGGCCCTTTGGGACACTACTGAGAGGCTCCACTGCCTGATCCAGGGAGTTCTCCCCTTATTTTCTGTGGTGCTTAGAACCTGGCAGGTCATTATAGCCCCACAGGTGGAAAATCTCACCAGAGCAGCAGCTCACAGAGCAGCTGTGTGATCACAGAGGATCACACAGAAGCCAATGTGAGAGAGGAAATGAGCTGCTCCACGGATTTATTTTTCCCAATTTAATTTTCCCAATGCATTTTGAACTTTGACCAGAATCTCTCCCCTCAGACCCCGTATTTTGAGTTCTGAGTTTTCTCATAAAGAATTCTCTGCCTACGCTGGAAAAGAGATTCGCTGGCACCGCGGGGAGCGGCGGGGTTTGGGGGGTCCCGGGGCCGGCACGGGGGGGCCCCCGCGCCCCAGCCGGTCCCAATCAGCACCAGGAACTCGGCGCCGCCGTCCTCCCGTGCCCGGCCCCGGCAGGAGCCCAGCGCAGCGCCGGCTGCAGGCGGAGCAGGAGCGGCTCCTGCCGCCCGCGGCCACCCCGGTGCCGATCCCGGCCCCAACGCTGCCCCGCTCCTCCGGCCCCGAGACCCACAGCCCGCCCGCCGGGAGAGAGGCGGCTCCGCTGGGGATCCGCAGCCAGCACGGGCAGGACCCGAAGCGGAACTCCCGGTGCCATTCCCGGCCCCGCCTCAGCGACGCGGGCTCCGTGGGTTCGGAGCTCGGCTCGGCTCGGCTCGGCTCGGCTCGGCTCGGCTCGGCTCGGGGCTGAGGGGCGGGGCCGGGAGCGATGGTTCCGCCCCAGGGCAGGGCGGGTGCCGGCGGCGGTCGGGGGCGGTACTGGGCTGTCCCGGGGGCGGTCCCGAGGGCGGTCCCGGGCGGTCCCGGGGGCGGGTCCCGGGGGCGGTCCTGGGCGGTCCTGAGGGCGGTCCCGGGGGCGGTCCCGGAGGCGGACCCGGGCGTTCCTGAGGGCGGTCCCGGGGGCGGTCCCGGGGGCGGTCCCGGGGGCGGACCCGGGCGTTCCTGAGGGCGGTCCCGGGCGGTCCCGGGGGCGGTCCCGGGGGCGGTCCCGGGGGTGGTCCCGGGGGAGGGTCCCGGGCCCGGCACAGGTGCGCGGGGACCCAGGGCGCCTGCGCGGGGACTCAGGGCGCCTGCGCGGGGCGGGGCCGAGGTGATTTAATCGCCCGCAGTCACCGCCGCCGCCATTTGCTCAGAGCGAGCGTGTTGGAGCGCGTGGTTGCTGTCCGGGGTCCGCAGCCCGGGACAGGACGGGCTTCGGCTTCCCTTTTCCTTCCCTCTATCCCTCCTTCTTTCACCCCGTGTTCCCCTTCTTTCTCTTCCTTTTCCCCCTCGTCCCCAAAGCCGACCCCTTTCCCTCACCTTTCAGCCCTCCCCTCCTATACCCCTGTCTACCCTTCCTCCTCCCCCTATTCCCCTTATTTTTCCTCTTCCCTCCCCGCTCCTTCCTCTTCTCTCCCTACCCCGCTCCTTCTATTCCCCCTGTCCCCCTCCTCTGTCCAGCCTTTCTCTTTCCCCCCACTCGTTCTTTCCCTTCCCCTCCCGCTTCCCTCCACACTCCGACTCCCCTCCCTACCCCGTCTCATCCCCTGCTGCTTCTCCCCTTTCCCTCTTTCCCGCAGCCGCGGGGCTCGGGGGTGCCGGATAATAAAGCCCAAGGGCCGGAGCCCGGCGCCCCCCGCCCTCGCTGGAAGCCCCCACACGGGGACAGCGCCGCCCGGCGCCCTGTCACCCCATACAGCGCCCCACACCGCCGGGGCTGCGGCTTTCCCCACATCACGCTGGGGTGCCCCGGCGGGGTCGGGGCTGCGGCTGGGGCGGGGGGGTCTCGTTGGGGGAGGGGGGTCCCGGGGTGGGGGGGTTGAGGTTGGGGGGGGCCCCCTCATTAGGAGGGGGTCCCTGGGGGGGGGTTGGGGGGGCAGGGCCCCCTCCGGAGGAGGGGGTCCCTGGGGGGGGGGTCGGGGCGGGCCCCCTCCGGAGGGGGGGGGTCCGGGGGAGGGGGCGGGGCGGAGGGGGGCACTTTCCCCCCTCCAGTCCCCGCCTCCTCTCCCGGATCCCCGCCTCCGGACGGGGCTCGCCCCGGCCCCCTCCCCGGGACCCCCTCCCCCGGACCGGGGCCCGGGGGGAGGGAGGGGGGCGGGCGGGGTGGGGGGGCCGGAGGGGAGGGGCCGTTTCTCTGTTTGGTGACATGTCTGTTCGCACTGCTGAGTGACGTGACGTCCCCCGCTTCTCCCCCGACCCGCCCCCCTCCCTCCCCCCCGGGCCCCGGTCCGGGGGAGGGGGTCCCGGGGAGGGGGCCGGGGCGAGCCCCGTCCGGAGGCGGGGATCCGGGAGAGGAGGCGGGGACTGGAGGGGGGAAAGTGCCCCCCTCCGCCCCGCCCCCTCCCCCGGACCCCCCCCCTCCGGAGGGGGCCCTGCCCCCCCAACCCCCCCCCAGGGACCCCCTCCTCCGGAGGGGGCCCTGCCCCCCCAACCCCCCCCCAGGGACCCCCCCCCTCCGGAGGGGGCCCTGCCCCCCCAACCCCCCCCCAGGGACCCCCTCCTCCGGAGGGGGCCCTGCCCCCCAACCCCCCCCCCGGACCCCCTCCCTCGGAGGGCCCCCCCCCCCAACCTCAACCCCCCCACCCCGGGACCCCCTCCCCCAAGAAGGGAGCCCCCTAACCCGCAGCCCCCCGACCCCGGGACCCCCCTCCCCCGGTGAGGGATTCCCCCAACAACCCCAGCCCCGACCCTGCGGGGGCACCCCAGGGTGATGTGGGGAAAGCCGGAGCCCCGGCGGTGTGGGGCACTGAATGGGGTGACACGGCGCCGAGCGGCGCTGTCCCCGTGTGGGGGTTTCCAGCGAGGGCAGGGGGCGCCGGGCTCCGGCCCTTGGGCTTTATTTATTGTCCGGCACCCCCAGCCCCGCGGCTGCGGGAGAAGAAAGAGAGGGGAGGACAGAGGATGGGAACAGGGGGCAGATGGGGGGGTCGGGGTGGGTGAGTCCAGGACAGAGGGCAGGTGGGGGTGTTGGGCTGTGCAGGGCAGCAGGGAGAAGGGGCAGGCGGAGGCGGGGTGGGGGGAAGGAACGGTGGAGGAAGGAGGAGGAGGGTTGAAGGCAGGTGGGGGCAGAACTGGGAGAGGGAAGGGGAGCAGGGAGAGGGGGCAGGCGGAGCCAGGACTGGGGGGAAGGAAGATGAAAGGCGAACGGGAAGGATAGAGGGTAGGGTAGGGCTGCCATTTGTAGAGGGATAGGGAGGGGCAGTGGGGGGCCACGGGGCCGGGGAGGGGGGGAAGGAGGGGTGGACCGGGGGGAGAGCGGGGGGGAAAGAGGAGAGAGGGTGAGTGAGGGGCGACAGGGCCGGGGGGGGGAAGGACGGGAGACCTAGGGAGAAGGGGGGAGTAGGGAAGGGAGGGAGGAGAGAGGGGGAGTGGGGGTGACAGGGCCGGGGAAGGAGGGGAGGGTAGAGAAAGGAGAGGGGGAATGAGGGGCCGCGGGCCTGGGGGGGGGGGAAGGAGGGGAGGGCTAGGGGGGAGAGGGAGGGGGGGGGGTAGGGGGGGGGAGGGTGTGGGGGGTGGGGGAGGGGAGAAAGGGAGGGGTGAGAGGAGAGGTACAGAGAAAGAAAAGCAGAGAAGAAAAGTATAGAAGAGGCAGAGAGAAAGAGCGGCAGCTACCTCCCGCTCCGAGCGCCGAGGGGCAAATGGCTCGCAGGCTCCCTCCCCGTGGATTAAATCCCCGCGGCCCCGCCCCGCGCAGCCGCTCCGGGGCCCCGCGCACCTGTGCAGGTCCCGCCCGTCACAGCTGGGCCGGGCCCGCCCCCCGGGGCCCCGCCCCGCCCGCGCCCCTCAATTGCGGCAGAGCCGCGGCCCCCTCGCTCCCTGTGCGGATGCTCCTCTGCGGATGCGGCGGGACCGGCGCTCGGAGCGCGGTGCGGGACCCCAAGCCAGCGGCTGCTCCCGGTGCTGCGCGGAGTCCGAGGCGCTGAGGTAGGGCCGGGGGCCGGGGCCGGCTCCTGTCGGTGTCAGCCGGGAGTCCCGAGCGGTGCCGCCTCTCCCCTGGCCGGCAGGGTACGTACGGATCGAGGCCGTTACCGGCAGCAGGAGCCGCTCCTTCGGCTGCGGCCGGCGTGGGGCTCCGAGCACGGTGCTGCTGCGGCCGCAGGCAACCGGGGCTCTGCCGGTAACCGCGCACGGGAGAACGGCGACGGTCTGTCCTCGTGCCGGGTCGCGGCCGGGGCACGGGGAGTGCCGCGCCCACCCCCGGCCCCCCCTAAATCCCGCCGCTCTTGGTGCCCCCATCCCGCGGGCACCGCCCGTACCCCCCGCGGGTGTGCAAAGCCCCCGCTCCGTCACCCCTGAAGCCACCGCACCCCTCAGGGGAGAGCATCGCCTGGCTCCCCCTTCCCCGTGTCCGCACAACTGCGGGGCTTCACCTGCCGCACCCTTGGGAACCAGCGGGGCTGGAGCACCGTGGCTGGGAGGAGCCACTCGGCCGGGGCCCCGGCACGGTTCTGCTCCGGCTGCTTCTCCAACACCTGCCGGGTGAGGTGCTCCTCCTCCCTCCCCCGTGCTTTGCAACTCACACTCTGCCACGGCAAAACATCTTTTATTAAAACTCTGCTGAGACTTTTCCTCTTTATTTCTGGATCACAGGATATCCTGAGCTTGAGAGGGATCCTAAAATCTGACTAATGGACCAGCTGAGAATTAACTCACAACCTGGACATTACTAGGACTCTGCTCCAACCACCTGAGCCAATCTCTGAGTCGTGGGGGTGGATCTCCCCAGGATGGGAATCCTTGGCACCACGAAGGGAACTGGCAGCACCTTCTTTTCTGCTAAAGCTGCTTTACACACCAGCCCCTGCAGGGGCTCTCGGGCAGAACTGGCTGGCACCTAACGTGACAGCACAAAACTCTTCCCGTAACGCTCATTGCCTGCCCTTTCCAGGATTTAGCCAACAGTCGTAGAAGGGCTCACGCAATGTCCCTTCCCAGGCAGAAATGAGCAGGACAAGCCCCGAGGCTTCCCTTTGCTGCACGGCCACAGTTCTGCAGAGAGGCGGGGCTGGTCCCACCTGCTGAGCGGCGTTTCCTGCAGGTGAGTGTTGCCAGGCCAACATGATGGTGGCTGCTGAGGCCGGGGCTGCTGCTCTGGCCCAGAGCTGCATAGAGGCCTCGGTGCCCCCCTTGCTGCCAGCAAGGTTCCTTGGTGTTCCCTCTGTGTGTCTTGGGTGGCTGGAAACACAGGGAGGAAGGAGGCCGGCAGCCCCAGCAAGGCGAGCAGCACCTCTTTCTTGTCCTTGGGCTCTGCAGGGGAGGAGCTGTGCCCGCAGTGTCCTGCCCGTGGCACGCAGGGTGCCAGGCACACGTCCCAGGGATGGGCACTGGGGGGCTCAGACAGGGCTGGCACAGACACGGCTGAAGGGTTGCCTGCAGCTCCTCAGCCAGGGGCTGCTCTCAACAGGCACCTGGAGGTGCTTCAGCCTGGACAGAGGCCCCCCAACAGCCTAGAAGCTCCCCAAGGAACAGCTGCCATTACCTGGGAATGGTGGCACGCTGGGTTTGCAGAGGGGCTCAGACAGCAATTCCCGGTGCCAACCCTCCCAGAGCTCCCAAACAGCTGCCAGGTATGTCCTGGCCACCCCAAATCCCCTCCCTTCCAGCCTGAGGACATCATCCAGCAGCAGCATTAAAGCCAAGGCAATCTTCCCTCACGGAAATTCAATCCCCAGCAACAGCCCTTGGAGATGCCTGAAAATCAAAGGTTTCAGTGGGATGGAGTTTTGTTTGGATGAAGTCTGGAGTTTTTCACGGAGCCAGCTGGAAGTGCAGAAGTGAGGGGAAGCCTTTGCAGGTGGGTCCCGCTGGAGGTGTGCTGAAGGCAGGGTTGTGCATCTCTTTCCTGAGGGAAAAGAACTTGCAGAGGCCACTGCTGAGGCTCTGAAAGGAGCTGAGCTGCTGCAGGGAGAGATGTCCTCCCGTGGGCACAGGGGCTGCCTCTGCATGGGCCGGGAGCGCGTCTGGCCACTGCCTTCTCCTGCTTTAAAATATCCACAGGAGCTCGAGCTCAGGGGGCTGGAATCTGCTGAATTCCAGGCAACTCTGCCAAGTGACCCTGCAGGGGATAAGGGTTATAATTAGCCAATTCTAAGAAATAGAGACTTCTCCTGTCCCAAGCCCCCTGAGCTTCCTTGGAAGCTCTGCCGGTTCCCTGCACAGCCGGCAGTCAAGCAGCAGCTCTGCATGGGAATATCCAGGCCCCATGAGGCACTGGGAGGTTATTGCAGTGAGAATTGAGCAGAGAATTTGGGGCCATGGGTATAATTCCTCTAAACTAGCAAAGGTGACAGTGAACCCTGAATCCAGGCACCGCACAGAGAACAATCTTGGTGCTGCCCTGTCAGCTCAAGCCCCTGGGCTGGGAAGTTTGGGGACTCAAACTTAGGGAATTACAAAAATCACAGCAACTGACATCACCCAGAGGGACAATCCAAGTCCCAGGCAATTGCTCTGAAACCTGCTCTGGGGGAAAACACCCTGTGTCTGCCAGGAGCTCTGACTCTGTGTCTCCTACCAGCTCCTGAGCAGTGTCAGGCCCACCATGAGGGCTTTAAAACCCAAATAAACCCCAAATCCCACAGAGCCAATAATCCAAATAAAGAAATGCATTGTTGTCATCTAGAGCTCAACACTCTGTTAAGAATTCTATGACAACAAGGTAATGATGGGATTCCCAGGAATCTCATGAATGCTCTTGATTTTCATTTTTTATGTATTTTTAATCCCTCAATTGGCAGCCTTTAAAACTTACCCTGGAATTTAGAGGTCAAGCAGGGTTGGCTTTGGCTTGACCTTCACCTCTGGTGCCACTTGGTGCAAACACAACCTGGGCCAAGGTGGTTAGACGCGTGACCTCAGCTTTTCACTCAAAAATATCCCCGACTTGTTCCCTGGAGGTGAAGATTTTGCTCCAAACCCTCCACTCCTCACCTCCATTTGCCCTCCAAGTGTCCGTTCTGTTCCCCACGGGCGCCCTGGTGACAGCAGGGAGGTCCCTTTGCCCACGGTGCCTTTCTCCTGCCCCTCTCCAGCCCGAGGCCACTCCTCTGCTAGCTCTTTGCAGCCTCGTCCCACACGGAGCCTCTTCTCCCATCCCCGCCGGCTGCTGCCAAGGAAGGAGGACACAGTGAGTCCTGAGTGCTGACCCCTCACCACTACCCCTGGAGAGCCCTGGCTGTGGTCCCCAGGGGCCTCGGATTTCCCGGGGCAATTGTCTGCTGGGCTCCCTTCCATTACCTCAGCAATTCCCTCAAAAATGCCACCTCACTCCCCTCGACACCCTCTCACATTTTCCTACACTAACAGGTCTTGTGTCCCCTCTACACTACACCAGGTTTTCAGCTAAATGAGTGCCATGACCCATGCCCACTGCTCGTGATTCACCCAATCAACATCAAGAGCAAATGCCGGTTGGACTTTAAGAATTGGAAATAACTTTGAAGCAAAATAAATCACCTTTTCTTCTGTCTTGTGTTTTTTGGTTTTTTCTTCCAGATGCTGGACTTGCTTCTGTGGATGATTGTGTGCTGAGCTCTTGCTGCAGGGAACTGTCAGGCCTGAATGGCTGTGAGCTCATGTTCTTCTCACTGGGGAATCAGAAATAATTATTAATTAGACCACAGAAATGTTTTCTGAAACCTCTCTCCTTTCCTGCCCTTTGCTGGTAGAAGTTCTCTTTCTGCCTTTGAATTTTTAGCTGTTCCCTGATGTCATTTCCCCTGCCTGAATTCCTTACAGCTCTTGCCTGGGAAAAACTGGGATAACTTATGGGGGAGAGAGGTGAGATTTTTAGCTGTATTTTTCTAAAATTTCTAATTATTCTGAAATTATTTCTGATAAACACTGACCTGACGTGGATCAGTCTCAAACACAGCTCCAGTTCTCACCTCTGAGCTGCTCCCAGGGCTGCAGCCACATTCCTGACAAGGTGCCAAAGGTCCCTTTGGGCAGGGACCAGGCTCTCTGTCTCGGGCCTTGGGCACTGCAGGGACCAGGGTGCTCTAGCACGGACAGCCTGAAAGCAGAGCAGATCCCTCTGGGTCAGCAGCAGGCTGGGGACAGGAATAACCAGAAACCGTCAGCCTCTGGGGCCGTGACTTCATTTCAGCCACACAGATCATACCAAATGTGGCATTTACAGACCTCAGACTCTCCCACCACAAAAGCTGGTTCTGATCTAGTTCTCAGGGTCACCAATACCTCCTCCACAAAACCCACAGGGATTAGAATTTTGTGCTGGTTTGACAAACTTCAGGTCAGATTTGCAAAAGCAAATCCCAGCAGGTCCCTGCTGCACAGGCCTCAGTGGCCTCTGCTTCCCTGGGAAACCTGAGCCAGCCCCAGTCTGTTCCAAGGTGAGCACAAGGCTGGAGAGAGGTCAGAACCCTCAGCTGGGCTGCTGCACCTGCGGCGAGATCCTGCTACAAATGGAATTCTGGAAACAGCCTCCAAAATGTTCAAGGATGGTACCTTTTAAATGGCTCCAGACGGCAACAGCTCCGGTGCCAGATCAGCATCTGCAAGGGTCTCTGTGCCAGCCCCCGCCCACCGAAAAACACAAGAAATCAACCATCACACACACAGGCCTTGTTTGCAGAATTCCTGATCCAAACCCTGCCTTTCCTGCCCAGCACTGAGGGAAATCTGACACAGTATTAATAAGTAACCTTTGCTGAGAGCAGCCATCTCCCCAGTCTTCCGGCCTTGGCAAGATTTTGTAGTGAACTGACCCAAATGCTAATCCTAAATCTAGACCTCTCACAGGTTCTGTTAGAAAGGTAGTGGACAGTTAATCCTACAACAGAATGAAAAGGCTGCACAAGGAATAACAGAGGGTAGCCCATGAAGAACCAAACCCACCCACACCCATCACTGCTCCACCCTGAATTTGGGTGAAATGGCCATAGAGCATATAAATACTCCCTTTCCATGCTACACAGTCCTTGGCCGCATATCCGGGGAGTGGATTTATTGCATTCTTTCTTCCCAACAGCCCAAATCTCAGTTCTCACACACACAAACCAAACAGACCTAAGGCAATGGCCATCAGCACCTGGAATTCCGAGCTCCCTCGTCCCTGCATTGCTCATCCAAGCACTGACACCAATCTCACCTCAGCCCAGACTCTCTGTCCTCAGAGGGAAACACAACCTAGTGGGACACAGTTCTGGCACCACATTACCTCCTGTCCCTGCTGACCTGGAAAGCCACAGGCAAAGCCAGTCCCTCAGACCTTGCATCCCTGAACATCACGAGAGCTGGAGTTTTGCCCAGGGCCCTGCGTGGCAGTGTGGACACCAGCACAGGCTGATCTCTCTGCCCAGCACCTCATCTTCCTCCCATTGCTCCCAAATCCTCGCAGCTCCCCCCTGCACCTGTGCCGGGGCCAGTGCCTGCCCCCAGCCCAACCAGTGGCTGTCACCCAGCCCTGCACCAGCTGCCACCCCTGCCAGAGCTGGGAACAAACCACCGACTCAGCTCCCCGGGCTCCCGCAGCTCCAGACCAATCCTTAGATGCACAAAAAACGCCCACCCTGCCCCTCTGGACACAGCCAAACACCTGAACTCCATCATCCCCAAGGAACTCTGGCATTGGCCTCCTCACCTCTGTCCTTTTCCAGCGGACATGGGCAGGACCAGGCTGTCAGAAAATGGCATTCCCTGGGCAGTTCATCCCAGCAGAGAGGAAAAGAGGAACCCTGCAACCCTCTGATTTACCCCACAGTGTGGACAGGATCAGGAGCACCCCAGCGCAGACCCCTGGTGCTGAAGCCTCTTGGCTTTGGCTGCTTACGCACCAAAGCTCTTGGCAAAGATGGGAGGAGTTCAGTAATTTCTCCTGTCCTGAAAGAGAGGAGGAAAAGAAAATTAAGTCCACTGCGGTTGTCAAAGCATCCCAGCTTTCACACTTCTGCTCTGATTGCTCACTATGGGGTTTTATTCATGAGAGGTGACACCAATTCCAATATAAAAGGGCCCTTTTACAGCATTTTTATTCCTAGCTCTTGCAGACATGAAAAGGATGCTCCTTTTTCTCATTGCATTCTTTGCCTGATTTCAACAGAACCCTTTCCATGCCAGACCCCACTTGTCAGTTATTCCATCCTTTACCACTGGAGTTTGCACAAAGGAAGGGAAGGGACACCCATCCCTTGTGATGCAGCATCATCTTGTGATGATGCTGCATCACAAGAAACCCCAAAGAGAAGCCCCTCCAAAACCTGACAGAGAAAGGTTTCAAGGTTCTCCAGAGCTCAGACAGCTGTTAATGCCTGTCTGGTCAGGCCACAGCAATCCTGTCACACCCACCTGAGCTGTGCAGGCCAGGCAAAGGCTCCCCTTCCTCCTAGCGAATCACTGTCTGAGACCACAGAACACTGTCCATCCTGGGCAGCACCTGGAAACAACGTGAGAAGGCAAAATGAAAATGTTTTCTGTCAGAAAATGAGTGTCTGTAATCAGAACTTCTGCACAAATTTAGTAACATCACTTTCACGTGAGAAATACAGGCCATGCCCATCCTTCCAGCCCAGGTGAAAACAGGAAAGAGAACTACAGGAAAGGCAGGAAGACAGAGTCCCTTCTTTGGTAATATTTCCTAAAGACTCTACTGCCTTGCGAGCTCCTTGTGTTCTTTAAAAGAATGGATTGCTGCCAAAAAACCCCTCAGGCCCATATTTTATCAGCCACAGCCAGGACAAGGAGAGCTGCAGCTGGAGAGCCAGGGAGATGCAGGACCTTGGCACACCAAGGATAAGAGCAGGGGAAGCAGGGGAGCTGTGGGGGGAGAGCTGGAGGAGCGAAGGAACGGGCATTTTCTGGTTTAGATTCATCGTGCTGGGGACTCTGAAAACACACGGTGCTGGATGCATCAAGGACATAATGCCCTGGGGTTTGGTTGTTTTCCTTTGCTCCTAAGCTTTGGCTTCGCCCCCTCTCCAGAGGAGCAGAGAATTCCTCCAGGGTAAGGGGGAGCCTGGTGCCAACTCCAGGGATGTGTCCAGGAAAGGAGGAGAATTCTTCACAGTAACTGACCAGTGGTTTTATCACACACAAAAATCAAACCCGACAAACATTGAAATGGACGACACGGAGCTGCAACACAAAGTGTTCACAGCGGGCAGAGGCAAGAGGTGCACACAGGACCAAGAAGTACCATTTCACTTGGTTTTTCTGCTTCCATGTACTTTAATTCTGCTTCCCTTCACAGCTGCTGTTCTGCCAAGGTCATTTCCATTCTCAGAAGCCTGTGTCACCTGTGGCCGAGGCTGGGAATCCTCACTTAGGATTTCCACGTCACATCTGGATTGCCAGGAAGCACGTGCACACACACATGCCTATTTCTGTGATAGGCCAGTCAGAATTCATGTCACCCAGCAACTTGGTCCTCACTGCACCACTTAGAAATACATGAAAAAGCCAGAAACAAACCCACCCAAACAACAACCCCCAAAAGAGAGAGCTTGGTTAAAACCTTAATATTCTGCCCAGTAAAGGGGAGAAAGAGGGAGGAAACCTGTCCTTCCAGTTCCCCCAGTTCTGGAACAAGCAGTTTGAAACAGCCACTGCTGTTGCTGTTGCAGCTTCCCTCCTTCCTCCAGCCTTGTCCCGACTTCTGAGGGACCAGAGGCACCACACAACCCAAAACTGTCAGCACTCACAGCCACCACTAGCATGGACATCTTCATCTTCCATCCTTGGCGAAACAAACCCCAGGATGTTTTTGCTTTCCTGACAGACCTGGCAGATTTCATTCACATTTATCAAGGCAACAGGCACCCTGTCTGGCTCTGGGGTCAGACCCCCTCTGGCACAAGAACCTGAGAGAAGATTGGAGGCAAGAATCCAACAGCAAACTGAAATCCCAGACATGCAATGAAGGCCTGCTTTTGGCAGGTTTCTTTTGGCTTTGGGGGCACAAGAAAGGCCTTTATTTAGACTATTTGCATCCACGTCAAAAGCCCACACTGAGGACTTGGTTTTAAAGACGTTGCACTTCATGTCACAGATATAGAGTTGCTTTGGGATTTGGCATTTCCTGCACCCACACAAGCACATTAAAAGAATTAAGTGCAGAGTCCTGAAGTTCAGTTTTTCCAATTCTATTTTGGTAGTGTCACTTGACATGCCAAAATCCACAGCAACACTTAAAAAAATGAAAAGCAACTTTTCCCCCCCTCACTTTCAATTTTCCAGTTTAGGAGATTCTTCTAATAACAGGTTAAAGAGAGGAAGAAGAAAAGCCCAAGACCTCCTATAAACTATCATATCAACCACCACTTTTCCACAGATTTTCATTACACTTGATGGCTTCTCTAAGAAAGTGAATCTGTACCTGTAAAAACCACCCGTCCAGCAGGCAGGTGTTTCTGAGCTCACGTCCCAGGTAAAGGACCAGAGGAGGAGTGCACAGAGGGATCCAAAAGTGCCCGACAGAGGTTCAAGTGGACTGTATTTGGGCAGGATTATTTGAAACCAAACTGCTCTGCAGCTGCCCCAAACCTGGAGTTCGCAGCTCTCAATCACAAGATCACCTCAGTTCAACCTCACAAGAATCACCTGGCAACATTCACTAGTAATCCCAAAGTCCAGTGTGCTATCTCAGGAAGTTCAGCTGGTCTTTGTGAAACAAAACCTGTGTTGGGGGTCCAAGAGCTGACTCTAATCCCCATTATCTGTAGGGCCAATGTTCAGAAATAAACACTGGATCCTAAAGGGCAGAGTTTGTAACCCTCTGTAAAACACAAGGCTCAAAAGGCAACCCTTGCTGACCCCAGCACCTGCTGCTGGAAACACTGGCAGGACTTTATACGGCTGGGATGGAACCTTTACACAGCTCTGTGCGACCCAGGGTGGCAAACCAGAGAGACTGAAGGAAATAAAACAAATGATTGATTGAAACCGACACTGGTGAGACTCAAAGCCCTAGCCCAGGAACACTGCAGCTGTGACATTATAGCCAGCAAAAACAATTACTACGTGGAAATAGGTCCTCACCTGGTCCAACAACCGAATCTCCGTGGCTCGCCCTCACGGGGTGGGTCCTGCTTCACACGGTCCCCAAGACGTGGGGTAAGATGCTGCCGATGTGGGCGAGCTGGGAGAGCACACGGGATTCTGTGCTTGATCTCGGCCAGCATCCAGCCGGGGCAGCCCAAGTCCCCGCAGAAGCGGAACCGCTGCGGCGAAAGAGGCGCCCAGAGCCCGCAGCGGGCTCCGAAGGCCCCCGGCCCCCATCCCCACCATGCGGCCGGGCCCCCTGCTCCGCGTGGCCGCCGAGGAGTCCGGCGGAACCGCTCCCGGGCGGGCGGCCGGCTCCGCCCCTTCGCGTCCTCCGCCCCGAGTGCCGAGCTTGGGGCAGTGCTGCCACCTGGTGCACAGAGCGCGGTACTGCAGCGCTCTCCCGTGCCCGTCCCCGACGTGTGTGACAGACCCTGGCTGAAATCTGGGCCAGTGCTGCCACCGTGTGTTCAGAGTTCGGTACTGCAGCGCTCCCCCTCAGCCCACCCCTATGCGCGCGGCAGCCCCGGACTGTGAGCTTGTGGGCGCTGCTACGGCCCAAAATTCCAAACTAGGCGGCAAAAAGGGCGGGAAAAAAGCAAGGACCCTGGTGGCATCTAGCCAGCTGCCTGCGCAAAAACCCCACCACAGCACCGGCCGAGAGTGATTTTTCTGGGAGGTTTCCCGGCGCGCGAGCACGAGCTGGAGGCTCAGCAGTGCCCCCGAGGGGTTCCGGCAGTCGATTTAGTCAGGCACTTCTGTCTGGAGCCGGGGAGACACAGGGCTACCACAAAAAAGATGGCGGCTCAAACGGAAGCGGCTTCAGCCACAACTAAGCTGGCGGCGAGTGAGGGCGGAAGTCATGTGACAGCCTTCTCAAGGTGGCTTGCTCGGCCATTGTAATTTTTTAAAAGTGTGAGTTGCATGACTTTCTGTTACTAGTGACTTTTTTGTAGGATCTTTTATGTGTTTAGTGAAAGGATTTTTAAAGAGTATGAGTTTTGTTTTGTTAAGTTTTTTTAATATGCCGAAAAAAAGACGCCGCTCCAGGCATCGTCTCCATGGTAACTGCCGGGCCGCTCTAGGCCTCGTCTGTATGATAACTTCCGGGCCGCTGCGTCTCTCGTTTCCATGGTAACCCCCCGGGCCGCTCTGAGCCACGTGTCTCTGCTCACTTCCGGGCCGCACCGGTCGCGTGTCGGGTGCGGGGCTCCCGTCGGAGCCGCTCCGCCGCACCTCGCTGCTCTCGGGGGGAATCCCGCCGGCTGCCGCTGCTTCCGGGTGGGCTCGGGGGGATTTTGGGGTCTCCGGGGCGGGGGGGGAGGGGGGGTTTGGGGTCTCCGGCGGTTTTTGCAGGGTCCCGGGGGTCCCGGGGGTGCCGCCCCGCGGTGCTGCTGAAGGTGACGGCGCTGCGGGGCGGGAAATGCAGCCTGCAGGGACGGCGGGGAGGGGCTGGGGGGGTTTGGGGGGATTTGGGGGGCTTTATCGGATTTGGGGAACTTTGGGGGGATTTGGGGGGGGTTCGATGGGGTTTTGGGGCTTGCTGGGTTTTGGGGGCAGTTTTGGGGGATATTTGCGGGGGGCGGGGGGCTTGGGGATGGTTCGGGGGTTTGGGGGTTCCGGGGGGCGGGTTTTGGGGATTGTTGGGGTGGGTTTTGGGGATGGTTTTGGGGTTTCTGCGATGGTTTGGGGCAGTTTGGGGGATTTGGGGCTTCTGGGATTATTTTTTCTTTAAATAATGATAGTAAAAAGTGTCAAGTTTGAAGTTTTTATCATTAAAAATATGTAATATCTAGCAAGAAAACCAAAATATTAAAAAAGTTAATTAACATTTTATTAATTTTAAATTTAGGTTGTAGCATGTTAAAGAAGAAAAAAAGAGATTTGGAGGTATTGCTGGAAAATGGGGCTTGTGTCAGAAAGGTAAGTGGAGGTTTCCTTAGAAAGAGTCTCTGTTAGTGGTTTGTTTGAAAGTTTTGCAGAGGGGAGAAGGTTGGAATTTGTTTTGTTCATAGAAAAAGAATATAAATTTCTCCAGCTGAGATGGACTGGATGTAGCCCTTAAAATCAGCAGTGAATTTTCAGTGGCTCACAAAATTCAAAGTGAAGCCTGGTGAGGCCAAGGAAGGTTCTCTGTCCCACCCAGATACTGTGAATATATGAAGCCAGACCAAGTGGCACTCCACGCCTGTTTCTAGGCAGTAGAGTCTCCTCTAAATTCCCAGCACTCTTTAACAAATTTCCAGAGCTGTCATTTCTTGTCTGCAGCAGTCACACGTTTGTGGGGAAAAAAAGTCTTTTTTTATACCCCAAGGAATAATGAGGAACTGGAAGTCTTCTCACGAAACTGAACAAGCCAAGGAAGTTTTAAATTCTTGAGGTTTTCAAACATGTCCTTGGTTGGGGAATTTTACTTTATGTGCAATTTAGAGTTGTTATTATAGTCATTAAAATTTTACTAGCTCGGTCTGGAGACTTCAGAAGTGTCTGTTTCTTTTTAGCCTAATTTAGAAACACTTGTGTATAGATGTACTGTTCTTTTCTGGTAGTTGTTCTCTTCCTGATTGATTTCTTAGGGAAAAATAGTATCAATTACAAAAATGAAAGGAAAGAAGGAAAACATGGACATGGAGTGTTGTTGCAACTTTATAATGACATTATATATGGTTATTGGTATCTGCTGATAGGAAGAAATTCACTGCTGAGCCCTACAGTACAGTTTATCAAATGCTAACAGTTTGATACAGTAATATTCAACAACACTAATGCCATAATAATTGATATGGTTGCAGAAATTGATCCAGAATGACACTTTTCACAGAAAAAATTATATTGGAAACTAATTGAAAAGCTGAGCTTGCTTAATGTTTCAATGAAATACACATTTTCCCTAGGTTCTTTATCTTTTGGCACCGTGCTTCATAATGAATAATTTAACACGGAAAGGAGCTGATAATTCCTTTTTTAATTCATTATGCTGGTTAAGCACAATGACTTGGACACCTGGCATTCTTTTTCCAAAGGAAAAAATTTCTTGTGCATTCTTGCTTTGATAGATGAAGAGGAAAAAGAAGAAATGAGGCAATTGTATGAGGAACTTCACAGCAAGGTAGAAGTGAGTGACCTAGCTTGATCAAAGGAGTGTGAGTTGTGTGGATGTGCTGAGCTGAGTTCCACGTTGATGTTGAGATGCTGTTTGTGTCCATGCCAGAACATCTTTCTGGACTCTGTTTCACCTACTTGGTGATTCCTCTGAGTGGGTGAGGTTGGCAGCAGCCCCTGGAGAACCTCCAGGGTTTCCAGTACTGAAGTTCAAATCTGAAATTTTGTTTTTGGAGAATGACAGTGGCGTTTGAAGAGCTTTGGTTGCAAGCGGAGAACAACAGACTGGAAATGAGTTTCAAATGTGAGAATTCTGTTTGTTGTGTTTGTGCTCCTGGCTCAACAGTTTTGTACTTCATAACTTCAGTTACACGTGCAGTGCCAGGGCAGACAGATGTGGAGTGCAGGAATGGTGAGCAGGCCACACTGAGACACTGGGACCCTCTTTTATTCATTTTAATTCATTATTATTCATTTAATACCCTGCCTGTATTCACTGCCTGGCCCCTCCTGTTGCTGTTCCACTGGGCCAAATTTGGAACCTTGTTTTTCAAACAGTCACTCAAAGTTGTCTGTGAAGTGCAGTCAAGAGATCAATATTTATTTCATGTAATTAGTTTATTTAAAAATTTAGAGGTTTTTTGACACAGTGGTCTAAATGCAGAGAATTTAATGTAGGTTATTTTTTTTATTTGTGATGGTTGATACTGGTCTGTAAAAAGTCAGTTTTTGCCCCCTCCAGCTTCCATAATTCTGCCTTTAAGAAACACAGATTTCTGTAAGTATGTATTTGTTTACTTTTATGCCTACGGTTCCGAAGCTGTACGAGTTAAATTTGTTCTGTGTTGCAGGCAGATACATCACCTGCTTGTTGAAAGGTCAGTGTTTTGAAAGTGCTTGTGGTAAGACTGTCCTATTGTCCTTGAAGTTTCAAATGCAGTGCTTTGTACTTACATTTGGGCTTTTAAAATTACCATTTTCTCAGATGAAAGAAATGTGAAGACGAGTCCAAGCTGCTTACCTCGGAGCTCCAAAATAAATCTGCTGAACTGGGTAAGGCTTGTAAAAAGGCAAAAAAAAATGAGCTAGACAGTCATAAAAATATTTTCTGCTGGCCCTAGATCTCATCTGACAGGTGAGAAATGTAATTGCCTGTCTTCATCTATGTTGGGGGCATCTACACAGAAGTGTTCAAAAGTGAATTGCTAATGCATGTCTAGAATGAGGCAAAGTGTTTGATAATAAGGAAATGAATGTTTAAAAAGGTGTAATAAAAGGAGGAGAAAAGGCAATGTAGATTTTTTTGGCAAAATTTATACCCAGTCATGAGTAAGATGTGTTTCTTTGACTTTGAGTCCAAGTTCAAAGTGACAGTGTTTAAGTTGTGAAACTGCTGTTTATGAAGTAAAGAAGAACTAGTGTTAAAGAGGTATGATACCACAATTGCAAAAAAATGGAAAGAACAGTTCTTTAACCACAACAAGAGGGATGCTTTTTCCAGGTATCACCAACAACCCAAACTGCAAATCTGACCCAGCATCAGCAAGCACAAAGAAGACCTGAATCAGGTGAGACCAAGTTGAATTTCAAAACACAACTGAGCAATAATAAACTGAAAAGACTCAAATAATTCAAAAATTCTGGAAAAAGAGCTTTCTCTGTTTAACTTCTCTGCTTTTGTTCCTACTTTTATTTTTTTCACAGCCGAAAAGAGAATGGGCTTCCAAATGACTGTTTTACAAATGTAAAAAGGTAAAGTTCTATTCTCGAGGTTTTTTTCTAAGTTGACACCCGTAAGTTGGCTGGTATGTTAGCTAATTTATTGTACCCTACCAAACAGACAATGTGCATTAACCTCTTTTTTTCTTTTATGTTACCCTTGGTTATACTGATCAGATCATAATTAAAAGAGAAGTACCATCCAGTGCTGAAGGAAATCCAGTTCTCTCAGGTTCATCGTAGAAGTAAAATTCTCAAATAATAAAAGAACAGGGTTTTTTAAGAGTTTTAAAAGGAGATATAAAGATTTGGGGTTTTTTTTTCAAGTAAGTAGCCAAGTAAGTAGATCCATAATATTTTAAAGTATTAATTGCATGGCTTTATATTACTAGTTATTTCTGTAGGATCTTTTATGTGTTTAGTGAAAGGATTTTTAGGAGTATTGGTTTTGGTTTTTTTTATATACAAAAAATATATAGGGCGGTTTGGGGGGATGTTTGCAAATGCCAGTTTTCCGTCCTAGTTGGAGTTTTGCTGCATCTTAGGGCACATTTCCAAGGACATTTACCAAATTCCTATTGGTAAACCCCAATTGTTCAGCACCAGCCAACTTGCTAAGTGGATTTTTTTTTTTTGCCATAATTCATCTCTCTGTAAAGTTAAATGTACTGCATTTTTACCTATCCCATTAAAATCCCATTAAAACTTAAATCCTAAACGGCCTAATTGCTGTTCCTTGGACACAATGGGGTGGTTCTTTCCTGGCTTGGCACATTTGGATGTTCATCCAAAGTGAGCTTTCCACTCAAACAGAATTTGTTTCCAAGCAAAACTGGGGATTGCCTAGAAAGCTTTACTTGCTGGGAAGCACAGGGTTTGTTTTCCCTACCCCTGCAGAATCCAGGAGCTGTGTTAGGCAATGGCATGAGGGGAGAGCTGCATTTATTTAATTTTGTCTTTTATTCTATATATTGTTTATTTTACTTTTTATTTATTGCTTTTTTGATTTTGGGTTTTTTTAATGCTATATTTTGATTTTATTGTGTTTTATTTCTTCATGATATTTTCTTTCTTATTCTGTATTTTTAAAATGTTTTTATGTTTTATTCCCTCTAATTTTATTTTTATTTTAGCTTTTTATTTTTAAATTCCTTTTCTTCTTTAATTTTATTTTTAATATCTATAATTTTTTAATTTTATATATTATTTTTACTTGCTTTGTTTTAGTTTTGTATTTTTATATTTTTATTTCATTTATCTTATTTTTCTTTTTATATTTTTTACTATATTTTTATTACTTTCAAATTTATTTTATTTTTAAATTTTTATTTCTATTTTATTTTATTTTTTCATGTTTCCTTTCTTCCTTTATTTTTTTTTGCCCATTACTCTTTCTTGCCCTGAGTGTCTGGAAGTTTGGCTGTTGGCAGGAAAGGAGCTGAAGAACGACACCCATGGCCACGGGACGTCGGGATCGGGTTGAGAGTGCAGGCAGCAAAACCTCTGCCTTTTCTGCTCCATTAAAAAACCTGAACGCGGGCGGTGCCGTGTTTTTCTTTGGAACCCCCAACAGCAGGGCTCATCCTACCCACGTCCAGCATCACCAGCAGTAACTTGGTGTCGAGGTGGATTTCAGAGACAGCCATAAAACCAGGGCGGCATTTTATGTTGTAACTCTCCCAACCTCATTGTTTACTAACAGAGAAATCCATACCAAAGCAAACAAAAACACCCCAAAGCAAACCCCCCGAAAAACAGCCCACCTTCCGAAAAAACTTGAAAAGAGAAAATATGCCAATATTATTTTAATGAAAATGAAATCTTTACCCCTTGGAAAACCAGGCTAGTTTAATTGTAATTAATTGTCCTTCTGCTGTGTTAGGTTAATGAATTCATATCACTTAAAATATCATAAATAAATTTAAAATAACATAAACACAAATTTAAAAAAATACAGAAATGGAACAATATAAATTCCCAAAATAGAAATATAAAACGAAAAAATATTATCAATTATATAAAGACAATATATCATATTACATGTTGCATATAATATATGAGATGTAATATAGATAGGAATATAAAAGATAAATTGTAATGATAAATAGCAATATAAAAATAAAAAAGATTTAGAATTTGGAAATATAACCTAAAATAAAGATTTTTTTGGTTTGAATTTCATTGGTGACAGGGTTCTTGTCGTTGTGTTGGGAGACTTTTGTGGCATTTAATTCAGAGAATGTTTGGAAGGGGATGTTTGGACGCCTTTTTTGCCTCCGCTCTCTGCCTGTCCACGACCCAGGGCTGAGCTCTGGCGCGGTGCTGCCACCATGTGGACAGAGCGTGGTACTGCAGCGCTCCCCCTCAGCCCACCCCGATGCGCGTGGCAGCCCCGGACTGTGAGCTTGTGGGTCTTTCATATCTATTTTTCCCGCCCTTTTTGCCGCCGTCTTGGAAACATCAAGCAGTGCCCCAGCTGGACACACCTTCGTGCATGTGTGTCACACCTGGGCACACCTGGGCACACCTGGACACACCTTTCGTGCGTGTGTGTCACACCTCTGTGTGTGCATGTCCTGCCTGGGGACACCTGGACATACCTGGGCTCATCTGGACACACCTGTGTGTGTATGCGTGTCACACCTGGGCACACCTCTGTGTGTGTGTCTCACACCTGGGCTCACCTGTGTGTGTGTGCGTGTCACACCTGGTCACACCTGTCTCACCTGTCCCCCCCTAGGTGCTCCGGCCCCGCCCCCCCACCCCCCCCAAGCTGATTTTTGCAGGTTTTGAAACAAAAAAACCCAAAAAAAACCCAAAAACGCCACGAGCGGCCTTGGACCCCCCACAAAGCCCCCGGCTCAGACCGGCCCAGACTGGGTGGGTCAAACCAGTTTAAACCGGTTGGTCCCAGCCAGTCCCAGTCCATCCCAGTTCAAACCAGTTCCAACTGGTCAGTCCCGGCCCATCCCTGCCTGGGACTCCCCAACCCACCCAGGATGCACCTGGGGCCCCTCCCCCACCACCAGCGTTGCCTCTGAACCCCTCCCCCACCCCAGACCCCTCCCCTCTCTTTTCTGAGGGTGGGGAGGGGGGGGAAGGGGGAGGGGAAGGGGGGGGCGGAGCAGTACAAAAATAAATAAATAAACAAGTAAATAAAATTTCCTCATTATTTTTTGGGGGATGTTGCCTTTTTTTGGTGGGGGGGGGAAATTTCAGAACTCTGACACCCGCCCCCCCCCAAATCCCCAAATACCCCCAAAAATCCCGGGCCCCCTCCCTCCTCCCCGCCCCCCTCCCTTCCCCCCGCCCCCCCCAATTTTTGTCACCTTCAGTGCCCCTCCCCGATCCATCCCTCTGCACTCGATTGCCCCTCCCCGATCCATTGCTCTGCGCTCGATTGGCCATCCTTGATCGATTACTCGGCGCTCGATTGATCAGCCTGGATCGATTGCTCGACGCGCGACTAGTACTGTCTGGAACGACTCATCGACGCTCAACTCGTAATGCCTGGATCGATTGCTCGGCACTCGACTCGTAATGCCTGGATCGATTGCTCGACATTCGACTGATAATGCCTGGATCGATTGCTCGGCGCTCGACTCGTAATGCCTGGATCGATTGCTCGGCGATCGACTCGTAATGCCTGGATCGATTGCTCGACGCTCGACTCGTAATGCCTGGATCGATTGCTCGACATTCGACTGATCACGCCTGGATCGATTGCTCGACGATCGACTGATCACGCCTGGATCGATTGCTCGGCGCTCGACTCGTAATGCCTGGATCGATTGCTCGACATTCGACTGATAATGCCTGGATCGATTGCTCGGCGATCGACTCGTAATGCCTGGATCGATTGCTCGACGATCGACTCGTAATGCCTGGATCGATTGCTCGGCGCTCGACTCGTAATGCCTGGGTCGATTGCTCGACGATCGACTGATCACGCCTGGATCGATTGCTCGACGCTCGACTCGTAATGTCTGGATCGATTGCTCGGCTCTCGATTGGTCATGCCTCGATCGATTTTGGTTTTTTGGGTTTTTAACGGATTTTTTTGGCTTTTTTAGGTTTTTTTTTGGTTTTTTTTGGGGGGGGTTGGGGTTTTTTGGGGATTTTTTGGGGTTTTTTGGGGTTTTTTTAGGGATTTTTTGGGATTTTTTGGTGTTTTTTTGGAATTTTTTGGGATTTTTTGGGGTTTTTTTTTGGGATTTCCTGGGGGTTTTTTTGGGATTGTTTTAGGGATTTTTGGTGTGGTTTTTTGGAATTTTTTTGGGGTTTTTTTAGGGATTTTTGGGTTTTTTGGGGTTTTTTTTAGGGATTTTTTTGGATTTTTTGGTGTTTTTTTGGAATTTTTTGGGATTTTTTGGGGGTTTTTTTTGGGATTTCCTGGGGGATTTTTTGGGATTGTTTTAGGGATTTTTGGTGTGGTTTTTTGGATTTTTTGGGGGTTTTTTTAGGGATTTTTGGGGTTTTTTGGGGGCATTTCCCGCTCGGCCCCGCCCCTCAGGGAGCCGAGCCGAGCTGAGCTGGGCGGAGCCCAGCGCAGCGAGCGGCACCGAGCGCAGCCGAACAGAGCCGAGCTTCCCCGAAGAGCCGAATCTAAACGACTGCATCCGGAAATAGCCGAGGTGTGCCGGGCACAGCCGAGCATAGCCGAGCTTCCCCGAAGAGCCGAATCTAAACGACTGTATCCGGAAATAGCCGAGGTGTGCCGGGAACAGCCGAGCATAGCCGAGCTTGCCCGAAGAGCCGAATCTAAACGACTGCATCCGGAAATAGCCGAGGTGTGCCGGCAACAGCCGAACAGAGCCGAGCTTCCCCGAAGAGCCGAATCTAAACGACTGCATCCGGAAATAGCCGAGCATAGCCGAACAGAGCCGAGCTTCCCGGAGAGCCGAATCTGAACGACTGCATCCGGAAATAGCCGAGCATAGCCGAACAGAGCCGAGCTTCCCCGAAGGGAGTTATAAATACCAGGAAAAAAATGTTTATTTTTCCCAAGGCATTTTCAATTTATACCAGAATTTTTCCTCTCCCCTCAGATCCCGTATCCTTCAGTTTTCTCATAAAGAATTCTCTTCCTATGCTAGAAAAAAGATTCCCTGGCATCATGGGGAGCGGAGGGGTTTGGGGAGTTCTGGGACTGGTTATCGTACGTGATTAAGAAATAATTTCTTAAGCTGTCAAGAAAACCAGGATCTCACATGTACTCTGAAATTCTCTCAACACCATTTGCTGCTTCTCTCTCTGCCAGGGCCCCAGGAAGTTCTGGGTCAGTTCTTGTTCCGTGCTTGCCAGTGACCTTGAGAGATAAAAGAAGGCACCATTATTACTGCTAATTACGGCCACAGGCTTTAAACTTTCCAGAAGTCAAAAGCTTCTGGAACCAGAAGCAGATATGCCTCACCCTGCCAGAGCTGATTGGTTCGTTCCCTCCCCTGCTCGCACAAACACTTCAGCCACTCTGCCAAACTCAGCACTGTGATCTGACACAGAACCTTTTTCATTTTCAGCTTATTGTCTTAGAACTTAAACAGCCATTAAAAATGGAAAACACATGAGATGGACAAAAGCACCCGATAATGGACAAATGTTCAGACTCACATCCTTCTGAAAAATGGTATCTCCAAGTCTTTTAGTATCATCCCAAGCTCTTCTTCATCCTTAGGATCACTGCGCTGACTCCCAGATACTTAGCAGGAAAAAGGAGACAGTGGGAACTTGGTGGCTTCCCTGAGATCGCTCCCGGCTCCCCCCGGCCCCACTCCGACCCAGCCCCGGCCCAGCCCCCCGGCCCCGGCTCCGCCCTGACTCCGGCCCCGTTCTCTCCGGCCCCGGCTCCCCCCGCTCAGCCCGCCCCGCCCGCCCCCGTCCTCCCCGTAGTAGATTCCTGTTTGTGTTGTGTCTGAGAAGTGGCGTTTGTGCTGGAGAAGTGCTGTTTGGAGGAAAGGATGGAATGCACCTTCTCCGGAGATGTGCAATGAAGGACTAAATTGCAAGGAAGGGGAATATTTATAAACTGTCTCCATGTTTCCCTGTCATTCTGGGCATTTGGATTTAGCCTGGGCTGGTCAGTTAAATCAGAAACAAGCCAACCCAGCTCCTGAACTCCCTATGAATGTTTGAAACACCTCCACAGAAAGACAAGTTACTAGGGATTCCAAAAGCAAAATTGTAAATGAAGGCTAATGATTGCTGGGAAATTTCCTTAGGAGTTATGAACCTCAGGCATGTGGGATTTTGGAGGTGTTCCTGCAAGAGAAGAGGGGTTTTATACATAGCAAGGGAAGTCCGGAGCCCCAGGGTGTCAGCTGCAGACCAGGAAGTGTGCAGGGAATGAGCAGCAAGTCCCCTCTGCCCCTGCCCTGCCCTCACACTGAGAGTGACAGCAGCCACAGGTGTGAGCTGTGAGGATGATCAGGGGACAGTGCAGCCCACAGGTGTGAGCTGTGAGGATGATGAAGGGGTGGCTCCTGCCGCGGGGGCTGCTTTAAGAGGGGAGCCTGGGCTCTCTTCAGCCTGGAGCTGCTGGAGCAGAGGGCTGAGGAGGTGCTGAGGGGCAAACCTTTGTGCGTGGAAGCAGCAGGTGAGCCAGTGTGGGTTTGTAGGGGGGATTTCTTTCCTTTCCCTTTTCAATTTCATCCTGCTAATCCTTTCCTAGTGTCCTCAAAAAAAGAAAAGTGGGGGTTATGAGGACAAAAAAAGTTCAAATCAGGGGAAGAAACTCTTCTCCACTTACAGTCTAAATTAGGAAGAATCCCCCTTTACCTGGGATTTTGATAAATAGTGATTTCTCTATAAGGGTTTTATTCACTATTACATTCTTTGGTGGTACACTGCTTTTTGTTTTATTTCTTGGTGT
This sequence comes from Phylloscopus trochilus trochilus, assembly GCA_016584745.2. Taxonomy (NCBI): domain Eukaryota; kingdom Metazoa; phylum Chordata; class Aves; order Passeriformes; family Phylloscopidae; genus Phylloscopus; species Phylloscopus trochilus. The sequence continues at coordinate 17,444,642 of WQNJ02000011.1, forward strand.
TATTTTTTTATGTGTAATTTGGTTTTTGAGTGATGATAACTTTATGGATGTGTTTGTTTGTATTTAAGGTAGAATTAATTTAAGTGGCTTTTTTTTTAGACTTGTGATGTGAGTTATTGGGGTTTTGTTTGTTGTAGGTAGGCATTCAGATTGGGTGGGACCAGCTTGGCTGGTGGAGGTTTGGGTGTTTTGTTCCATGCAGTTATTAGTTTTTAGTTTTTGAAAGCTTTTTCCCTGTAGTGGTTTTAAGGTGGCTGTTGCTAACTTACTGTGTAGTTTTATTTTGTTTGTAGATACTGTAAGATAAGGGATTTGGTCTATTTATTTAACAGTGTATTTCTTAGTTCAGGTGTTCATTAGGTTGCTTTTGGACTGAGTTTTGTGGCTGAATTTTTTTGGTGGGGTGTTGTATTTTTAAAGGATATGTTTTCTAAGGCTTACAATGCTGTGATGGACTGTAATGTGAGGTATTGAGTAGTCTTTGAATGATTTAGTGGTGGTTTTTATTATGGTGAATAGGTAGAGTTAGTTTTGGTGGGTCTGAGGTGCTGTGATGTAGTTAATCTGTTACAATTTTTTAATATTTATAATTGGACTATTGTTATTGTACTTTGAGGTTAATTTATTTGGCTTGTTTGTTTGCAATGTGTGTTTTCTAGCTATGGCTAGAAACTGTATTATATATTTTATATATTGTATATTTTATTTTTATTATTATATATTATATATTTGGGAGATATTGTTTATGGTTAAATTGATCTTTGGGTTTTGTGCATGCTTATAGGTGATAGTTTTGTTTTGATGGTTTGAGGCATTATGGGTTCATTGAGTCAGGAATAATTTTTTTGGTGTTGTTAATTTAAGTTTATTTGGGATATTTCTGTTATGGTAGTTTAATTTGTTTGTTGTTTTGCAGTTTTTTATTGGTTTTATTTCTGGGAACTTGGCTCTTGATAGGATTGGTTTTTTAGGTAGTTTTTGGAGTAGTGATGTTCTGTTTTTAGTAGTTTAGATTTTTTCATGTTGTTAGGGGTTTTTTGTTAATTTTATAGAGTACTGATGATTATTTATGAGTTAGTGTAGGGGTTTTTTTAGTCAGTTTTAGGGTCAGGTGTACAGTTTTGAGTTTAATAAGTAGGTTTGATTGATCTCTTTTGCTAGTTCTTGTGACATGTTGTGTGTGTGGGATTCCATATGGTTGTTTTTAGTTCTTGTTTCATTTTTATGATGTGAAAAGAATGTGGTGTGGTTTGTTTGCTGGCAGTTGGTTGTATGATGGAGTTTTTTAGTTTGTGGACTTTTTGTTAGTGAGATTAAAGTTTTTTATTTTTGAGTTAATTTATAATTATGTTAACGATTTCAGGGAGGTTTAGCTTTTTGATATGGGTGTGCTGTGTGAAGAAGGTAATTTATTTGTTTTATGTGATATTGGTGGTGCGGTGGATAGAGGGAGTTTTCCCAGTAGTAATTTTAAATGTTTGAGGTTTTTTTGCATTTGAAATACTTGTTTAGGAGGAAGTTTGTTTGGAATGTATGGGGTTTGGGGTTAGTTATAATGGTATATTTTATTTTTAGTTTTAATTAGATTTTTTAAAGTTTTATTATAGGTAAAAATTGTGATTTCTTTGTTACGTCAGTAAGAGAAATGGGTTTTGATTTTGTGTGTAGCGATGGGATTGGAGTATTCAGAGTACTAGTGTTGACAAAGAATTTAATTGTTGTGGTTCTGCTCTGTTAGATTAATGAATTGATGTACTTTGAAACACATGGGTTTTTATTTTTATTTTTATGTGATTGCAAACAGGCTTTTTTAAGTTTGGGGTGATTCTCGGCATTCACTTGAGGTTTTTTTAAGGGGAATGGACATGGGATTATTTTTATTATATTTGGAAAATTGATTATGGGTAATTAGGCTTGGTTCATTTTAGGGCAATTTTTTTTTTTTTCCAAAATTGATAAGTTTGTCAGGTTAGGGTATTTGTGTGGTGTTTTTGGTACAATTCTAAGCATCCGTAATTGTTAGTGAGTGTTAGGTGGTCTAATCATATTACACTGAGACCCACTCACAAACCGGACAACAGATTTGCTAAGATCATATTTTGATGTTGGTTTTCTTTATTGTAGCTGACAAAAAGACAGAAGCCCGGTCACAGCAGGAATTACCCAGAGGGCGAGCCGGCCCTCCTTTGCACCCGACGATGTGGATTCTCATCCCCAGATGTCTCAGAGATAAGTGCAGGGCTACAGATCACAGAGGAGATCAAAACCAGTGTGCCGGGTCGGGGGTTACTGGGAGGGATTTTTGAGTCAGCTTTGGAGACAGGGATGTCCAAGATGTGACCCCCTAGGCCCCATCGAAGGGAAGTCTCAGTTTTGATCACAATGCTGAGGTGTGCAGGGCAGAGCAGTCCCGGTGCGTGTTGTGTCACTTGTCTGTGGTGCCTTCTGTGTCTTTTGGGCATCTCGTCTATCACGGCTTTTGCCGTGGCCTTTCCGGGGGCCTCTCGGAAACCCTAAAGTCAGCCTTAGCATCTGCGATCTCTGCGCTCCTCGGCCCGGCGCCTTTGACTCGGGAGCTGGGACAGGCATCGCCCCTCTCCTCAGGAGCATCCAGTCCAGTGTCCTTTCAGGTCTTGTTCTGAGCTGTGTCGGCAGCTGTGCTCCGCAACGATCCATTCTGGCGGATTCGGACTTGTCAGAAGGCAAAGACAGGGAGGTGATCCTGACCGTAGCACTCTCGGGAATCCGTCTTTGCGCTCCTTGGAATAAGTCATCCTGCTGGCATCTTCTTCCTGCAGGGTTCTGCGAGCCTGGCCAGCTCGCCATCGGTCTTACCTCAGTCACCTCATTCTGAGTTCTCTGGGTCCTCAGGGCCATTCTTGTGGCCGAGAGTTTTCTGTCCCCGTTGTGTTCCCTTGTTTGTGGTCTCCTGTGTCACGGGTGTGGGTGTGTATTTGGCCCGGAGCTGCTCTGCCTTGCTGCTTAGTCTGGGTGTAGGAGTAATAGGGCAAGTGCTGGGGGCTTGAAATTTGTAATGTGGGGTGGAGTTGGACTGTAGAGAATATGCCTAGATTGACACAAGATGTCTGGAGCTTTTAAGTTCTCCTGCAGCACTTTGACTTTTGTTCCTAACTTTCTTTCAGATGCAGATGGATAGAATCTGCGGCAGAGAGCCCTATCCAGGGTGGGAGGGCTTCCCCTGAGGAGGTGGGTCACTGTTTGTCTTTGCAGGGGAAGTGTAAATGGTGGCTCTGTTACAGCACTGCTCTTTGTCTTTATTTCTAGGAAGTGGAGCTGCCTATCTGCAGTAAAGGTCAGTGGAGGGAGGTGAGCAGAGATCGGAGGGCAGAAGCAATTGTCGCTGCTCAGGTCTGGGTTTCTGGTGCAGCTCCAAGCATCATCTGGGGCTTTTTTATTTTAGGTGTTCTGCTTGCCATTTCTCCTGACCCGTGCTGCCAGAGGCCAGATGGTGCAAGCTTAAGGTACACTTGTGGCATACTTCAGTCGGGCCGGGGCGGTTGCCGTTTCACGACATCTCAGCATGCCTTTTTGCTTTGTTTCTTTGCAGGTGCTGCTGCTGCCCCAGGCGTGCCAAGGAATAGAGGCGAGCGGGTGAGTCGGCCTTTAGGTGGGGTGACTCCTAAGAGAGCGGTGTGCAGCAGCTTGCTAAGCGTGTACCTTTTCATTTTGCAGGTACCCTCCGAGCAGCCTCTGGAGTCGAATGAAGATTTGAGGCGAGCTGGGCCAATGGTGCGGAGGAGCCCTGGGGATTGTTCTTCTGGCGGGCAATAGTCACATTTTTGGTTTTGTGGTCCTAGGTACCGTGAGGAGGTGCGGAGCCCAAATCCGGTTACGGCAGCACCGAGGCGGACGTGGAGGTGTCTCGATGTCCACGGGGCCGACGTGTTCATTTCCATCGAGGATGGATTTTGTCCGCCCGTCTTCTGAAAGCTAAGTGTTGGGACAGCTGGTCGGGAGATGGGGAAAAACGTTTTCAGTCCCAGGAGGCAACTTAAAGTTATCTTAGAGGAGAGGGCCCTAGTGGGATGGAGCCCTCAGGGGTAAAGGGGGAGGGTTTCCCCTCAGCTTCCCCGCAGACTTGGCCAGGCAGGGCAGTTCTGACCCATCTCTGCGTTTTAGCCAGCTTTGCATTGTCGGCTATCCTTGAGAGCCCACAGGGTAAAGGGGTGCAGTGGGAGATTGGTGGCCCCCCTGGGGTCCCTGTCCCAGGAGTATCCTGATAAAGAGCATCCCCGGTTGCAAGGCGTAGGGTTCAGCAGGGGGACTTGACAGTGACACACAGAGGCTGAGGGAGGGTTTGAGAGGTAAAGGGCTCAAGGGTCAGAGAGCACACAGTGAAAGAGAGGGGTACAGGCTGGGATACAAGTTAGCGCACACCTATAGCAGCCCACACACACAGCACCACACCCCTGTTTCCCTGAGAGCAGCAGCAGGCACTAAGTCTAATGCAGGAGAATGCCAGAAGCCCTGAGAGGTGCAGGCAGTAACCCAAAGGCTAGGCTAGGCAGGAAGTGGTAGTGGGGAGCAGGGTCCGCAGGGTTGGGGAAAAAAGGGGGTTTCCCGCCCCACCCCTCCCTGGGATCACCTGTCTCTCCGCAGCCGGGGATTGCGTCCACCCCTCCTCGAGGCGGCGGTTGGTAAGGCTTCGTGCCTTGGCCACCGCAAAGAGTTCGGCTCTGTCAGCCTCTGCCCTGACTCAGGGCCACACTTAGGGTAGGAGCCCTGACTCAGGGCTACACTTAGGTAGGGTAGGAGCAACTGTGGAGATGGCGTCCCGCTTGCGGGACATTCTTGAGAACCCTGTGGATAAGGAGCATCCCCGGCTGCAAGGTGTAGGGTCCAGCAAGGGGGACTTGACAGTGACACAGAGAGGCTGAGGGAGGGCTTGAGAGGTGAAGGACTGAAGGGCCAGAGAGAGCACTTAGTGAAAGGGAGGGGTACAGGCTGGGATATAAGTTAAGAGTACAGCTATAGCAGTCCTTACAGCAGTCATCACAACACCCCTGTTTCCCTGAGAGCAGTGGCAGGCAGTTACCCTGGGCTAGGGCTAGCCAGTAAGTGACAGTGGGGAGGCAGAATCCACCAGTTTGGGCTTCTCTGGCGATGTCCATCCTGGAACCCTTGTCCCACTGCAACCGGGGATGCTCACGCCCCTGATAGAGGCCGTGGTGGGTGGGCTCAGTGCCAATAAGGCCATGGAGACTCTGGCTCTGCAAGTGTCAGCCTTGCAGCGCAGCCAAAGTGTGCTGCCCGAGGACCCGGGCATTCTTAAGAGATGGTGAGTAGCAGAATTGCCATTTTTGGCTGATGTGGTGCTAAGATCACGCTTTCGCGTTTGGTTTTCTTTCTTGTAGCAGAATAAGAGACAACAATAAGAGCCCGGTGACAGCAGGAATTTCCCAGACAGCGAGCCGGACTTCCTTTGTATCTGACATGGATTCTTATCCCCAGATGCCCCAGAGATAAGTGCAGGGCTACAGATCACAGAGGAGATCAAAAGCACGGTGCCGGGTCGGGGGTCACTGGGAGGGATTTTTGAGTCTGCTTTGGAGACAGGGATGTCCAAGATGTGACCCCCGTGGGCCCCATCGAAGGGAAGTCTCAGTTTTGATCACAATGCTGAGGTGTGCAGGGCAGAGCAGTACTGGTGCGTGTCGTGTCACTTGTCTGTGGTGCCTTCTGTGTCTTTTGGGCATCTCGTCTTTCACGGCTTTTGCCGTCGCCCTTCCGAGGGCTTCTCGGAAATCCTGGCGTCAGTCTTAGCATCTGCGATCTCTGCGCTCCTCGGCCCGGCGCCTTTGACTCGGGAGCTGGGACAGGCATCGCCCCTCTCCTCAGGAGCATCCAGTCTGGTGTCCTTTCAGGTCTTGTTCTGAGCTGTGTCGACAGCTGTGCTCCGCAACGATCCATTCTGTCGGATTAGGACTTGTCAGAAGGCAAAGACAGGGAGGTGATTCTGACCGTAGCACTCTTGGGCATCCATCTTTGCGCTCCTAGCAATAAGTCATCCCGCTAGCATCTTCTTCCTGCAGGGTTCTGCGAGCCTGGCCAGCTCACCATCAGTCTTACCTCAGTCACCTCATTCTGAGTTCTCTGGGTCCTCAGGGCCATTCTTGTGGCCGAGAGTTTTCTGTCCCTGTTGTGTTCCCTCGTTTGTGGTCGCCTGTGTCACGGGTGTGGGTGTGTATTTGGCCCGGAGCTGCTCTGCCTTGCTGCTTAGTCTGGGTGTAGGAGTAATAGGGCAAGTGCTGGGGGCTTGAAATTTGTAATGAGGGGTGGAGTTGGACTGTAGAGAATATGCCTAGATTGACACAAGATGTCTGGAGCTTTTAAGTTCTCCTGCAGCACTTTGACTTTTGTTCCTAACTTTCTTTCAGATGCAGATGGATAGAATCTGCGGCAGAGAGCCCTATCCAGGGTGGGAGGGCTTCCCCTGAGAAGGTGGGTCACTGTTTGTCTTTGCAGGGGAAGTGTAAATGGTGGCTCTGTTACAGCACTGCTCTTTGTCTTTATTTCTAGGAAGTGGAGCTGCCTATCTGCAGTAAAGGTCAGTGGAGGGAGGTGAGCAGAGATCGGAGGGCAGAAGCAATTGTCGCTGCTCAGGTCTGGGTTTCTGGTGCAGCTCCAAGCATCATCTGGAGCTTTTTTATTTTAGGTGTTCTGCTTGCCATTTCTCCTGACCCGTGCTGCCAGAGGCCAGATGGTGCAAGCTTAAGGTACACTTGTGGCATACTTCAGTCGGACCGGGGCGGTTGCCGTTTCACGACATCTCAGCGAGCCTTTTTGCTTTGTTTCTTTGCAGGTGCTGCCGCTGCCCCAGGCGTGCCAAGGAATAGAGGCGAGCGGGTGAGTCCTAGGAGACTGGGGTGACTCCTAAGAGAGCGGTGGGCAGCAGCTTGCTAAGCGTGTACCTTTTCATTTTGCAGGTACCCTCCGAGCAGCCTCTGGAGTCGAATGAAGATTTGAGGCGAGCTGGGCCAATGGTGCGGAGGAGCCCTGGGGATTGTTCTTCTGGCGGGCAATAGTCACATTTTTGGTTTTGTGGTCCTAGGTACCGTGAGGAGGTGCGGAGCCCAAATCCGGTTACGGCAGCACCGAGGCGGACGTGGAGGTGTCTCGATGTCCACGGGGCCGACGCGTTCATTTCCATCGAGGATGGATTTTGTCCGCCCGTCTTCTGAAAGCTAAGTGTTGGGACAGCTGGTCGGGAGATGGGGAAAAACGTTTTCAGTCCCAGGAGGCAACTTAAAGTTATCTTAGAGGAGAGGGCCCTAGTGGGATGGAGCCCTCAGGGGTAAAGGGGGAGGGTTTCCCCTCAGCTTCCCCGCAGACTTGGCCAGGCAGGGCAGTTCTGACCCATCTCTGCGTTTTAGCCAGCTTTGCATTGTCGGCTATCCTTGAGAGCCCACAGGGTAAAGGGGTGCAGTGGGAGATTGGTGGCCCCCCTGGGGTCCCTGTCCCAGGAGTATCCTGATAAAGAGCATCCCCGGTTGCAAGGCGTAGGGTTCAGCAGGGGGACTTGACAGTGACACACAGAGGCTGAGGGAGGGTTTGAGAGGTAAAGGGCTCAAGGGTCAGAGAGCACACAGTGAAAGAGAGGGGTACAGGCTGGGATACAAGTTAGCGCACACCTATAGCAGCCCACACACACAGCACCACACCCCTGTTTCCCTGAGAGCAGCAGCAGGCACTAAGTCTAATGCAGGAGAATGCCAGAAGCCCTGAGAGGTGCAGGCAGTAACCCAAAGGCTAGGCTAGGCAGGAAGTGGTAGTGGGGAGCAGGGTCCGCAGGGTTGGGGAAAAAAGGGGGTTTCCCGCCCCACCCCTCCCTGGGATCACCTGTCTCTCCGCAGCCGGGGATTGCGTCCACCCCTCCTCGAGGCGGCGGTTGGTAAGGCTTCGTGCCTTGGCCACCGCAAAGAGTTCGGCTCTGTCAGCCTCTGCCCTGACTCAGGGCCACACTTAGGGTAGGAGCCCTGACTCAGGGCTACACTTAGGTAGGGTAGGAGCAACTGTGGAGATGGCGTCCCGCTTGCGGGACATTCTTGAGAACCCTGTGGATAAGGAGCATCCCCGGCTGCAAGGTGTAGGGTCCAGCAAGGGGGACTTGACAGTGACACAGAGAGGCTGAGGGAGGGCTTGAGAGGTGAAGGACTGAAGGGCCAGAGAGAGCACTTAGTGAAAGGGAGGGGTACAGGCTGGGATATAAGTTAAGAGTACAGCTATAGCAGTCCTTACAGCAGTCATCACAACACCCCTGTTTCCCTGAGAGCAGTGGCAGGCAGTTACCCTGGGCTAGGGCTAGCCAGTAAGTGACAGTGGGGAGGCAGAATCCACCAGTTTGGGCTTCTCTGGCGATGTCCATCCTGGAACCCTTGTCCCACTGCAACCGGGGATGCTCACGCCCCTGATAGAGGCTGTGGTGGGTGGGCTCAGTGCCAATAAGGCCATGGAGACTCTGGCTCTGCAAGTGTCAGCCTTGCAGCGCAGCCAAAGTGTGCTGCCCGAGGACCCGGGCATTCTTAAGAGATGGTGAGTAGCAGAATTGCCATTTTTGGCTGATGTGGTGCTAAGATCACGCTTTCGCGTTTGGTTTTCTTTCTTGTAGCAGAATAAGAGACAACAATAAGAGCCCGGTGACAGCAGGAATTTCCCAGACAGCGAGCCGGACTTCCTTTGTATCTGACATGGATTCTTATCCCCAGATGCCCCAGAGATAAGTGCAGGGCTACAGATCACAGAGGAGATCAAAAGCACGGTGCCGGGTCGGGGGTCACTGGGAGGGATTTTTGAGTCTGCTTTGGAGACAGGGATGTCCAAGATGTGACCCCCGTGGGCCCCATCGAAGGGAAGTCTCAGTTTTGATCACAATGCTGAGGTGTGCAGGGCAGAGCAGTACTGGTGCGTGTCGTGTCACTTGTCTGTGGTGCCTTCTGTGTCTTTTGGGCATCTCGTCTTTCACGGCTTTTGCCGTCGCCCTTCCGAGGGCTTCTCGGAAATCCTGGCGTCAGTCTTAGCATCTGCGATCTCTGCGCTCCTCGGCCCGGCGCCTTTGACTCGGGAGCTGGGACAGGCATCGCCCCTCTCCTCAGGAGCATCCAGTCTGGTGTCCTTTCAGGTCTTGTTCTGAGCTGTGTCGACAGCTGTGCTCCGCAACGATCCATTCTGTCGGATTAGGACTTGTCAGAAGGCAAAGACAGGGAGGTGATTCTGACCGTAGCACTCTTGGGCATCCATCTTTGCGCTCCTAGCAATAAGTCATCCCGCTAGCATCTTCTTCCTGCAGGGTTCTGCGAGCCTGGCCAGCTCACCATCAGTCTTACCTCAGTCACCTCATTCTGAGTTCTCTGGGTCCTCAGGGCCATTCTTGTGGCCGAGAGTTTTCTGTCCCTGTTGTGTTCCCTCGTTTGTGGTCGCCTGTGTCACGGGTGTGGGTGTGTATTTGGCCCGGAGCTGCTCTGCCTTGCTGCTTAGTCTGGGTGTAGGAGTAATAGGGCAAGTGCTGGGGGCTTGAAATTTGTAATGTGGGGTGGAGTTGGACTGTAGAGAATATGCCTAGATTGACACAAGATGTCTGGAGCTTTTAAGTTCTCCTGCAGCACTTTGACTTTTGTTCCTAACTTTCTTTCAGATGCAGATGGATAGAATCTGCGGCAGAGAGCCCTATCCAGGGTGGGAGGGCTTCCCCTGAGGAGGTGGGTCACTGTTTGTCTTTGCAGGGGAAGTGTAAATGGTGGCTCTGTTACAGCACTGCTCTTTGTCTTTATTTCTAGGAAGTGGAGCTGCCTATCTGCAGTAAAGGTCAGTGGAGGGAGGTGAGCAGAGATCGGAGGGCAGAAGCAATTGTCGCTGCTCAGGTCTGGGTTTCTGGTGCAGCTCCAAGCATCATCTGGAGCTTTTTTATTTTAGGTGTTCTGCTTGCCATTTCTCCTGACCCGTGCTGCCAGAGGCCAGATGGTGCAAGCTTAAGGTACACTTGTGGCATACTTCAGTCGGACCGGGGCGGTTGCCGTTTCACGACATCTCAGCGAGCCTTTTTGCTTTGTTTCTTTGCAGGTGCTGCCGCTGCCCCAGGCGTGCCAAGGAATAGAGGCGAGCGGGTGAGTCCTAGGAGACTGGGGTGACTCCTAAGAGAGCGGTGGGCAGCAGCTTGCTAAGCGTGTACCTTTTCATTTTGCAGGTACCCTCCGAGCAGCCTCTGGAGTCGAATGAAGATTTGAGGCGAGCTGGGCCAATGGTGCGGAGGAGCCCTGGGGATTGTTCTTCTGGCGGGCAATAGTCACATTTTTGGTTTTGTGGTCCTAGGTACCGTGAGGAGGTGCGGAGCCCAAATCCGGTTACGGCAGCACCGAGGCGGACGTGGAGGTGTCTCGATGTCCACGGGGCCGACGCGTTCATTTCCATCGAGGATGGATTTTGTCCGCCCGTCTTCTGAAAGCTAAGTGTTGGGACAGCTGGTCGGGAGATGGGGAAAAACGTTTTCAGTCCCAGGAGGCAACTTAAAGTTATCTTAGAGGAGAGGGCCCTAGTGGGATGGAGCCCTCAGGGGTAAAGGGGGAGGGTTTCCCCTCAGCTTCCCCGCAGACTTGGCCAGGCAGGGCAGTTCTGACCCATCTCTGCGTTTTAGCCAGCTTTGCATTGTCGGCTATCCTTGAGAGCCCACAGGGTAAAGGGGTGCAGTGGGAGATTGGTGGCCCCCCTGGGGTCCCTGTCCCAGGAGTATCCTGATAAAGAGCATCCCCGGTTGCAAGGCGTAGGGTTCAGCAGGGGGACTTGACAGTGACACACAGAGGCTGAGGGAGGGTTTGAGAGGTAAAGGGCTCAAGGGTCAGAGAGCACACAGTGAAAGAGAGGGGTACAGGCTGGGATACAAGTTAGCGCACACCTATAGCAGCCCACACACACAGCACCACACCCCTGTTTCCCTGAGAGCAGCAGCAGGCACTAAGTCTAATGCAGGAGAATGCCAGAAGCCCTGAGAGGTGCAGGCAGTAACCCAAAGGCTAGGCTAGGCAGGAAGTGGTAGTGGGGAGCAGGGTCCGCAGGGTTGGGGAAAAAAGGGGGTTTCCCGCCCCACCCCTCCCTGGGATCACCTGTCTCTCCGCAGCCGGGGATTGCGTCCACCCCTCCTCGAGGCGGCGGTTGGTAAGGCTTCGTGCCTTGGCCACCGCAAAGAGTTCGGCTCTGTCAGCCTCTGCCCTGACTCAGGGCCACACTTAGGGTAGGAGCCCTGACTCAGGGCTACACTTAGGTAGGGTAGGAGCAACTGTGGAGATGGCGTCCCGCTTGCGGGACATTCTTGAGAACCCTGTGGATAAGGAGCATCCCCGGCTGCAAGGTGTAGGGTCCAGCAAGGGGGACTTGACAGTGACACAGAGAGGCTGAGGGAGGGCTTGAGAGGTGAAGGACTGAAGGGCCAGAGAGAGCACTTAGTGAAAGGGAGGGGTACAGGCTGGGATATAAGTTAAGAGTACAGCTATAGCAGTCCTTACAGCAGTCATCACAACACCCCTGTTTCCCTGAGAGCAGTGGCAGGCAGTTACCCTGGGCTAGGGCTAGCCAGTAAGTGACAGTGGGGAGGCAGAATCCACCAGTTTGGGCTTCTCTGGCGATGTCCATCCTGGAACCCTTGTCCCACTGCAACCGGGGATGCTCACGCCCCTGATAGAGGCTGTGGTGGGTGGGCTCAGTGCCAATAAGGCCATGGAGACTCTGGCTCTGCAAGTGTCAGCCTTGCAGCGCAGCCAAAGTGTGCTGCCCGAGGACCCGGGCATTCTTAAGAGATGGTGAGTAGCAGAATTGCCATTTTTGGCTGATGTGGTGCTAAGATCACGCTTTCGCGTTTGGTTTTCTTTCTTGTAGCAGAATAAGAGACAACAATAAGAGCCCGGTGACAGCAGGAATTTCCCAGACAGCGAGCCGGACTTCCTTTGTATCTGACATGGATTCTTATCCCCAGATGCCCCAGAGATAAGTGCAGGGCTACAGATCACAGAGGAGATCAAAAGCACGGTGCCGGGTCGGGGGTCACTGGGAGGGATTTTTGAGTCTGCTTTGGAGACAGGGATGTCCAAGATGTGACCCCCGTGGGCCCCATCGAAGGGAAGTCTCAGTTTTGATCACAATGCTGAGGTGTGCAGGGCAGAGCAGTACTGGTGCGTGTCGTGTCACTTGTCTGTGGTGCCTTCTGTGTCTTTTGGGCATCTCGTCTTTCATGGCTTTTGCCGTCGCCCTTCCGAGGGCTTCTCGGAAATCCTGGCGTCAGTCTTAGCATCTGCGATCTCTGCGCTCCTCGGCCCGGCGCCTTTGACTCGGGAGCTGGGACAGGCATCGCCCCTCTCCTCAGGAGCATCCAGTCTGGTGTCCTTTCAGGTCTTGTTCTGAGCTGTGTCGACAGCTGTGCTCCGCAACGATCCATTCTGGCGGATTAGGACTTGTCAGAAGGCAAAGACAGGGAGGTGATTCTGACCGTAGCACTCTTGGGCATCCATCTTTGCGCTCCTAGCAATAAGTCATCCCGCTAGCATCTTCTTCCTGCAGGGTTCTGCGAGCCTGGCCAGCTCACCATCAGTCTTACCTCAGTCACCTCATTCTGAGTTCTCTGGGTCCTCAGGGCCATTCTTGTGGCCGAGAGTTTTCTGTCCCCGTTGTGTTCCCTCGTTTGTGGTCTCCTGTGTCACAGGTGTGGGTGTGTATTTGGCCCGGAGCTGCTCTGCCTTGCTGCTTAGTCTGGGTGTAGGAGTAATAGGGCAAGTGCTGGGGGCTTGAAATTTGTAATGAGGGGTGGAGTTGGACTGTAGAGAATATGCCTAGATTGACACAAGATGTCTGGAGCTTTTAAGTTCTCCTGCAGCACTTTGACTTTTGTTCCTAACTTTCTTTCAGATGCAGATGCGCCCCATGCAGGGTGGGAGGGCTTCCCCTGAGGAGGTGGGTCACTGTTTGTCTTTGCAGGGGAAGTGTAAATGGTGGCTCTGTTACAGCACTGCTCTTTGTCTTTATTTCTAGGAAGTGGAGCTGCCTATCTGCAGTAAAGGTCAGTGGAGGGAGGTGAGCAGGGATCGGAGGGAAGAAGCAGTTCTCACTGCTCAGGTCTCGTTTTCTGGTGCAGCTCCAAGCATCATCTGGGGCTTTTTTATTTTAGGTGTTCTGCTTGCCAGTTCTCCTGACCCGGGCTGCCAGAGGCCAGATGGGTGCAAGCTTAAGGTACACTTGTGGCGTAGTTCAGTCGGACCGGGGCGGTTGCCGTTTCACGACATCTCAGCATGCCTTTTTGCTTTGTTTCTTTGCAGGTGCTGCCGCTGCCCCAGGCGTGCCATGGAATAGAGGTGAGCGGGTGAGTCGGCCTTTAGGTGGGGTGACTCCTAAGAGAGCGGTGTGCAGCAGCTTGCTAAGCGTGTACCTTTTCATTTTGCAGGTACCCTCCGAGCAGTCTCTGGAGTCGAATGAAGATTCGAGGCGAGCTGGGCCAATGGTGAGGAGGAGCCCTGGGGAATGTTCTTCTGGCGGGCAATAGTCACATTTTTGGTTTTGTGATCCTAGGTACTGTGAGGAGGTGCGGAGCCCAAATCCGGTTACGGCAGCAACGAGGCGGACGCGTAGGTGTCTCGACGTCCACGGGGCCGACGCGTTCATTTCCATGGAGCTCGCCTTCCTTTGCACCCGACGTGGATTCTCACCCCAGAGATAAGTGCAGGGCTACAGATTGCAGAGGAGATCAAAAGCAGTGTGCCGGGTCGGGGGTCACTGGGAAGGATTTTTGAGTCAGCTTTGGAGACAGGGATGTCCAAGACCTGACCCCTTGGGCCCTATCAAAGAAAGTATCAGATTTGATCACAATGCTGAGATGTGCAGGGCAGAGCAGTCCCGGTGCGTGTCGTGTCACTTGTCTGTGGTGCCTTCTGTGTCTTCTGGGCATCTGGTCTTTCAAGTCTTTTGCAGTGGCCCTTCCGGGGGCTTCTCGGAAACCCTGGCGTCAGCCTTAGCATCTGCAATCTCTGCGCTCCTCGGCCTGGCGCCTTTGACTCGGGAGCTGGGACAGGCATCGCCCCTCTCCTCAGGGGCATCCAGTCCAGTGTCCTTTCAGGTCTTGTTCTGAGCTGTGTCAACAGCTATGCTCCGCAGCGATCCATTCTGGCAGATTCGGACTTGTCAGAAGGCAAAGACAGGGAGGTGATCCTGACCGTAGCTCTCTCGGGCATCCGTCTTTGCGCTCCTTGGAATAAGTCATCCTGCTGGCATCTTCTTCCTGCAGGGTTCTGCGAGCCTGGCCAGCTCGCCATCGCTCTTACCTCGGTCACCTCCTTCTGAGTTCTCTGGGTCCTCAGGGCCATTCTTGTGGCCGAGAGTTTTCTGTCCCTGTTGTGTTCCCTCGTTTGTGGTCGCCTGTGTCACGGGTGTGGGTGTGTATTTGGCCCGGAGCTGCTCTGCCTTGCTGCTTAGTCTGGGTGTAGGAGTAATAGGGCAAGTGCTGGGGGCTTGAAATTTGTAATGTGGGGTGGAGTTGGACTGTAGGGAATATGCCTAGATGGACAGAAGATGTCTGCAGCTGTTAAGTTGTCCTGCAGCACTTTGACTTTTGTTCCTAACTTTCTTTCAGATGCAGATGGATAGAATCTGCGGCAGAGCGCCCCATGCCAGGTGAGGGGGCTTCCCCTGAGGAGGTGTGTCACTGTTTGTCTTTGCAGGGGAAGTGTAAATGGTGGCTCTGTTACAGCACTGTTCTTTGTCTTTGTTTCTAGGAAGTGGAGCTGCATATCTGCAGTAAAGATCAGTGGAGGGAGGTGAGCAGAGATCGGAGGGCAGAAGCAGTTGTCACTGCTCAGGTCTGGATTTCTGGTGCAGCTCCAAGCATTATCTGGGGCTTTTTTATTTTAGGTGTTCTGCTTGCCAGTTCTCCTGACCCGGGCTGCCAGAGGCCGGATGGGTGCAAGCTTAAGGTACACTTTCGGCGTACTTCAGTCGGACCGGGGCGGTTGCTGTTTCACGACATCTCAGCATGCCTTTTTGCTTTGTTTCTTTGCAGGTGCTGCTGCTGCCCCAGGCGTGCCAAGGAATAGAGGCGAGCGGGTAAGTCGGCCTTTAGGTGGGGTGGCTCCTAAGAGAGCGGTGTGCAGCAGCTTGCTAAGCGTGTACCTTTTCATTTTGCAGGTACCCTCCGAGCAGCCTCTGGAGTAGAATGAAGATTCGAGGCGAGCTGGGCCAATGGTGCGGAGGAGCCCTGGGGATTGTTCTTCTGCAAGGCAATAGTCACATTTTTGGTTTTGTGGTCCTAGGTACCGTAAGGAGGTGCGGAGCCCAAATCCGGTTACGGCAGCACCGAGGCGGACACGGAGGTGTCTCGACGTCCACGGGGCCGACGCGTTCATTTCCATGGAGCTGGCCTTCCTCTGCACCTGACGTGGATTCTCATCCCAGAGATAAGTGCAGGGCTACAGATCACAGAGGAGATCAAAAGCAGTGTGCCGGGTCGGGGGTCACCGGGAGGGATTTTTGAGTCAGCTTTGGAGACGGGGATGTCCAAGATGTGACCCCTTGGGCCCCATGGAAGGGAAGTCTCAGTTTTGATCACAATGCTGAGGTGTGCAGGGCAGAGCAGTCCTGGTGCGTGTTGTGTCACTTGTCTGTGGTGCCTTCTGTGTCTTCTGGGCATCTGGTCTTTCAAGTCTTTTGCAGTGGCCCCTCCGGGGGCTTCTCGGAAACCCTGGCTTCAGCCTTAGCATCTGCGATCTCTGCGCTCCTCGGCCCGGCACCTTTGACTCGGGAGCTGGGACAGGCATCGCCCCTCTCCTCAGGAGCATCCAGACTGGTGTCCTTTCAGGTCTTGTTCTGAGCTGTGTCGACAGCTGTGCTCCGCAACGATCCATTCTGGCGGATTCGGACTTGTCAGAAGGCAAAGACAGGGAGGTGATTCTGACCGTAGCACTCTCAGACATCCGTCTTTGCGCTCCTAGCAATAAGTCATCCCGCTAGCATCTTCTTCCTGCAGGGTTCTGCGAGCCTGGCCAGCTCGCCATCAGTCTTACCTCAGTCACCTCATTCTGAGTTCTCTGGGTCCTCAGGGCCATTCTTGTGGCCGAGAGTTTTCTGTCCCTGTTGTGTTCCCTCGTTTGTGGTCGCCTGTGTCACGGGTGTGGGTGTGTATTTGGCCCGGAGCTGCTCTGCCTTGCTGCTTAGTCTGGGTGTAGGAGTAATAGGGCAAGTGCTGGGGGCTTGAAATTTGTAATGAGGGGTGGAGTTGGACTGTAGAGAATATGCCTAGATTGACACCAGAGGTCTGGAGCTTTTAACTTGTCCTGCAGCACTTTGACTTTTGTTCCTAACTTTCTTTCAGATGCAGATGTGCCCCATGCAGGGTGAGAGGGCTTCCCCTGAGGAGGTGGGTCACTGTTTGTCTTTGCAGGGGAAGTGTAAATGGTGGCTCTGTTACAGCACTGCTCTTTGTCTTTATTTCTAGGAAGTGGAGCTGCCTATCTGCAGTAAAGGTCAGTGGAGGGAGGTGAGCAGGGATCGGTGGGCAGAAGCAGTTCTCACTGCTCAGGTCTCGCTTTCTGGTGCAGCTCCAAGCATCATCTGGGGCTTTTTTATTTTAGGTGTTCTGCTTGCCAGTTCTCCTGACCCGGGCTGCCAGAGGCCAGATGGGTGCAAGCTTAAGGTACACTTGTGGCGTAGTTCAGTCGGACCGGGGCGGTTGCCGTTTCACGACATCTCAGCATGCCTTTTTGCTTTGTTTCTTTGCAGGTGCTGCTGCTGCCCCAGGCGTGCCAAGGAATAGAGGCGAGCAGGTGTGTCGGCCTTTAGGTGGGGTGACTCATAAGAGAGCGGTGTTCAGCAGCTTGCTAAGCGTGTACCTTTTCATTTTGCAGGTACCCTCCGAGTAGCCTCTGGAGTCGAATGAAGATTCGAGGCGAGCTGGGCCAACGGTGCGAACGAGCCCTGGGGATTGTTCTTCTGGAGGGCAATAGTCACATTTTTGGTTTTGTGATCCTAGGTACCGTGAGGAGGTGTGGAGCCCAAATCCGGTTACGGCAGCAACGAGGCGGACGCGTAGGTGTCTCGACGTCCACGGGGCCGACGCGTTCATTTCCATGGAGCTCGCCTTCCTTTGCACCCGACGTGGATTCTCACCCCAGCGATAAGTGCAGGGCTACAGATTACAGAGGAGATCAAAAGCAGTGTGCCGGGTCGGGGGTCACTGGGAAGGATTTTTGAGTCAGCTTTGGAGACAGGGATGTCCAAGACGTGACCCCTTGGGCCCTATCAAAGAAAGTCTCAGTTTTGATCACAATGCTGAGATGTGCAGGGCAGAGCAGTCCCGGTGTGTGTTGTGTCACTTGTCTGTGGTGCCTTCTGTGTCTTCTGGGCATCTCGTCATTCAAGTCTTTTGCAGTGGCCCTTCCGGGGGCTTCTCGGAAACCCTAAAGTCAGCCTTAGCATCTGCAATCTCTGCGCTCCTCGGCCTGGCGCCTTTGACTCGGGAGCTGGGACAGGCATCGCCCCTCTCCTCAGGAGCATCCAGTCCAGTGTCCTTTCAGGTCTTGTTCTGAGCTGTGTCAACAGCTATGCTCCGCAGCGATCCATTCTGGCGGATTCGGACTTGTCAGAAGGCAAAGACAGGGAGGTGATCCTGACCGTAGCACTCTCGGGCATCCGTCTTTGCGCTCCTTGGAATAAGTCATCCTGCTGGCATCTTCTTCCTGCAGGGTTCTGCGAGCCTGGCCAGCTCGCCATCGCTCTTACCTCGGTCACCTCCTTCTGAGTTCTCTGGGTCCTCAGGGCCATTCTTGTGGCCGAGAGTTTTCTGTCCCTGTTGTGTTCCCTCGTTTGTGGTCGCCTGTGTCACGGGTGTGGGTGTGTATTTGGCCCGGAGCTGCTCTGCCTTGCTGCTTAGTCTGGGTGTAGGAGTAATAGGGCAAGTGCTGGGGGCTTGAAATTTGTAATGTGGGGTGGAGTTGGACTGTAGGGAATATGCCTAGATGGACAGAAGATGTCTGCAGCTGTTAAGTTGTCCTGCAGCACTTTGACTTTTGTTCCTAACTTTCTTTCAGATGCAGATGGATAGAATCTGCGGCAGAGCGCCCCATGCCAGGTGAGGGGGCTTCCCCTGAGGAGGTGTGTCACTGTTTGTCTTTGCAGGGGAAGTGTAAATGGTGGCTCTGTTACAGCACTGCTCTTTGTCTTTGTTTCTAGGAAGTGGAGCTGCATATCTGCAGTAAAGATCAGTGGAGGGAGGTGAGCAGAGATCGGAGGGCAGAAGCAGTTGTCACTGCTCAGGTCTGGATTTCTGGTGCAGCTCCAAGCATTATCTGGGGCTTTTTTATTTTAGGTGTTCTGCTTGCCAGTTCTCCTGACCCGGGCTGCCAGAGGCCGGATGGGTGCAAGCTTAAGGTACACTTTCGGCGTACTTCAGTCGGACCGGGGCGGTTGCTGTTTCACGACATCTCAGCATGCCTTTTTGCTTTGTTTCTTTGCAGGTGCTGCTGCTGCCCCAGGCGTGCCAAGGAATAGAGGCGAGCGGGTAAGTCGGCCTTTAGGTGGGGTGACTCCTAAGAGAGCGGTGTGCAGCAGCTTGCTAAGCGTGTACCTTTTCATTTTGCAGGTACCCTCCGAGCAGCCTCTGGAGTAGAATGAAGATTCGAGGCGAGCTGGGCCAATGGTGCGGAGGAGCCCTGGGGATTGTTCTTCTGGAAGGCAATAGTCACATTTTTGGTTTTGTGATCCTAGGTACTGTGAGGAGGTGCGGAGCCCAAATCCGGTTACGGCAGCAACGAGGCGGACGCGTAGGTGTCTCGACGTCCACGGGGCCGACGCGTTCATTTCCATGGAGCTGGCCTTCCTTTGCACCCGACGTGGATTCTCACCCCAGAGATAAGTGCAGGGCTACAGATCACAGAGGAGATCAAAAGCAGTGTGCCGTGTCGGGGGTCACCGGGAGGGATTTTTGAGTCAGCTTTGGAGATGGGGATGTCCAAGATGTGACCCCCTAGGCCCCATCAAAGGGAAGTCTCAGTTTTGATCACAATGCTGAGGTGTGCAGGGCAGAGCAGTCCTGGTGCGTGTTGTGTCACTTGTCTGTGGTGCCTTCTGTGTCTTTTGGGCATCTCGTCTTTCACGGCTTTTGCCGTCGCCCTTCCGGGGGCCTCTCGGAAACCCTGGCGTCAGTCTTAGCATCTGCGATCTCTGCGCTCCTCGGTCCGGCGCCTTTGACTTGGGAGCTGGGACAGGCATCACCCCTCTCCTCAGGGGCATCCAGTCCAGTGTCCTTTCAGGTCTTGTTCTGAGCTGTGTCAACAGCTATGCTCCGCAACGGTCCATTCTGGCGGATTCGGACTTGTCAGAAGGCAAAGACAGGGAGGTGATTCTGACCGTAGCACTCTCGGGCATCCATCTTTGCGCTCCTAGCAATAAGTCATCCCGCTGGCATCTTCTCCCTGCAGGGTTCTGCGAGCCTGGCCAGCTTGCCATCGGTCTTACCTCGGTCACCTCATACCGAGTTCTCTGGGTCCTCAGGGCCATTCTTGTGGCCGAGAGTTTTCTGTCCCCGTTGTGTTCCCTTGTTTGTGGTCTCCTTTGTCACGGGTGTTGGTGTGTGTTTGGCCCGGAGCTGCTCTGCCTTGCTGCTTAGTCTGGGTGTGGAAGTAATAGGGTAAATGCCTAGGGCTTGGAATTTGTAATGTGGGGTGGAGTTGGACTGTAGGGAATATGCCTAGATATGACACAAGAGGTCTGGAGCTTTTAAGTTCTCCTGCAGCACTTGGACTTTTGTTCCTGACTTTCTTTCAAATGCAGATGGATAGAATCTGCGGCAGAGTGCCCTATCCAGGGTGAGAGGGCTTCCCCTGAGGAGGTGTGTCACTGTTTGTCTTTGCAGGGGAAGTGTAAATGGTGGCTCTGTTACAGCGCTGTTCTTTGTTACTGTTTTTAGGAAGTAAAGCTGGATAGCAGCAGTCAAGGTGAAGAAGGCAAGGAGTGCAGTGACTGGTGCTGGGACAGTGCCCAGCCTGGACAATTGGGAGCAAGAAAGAGGCTCACACAAGTTCTTTTGCGGGAACAGCTGGCTTCAGCCTCCTCCTGGATTGAACCCAAAGAGTGGCCAAGGCTTAAGGGGCAATCCAGGGGCTGCCTTTGCCCCTGCACATCCCAGCAAGGCCACAGGACTCATTTCCGGGCCCTCTCTTGCCTCTAAATGTAGTCACTGCTTGTCATGTTCAGGTTCTCTGAAGTTCTTTCCCAGGTAGCAAAACTGGTAAGCAAGGTCATACTTTTTAAACTATCTAGTTTTTCACATTTCTCTCCTAAGGAGCGACTTTGCTTATTGACCCTTGGTGTGACCAATGGTTCAAAGGATCCCACCTCTTAGGTGGGCACATTGTAAAAGGGAATAAAAATAGCTTCTGTGAATAAACCAGCCCCTTTTTAGAGCATCAGCCTTCTCATTTACGAGTCTGTGTCTTTCTTTCATGTCCAACAGTGACATCTAAACATGGAAAGGTCAAGCCCTGTTTCACTAATGAGCAGCGACCTAGTGCAGAACACTCATGAACCTGGTTCTTTCACTACTGAGGGGATACAAACACAACATCTGGTTTAAACTTTCATCTCAAGGTCAACTTGAGCTCAGGGCCTGTTGTTCAGGTCTTGGGACTTCACAGGTTCCAGCAAACTCACAGGTGCCCAAGCATTTACACCTCTGATGCTGAAGTTCATGCACCCATTCTGGCTGAACTGTACCTACAGTTGAACTGCAGTCATTCTGCTCTGCATCACATTCTGAAATGGACTGGAATGAACGGGGTGAAAGAGCCTGGAAAACATGAAAAACTACTGCAACTGCCATTCCAACACCTCTCCCAGACATCTAGCTCAAGGAAGTATTCTGACGGAAGCACATCCTGAAGGAGCTGCTTTCCTAAAAGAAGCCCCAACCCTGGGAATGCCAGACCACAGGCAAAAGCACCAAACACTGGACACAGTACACACAGTTTTGGGTGCAAGACTGTCACACCTCATGACAAAGGCAAGACAAGGAAAACAGCTCCTCCAGGCAAGGAAAGTTAAATATTCTTTGCCCCACTGATAAAAGCCCCAAAACAGATCACAAACCCAAAAGCAACTGAACCCCAGCTGTCCTGAGTTTCATTTGATGTTCAGTACCTTCCCAGACTGGGGATATGTAAGGGAAGTCTAACACGCCTTTTTCAACCCCTCTGTCTCTGCTTCCTTTTCCCTAAAGCACCATTGTTCAACGCCGGGGCTGAGGCTACCTAAATGCCTTGAAAAGGAAAGCTTAAGCTAGCAGAAATAATTCACATCACTCAAAAGCTGCCTCCACTTCAAAGAAATAGTTCTTAAAAACTTGATGGGAACTGCCACCGACATTTTATTATTGAAGTTACTTCCTAAATCAGCCAAGAACACAAATTTTAAAAAGCTGTTTCTTAATTCCATGTTCTTTCCAAGTTAAAGGCTAAATAAACTCTTCAGTCTCAGCCCCCAGCCATCCACCACGAAAGATTCAAGGGGGAGAAACAAAGGCAGGAATGTCTCTGTGCTTTCCCAAACATGTTACATGTTCTCCTCTCACTTGTAAAAACACAGATGGCACTGTCACTCCACAGGTCATTGGCGACTTTCATTGCGGTTGCTGTAGTTTTGCACTCAAACCACGCAATGACACAGTCGCCACACTGATCAGCGTCGATTGTTGTGGGGGCTGCTGCAGTTCTCCTCTCCAAGCACCAGAGGGCGCTGTCGCCCCACTGATCAGCGCCGACTGTCGTGGTGGCTGCTGTAGTTCTTCGCTCCAGGCACCAGATGGTGTTGTCGCTCCACTGGTCCCTGGCAACTTGCGTTGCGTTTGCTGTAGTTTTTCTCTCCAACCACGAGATGGCGCAGTCACGCCACTGAATAGTGGGGACTGTCATGGAGGCTGCTGTAGTTCTTTGCTCCACGTACCAGATGGCACTGTCGCTCCACTGGTCACTGGCGACTTCGTTTGAGGCTGCTGTAGTTTTTCCCTCCAACCACGAGATGGTGCAGTTGACCCACTCATCTTCAGCAACTGTCGTGGTGGCTGCTTTAATTCTTGGCTCCAGGCACCAGGTGGCGCTGTCGCTCCACTGGTCACTGGCGACTTGCGTTGCGGTTGCTGTAGTTTTTCCCTTGGACTACCAGGTGGCGCAGTCGCCCCACTGCTCAGCAGCGACGGTCGTGGTGGCTGCTGTAGTTCTTCGCTCCACGAATCAGACGGCGCTGTCCCTCCACTGGTCACTGGCGACTTCTTTTGAGGCTGCTGTAGTTTTTCCCTCCAACCACGAGATGGTGCAGTTGCCCCACTCATCAGCAGCGACTGTCGTGGTGGCTGCTTTAATTCTTGGCTCCAGGCACCAGGTGGCGCTGTCGCTCCACTGGTCACTGGCGACTTGCGTTGCGGTTGCTGTAGTTTTTCCCTTGGACTACCAGGTGGCGCAGTCGCCCCACTGCTCAGCAGCGACGGTCGTGGTGGCTGCTGTAGTTCTTCGCTCCACGAACCAGACGGCGCTGTCACTCCACTGGTCACTGGCGACTTCTTTTGAGGCTGCTGTAGTTTTTCCCTCCAACCACGAGATGGTGCAGTCGCCCCACTCATCAGCAGCGACTGCCGTGGCGGCTGCTTTAATTCTTGGCTCCAGGCACCAGATGGCGCGGTTGCTCCACTGGTCACCGGCAACTTTCGTTGCACTTGCTGTAGTGTTTTCCTCCAACCACGAGATGGTGCAGTCGCGCCACTCATCAGCAGCGACTGTCGTGGTGGCTGCTGTAGTTCTTGGCTCCAGGCACCAGGGGCGCTGTCGCTCCACTGGTCACTGGCGACTTGCGTTGCGGTTGCTGTAGTTTTTCCCTTGGACTACCAGGTGGCGCAGTCGCCCCACTGCTCAGGAGCGACGGTCGTGGTGGCTGCTGTAGTTCTTCGCTCCACGAACCAGACGGCGCTGTCGCTCCACTGGTCCCTGGAAACTTGCGTTGTGGTTGCTGTAGTTTTTCCCTCGACCACGAGATGGCGCAGTCGCGCCACTGGTAAGCGGCGACTGTCATGGTGGCAGCTGTAATTCTTCTCTCCAAGCACCAGACGGCACAGTCGCCATACTGATCAGCGCCGACTGTTGTGGTGGCTGCTGTAGTTCTTCGCTCCAGGCACCAGATGGCGATGTCGCTCCACTGGTCCCTGGCAACTTGCGTTGCGGTTGCTGTAGTTTTCCCTCCAACCACGAGATGGCGCGGTCGCCCCACTGATCAGCGGCGACTGTCGTGCTGACTGCTGTAGTTCTTGGCTCCAGGCAACAGCTGGCGATGTCGCTCCACTGGTCCCTGGCAACTTGCGTTGCGGTTGCTGTGGTTTTTCCCTCCAACCACGAGATGGCGCACTCGTTCCACTGCTCAGCAGCGACTGTCGTGGTGGCTGCTGTAGTTTTTCGCTCCAGGCACCAGACGGCGCTGTCGCTCCACTGGTCCCTGGAAACTTGCATTGCGGTTGCTGTAGTTTTTGCCTCGACCACGAGATGGCGCGGTCGCCCCACTGGTCAGCGGCGACTGTCGTGTTGCCTGCTGTAGTTCTTCGCTCCAGGCACTAGATGGCGATGTTGCTCTATTGGTCCCTGACGACTTGCGTTGCGGTTGCTGTAGATTTCCCTCCAACCACGAGATGGCGCGGTCGCCCCTCTGACCGGCAGCGACTGTTGTTGTGGCTGCTGTAGTTCTTCGCTCCACGAACCAGATGTCGTTGTCGCTCCACTGGGCACTTGCGACTTTCGTTGAGGTTGCTGTAGGTTTTCCCTCTAACCACGAGATGGCGCAGTCACCCCACTGGTCCCTGGTGACTTGAGTTGCGGTTGCTGTAGTTTTTCCCTCCAACCACGAGATGGCGTAGTCGCCCCACTGATCAGCGGCGACTATCCTGGTTGTTGCTGTAGGTCTTCGCTCCAGGCACCAGATGGTGCAGTCGCTGCACTGGTCACTGGCGACTTCTTTTGAGGCTGCTGTAGTTTTTCCCTCCAACCACGAGATGGTGCAGTCGCCCCACTCGTCAGCAGCGACTTTCATGGTGGCTGCTTTAATTCTTGGCTCCAGGCGCCAGGTGGCGCTGTCGCTCCACTGGTCACTCGTGACTTGCGTTGCCGGTGCTGTCGTTTTTCCCTCCAACCACGAGATGGCACACTCGCACCCCTGCTCAGCAGCGACTGTCGTGGTGGCTGCTTTAATTCTTGGCTCCAGGCACCAGGTGGCGCTGTCGCTCCACTGGTCCCCGGCAACTTTTGTTGCGGTTGCTGTAGTTTTTCCCTAAAACCACGAGATGGCGCAGTCACGCCACTGATTAGTGGGGACTGTCGTGGAGGCTGCTGTAGTTCTTTGCTCCACGAACCAGATTGCACTGTGGCTCCACTGGTCACTGGTGACTTCTTTTGAGGCTGCTGTAGTTTTTCCTTCCAACCACGAGATGGTGCAGTCGCCCCACTCATCAGCAGCGACTGTCGTGGTGGCTGCTTTAATTCTTGGCTCCAGGCACCAGGTGGCGCTGTCGCTTTACTGGTCACTGGTGACTTGCGTTGCGGTTGCTGTAGTTTTTCCTATGGACTACGAAATGGCACAGTCGCCCCACTCATCAGCAGCAACGGTCGTGGTGGCTGCTGTAGTTCTTCGCTCCAGGCACCAGATGGCGTTGTCGCTCCACTGGTCCCCGGCAAATTTGGTTGCGGTTGCTGTAGTTTTTCCCTCCGACCAAGAGATGGAGCAGTCGCCCCACTGATCAGCGGTGACTGTCGTGGTGCCTGATGGAGTTCTTGGCTCCTGGCACCAGATTTCGCTGTCGCTCCACTGGTCACTTGCGACTTTCGTTGAGGTTGCTGTAGTTTTTCCCTCTAACCACGAGAGGGCGCAGTCACCCCCTGGTCCCTGGTGACTTGAGTTGCGGTTGCTGTAGTTTTCACTCCAACCACGAGATGGCGCAGTCGTCCCACTGATCAGCGGCAACTGTCGTGCTGAGTGCTGTAGTTCTTGGCTCCAGGCAACAGATGGCGTTGTCGCGCCACTGGTCACTGGCGACTTGCGTTGCCGTTGCTGTAGTTTTTACCTCTAACCACAAGATGGCGCAGTCGCCCCACTGATCAGCGCCGACTGTCGTGGTGGCTGCTGTAGTTCTTTGCTCCACGAACCAGACGGCGCTGTCACTCCACTGGTCACTGGCGACTTCTTTTGAGGCTGCTGTAGTTTTTCCCTCCAACCACGAGATGGTGCAGTCGCCCCACTCATCAGCAGCGACTGTCGTGGTGGCTGCTTTAATTCTTGGCTCCAGGCACCAGGTGGCGCTGTCGCTCCACTGGTCACTGGCGACTTGCGTTGCGGTTGCTGTAGTTTTTCCCTTGGACTACCAGGTGGCGCAGTCGCCCCACTGCTCAGCAGCGATGGTCGTGGTGGCTGCTGTAGTTCTTCGCTCCAGGCACTGGATTGCACTGTTGGTCCAGTGGTCGCCGGCGACTTTCGTTGCGGTTGCTGTAGTTTTTCCCTCAGAACGGGAGATGGCGCAGTCGCCTTACTGATCAGCAGTGACTGTCGTGGTGGCTGCTGTAGTTCTTCGCTCCAGGCACCAGACGGCGCTGTCGCTCCACTGGTCCCTGGAAACTTGCGTTGCGGTTGCTGTAGTTTTTCCCTCGACCACGAGATGGCGCAGTCACGCCACTGGTAGGCGGCGACTGTCATGGTGGCAGCTGTAATTCTTCTCTCCAAGCACCAGAGGGCACAGTCACCCCACTGATCTGCGCCGACTGTCGTGGTGGCTGCTGTAGTTCTTCGCTCCAGGCACCAGATGGCGATGTCCCTCCACTGGTCCCTGACAACTTGCGTTGCGTTTGGAGTAGATTTTCCCTCCAACCACGAGATGGCGCAGTCACACCACTGATTAGTAAGGACTGTCGTGGTGGCTGCTGTAGTTCTTCGTTGCAGGCACCAGATGGCGTTGTCGCTCCACTGGTCCCTGGCAACTTGCGTTGCGGTTGCTGTAGTTTTTCTCTCCAACCACGAGATGGCGCAGTCACGCCACTGAATAGTGGGGACTGTCATGGAGGCTGCTGTAGTTCTTTGCTCCACGTACCAGATGGCACTGTCACTCCACTGGTCACTGGCGACTTCTTTTGAGGCTGCTGTAGTTTTTCCCTCCAACCACGAGATGGTGCAGTCACCCCACTCATCAGCAGCGACTGTCGTGGTGGCTGCTTTAATTCTTGGCTCCAGGCACCAGGTGGCGCTGTCGCTCCACTGGTCACTGGCGACTTGCGTTGCGGTTGCTGTAGTTTTTCCCTTGGACTACCAGGTGGCGCAGTCGCCCCACTGCTAAGCAGCGACGGTCGTGGTGGCTGCTGTGGTTCTTCGCTCCACGAACCAGACGGCGCTGTCACTCCACTGGTCACTGGCGACTTCTTTTGAGGCTGCTGTAGTTTTTCCCTCCAACCACGAGATGGTGCAGTCGCCCCACTCATCAGCAGCGACTGTCGTGGCGGCTGCTTTAATTCTTGGCTCCAGGCACCAGATGGCGCGGTCGCTCCACTGGTCACCGGCAACTTTCGTTGCACTTGCTGTAGTGTTTTCCTCCAACCACGAGATGGTGCAGTCACCCCACTCATCAGCAGCGACTGTCGTGGTGGCTGCTTTAATTCTTGGCTCCAGGCACCAGGTGGCGCTGTCACTCCACTTGTCACTGGCGACTTGCGTTGCGGTTGCTGTAGTTTTTCCCTTGGACTACCAGGTGGCGCAGTCGCCCCACTGCTCAGCAGCGACGGTCGTGGTGGCTGCTGTAGTTCTTCGCTCCACGAACCAGACGGCGCTGTCGCTCCAGTGGTCCCTGGAAACTTGCGTTGGGGTTGCTGTAGTTTTTCCCTCGACCACGAGATGGCGCAGTCGCCCCACTGATCAGCAGCGACTGTTGTTGCGGCTTCTGTACTTCTTCGCTCCACGAACCAGATGGCGTTGTCGCTCCACTAGTCCTTGGCGACTTCCGTTGCGGTTGCTGTAGTTTTTCCCTCCAACCACGAGATGGCGCGGTCACCCCACTGATCAGCGGCGATTGTCGTGCTGGCTGCTGTAGTTCTTGGCTCCAGGCAACAGCTGGCGATGTCGCTCCACTGGTCCCTGGCAACTTGCGTTGCGGTTGCTGTGGTTTTTCCCTCCAACCACGAGATGGCGCACTCGTTCCACTGCTCAGCAGCAACTGTCGTGGTGGCTGCTGTAGTTTTTCGCTCCAGGCACCAGACGGCGCTGTCGCTCCACTGGTCCCTGGAAACTTGCATTGCGGTTGCTGTGGTTTTTGCCTCGACCACGAGATGGCGTGGTCGCCCCACTGGTCAGCAGCGACTGTCGTGGTGGCTGCTGTAGTTCTTCTCTCCAAGCACCAGATGGCGCAGTTGCCCCACTGATCAGCGCCGACTGTCGTGTTGCCTGCTGTAGTTCTTCGCTCCAGGCACTAGATGGCGATGTTGCTCTATTGGTCCCTGACGACTTGCGTTGCGGTTGCTGTAGATTTCCCTCCAACCACGAGATGGCGCGGTCGCCCCTCTGACCGGCAGCGACTGTTGTTGTGGCTGCTGTAGTTCTTCGCTCCACGAACCAGATGTCGTTGTCGCTCCACTGGGCACTTGCGACTTTCGTTGAGGTTGCTGTAGGTTTTCCCTCTAACCACGAGATGGCGCAGTCACCCCACTGGTCCCTGGTGACTTGAGTTGCGGTTGCTGTAGTTTTTCCCTCCAACCACGAGATGGCGTAGTCGCCCCACTGATCAGCGGCGACTATCCTGGTTGTTGCTGTAGGTCTTCGCTCCAGGCACCAGATGGTGCAGTCGCTGCACTGGTCACTGGCGACTTCTTTTGAGGCTGCTGTAGTTTTTCCCTCCAACCACGAGATGGTGCAGTCTCCCCACTCGTCAGCAGCGACTTTCATGGTGGCTGCTTTAATTCTTGGCTCCAGGCACCAGGTGGCGCTGTCGCTCCACTGGTCACTCGTGACTTGCGTTGCGGTTGCTGTCGTTTTTCCCTCCAACCACGAGATGGTGCAGTCGCCCCACTGCTCAGCAGCGACTGTCGTGGTGGCTGCTGTGGTTCTTGGCTCCAGGCACCAAATGGCGATGTCACTCCACTGGTCCCCGGCAACTTTTGTTGCGGTTGCTGTAGTTTTTCCCTAAAACCACGAGATGACGCAGTCACGCCACTGATTAGTGGGGACTGTCGTGGAGGCTGCTGTAGTTCTTTGCTCCACGAACCAGATTGCACTGTGGCTCCACTGGTCACTGGTGACTTCTTTTGAGGCTGCTGTAGTTTTTCTCTCCAACCACGAGATGGTGCAGTCGCCCCACTCATCAGCAGCGACTGTCGTGGTGGCTGCTTTAATTCTTGGCTCCAGGCACCAGGTGGCGCTGTCGCTCCACGGGTCACTCATGACTTGCATTGTGGTTGCTATAGATTTTCCGTCAGAACAGGAGATGGCGCTGTCGCCTTACTGATCAACGGCGACTGTCCTCGCGGCTGCTGTAGTTTTTTACTCCATGCACTTCACGGCGTTGTCGCTCAACTGATCCTTGGCGATTTTGTTGTGGTTGCTGTCGTTTTTCCCTCCAACCACGAGATGGCGCACTCGTTCCACTGCTCAGCAGCGACTGTCGTGGTGGCTGCTGTTGTTCTTCGCTCCAGGCACCAGACGGCGCTGTCGCTCCACTGGTCCCTGGAAACTTGCATTGCGGTTGCTGTAGTTTTTCCCTCGACCACGAGATGGCGCAGTCGCCCCACTGGTCAGCGGCGACTGTCGTGGTGGCTGCTGTAGTTCTTCTCTCCAAGCACCATATGGCGCAGTCGCCATACTGATCAGCGCCGACTGTTGTGGTGGCTGCTGTAGTTCTTCGCTCCAGGCACCAGATGGCGATGTCGCTCCACTGGTCCCTGGCGACTTGCGTTGGGGTTGCTGTAGTTTTTCCCTCCAACCACGAGATGGTGCAGTCGCCCCACTCATCAGCAGCGACTGTCGTGGTGGCTGCTGTAGTTCTTGGCTCCAGGCACCAGGTGGCGCTGTCGCTCCACTGGTCACTCATGACTTGCGTTGCGGTTGCTGTAGTTTTTCCCTTCAACCACGAGATGGCGCAGTCGCCCCACGGATCAGCAGCGACTGTTGTTGTGGCTTCTGTACTTCTTCGCTCCACGAACCAGATGGCGTTGTCGCTCCACTAGTCCTTGGCGACTTCCGTTGCGGTTGCTGTAGTTTTTCCCTCCAACCACGAGATGGCGCGGTCGCCCCACTGATCAGCAGCGATTGTCGTGCTGGCTGCTGTAGTTTTTCGCTCCAGGCACCAGACGGCGCTGTCGCTCCACTGGTCCCTGGAAACTTGCATTGCGGTTGCTGTAGTTTTTGCCTCGACCACGAGATTACGCGGTCGCCCCACTGCTCAGCGGCGACTGTCGTGGTGGCTGCTGTAGTTCTTCTCTCCAAGCACCAGATGGCGCAGTTGCCCCACTGATCAGCGCCGACTGTCATGTTGCCTGCTGTAGTTCTTCGCTCCAGGCACTAGATGGCGATGTTGCTCTATTGCTCCCTGACGACTTGTGTTGCAGTTGCTATAGATTTCTCTCCAACCACGAGATGGCGCAGTCGCCCCCCTGACCGGCAGCGACTGTTGTTGTGGCTGCTGTAGTTCTTCGCTCCACGAACCAGATGTCGTTGTCGATCCACTGGGCACTTGCGACTTTCGTTGAGGTTGCTGTAGGTTTTCCCTCCAACCACGAGATGGCGTAGTCGCCCCACTGATCAGCGGCGACTATCCTGGTTGTTGCTGTAGGTCTTCGCTCCAGGCACCAGATGGTGCAGTCGCTGCACTGGTCACTGGCGACTTCTTTTGAGGCTGCTGTAGTTTTTCCCTCCAACCACGAGATGGTGCAGTCGCCCCACTGCTCAGCAGCGACTGTCGTGGTGGCTGCTGTGGTTCTTGGCTCCAGGCACCAAATGGCGATGTCACTCCACTGGTCCCCGGCAACTTTTGTTGCGGTTGCTGTAGTTTTTCCCTAAAACCACGAGATGGCGCAGTCACGCCACTGATTAGTGGGGACTGTCGTGGAGGCTGCTGTAGTTCTTTGCTCCACGAACCAGATTGCACTGTGGCTCCACTGGTCACTGGTGACTTCTTTTGAGGCTGCTGTAGTTTTTCTCTCCAACCACGAGATGGTGCAGTCGCCCCACTCATCAGCAGCGACTGTCTTGGTGGCTGCTTTAATTCTTGGCTCCAGGCACCAGGTGGCGTTATCGCTCCACGGGTCACTCGTGACTTGCATTGTGGTTGCTGTAGATTTTCCGTCAGAACAGGAGATGGCGCTGTCGCCTTACTGATCAGCGGCGACTGTCCTCGCGGCTGCTGTAGTTTTTTGCTCCATGCACTTCACGGCGTTGTCGCTCAACTGATCCCTGGTGATTTTGTTGTGGTTGCTGTCGTTTTTCCCTCCAACCACGAGATGGCGCACTCGTTCCACTGCTCAGCAGCGACTGTCGTGGTGGCTGCTGTAGTTCTTCGCTCCAGGCACCAGACGGCGCTGTCGCTCCACTGGTCCCTGGAAACTTGCATTGCGGTTGCTGTAGTTTTTCCCTCGACCACGAGATGGCGCAGTCGCCCCACTGGTCAGCGGCGACTGTCGTGGTGGCTGCTGTAGTTCTTCTCTCCAAGCACCAGATGGCGCAGTTGCCCCACTGATCAGCGCCGACTGTCGTGTTGCCTGCTGTAGTTCTTCGCTCCAGGCACTAGATGGCAATGTTGCTCTATTGGTCCCTGACGACTTGCGTTGCGGTTGCTGTAGATTTCCCTCCAACCACGAGATGGCGCAGTCGCCCCACTGATCAGCAGCGACTGTTGTTGTGGCTTCTGTACTTCTTCGCTCCACGAACCAGATGGCGTTGTCGCTCCACTAGTCCTTGGCGACTACCGTTGCGGTTGCTGTAGTTTTTCCCTCCAACCACGAGATGGCGCGGTTGCCCCACTGATCAGCGGCGATTGTCGTGCTGGCTGCTGTAGTTCTTGGCTCCAGGCAACAGCTGGCGATGTCGCTCCACTGGTCCCTGGCAACTTGCGTTGCGGTTGCTGTGGTTTTTCCCTCCAACCACGAGATGGCGCACTCCTTCCACTGCTCAGTAGCAACTGTCGTGGTGGCTGCTGTAGTTTTTCGTTCCAGGCACCAGACGGCGCTGTCGCTCCACTGGTCCCTGGAAACTTGCATTGCGGTTGCTGTAGTTTTTGCCTCGACCACGAGATGGCGCGGTCGCCCCACTGGTCAGCGGCGACTGTCGTGGTGGCTGCTGTAGTTCTTCTCTCCAAGCACCATATGGCGCAGTTGCCCCACTGATCAGCGCCGACTGTCGAGTTGCCTGCTGTAGTTCTTCGCTCCAGGCACTAGATGGCAATGTTGCTCTATTGGTCCCTGACGACTTGCGTTGCGGTTGCTGTAGATTTCCCTCCAACCACGAGATGGCGCGGTCGCCCCTCTGACCGGCAGCGACTGTTGTTGTGGCTGCTGTAGTTCTTCGCTCCACGAACCAGATGGCGTTGTCGCTCCACTGGGCACTTGCGACTTTCGTTGAGGTTGCTGTAGGTTTTCCCTCTAACCATGAGATGGCGCAGTCACCCCACTGGTCCCTGGTGACTTGAGTTGCGGTTGCTGTAGTTTTTCCCTCCAACCACGAGATGGCGTAGTCGCCCCACTGATCAGCGGCGACTATCCTGGTTGTTGCTGTAGGTCTTCTCTCCAGGCACCAGATGGTGCAGTCGCTGCACTGGTCACTGGCGACTTCTTTTGAGGCTGCTGTATTTTTTCCCTCCAACCACGAGATGGTGCAGTCGCCCCACTCGTCAGCAGCGACTTTCATGGTGGCGGCTTTAATTCTTGCCTCCAGGCACCAGGTGGCGCTGTCGCTCCACTGGTCACTCGTGACTTGCATTGTGGTTGCGGTAGATTTTCCGTCAGAACAGGAGATGGCGCAGTCGCCTTACTGATCAGCGGCGACTGTCCTCGCGGCTGCTGTAGTTTTTTGCTCCATGCACTTCACGACGTTGTCGCTCAACTGATCCCTGGCGATTTTGTTGTGGTTGCTGTCGTTTTTCCCTCCAACCACGAGATGGCGCACTCGTTCCACTTCTCAGCAGCGACTGTCGTGGTGGCTGCTGTAGTTCTTCTCTCCAAGCACCATATGGCGCAGTCGTCCCACTGATCAGCGGCGACTGTCCTGGTTGCTGCTGTAAGTCTTCGCTCCAGGCACCAGATGGCGCTGTCGCGCCACTGGTCCCTGGCGACTTGTGTTGCGGTTGCTGTAGTTTTTCCCTCTAACCACGAGATGGTGCAGTCGCCCCACTCATCAGCAGCGACTGTCGTGGTGGCTGCTTTAATTCTTGGCTCCAGGCACCAGGTGGCGCTGTCGCTCCACTGGCCACTGGTGACTTGCATTGCGGTTGCTGTAGCCTTTCCCTTCAACCACAAGATGGCGCAGTCGCCCCACTGATCAGCAGCGACTGTTGTTGTGGCTTCTGTACTTCTTCGCTCCACGAACCAGATGGCGTTGTCGCTCCACTAGTCCTTGGCGACTTCCGTTGTGGTTGCTGTAGTTTTTCCCTCCAACTACGAGATGGCGCGGTCGCCCCACTGATCAGCGGCGATTGTCGTGCTGGCTGCTGTAGTTCTTGGCTCCAGGCAACAGCTGGCGATGTCGCTCCACTGGTCCCTGGCAACTTGCGTTGCGGTTGCTGTAGATTTCCCTCCATCCACGAGATGGCGCAGTCACCCCACTGGTCCCTGGTGACTTGAGTTGCGGTTGCTGTAGTTTTTCCCTCCAACCACGAGATGGCGTAGTCGCCCCACTGATCAGCGGCGACTATCCTGGTTGTTGCTGTAGGTCTTCGCTCCAGGCACCAGATGGTGCAGTCGCTGCACTGGTCACTGGCGACTTCTTTTGAGGCTGCTGTAGTTTTTCCCTCCAACCACGAGATGGTGCAGTCGCCCCACTCGTCAGCAGCGACTTTCATGGTGGCTGCTTTAATTCTTGGCTCCAGGCACCAGGTGGCGCTGTCGCTCCACTGGTCACTCGTGACTTGCGTTGCGGTTGCTGTCGTTTTTCCCTCCAACCACGGGATGGCACACTCGCCCCACTGCTCAGCAGCGACTGTCGTGGTGGCTGCTGTGGTTCTTGGCTCCAGGCACCAAATGGCGATGTCACTCCACTGGTCCCCGGCAACTTTTGTTGCGGTTGCTGTAGTTTTTCCCTAAAACCACGAGATGGCGCAGTCACGCCACTGATTAGTGGGGACTGTCGTGGAGGCTGCTGTAGTTCTTTGCTCCACGAACCAGATTGCACTGTGGCTCCACTGGTCACTGGTGACTTCTTTTGAGGCTGCTGTAGTTTTTCTCTCCAACCACGAGATGGTGCAGTCGCCCCACTCATCAGCAGCGACTGTCTTGGTGGCTGCTTTAATTCTTGGCTCCAGGCACCAGGTGGCGCTGTCGCTCCACAGGTCACTCGTGACTTGCATTGTGGTTGCTGTAGATTTTCCGTCAGAACAGGAGATGGCGCTGTCGCCTTACTGATCAGCGGCGACTGTCCTCGCGGCTGCTGTAGTTTTTTGCTCCATGCACTTCACGGCGTTGTCGCTCAACTGATCCCTGGCGATTTTGTTGTGGTTGCTGTCGTTTTTCCCTCCAACCACGAGATGGCGCACTCGTTCCACTGCTCAGCAGCAACTGTCGTGGTGGCTGCTGTAGTTCTTCGCTCCAGGCACCAGACGGCGCTGTCGCTCCACTGGTCCCTGGAAACTTGCATTGCGGTTGCTGTAGTTTTTCCCTCGACCACGAGATGGCGCAGTCGCCCCACTGGTCAGCGGCAACTGTCGTGGTGGCTGCTGTAGTTCTTCTCTCCAAGCACCATATGGCGCAGTCGCCATACTGATCAGCGCCGACTGTCGTGGTGGCTGCTGTAGTTCTTCGCTTCAGGCACCAGATGGCGATATTGCTCTACTGGTCCCTGGCGACTTGCGTTGCGGTTGCTGTAGTTTTTCTCTCCAACCACGAGATGGCGCTGTCGCCTTACTGATCAGCGGCGACTGTCGTGGTGGCTGCTGTAGTTCTTCTCTCCAAGCACCAGATGGCGCAGTCGCCCCACTGATCAGCAGCGACTGTCGTGGTGGCTGCTGTAGTTATGCGCTCCAGGCACCAGATGGCGTTGTTGCTCCACTGGTCACTTGCGACTTTCGCTGAGGTTGCTGTAGTTTTTCCCTCCAACCACGAGATGGCGCAGTCACGCCACTGATTAGTGGGGACTGTCGTGGAGGCTGCTGTAGTTCTTTGCTCCACGAACCAGATGGCGCTGTCGCTCCACTGGTTACTGACGATTTCTTTTGGGGCTGCTGTAGTTTTTCCCTCCAACCACGAGGTGGTGCAGTCGCCCCACTCATCAGCAGCGACTGTCGTGGTGGCTGCTTTAATTCTTTGCTCTAGGCACCAGGTGGCGCTGTCGCGCCACTGGTCACTCGTGACTTGCGTTGCAGTTGCTGTAATTTTTCCCTCCAACCACGAGATGGCGCAGTCGCCCCACTGATCAGCGGTGACTGTCGTGGTGCCTGCTGGAGTTCTTGGCTCCTGGCACCAGATGGAGATGTCGCTGCACTGGTTACTGACGATTTCTTTTGGGGCTGCTGTAGTTTTTCCCTCCAACCACGAGGTGGTGCAGTCGCCCCACTGCTCAGCAGCGACTGTCGTGGTGGCTGCTTTAATTCTTTGCTCTAGGCACCAGGTGGCGCTGTCGCGCCACTGGTCACTGGTGACTTGCGTTGCGGTTGCTGTAGTTTTTCCCTCCAACCACGAGATGGCGCAGTCGCCCCACTGATCAGCGGCGACTGTCCTGGTTGCTGCTGTAAGTCTTCGCTCCAGGCACCAGATAGCGCTGTCGCGCCACTGGTCACTGGCGACTTGCGTTACCGTTGCTGTAGTTTTTCCCTCTAACCAGAAGATGGCGCAGTCGCCCCACTGCTCAGCGCCGACTGTCGTGGTGGCTGCTGTAGTTCTTCGCTCCAGGCACCAGATGGCAATGTTGCTCTACTGGTCCCTGGCGACTTACGTTGCGGTTGCTGTAGTTTTTCCCTCCAACCACGAGGTGGTGCGGTCGCCCCTCTGACCAGCAGCGACTGTTGTTGTGGCTGCTTTAGTTCTTCGCTCCACGAACCAGATGGCGTTGTCGCTCCACTGGTCACTTGTGACTTTCGTTGAGGTTGCTGTAGTTTTTCCCTCAATCCACGAGATGGCGGCGTCTCCCCACTGAGCAGCGGCGACTGTCCTGGTTGCAGCTGTAGATCTTCGGTTCAGGCACCAGATGGCGCTGTTGCTCCACTGGTCACTGGCGACTTGCATTGCGGTTTCTGTAGGTGTTCCCTCTAACCACGAGATGGCGCAGTCGCCCCACTGATGAGTGGCGACTGTCCTGGTGGCTGCTGTAGTTATTCGCTCCAGGCACCGGATTGCACTGTTGCTCCCGTGGTCGCCGGCGACTTTCGTTGCGGTTGCTGTAGTTTTTCCCTCAGAACAGGAGATGGCGCAGTCGCCTTACTGATCAGCGCCGACTGTCGTGTTGGCTGCTGTAGTTCTTCGCTCCAGGCACCAGATGGCGATGTTGCTCAATTGGTGCCTGGTGACTTGCGTTGCGGTTGCTGTAGATTTCCCTCCAACCACGAGATGGCGCGGTCGCCCCTCTGACCAGCAGCGACTGTTGTTGTGGCTGCTGTAGTTCTTCGCTCCACGAACCAGATGGCGTTGTCGCTCCACTGGGCACTTGCGACTTTCGTTGAGGTTGCTGTAGGTTTTCCCTCTAACCTCGAGATGGCGCAGTCACCCCACTGGTCCCTGGTGACTTGAGTTGCGGTTGCTGTAGTTTTCACTCCAACCACGAGATGGCGCAGTCGTCCCACTGATCAGCGGCGACTGTCCTGGTTGCTGCTGTAAGTCTTCGCTCCAGGCACCAGATTGCACTGTTGCTCCAGTGGTCGCTGGCAACTTGTGTTGCGGTTGCTGTAGTTTTTCCCTCAGAACAGGAGATGGCGCAGTCACCTTACTGATCAGCGGTGACTGTCGTGGTGGCTGCTCTAGTTCTTCGCTCCAGGCACCAGATGGCGATGTCGCTCCACTGGTCCCCGGCAACTTTCTTAGCGGTGGCTGTAGT
Organism: Phylloscopus trochilus trochilus; assembly: GCA_016584745.2. Lineage (NCBI taxonomy): Eukaryota > Metazoa > Chordata > Aves > Passeriformes > Phylloscopidae > Phylloscopus > Phylloscopus trochilus. The sequence goes on from WQNJ02000011.1 coordinate 17,480,903, forward strand.
TTTTCCCTCGACCACGAGATGGCGCTGTCGCCTTACTGATCAGCGGCGACTGTCGTGGTGGCTGCTGTCGTTCTTCTCTCCAAGCACCAGATGGCGCAGTCGCCCCACTGATCAGCAGCGACTGTCGTGGTGGCTGCTGTAGTTATGCACTCCAGGCACCAGATGGCGTTGTTGCTCCACTGGTCACTTGTGACTTTCGCTGAGGTTGCTGTAGTTTTTCCCTCCAACCACGAGATGGCGCAGTCACGCCACTGATTAGTGGGGACTGTCGTGGAGGCTGCTGTAGTTCTTTGCTCCACGAACCAGATGGCGCTGTCGCTCCACTGGTTACTGACGATTTCTTTTGGGGCTGCTGTAGTTTTTCCCTCCAACCACGAGGTGGTGCAGTCGCCCCACTCATCAGCAGCGACTGTCGTGGTGGCTGCTTTAATTCTTTGCTCTAGGCACCAGGTGGCGCTGTCGCGCCACTGGTCACTCGTGACTTGCGTTGCAGTTGCTGTAATTTTTCCCTCCAACCACGAGATGGCGCAGTCGCCCCACTGATCAGCGGTGACTGTCGTGGTGCCTGCTGGAGTTCTTGGCTCCTGGCACCAGATGGCGATGTCGCTGCACTGGTCTCCGGCAACTTTCGTTGCGGTTGCTGTACTGTTTCCCTCCAACCACGAGATGGTGCAGTCGCCTTACTGATCAGCGGTGACTGTCGTGGTGGCTGCTCAAGTTCTTCGCTCCAGGCACCAGATAGCGATGTCGCTCCACTGGTCCCCGGCAACTTTCATAGCCGTTGCTGTAGATTTTCCCTCAGAACAGGAGATGGCGCAGTCGCCTTACTGATCAGCGGTGACTGTCGTGGTGGCTGCTCTAGTTCTTCGCTCCAGGCACCAGATAGCGATGTCGCTCCACTGGTCCCTGGCGACTTGCGTTGCGGTTGCTGTAGTTTTTCCCTCCAACCATGAGATGGCGCACTCGCCCCACTGCTCAGCAGCGACTGTCATGGTGGCTGCTGTAGTTCTTCGCTCCAGGCACCAGACGGCGCTGTTGCTCCACTGGTCACTCATGACTTGCGTTGCGGTTGCTGTAGTTTTTCCCTTCAACCACGAGATGGCGCAGTCGCCCCACTGATCAGCAGCGACTGTTGTTGTGGCTTCTGTACTTCTTCGCTCCACGAACCAGATGGCGTTGTCGCTCCACTAGTCCTTGGCGCCTTCCGTTGCGGTTGCTGTAGTTTTTCCCTGCAACCACGAGATGGCGCGGTCGCCCCACTGATCAGCGGCGACTGTCGTGCTGGCTGCTGTAGTTCTTGGCTCCAGGCAACAGCTGGCGATGTCGCTCCACTGGTCCCTGGCAACTTGCGTTGCGGTTGCTGTGGTTTTTCCCTCCAACCACGAGATGGCGCACTCGTTCCACTGCTCAGCAGCAACTGTCGTGGTGGCTGCTGTAGTTTTTCACTCCAGGCACCAGACGGCGCTGTCGCTCCACTGGTCCCTGGAAACTTGCATTGCGGTTGCTGTAGTTTTTGCCTCGACCACGAGATGGCGCAGTCGCCCCACTGGTCAGCAGCGACTGTCGTGGTGGCTGCTGTAGTTCTTCTCTCCAAGCACCAGATGGCGCAGTTGCCCCACTGATCAGCGCCGACTGTCGTGTTGCCTGCTGTAGTTCTTCGCTCCAGGCACTAGATGGCGATGTTGCTCTATTGGTCCCTGACGACTTGCGTTGCGGTTGCTGTAGATTTCCCTCCAACCACGAGATGGCGCACTCGCCCCACTGCTAAGCAGCGACTGTCATGGTGGCTGCTGTAGTTCTTTGCTCCACGAACCAGATGGCGCTGTCGCTCCACTGGTTACTGACGATTTCTTTTGGGGCTGCTGTAGTTTTTCCCTCCAACCACGAGGTGGTGCAGTCGCCCCACTCATCAGCAGCGACTGTCGTGGTGGCTGCTTTAATTCTTTGCTCTAGGCACCAGGTGGCGCTGTCGCGCCACTGGTCACTCGTGACTTGCGTTGCAGTTGCTGTAATTTTTCCCTCCAACCACGAGATGGCGCAGTCGCCCCACTGATCAGCGGTGACTGTCGTGGTGCCTGCTGGAGTTCTTGGCTCCTGGCACCAGATGGCGATGTCGCTGCACTGGTCTCCGGCAACTTTCGTTGCGGTTGCTGTACTGTTTCCCTCCAACCACGAGATGGTGCAGTCGCCTTACTGATCAGCGGTGACTGTCGTGGTGGCTGCTCTAGTTCTTCGCTCCAGGCACCAGATAGCGATGTCGCTCCACTGGTCCCTGGCAACTTTCATAGCCGTTGCTGTAGATTTTCCCTCAGAACAGGAGATGGCGCAGTCGCCTTACTGATCAGCGGTGACTGTCGTGGTGGCTGCTCTAGTTCTTCGCTCCAGGCACCAGATAGCGATGTCGCTCCACTGGTCCCTGGCGACTTGCGTTGCGGTTGCTGTAGTTTTTCCCTCCAACCATGAGATGGCGCACACGCCCCACTGCTCAGCAGCGACTGTCATGGTGGCTGCTGTAGTTCTTCGCTCCAGGCACCAGACGGCGCTGTTGCTCCACTGGTCACTCATGACTTGCGTTGCGGTTGCTGTAGTTTTTCCCTTCAACCACGAGATGGCGCAGTCGCCCCACTGATCAGCAGCGACTGTTGTTGTGGCTTCTGTACTTCTTCGCTCCACGAACCAGATGGCGTTGTCGCTCCACTAGTCCTTGGCGCCTTCCGTTGCGGTTGCTGTAGTTTTTCCCTGCAACCACGAGATGGCGCGGTCGCCCCACTGATCAGCGGCGACTGTCGTGCTGGCTGCTGTAGTTCTTGGCTCCAGGCAACAGCTGGCGATGTCGCTCCACTGGTCCCTGGCAACTTGCGTTGCGGTTGCTGTGGTTTTTCCCTCCAACCACGAGATGGCGCACTCGTTCCACTGCTCAGCAGCAACTGTCGTGGTGGCTGCTGTAGTTTTTCACTCCAGGCACCAGACGGCGCTGTCGCTCCACTGGTCCCTGGAAACTTGCATTGCGGTTGCTGTAGTTTTTGCCTCGACCACGAGATGGCGCAGTCGCCCCACTGGTCAGCAGCGACTGTCGTGGTGGCTGCTGTAGTTCTTCTCTCCAAGCACCAGATGGCGCAGTTGCCCCACTGATCAGCGCCGACTGTCGTGTTGCCTGCTGTAGTTCTTCGCTCCAGGCACTAGATGGCGATGTTGCTCTATTGGTCCCTGACGACTTGCGTTGCGGTTGCTGTAGATTTCCCTCCAACCACGAGATGGCGCACTCGCCCCACTGCTAAGCAGCGACTGTCATGGTGTCTGCTGTAGTTCTTTGCTCCACGAACCAGATGGCGCTGTCGCTCCACTGGTTACTGACGATTTCTTTTGGGGCTGCTGTAGTTTTTCCCTCCAACCACGAGGTGGTGCAGTCGCCCCACTCATCAGCAGCGACTGTCGTGGTGGCTGCTTTAATTCTTTGCTCTAGGCACCAGGTGGCGCTGTCGCGCCACTGGTCACTCGTGACTTGCGTTGCAGTTGCTGTAATTTTTCCCTCCAACCACGAGATGGCGCAGTCGCCCCACTGATCAGCGGTGACTGTCGTGGTGCCTGCTGGAGTTCTTGGCTCCTGGCACCAGATGGCGATGTCGCTGCACTGGTCTCCGGCAACTTTCGTTGCGGTTGCTGTACTGTTTCCCTCCAACCACGAGATGGTGCAGTCGCCTTACTGATCAGCGGTGACTGTCGTGGTGGCTGCTCTAGTTCTTCGCTCCAGGCACCAGATAGCGATGTCGCTCCACTGGTCCCTGGCAACTTTCATAGCCGTTGCTGTAGATTTTCCCTCAGAACAGGAGATGGCGCAGTCGCCTTACTGATCAGCGGTGACTGTCGTGGTGGCTGCTCTAGTTCTTCGCTCCAGGCACCAGATAGCGATGTCGCTCCACTGGTCCCTGGCGACTTGCGTTGCGGTTGCTGTAGTTTTTCCCTCCAACCATGAGATGGCGCACTCGCCCCACTGCTCAGCAGCGACTGTCATGGTGGCTGCTGTAGTTCTTCGCTCCAGGCACCAGACGGCGCTGTTGCTCCACTGGTCACTCATGACTTGCGTTGCGGTTGCTGTAGTTTTTCCCTTCAACCACGAGATGGCGCAGTCGCCCCACTGATCAGCAGCGACTGTTGTTGTGGCTTCTGTACTTCTTCGCTCCACGAACCAGATGGCGTTGTCGCTCCACTAGTCCTTGGCGCCTTCCGTTGCGGTTGCTGTAGTTTTTCCCTGCAACCACGAGATGGCGCGGTCGCCCCACTGATCAGCGGCGACTGTCGTGCTGGCTGCTGTAGTTCTTGGCTCCAGGCAACAGCTGGCGATGTCGCTCCACTGGTCCCTGGCAACTTGCGTTGCGGTTGCTGTGGTTTTTCCCTCCAACCACGAGATGGCGCACTCGTTCCACTGCTCAGCAGCAACTGTCGTGGTGGCTGCTGTAGTTTTTCACTCCAGGCACCAGACGGCGCTGTCGCTCCACTGGTCCCTGGAAACTTGCATTGCGGTTGCTGTAGTTTTTGCCTCGACCACGAGATGGCGCAGTCGCCCCACTGGTCAGCAGCGACTGTCGTGGTGGCTGCTGTAGTTCTTCTCTCCAAGCACCAGATGGCGCAGTTGCCCCACTGATCAGCGCCGACTGTCGTGTTGCCTGCTGTAGTTCTTCGCTCCAGGCACTAGATGGCGATGTTGCTCTATTGGTCCCTGACGACTTGCGTTGCGGTTGCTGTAGATTTCCCTCCAACCACGAGATGGCGCACTCGCCCCACTGCTAAGCAGCGACTGTCATGGTGGCTGCTGTTGTTTTTCGCTCCAGGCACCAGACGGCGCTGTTGCTCCACTGGTCCCTGGAAACTTGCGTTGCGGTTGCTGTAGTTCTTCCGCCCAATCACGAGATGGCGCAGTCGCCCTGCTGATCAGCGGTGACATTTTTGGTGGCTCGTGTAGTTCTTTAATCCACGAACAAGATGGCGATCTTGCTCCACTGGTCACTGGCGACTTTCATTGCGGTTGATGTAGTTTTTCCCTCCAACCACGAGATGGCGCAGTCGCCCCACTGATCAGCGGTGACTGTCGTGGCGGCTGCTGTAGTTCTTCGCTCCAGGCACCAGATGGCGCTGTCGCTCCACTGGTCACTGGCGACTTTCGTTGCGGTTGCTGTAGTCTTTCCCTCAGTACACAAGATGGCGCACTCACCCCACTGATCAATGGCGGCTGTCATGGTGGCTGCTGTAGGTCTTCGCTTCACGAGCCAGATGGCGCTGTTTTTCCACTGGTCACTTGGAACTTTCTTTTCAATTGCTGTAGTTTTTCCCTCCAATCAAATGGTGGCGCAGTCGCCCCACTGATCAGTGGCGACTGTCGTGGTGGCTTCTGTAGTTCTTCACTCCCGCTACCAGATGGCGTTGTCACTCCACTGGTCCCTGGAGACTTTCGTTGAGGTTGCTGTAGTTTTTCCCTCCAACCACGAGATGGCGCAGTCGCCCCACTGATCAGTGGCGACTGTCGTGGTGGCTTCTGTAGTTCTTCACTCCCGCTACCAGATGGCGTTGTCACTCCACTGGTCCCTGGAGACTTTCTTTGAGGTTGCTGTAGTTTTTCCCTCCAACCACGAGATGGCGCAGTCGCCCCACTGATCAGCGGCGACTGTCGTGGTGGCTGCTGTAGTTCTTTGCTCCAGGCAGCAGATGGCGCTGTCGCCTCATGCAGCAGACCCTCCGTGTCAAACCCCAACATTCCTGCTAGCAACTCAAAAGCACTTTCTGTCTCTGATTTCTTTTGTACCTTTTCTTCCTTTTGAACCTTTACTTTTCGTTTCGCACCCTGGCTTTCAGAGGCAGCAGAAACACTGAGAGCACGGTGGCCTATACTTTTGACAGCTGCGGCCAAGCTTTTTGCTTGTTCGGCCAGCGCCCGCAGATCCTCCTCTCCGAGGGCGGATCTTTGATGGATCGCTCCGCCTTGGCCACGCCCTGGCCTTGCCTGCTCCGCTTCAGCCCCTGGGTGGGGCAGCCTCTGCCGCTCCTCCCCCCGGACCCTCTGCTCCCGGAGCCACCGCCCCCGGAGCCGCCCCATCCCGCATTTCACCTCTGCCCGGACTCCGCCCCAATGGACCTAAGCTCACGTTCAGCGAAGCAGACGCACCCTGACCCGTGCTGCTCCCCGTAGCTTGCGTCATTCCCACATGACGAGCCGCTAACGCCGACCCTGCCGCCATTGTCCCAGTTTCCGCGCACTCCACTGTGCCCTGGCTCAGCACGTCCCCCAAGCCGTCCCAAACGCGTTCCTGCCCGCGCGGTTTCCACGGAACCCCACCTTCCTCCACCGCCCCGCGCATCCCTAGCCCGTTGCTTGCCATTTCCCTCCCCCGCCCTGCTATCTCTAAGGAAAGGGGAAGCACTGGAGGGCTGTTGCGCGGCGTCGAAGGGGGGGTGAACGGGCTCCTTGGTGGGCTAGATTCTCGACTCTCCCATCCCCCCTCCTGGGGTGCGTCTCCTGCCTCTGCAGGGCACGCCTCGAAAGAGAGCATGTCCTGATCTTCCTCCTCCCTGGGGTATATTAAAAGCTTTAAGTTCCCCAGGACAAATTTTGGGAAATCGTCTAAGTCAATGCCTTTGTTCCCTTGTGCGGAAAGCTGCTGACCCCCCGCTGCTTCCGAGACAAGCTGTCATCTCTAATCTGTCTCCTGCAGGAGACCCTTTAACCGCTGGCTGATGGCCAACACCTGTCTCCGCTAGTAACCGACTAGCAGAGGAGTCACCTTGTTCATCCCCCTCCCCCCGCGGTAGGTCAGGGAAAGGAATTCCTATGCTTCGCCCTGTGACTGCTTCTAACATAACTCTCACAGCCGTCACGAGTTTCAAAGCTATCTTGTCCTTTTGAGTCGCCTGATGATATAATTCCCTGTTTGCCTCTTGCCAAAACCCCGGTTCAAATAACACTGTTGTCTCACAGAAAGGATAATTACATCTCACCCAGAGCAGTAACGAATGGAGCTCTTTTTCTGTGAGACCCGCAGGGTGAGCTGAAACAATCCCCTGCAAGGCAGACAGCAAGCTGAGCTGCTCCTGGGACAGGGACATAATTCCCCGCATTGTGTGATCTTGTATCTCAACTGGTCTTACCACTGAAAGAACCAAAGTGCAGGTGCTTTCCGGTTCAGCTCGGAGGTTCCCGATCACCGACCAGCAGTTGACAGGACGACGAACTCCAGGGCCCTTGGAAATCCGTCTGTCTGAGACGAACCTGAGATCAGCTGCTCTGGTCCTTTTCTTCCTTCTCTGGTCTTCAGTTCAGATGATGGCAATTCGGCTCCTCGGCTTCTGGGGGCTTCTTGCTGGCTTCTGAGCACTCTTCTGGACGAAGGACTTCCCTGGGCGACGCCCACCCAGGGACGCCAGTTCTCGGGGTCTCTGCTTGCCTGAGAATGAGGGTGGTCGTCCTTCCGAAAGCCCTGAGCCACCCACAGAAAAGACGAGGAGTCTTCAGATGTTCTTTTTCAAGGTTTCTCTCCTTGTTTATTTTATCTTATCTCTATACTTTTCTCTGAGCTCTGCCAAGGTCTGGACAGCACGGGCAACAGGTGACGACTGCCCGCCTGCTCCCAGCTCGTCATCTTATATACAGATAATTGCATGTACATTATTTGTGACCCAATGCATGCACTTGACACTAAACAGGTGTTTTCTACTTTGACCCAATCCCTCTAAATCTACTTCATGTTACCACCACTGCACAAAATGGAGACGAAGAGGGAGAAGACTCTTGAGTAACGCCCAGAATCCTCCATCTTGTCTCTGGTCATTCTTATCTTAAAACCCCTAATGTGAAACTATTAATACTTTCTACTAGCTTTGAGGGCTTGCAATTCATCCCATAGTGTTGGTAATTTTTCCCATGGACTATAATCGAGACCCTTGCCTGCCTGGGGCCATGCCAGGGTCTGCAACCCCACTGCACAAATCTCAGACCCCCCTGTACAGGTTTTAAACCCCCCTGTACAGGTTTCTGTTTCCAGAGGAACACTCTGGACTCCCACAGGTCGGGGGTCACTGGGAGGGACTTTTTAGTCAGCTTTGGAGACAAGGATGTCCAAGATGTGACCCCCTAGGCCCCATCAAAGGGGCTGCCTTTGCCCCTGCACCTCCCAGCAAGGCCACAGGACTGATTTCAGGACCCTGCCTGGCCTCTAAATGTAGTCGCTGCTTGTCGTGTTTAGGTTCTCTGAAGTTCTTTCCCAGGTAGCAAAACTGGTAAACAAGGTCATACTTTTTAAACTATGTTTAAAAAGTTTTTCACATTTCTCTCCTAAGGAGGGACTTTGCTTGTTGACCCTTGGTGTGACTAATGTTTCAAAGGATCCCACCTCTTAGGTGGGCACATTGTAAAAGGGAATAAAAATAGCTTCTGAGAATAAACCAGCCCCTTTTTAGAGCATGAGCCTTCTGAATCACAATTCCGTGTCTTTCTTTCGTGTCCAACAGTGACATCTAAACATGGAAAGGTCAAGCCCTGTTTCACTAATGAGCAGCAACCTAGTGCAGAACACTCATGAACCTGGTTCTTTCACTACTGAGGGGATACAAACACAACATCTGGTTTAAACTTTCATCTCAAGGTCAACTTGAGCTCAGGGTCTGTTGTTCAGGTCTTGGGACTTGACAGGTTCCAGCAAACTCACAGATGCCCAACGATTTATACCTCTGAGGCTGAAGTTCATGGACCTATTCTAGCTGAACTGTATTTACAGTTGAACTGCAGCCATTCTGCTCTGCATCACATTCTGAAATGGACTGGAATGAACTGGGTGAAAGAGCCTGGAAACCATGAACAACTACTGCGACTGCCATTCCAACACTTCTCCCAGACATCCAGCTCAAGGAAGTATTCCCACAGAAGCACATCCTGAAGGAGCTGCTTTCCTAAAAGAAACCCCACCCCTGGCAATGCCAGACCACAGGCAAAAGCACCAAACACTGGACACAGTACACACAGTTTTGGGTGCAGAACTGTCACACCTCATATCAAAGGGAAGACAAGGAAAACAGCTCCTCCAGGCAAGGAAAGTTAAATATTCTTTGCCCCAGTGATAAAAGCCCCCACAACAGATCACAAACCCAAAAGCAACTGAACCCCAGCTGTCCTGAGTTTCATTTGATGTTCAGTACCTTCCCAGACTAGGGACATGTAAGGCAAGTCTCACACGCCTTTTTCAACCCTTCTGTCCCTGCTTCCTTTTCCCTCAGGCACCATTGTTCAACGCCGGGGTTGAGGCTACCTAAATGCCTTGAAAAGGAAAGCTTAAGCTAGCAGAAATAATTCACATCACTCAAAAGCTGTCTCCACTTCAAAGAAGTAGTTCTTCAAAACTTGATGGGGACTGCCATAGACATTTTACTATTGAAGTTACTTCATAAATCAGTCAAGAACACAAATTTTAAAAAGCTGTTTCCTCATTCCATGTTCTTTCCAAGTTAAAGGCTAATTAAAATCTTCAGTCTTAGCCCCCAGCCATCCACCACAAAAGATTTAAGGGGGAGAAACAAAGGCAGGAATGTCTCTGTGCTTTCCCAATCAACACACCCTAAGAGTACATGTTACATGTTCCCCTCTCACCTGTAAAAACACCAAGGCTCAGCAAAACTGATTTATAGAGGAGCTTCTCAAGACAGTTTTCCAGCATGGAGTCAAAACCCCCACACTCCATCTGAGCAAAATGGAAAACTGACACAGAATACACCCTCCTCCCCACCCCACCCCACCCCACCCCTCCCCTCCCCTCCCCAATATTCAGCACCAAAAAAGGTCAAAACCAAACCAAATTAAAACAACCTTTCCCTCCCAACCCCACCCCAAAAAAAGGCCTTGGGATTCTGAGGCAAACTCCTCTCCCAGCCAGGGCCCCTTCTCCCTGGCCCCTGGCCAACCCTGGCCACACCCCGGCTGCACCTTGTAGTACATTTCTGTTGGGTTTGTGTCTGAGAAGTGATATTTGTGCTGGAGAGGTGTTGTAGGGAAGACAGGATGGAATAAATGTGCTCTGGGGATGTGCAAAAAAGGGCTGAATTGCAAAGAAGGGGAGTATTTATAAACTGTCTCCATGTTTCTCTATCATCCTGGGCATTTGGATTTAGCCTGGGCTTGTCAGTTAAATCAGAAACGAGCCAACCCAGCTCCTGAACTATCTACGAATGTTTGAAACACCTCCACAGTTAGACAAGTTAGTAGTGATTCCAAAAGCAAAATTGTAAATGAAGGCTAATGATTGCTGGGGAATTTCCTAAGGAGTTATGAACCTCAGGCATGTGGGATGTTAGAGGCGAAATCTCAATTCCAGCCTTCGGCACTTGCAGGAGAAGAGGGGTCCTTATCCCTAACAAGGGAAGCCTGCTGCTGCAGTGTGTCAGCTGCAGACCATGAAGTGTGCAGGGAATGAGAAGCAAATCCCCTCTGCCCCTGCCCTGCCCTCACACTGAAAGTGGCAGAGCCACAGGTGTGAGCTGTAAAGGATGATGAGGGGACAGGGCCGCCCACAGGTATGAGCTGTTAGGATGATCAGGGGACAGGGCATCTCACAGGTGTGAGCTGTTAGGATGATGAGGGGACAGGGCAGCTCACAGGTGTGAGCTGTTAGGATGATGAGGGGACAGGGCAGCTCACAGGTGTGAGCTGTTAGGATGATCAGGGGGCAGGGCAGCCCACAGGTGTGAGCTGTTAGGATGATGAGGGGGCAGGGCAGCTCACAGGTGTGAGCTGTTAGGATGATGAGGGGATAGGGCAGCCCACAGGTGTGAGCTGTTAGGATGATGAGGGGATAGGGCAGCCCACAGGTGTGAGCTGTTAGGATGATCAGGGGACAGGGCAGCCCACAGGTGTGAGCTGTTAGGATGATGAGGGGATAGGGCAGCCCACAGGTGTGAGCTGTTAGGATGATGAGGGGGCAGGGCAGCTCACAGGTGTGAGCTGTTAGGATGATGAGGGGGCAGGGCAGCTCACAGGTGTGAGCTGTTAGGATGATGAGGGGATAGGGCAGCCCACAGGTGTGAGCTGTTAGGATGATGAGGGGACAGGGCAGCTCACAGGTGTGAGCTGTTAGGATGATGAGGGGGCAGGGCAGCTCACAGGTGTGAGCTGTTAGGATGATCAGGGGGCAGGGCAGCTCACAGGTGTGAGCTGTTAGGATGATGAGGGGGCAGGGCAGCTCACAGGTGTGAGCTGTTAGGATGATCAGGGGGCAGGGCAGCTCACAGGTGTGAGCTGTTAGGATGATGAGGGGACAGGGCAGCTCACAGGTGTGAGCTGTTAGGATGATGAGGGGGCAGGGCAGCCCACAGGTGTGAGCTGTTAGGATGATGAGGGGACAGGGCAGCTCACAGGTGTGAGCTGTTAGGATGATGAGGGGGCAGGGCAGCCCACAGGTGTGAGCTGTTAGGATGATGAGGGGACAGGGCAGCTCACAGGTGTGAGCTGTTAGGATGATGAGGGGGCAGGGCAGCTCACAGGTGTGAGCTGTTAGGATGATGAGGGGACAGGGCAGCCCACAGGTGTGAGCTGTTAGGATGATGAGGGGGCAGGGCAGCTCACAGGTGTGAGCTGTTAGGATGATGAGGGGGCAGGGCAGCTCACAGGTGTGAGCTGTTAGGATGATGAGGGGATAGGGCAGCCCACAGGTATGAGCTGTTAGGATGATGAGGGGGCAGGGCAGCTCACAGGTGTGAGCTGTTAGGATGATGAGGGGACAGGGCAGCTCACAGGTGTGAGCTGTTAGGATGATGAGGGGACAGGGCAGCTCACAGGTGTGAGCTGTTAGGATGATGAGGGGACAGGGCAGCTCACAGGTGTGAGCTGTTAGGATGATCAGGGGACAGGGCAGCTCACAGGTGTGAGCTGCTAGCATGATGAGGGGGCAGGGCAGCTCACAGGTGTGAGCTGTTAGGATGATGAGGGGACAGGGCAGCCCACAGGTGTGAGCTGTTAGGATGATGAGGGGGCAGGGCAGCTCACAGGTGTGAGCTGTTAGGATGATGAGGGGACAGGGCAGCTCACAGGTGTGAGCTGTTAGGATGATCAGGGGACAGGGCAGCCCACAGGTGTGAGCTGTTAGGATGATGAGGGGATAGGGCAGCCCACAGGTGTGAGCTGTTAGGATGATGAGGGGGCAGGGCAGCTCACAGGTGTGAGCTGTTAGGATGATGAGGGGGCAGGGCAGCTCACAGGTGTGAGCTGTTAGGATGATGAGGGGATAGGGCAGCCCACAGGTGTGAGCTGTTAGGATGATGTGGGGACAGGGCAGCTCACAGGTGTGAGCTGTTAGGATGATGAGGGGGCAGGGCAGCTCACAGGTGTGAGCTGTTAGGATGATCAGGGGACAGGGCAGCTCACAGGTGTGAGCTGTTAGGATGATGAGGGGATAGGGCAGCCCACAGGTGTGAGCTGTTAGGATGATGAGGGGACAGGGCAGCTCACAGGTGTGAGCTGTTAGGATGATGAGGGGGCAGGGCAGCTCACAGGTGTGAGCTGTTAGGATGATCAGGGGGCAGGGCAGCTCACAGGTGTGAGCTGTTAGGATGATGAGGGGGCAGGGCAGCTCACAGGTGTGAGCTGTTAGGATGATCAGGGGGCAGGGCAGCTCACAGGTGTGAGCTGTTAGGATGATGAGGGGACAGGGCAGCTCACAGGTGTGAGCTGTTAGGATGATGAGGGGGCAGGGCAGCCCACAGGTGTGAGCTGTTAGGATGATGAGGGGACAGGGCAGCTCACAGGTGTGAGCTGTTAGGATGATGAGGGGGCAGGGCAGCCCACAGGTGTGAGCTGTTAGGATGATGAGGGGACAGGGCAGCTCACAGGTGTGAGCTGTTAGGATGATGAGGGGGCAGGGCAGCTCACAGGTGTGAGCTGTTAGGATGATGAGGGGACAGGGCAGCCCACAGGTGTGAGCTGTTAGGATGATGAGGGGGCAGGGCAGCTCACAGGTGTGAGCTGTTAGGATGATGAGGGGGCAGGGCAGCTCACAGGTGTGAGCTGTTAGGATGATGAGGGGATAGGGCAGCCCACAGGTATGAGCTGTTAGGATGATGAGGGGGCAGGGCAGCTCACAGGTGTGAGCTGTTAGGATGATGAGGGGACAGGGCAGCTCACAGGTGTGAGCTGTTAGGATGATGAGGGGACAGGGCAGCTCACAGGTGTGAGCTGTTAGGATGATGAGGGGACAGGGCAGCTCACAGGTGTGAGCTGTTAGGATGATCAGGGGACAGGGCAGCTCACAGGTGTGAGCTGCTAGCATGATGAGGGGGCAGGGCAGCTCACAGGTGTGAGCTGTTAGGATGATGAGGGGACAGGGCAGCCCACAGGTGTGAGCTGTTAGGATGATGAGGGGGCAGGGCAGCTCACAGGTGTGAGCTGTTAGGATGATGAGGGGACAGGGCAGCTCACAGGTGTGAGCTGTTAGGATGATCAGGGGACAGGGCAGCCCACAGGTGTGAGCTGTTAGGATGATGAGGGGATAGGGCAGCCCACAGGTGTGAGCTGTTAGGATGATGAGGGGGCAGGGCAGCTCACAGGTGTGAGCTGTTAGGATGATGAGGGGGCAGGGCAGCTCACAGGTGTGAGCTGTTAGGATGATGAGGGGATAGGGCAGCCCACAGGTGTGAGCTGTTAGGATGATGTGGGGACAGGGCAGCTCACAGGTGTGAGCTGTTAGGATGATGAGGGGGCAGGGCAGCTCACAGGTGTGAGCTGTTAGGATGATCAGGGGGCAGGGCAGCTCACAGGTGTGAGCTGTTAGGATGATCAGGGGGCAGGGCAGCTCACAGGTGTGAGCTGTTAGGATGATGAGGGGACAGGGCAGCTCACAGGTGTGAGCTGTTAGGATGATCAGGGGACAGGGCAGCTCACAGGTGTGAGCTGCTAGCATGATGAGGGGGCAGGGCAGCTCACAGGTGTGAGCTGTTAGGATGATGAGGGGACAGGGCAGCCCACAGGTGTGAGCTGTTAGGATGATGAGGGGGCAGGGCAGCTCACAGGTGGGAGCTGTTAGGATGATGAGGGGGCAGGGCAGCTCACAGGTGTGAGCTGTTAGGATGATCAGGGGACAGGGCAGCTCACAGGTGTGAGCTGTTAGGATGATGAGGGGGCAGGGCAGCCCACAGGTGTGAGCTGTTAGGATGATGAGGGGACAGGGCAGCTCACAGGTGTGAGCTGTTAGGATGATGAGGGGACAGGGCAGCTCACAGGTGTGAGCTGTTAGGATGATGAGGGGGCAGGGCAGCCCACAGGTGTGAGCTGTTAGGATGATGAGGGGGCAGGGCAGCTCACAGGTGTGAGCTGTTAGGATGATGAGGGGGCAGGGCAGCTCACAGGTGTGAGCTGTTAGGATGATCAGGGGACAAGGCAGCTCACAGGTGTGAGCTGTTAGGATGATGAGGGGGCAGGGCAGCCCACAGGTGTGAGCTGTTAGGATGATGAGGGGACAGGGCAGCTCACAGGTGTGAGCTGTTAGGATGATGAGGGGGCAGGGCAGCTCACAGGTGTGAGCTGTTAGGATGATGAGGGGGCAGGGCAGCTCACAGGTGTGAGCTGTTAGGATGATGAGGGGATAGGGCAGCCCACAGGTGTGAGCTGTTAGGATGACGAGGGGGCAGGGCAGCTCACAGTTGTGAGCTGTTAGGATGATCAGGGGGCAGGGCAGCTCACAGGTGTGAGCTCTTAGGATGATGAGGGGGCAGGGCAGCTCACAGGTGTGAGCTGTTAGGATGATGAGGGGATAGGGCAGCTCACAGGTGTGAGCTGTTAGGATGATCAGGGGGCAGGGCAGCTCACAGGTGTGAGCTGTTAGGATGATGAGGGGATAGGGCAGCCCACAGGTGTGAGCTGTTAGGATGATGAGGGGGCAGGGCAGCTCACAGTTGTGAGCTGTTAGGATGATGAGGGGACAGGGCAGCTCACAGGTGTGAGCTGTTAGGATGATGAGGGGGCAGGGCAGCTCACAGTTGTGAGCTGTTAGGATGATCAGGGGGCAGGGCAGCTCACAGGTGTGAGCTGTTAGGATGATGAGGGGACAGGGCAGCTCACAGGTGTGAGCTGTTAGGATGATGAGGGGATAGGGCAGCCCACAGGTGTGAGCTGTTAGGATGATGAGGGGGCAGGGCAGCCCACAGGTTTGAGCTGTTAGGATGATGAGGGCGTGGCTCCTGCCAGGGGTGCGGTTACTTGAAGAGGGGAGCCTGGGCTCTCTTCAGCCTGGAGCTGCTGGAGCAGAGGGCTGAGGCATTCCGAGGGAGTGTTGTATGTGCAGCAATTCTTAAAGAAGGTGCTGAGGGACAAACCTTTGTGCTCGGAAGCAGCAGGTGAGCCAGTGTGGGTTTGTAGGGGGGACTTTTCTCCTTTCACTTTTCTATTTCATCCTGCTAATCCTTTCCCAGTGTCCTCAAAACAAAACAAAACAAGACCAAAAATTGATGATGAGGGCACAGGGCAGCCCACAGGTGTGAGCTGTTAGGATGATGAGGGGACAGGGTGTCACGACCCACTAATGCAGGCGGGAATCGTGATGGTTCGAGTTTGATCTCAAGGCGCAAAAGATATAACAAGGGATAATAATAATTTGCTCAAAAGCAGTACACTTTATTAAGTGCACTTTTGCACAGTATGTGATAGAAAAAGAGAGAAAGGGAGAGAGGGGAGAGGGATAAAGTAAAAGAGAGAGAGAGAAAGGGGTATAGCTACCGACGGAGAGACGATATCCTCGTGGTGCACGCTGACCAATAGATCCGTCTTCTTCCGTGGGGAGATCTCAGAATTCGGGCGATCTTGAGGTATCTCTTATAGTCCTTTCTGAAGCGACAGGCAGTTGGCCAGAAGGTGAGCTCAGCATCAGGTGAATCAGGTGCAGCACTCCAGCGCTTAGAGCAAATAACCACCTCAGGAACAGGTACAGGTATAGGGCAAGCACAGGACAGGCCGGCCCAAGACCAGTCTGCCGTGAAGTCCTATTGTCCAAGCCGGTTCCTAGGGGGATGTATCGGTCCAACGAGCGCACCTGTGGACAATGGCTGGCAGTCTTCCCACCTTAGTCAGGCCAGAACTGCTGCATTGGGGGGGAGGTTTTAGTCCCAGTTCCTTTTGGCGTCTTCAGTCCTTGGCGATGATCGTGAGGCAGATGAGGAATTTAGGGACTGTCCCTTACACAGGGCAGCCCACAGGTGTGAGCTGTTAGGATGATGCGGTGGCAGGGCAGCCTACAGGTGTGAACTGTTAGGATGATGAGGCAACAGGGCTGCTTTAAGAGGCTTTCCGTCAGCTCACTTCAGCATGGAGGTGCTGGAGGAGTGGGGTTTGTGCTGGGCTCCCACGGGTGGGGCTTCCCACAGAGAGAATTTGGGCCTGGATAAGCACATGGATGCACTTGGATGTGGAGCATTGCTTAAAGGAGGTGCCAAGGGACAAACCTTTGTGCTGGGCAGCAGCAGGCAGGTAAGCCAGTGTGGGTTTGTTAGTGGAATTTTTTCTACTTTCTGTTTTTAACTTCATTTTGCTAATCCCTCCCTCACCCCCCCAGAAAAAAGAAATGGGGGTTGTGAGAAGAAAAGAACTTTAATGTTTTAAATTTTTCTCTGTTTAGTGGTTTTCAGGTGGTTTTTAATAACTTGTAGAATAGTTTTATTTTGTCTGTCGCTGGTGTACGATAAGGGGTATGGTCTGCGTATTTAATGTTACGTTTCTTAGCCTACATACTGATCCGGTTGTTTTCAAATTGAGTTTTGTTGTTGATTACTTTTTTTGGTGGCATATTGTATTTTGAAAGGCAATGTTTTCTGAGGTTTACGATGGTGTAATTGGCTGCACCAGGAGGTATAGGGGAGGTTTTTATTTATTAGGTAGTGGCTTTTTTCATGGTGCCTATGTCGTGTTTGTTTTGGTGGGTTTGAAGAAGTGTGATGTAGTTAATCTGTGAAGGTTTCCTACATTTATAATTGGATTGTTGCTTATTATGTTACAGGGGTTTATTTATTTGGCTTCTTTGATTGCAACATATATTTTATTTTTATGGATAATTTGGAAGGTACTGTTTATGGTTAAACTGATCTTTTGATTTTGTGTGTATATATAGGTGGTGTTTTTGTTCTGATGATTTGAGGAATAATATTTGGTGTTGGTAATTTATTTGTGATATTTTTATTTTTGTAGTTTGATTTGCTTGTTGTCTTGGTGTTTTTAGTTAGTTTTATTTTTGGCAACGTGGCTATTGATATGGTAGGCTATTTTTGGTAGTTTTTTTGGGTAGTGATGTCTCTATTTCAGTAGTTTATATTTTTACATGTTGGTCATTAGTTTGGTTTTTTAAGTGAATTTTATAGAGCATTGGTTATTATTTTTGAGTTAGTGTAGAGATAGAGCTTTGATTCTTTTTCTTTAGTCATGGTTAGGATCAATTGTACAGTTTTGAGTTTAGTAATTTGGTTTATCTTTTTTTGCTAGTTTTTGTGATTTGTTGTGTGGAATTCTATATGGTTGTTTTTTATTTTTGTTCCATTTTTATGATGTGATAAGAACTGTTAGTGAGAAGACTGTAGAGCGGTTTGTTTGCTGGTAGTTGGTTGTACGGTGACATTTTTTAGGTTGTGTTTGTTTTGGAGTGTTTTGTTAATGAGATTAAAGTTTTTATTTTTGGGCTAATTTGTAATTATTGTCCAGATTTCAGAGAGATTTACATACTTTTTTATAAGTGTGTGCTGTATGAAGAGAATAATTTATTTGTTTTATGTGATATTGGTGGCACGGTCGATAGAGGGCATTTTCATAGTAGTTATTTTAAATGTTTGAGGTTTTTCGGCACTAAAAAAATATTGCTTTGGAACGGTTGGGGTTTTGGGTAAGTTGAAATGGGATTTTTAGATTTTATTTTTAATAGGGTTTTCTTAGGTTTTATTGCAGTTAAAATTTGAGATTTTTTTTTTAATGTTAGTAATAGAAATAGATTTTGCTTTTGTATGTAACCAGGATTATAACTTGTGGCAGCTTGCATCTGGGAGAAATCCTGCAGCATTTGTAGATTTACCGGGTGAAAGCGCAGTGCTAGCAATGGGGCTTTAAGCACAAACGGTGGCCCTTTTCCATGGGAAACCAAACTCAGCCCCCAGGTTCCCGATGTCAGTTTGTAGGAGCCGTTCGGCACTCCAAGGGCAGCCAGGCTTCCAACTCGCGGCAGCTTGCATCTGGGAGAAGTCCTCATCCGTTCAGAATTTTAGTGGAATTTCAGCAGGCAGAAGCCCAGTGGCAGGCGTGGGGCATTAGACATCAACAGTGGCCCTTTTTCCATGGGAAACCAAACTCAGCCTGTCACAGCCCGCTAATGCAGGCAGGAGTCATGATGGTTCGAGTGATCTCAGAGTGCAAAAGGCACAGCAGGGGACAACAACAATCCGCTCTCAACAACAGTACACTTTATTAAGTGCACACATCACTATTTGCGATAGCGGGAGAGAGAGAAGGAAAAGAGAGAAAGAGAGAGAGATAAAGAGAGAAAAAAAGAGAGAGAAAGAGAGAAGAGGGGATATAGGTACCAATGGAGAGACAGAGTCCTCGTGGTGCATGCTGACCAACAGACTTGTCTTACTCTTCCGTCGGGAGATATCAAATTCGGGTCATATCTTGAGGGGTCTCTTTATAGTCCTTTGCGAAGCGACAGGCAGGTGGCCAGAAGGCGGGGTGACCACAGGCAGCTACGCTGAAACAGGACAAAGCGCTCCACCGCTTAGAGCAAATGTCCATGTGTACAGCAATTGTCCACTGAGGGAACAGGTACAGGGCAGGTACAGAACAAACCAGTCCGAAAGCCGTTCGAGATCAGTCCAGCGTGGCGTGCCCATTGTTTCCACCGGGTTCCCACGGGGATGCCTCAGTCCAAGAAGCGCCCCTGCAGGCAGCGGTTGGCTGACATCCCCCCTCAGCCAGGCCAGGGCTCCTGTAGCGGGGTCTCAGGTTTTAGTCGCCGTCCTTTTGGAGTCTTCAGTCTTTGTCTTTGGCGACGGTGGTGAGGCAGATGAGGAACTTAGGGACCGTCTCTTACACCACCCTTTGATTCATAATTGTTGACAAGAACGCTCCATCAGCAAGGTTCTGTAGTGTTGCGGCAAAGTCTTCAGGACTCATCCATGTTGGTAGCATAACCCAGGAAAGGCAGAGACAGAAACAAGAGAGAGAAAAACAACAGGAAAAAAGATAGGAGATAATCAAAACAATTTGTACCAATAATTAATCACAATGATTATTTAAACTATTTCCTTCAAACAATATTTCAAATGATTATGACAAATCACAAGATCAAAAATACAGAAATTGATTCAAAACCTTAAGTACAATTATGCTCAATATTAATCACAAAATAATTTTTCAAATAATCAAAACAAATCAAAACCTAAAATTAATTTAAAACATACCCAAAGTTTTTATAATTCATGCTACTAACGGCTCTGTCTTATGTCAATGCCTCTGGGCACGGCTACAGGGAAAGGGACACCGATCAAATTGTGCGCATCAATCTTTTTAATCATTTAATCATTCTCTAAATCATAATGTATAAATTTGCTAATAAAACAAAACAAATTGTAACCAAAATCCAAAGACCAATAATGGGATGACAGAATTTGTTCAGAACACTTGTAGCAGTAGGTGACCACCCAGAAAGAGTATCCCACCACCTGTGTTCAGCATCCTTTCTTACCCTTTCCAAGACACGATGGATTTCTTTCACATTGCGATGAACAGTTACCAAGGTTTTCTGCCCATTTTCCTTGATCTTTGCTAAGATTTGAATTAAATCCCGATGAAGCAGCCATTGCTTCACCAAAGTAAGGTTCATTCCAAAGGGGGTAGGCAATAGTTTGTGTATCAGTGTGTAATTGGATTGTATAACATGGTGAGAGGTAACTGGAGCCAAATAAGAAAAATCACATCCGATGATTTTGGTAAAATTGCAAACACAAAAATTGGAACGATTTCTAGTATTCACTACTAGATTTTCTACAACTATAACATCACACACAGTTCTCAAGCATGCACATCCATTGCCTTTATACACAAGCACTGTTTCAGGAGTCTCGTTAGGATGAACTTCAAAATGACAGATGTTTTGTTCTGCGTCCAAACAAGTATCTTGAACTATGATCGCATTCCTTTCACAAATGAACCCTCGTTGTCCCCGAGCAATACGAGATCCTACGTTAACAGTTTGACATTTCCCACCGATTCGACGGGCCCGTGTTCTACGCTCAAAAGGATAGAGAACAGCTCCGTCACGGTTCAATCCTAACGATAGGGAATATCAAATGCACTGAAGCATTATGTACGGTAAACACAAAAGCGGTGTGTGTGTTTGTAATAGCGTTGTAAGTTAAAAAGCACAAAGTTCCACCAGGACTGGGATTCTCTTTCAAAATCAGTGGCACTATCTCAAATTATTTTCTGAATTTCAGTAGGAAAATTGCCTTCTTTGCTTTCTCTTATAATTGAGGCAGCAAGTAACCGCATCCACAATTGAGCCCGGATGCAGCCGAAAGCCAAGATGACGTTCCTTTGAGTAACACCAAGCATGTCAATTTTCAATTTGTGGACATTCACATTTATCTTTTCCCAATTTGGTAATATGTTTGATAAAAGCCACCAATGGGTTCCCAAGGCCAATAAGGACAACTCCATCGGTGGCTGTAATTTGGTCAAATCTCTAGCTGCGGTAAGCAATGTATTCATTAGTATTTCTGATTCAATACTATTTAATCAATAATAATCAACAATAATCAACATTAATCCTGCATGTCCCTTGGAATTGTCCTGTGAAAAGTAAACACAACAGAGTCTGCCAACAAGAGACAGAAAATTAGAATCCAGAGAGTACTTATCTGTTGCTCTTTCCCCAGAGCATCAAAGGCTACCCATGCATGTTTATTCAGAGGGGGTTTTTAGCACTAGCGGTACTTCCCCTACAGTAGGGAGGTCCACCGAAACAGGTCATCCAGGGTAACGTGCTGGATTCTTGGAATCGCTTTGTCCCCGTAATGAGGGAATTATGCTCGGAGCTGTCGGGCAAAAAACAGCGGTTATGGGACACCCATTTACCCCTATCTATCATTCACACCTTTCACAGCTTCCCACAGACCACTGGTCCTTCCTACAGTCCCGTTAGCTCGAGGGTAGTAAGGGGTGTGAAAAGTCCATTTAATTACTTCACCTTTTGCCCAATCCTGTACAACTTTGGCAGTAAAGTGAGAGCCATTATCAGATTGAATTTCCTGTGGTCTTGGGAAAGTTCCAAACCATCCCTGTGATGCTTTAACAGTTTTATCGCCTGTAGCTCTTTTGAAAGCGCCAGCCTGGACCAACCCAGATATGATCTCTACTCCTGGAAGCACAAAGTGTTTACCTCCTGACTTCTCAAGGGAGTTGATACAGTCTACCTTACTCACTTTATCAAGGGGTAAACCATCCATCACATCTCTGGGGACCCCCTTTTTGATACCCAATAACAACCAACGTTGAAGGTTATAGAGATCCATCTTCCCTCCTCTAGTTTTTGCTGTGAGGAGCCTCAATATACTTAACACCTTTTATTTTTTCCAATTTTTCCTCCAGGGTTTTTACAGATCCATATTTTTTGCTGTAATTAATGAGGTCTTTGGCAACCTGGCTCCACGTCCAAACTTTACAATCACAAACATATGGATTAGGGTGTAAAGCTGGCCGTTCAGAATACGTAGCAAACCCAGGACCGGTAGGTCCGGTTCGGTCGCTCAGGTTTCCAAGGAACCCGGCCAGCCTTTCTACAGGGCTTAAAGCCGTTATGTTTTTTTGTAAAGTGATTGCAGTGGGTTTAATAGGGATTCTAAGAGCCCCTGAATTAAAGGGGTCATCAGTTCAAGCTGTACAGGTAATTGCATCGGGGATTCAAATCCCGGAATTAATTCCCTTCCGCGTATCATTTGCAGGCAGGCGGCTTTGTGGACACTTTCCAGGAGTCGGTCGGGGGTACAAACTATGGCTAAAGGGTCCCCTCTTCCCAAAGGATTTATTCCCCTGGCCCAGAAAGCTGCATGCTGCGTCAGGGACCATGTGTCACGTTTATCTCCTGTTGTTAAGAAGACTCCATGTCCCCCGTAACCACCCGCTTCTTGTTCATTTAGCTTAATTTGGTCACCACCGAGAGAGACACCCAGAAGACACATTCCGTGTCCGATTCACACGAGCGCCGGTCGTATTCTTTCTTTAACTCGGCCAACTCGGCAGCACCATACGGCACTTGTTTAGTGGCAATGCGAGGGTCAAAATCCTCATCATTAATATAATTGTATTCTGTTTTAATCAGGGCTCGTAAGTGTGGACAGCAGTCCTCTCCACAATTTTTTACTGATTCCAATTCCTTCTGGGGGTATCTTGGATTCAAGTGGGCAGTTTCTTTTTCCCCTGTCTCCTTTGGGGGTCAGAATTTTTTAAATTCTTAGACTACTCCTCTCTCAAGGCAGCCCATAGAAAATGATTTTCATCTCTCAACAAGTGATTTTTATTTCTTCCTTCATCTAATTATTTCTGCAAAATTTCCACTGTTTTGGAGGGATTCTATTTTTGCATTTTCTTCACTTGCCCGGTGTCACGACCCGCTAATGCAGGCGGGAATCGTGATGGTTCGAGTTTGATTTCAAGGCGCAAAAGATATAACAAGGGACAATAATAATTTGCTTAAAAGCAGTACACTTTATTAAGTGCACTTTTGCACAGTACGCTATAGAAAAGAGAGAAAGGGAGAGAGGGGAGAGGGATAAAGTAAAAGAGAGAGAGAGAAATGGGTATAGCTACCGACGGAGAGACGATATTCTCGTGGTCTTGCCAACAGATCTGTGTTCTTCCGTGGGAAGATCTCAAAATTCGGGCGATTTTGAGGTATCTCTTATAGTCCTTTCTGAAGCGACAGGCAGTTGGCCAGAAGGTGAGCTCAGCATCAGGTGAATCAGGTGCAGCACTCCAGCACTTAGAGCAAGTAATCACCTCAGGAACACGTACAGGTATAGGGCAAGCACAGGACAGGCCGGCCCAAGACCAGTCTGCCGTGAAGTCCTATTGTCCAAGCCGGTTCCTAGGGGGATGTATCGGTCCAACGAGCGCACCTGTGGACAACGGCTGGCAGTCTTCCCACCTTAGTCAGGCCAGAACTGCTGCATTGGGGGGGAGGTTTTAGTCCCAGTCCCTTTTGGGGTCTTCAGTCCTTGGCGATGATCGTGAGGCAGATGAGGAACTTAGGGACCGTCCCTTACACCACCCCGTGACTCACGATTGTCGACAGGACAGCTTCATCTGTAGTGTTGACACGAAGTCTTCAGGACTCGTCAATCGTCGGTAGCACAACTCAAGGAAAATAGAAGAGAGAAAAGGGAAAAAGAAAGGAATGGAGGAAAAAAATCAAAACAATTAATAATCACAACGATTATTAGTCATAATTGATCACAAAATAATCACAATGATTGTTATAACAATTTTTTTTAATTGATTACAAACTTAAACATATAAAATTAATTCAAAATTTTAAAAGCAATTACAGTTTTAATCACAAAATTAGGCATACAAAATTAACTCAACATATTAAGACTAACTACAATTTTTAGTTATACAAAATTAAGTCAAAATACTAAAACAATTACAATTTTCAAGTAATCACAATAAATCAAAGCAAGGTTAATTTAAACAATATCTAAAGTTTTATAATTTAAGTTACAAACTACTTTGTTTCACGTCAATGGCTTTGGGCATATCTATAGGAAAAGGAACTCTAATCAAATTATGTGCTTTCATCACAGTGGTCAATCTTGTCAATCTTTTCATCATTTTCCAAATTATTATATACAGGATTGTTTGCAAAACAAAACTAATCAAAACTAAAATCAAAAGAACAGCAATGGGATGACACAGTCTGTTCAGGATACTTGTAGCAGTAGGTGACTACCCGAAAAGAGTATCTCACCACCTGTGTTCAGTATCCTTTATTAGTCTTTCTGAGATGGAATGGATTTCTTTTACATCATGTTGGACTGTCACCAAGGTCTTTTGCTCATCTTCTTCGATTTTTTCTAAAATGTCAATTAAATCTTGGTGGAGCAGCAATTGCTTTACCAAAGTTAAGTCTATCTTAATGGGTGTAGGCAATAATTTGTGTATCAAAGTATAATTGGATTGTATAAGTTGGTGAGAAGTAACTGGAGCTAAATAGGAGAAATCCATTTAGTAATTTTAGTAAAATTGCAAACACAGAAATTTGAATGATTTTTGGTATTTACTAGCATATCTTCTACAAATATAGCATCACAAGCAGTTTTTAAGCATGCACATTCATGGCTTATGTATATAAGCACTGTTTCAGGAGTCTCATTAGGATGAACTTCAAAATGACAAATGTTTTGTTCTGTGTCCCAACAAATATCTTGAGCTATAATTGCATTACTATCACAAATGAATCTTTGTTGGCTTTGAGCTATGCAAGCTTCCAAGTTAACAGTTTGCCATTTCCCATCAACTTGACGGGCTCATTCTCTATGTTCTAAAGGATAGAGAACAGCTCCGTCATGGTTTAATCTTAGAGCAATGATAGGAAATATCAAATGCACTGAAGCATTATGTATGGTTAACACAAAGGCTGTGGCTGTATTTGCAACAGGGTTATAGGTAAAATTCACTAATTTTTACCAGGACTGGAATTTTCTTTTAAAATCAGTGGCACTATCTCAGATTATTTTCCGAATTTTAGTAGGGAAAGTACCTTCTTCCCCTTCTCTTATAATTGAAGCAGTAACTGACTGCATCCAGAGTTGAGCTTGGATGCAGCTGAGAGCCCAGGAAACATTGGTTTGTGTAGCACCAAGTGCATCAATTATCAATTTGGAATCGTTTACATTTATTTTCTCCCAATCCGGTACTACATTTGATAACAGCTACTGATGGGTTCCCAAGGCCAATAGGGAGGATTGCAGTGGTTGTTGTAATTTGGCTACATCTCTAGTTGCGGCAGTCAATTTGTTTATCGGTACCTCTGAATCAATACTATTTAGAATTCCCAGTCCTGTCCCCAGAATACCAGTGACATTTCTTGGCACTCGCTTCTTCAAAGGGGTACGTCTCCATAGCCAGGTAGTCTATCTTTCAAAGGAGGCTTGTAGGAAAGGTGAGCAAGCTGGCTGTATTTCTGAAACATTGTTTTGCATTAGTAGCTTAACTTTTTTAAGAGACTATGATGGATTAGACATTATTTGCTCTTGGCCTGTTTTCTTAATAATGTATGATCTAACACTATGCATTTTTGGACTATGAACTACAGGTGGTTGTGTTTGAGTAGCGGTAGGGGTCGTAACAGGTTGGGCTGTGGTGTTTATTTTGAATTTAAAAGAAAGCTTTCTAATTGGGTTTTCATACCAACTGCATGTTACATAAGTCGGTTTGGTTAAGGTGAAATTATACCAACAATCAAATGCAGACTCATTATCACATTTTTTTATGATTACAACATTGTCGGCTTTTAGGCTCAGGGGGTGGTTATCGACATATTCTTGTCGACAACACAATTCTAAGGGTGTTTGTTTGGCACGCGTCTATTTCTTTGCGGGACAAAGTTCTGCTGAAATGTTGGGGTGAGAATCGCTTTTCCCATCTGGTTTTAGAAAATTACTAGTGACTCTAATGGTGGAAACTTTTTTATAAAAGGACCTGTCTACTTTTCTGCATCCTATATTTATTTTTTCACTAATTGTTTTAGTTAAAGTTCCAATCCCCTCTCTCGGATCTCGCTCCCATTTATTTGAGCGGTATACCTCAGAGTCGTGCAGCACCACTGTTGCCAGGTTTGGGTGGCGATCTCCGGGATATGTTCTTAGAATATGAGCGTACCTGATGGTGGCTTCAGACCACGGCCATTCAGCTGGGTTTTGGCCACAGCATTGTGGTAGGATGCAGAAAAGTATCACTAGTCTTATCACGGTTGTATAGTTTTCATGTCTCACGGAGTTCTCTTGTAAACAGTAAACACAACAGAGTCTGCCAACAAGAGGCAGAAGATTAGAATTTAGAGTGTACTTGTCCGATACTCTTTTCCCAGAGCATCAAAAGCTCTACTGAAATAGGTTGTCCAGGGTAATGTGCTGGATTCTTGGAATCATTTGGTCTCTGTAGTGAGAGAATTATGCCTGGAGCTGTTGGGTGAAAAGCAGTGGCTATAGGGCATCCATTTACTCTTCTATCTATTTCGTTAGCTTGAGGGTAGTAAGGGGTGTGAAAAGTCTATTTGATTCTTTCAGCTTTTACCCAGTCTTGTACATCTCTGGCAGTAAAGTGGAAGTCGTTATCAGATTGAATTTCTTGTGGTTTTGGAAGAGTTCTAAAGCGATCTTGCAATGCTTTAACAGTATTGTCACCTGTAAAAGCTTCTGCTTGCACTAATCCAAATATAATTTCTACTGTTATTAACACAAAATGTTTACTACTTGACTGCTTAGAAGAAAGTGAGTTTGGCTCATTTCCCAGGACAGGTGAAAAGGATTGCTTTGGCTCAGTGCCCCAGACCTGTGGAGGGAGGGGTGCACTGGGTGTACCAGGTTGTCCAGGATCGATAGAACCGGTTCGGTCACTCGGGTTTTAAGGAATTTGTCCAACTTATTTACAGAGCTTAAAGCTATGATGGTTTTTTGTAAAGTAGTTAAAGTGGGTTTAAGTGTTTTGGGGAGTCTCCTAATTGGAAGAGTCATCATTTCAAGCTGGACAGGTAATTGCATTGGAGACACAAATTCAGGAGCTAATTTCCTTTCATGTATTATTTGCAGGCAGGCAGCTTCGTGCACACTTTCTAGGAGTCGGTCAGGGTTAGAGACTATGGCTAAAGGGTCTCCTCTTTCTAGAGGATTTATTCTCCCGGCCCAGAAAGCCGCACGCTGTGTCAGGGACCATGTGTCAAGTTTATCTTCTGTTGTTAGGAAGACTCCACGTTCCCAATAGCTACTTGCTTCTTGTTCATTTAACTTAATTTTATCACCACTAGTAAGAGACACTTGAAAGGCATGTTCTGTTTCTGATTCATGTGAGAGCCGGCCATATTCTTTCTTTAATTTGGCCAACTCGGTAGCACTGAATGGTATTCGTTTGGTGGTGATGTGTGGGTCAAAGTCCTCATCATTTATATAATTATATTCTGTTTTGATCAGGGGTCTCATGCGTGGACAACAGTCGTCCCCACAATTTTTTATCGATTCCAATTCTTTCTGGGGGTATATTTGATTAATGTGGGGAGCTTTTTCTTCTTCTGCCACTTTTGGGGAGTCGTCATTCTTTGAGTTCTTAAGATATTTCTCCCTCAAGGCAGCTTGTAATAAAAGATTTTTATTTCTTTCTTCATCTAATTGTTTTTGCAAAATTTCCACTAAGTTTTGAAGGGAGTCTATTATTGCACTTTCTTTACTTGCCCGTTTAAAACGAGCTTCTACAGCTGCTGTAAGACAGGCTCCCAAAACTGAGTAAAGTATGGTTTTATTCTTGCCCAGTTTAAATTTTGCTTCATGTTGTAATGAACATATCTACTACATTCTCTAAATTAAACTAGTTATTTTGAGCTTATCTTTCTCCTTCAGAAGAGGGCTTGGCATTATGTTTTACTAACGAAGCATAAAATGCCTCTTTACTTTTTGCCCCGAAATTCTCATTTATCTTGCGAAGGGACTAGGCACTATTTCAAAAAGACACACACACACACACCCGCACACAAACTTCTACTATGTTCCCCTTCACTACCCTAGGTGTGTATAGGGCTTAACTTGTATAAAAAAGGTGTTCTTTATGATTGTTACAAACTAAGTTATAAAAATTATAAAATAAGAAACGTCCCGTCTTTTGCGCAAAGAGATCTATTTTTGTGAAATCCTGAAAACAGAGCCCTCAACTCGAGTATGGGGATGCTTTTCACCTAGGCGTGTACAGTTTGTGGGAAATCTGAGTCACCCCCCTTGCTTTCTAGACACCACTCACCCTTTCAAGGTGGCGGGCCTAGGTGCGGCTGGAGCGAAGCGTCCTTCCCCTGTTACAGACTATACACAACCTGCAACCCCTCTGTCTCAGGATCCTGTCCGTGACGCCAATTTATGTCACGACCCGCTAATGCAGGCAGGAATCGTGATGGTTCGAGTTTGATTTCAAGGCGCAAAAGATATAACAAGGGACAATAATAATTTGCTTAAAAGCAGTACACTTTATTAAGTGCACTTTTGCACAGTACGCTATAGAAAAGAGAGAAAGGGAGAGAGGGGAGAGGGATAAAGTAAAAGAGAGAGAGAGAAATGGGTATAGCTACCGACGGAGAGACGATATTCTCGTGGTCTTGCCAACAGATCTGTGTTCTTCCGTGGGAAGATCTCAAAATTCGGGCGATTTTGAGGTATCTCTTATAGTCCTTTCTGAAGCGACAGGCAGTTGGCCAGAAGGTGAGCTCAGCATCAGGTGAATCAGGTGCAGCACTCCAGCACTTAGAGCAAGTAATCACCTCAGGAACACGTACAGGTATAGGGCAAGCACAGGACAGGCCGGCCCAAGACCAGTCTGCCGTGAAGTCCTATTGTCCAAGCCGGTTCCTAGGGGGATGTATCGGTCCAACGAGCGCACCTGTGGACAACGGCTGGCAGTCTTCCCACCTTAGTCAGGCCAGAACTGCTGCATTGGGGGGGAGGTTTTAGTCCCAGTCCCTTTTGGGGTCTTCAGTCCTTGGCGATGATCGTGAGGCAGATGAGGAACTTAGGGACCGTCCCTTACACCCGGTTAACATGAGTTTCTATAGCTGCTGTAAGACAAGCTCCCAAAACTGAGCAGAATATGTTTTTTTTCCTGCCCAGTTTAAATTTTGCCTCATGTTGTAAAGAACATATTCTATCTACTACATTTTCTAGATTAAACCAGTTATTTTGAGTCCATTCTCCTCCAGGAGAGGGCCTGGCATTATGTTTTACTAGCAGAGCATAAAACGCAGCTTTGTCTTTTTCAGTCGTTTTGTGAAGGGAACAAAAGCACAACAGGGAAGTGAAACTTACACACACGCAGAGCTCTTGCTGTGCCTCCCTTGGATTCCCTGGCTCTCTGAAGAGACAAAATCTGCTTGGGAGGTACTCCTTAAATTACTTACGGTTGGCTCTTCACTACACCAAACAGTCCAGACTAATTCACACGAACACAAAAAAAAAAACCAAACCAAAAAACAACCACCAAAAACCAAAAAAAACCAAAAAATCTGTCCTGTCTTTCGCACCAAGAGATCTTTTGTGAAATCCTGAAGACAGAGCCCTCAACTCGAGTATGGGGATGCTTTTCACCTAGGCGTGTACAGTTTGTGGGAAATTCGAGTAGCCCCCCTTGCTTTCTAGACACCACTCACCCTTTCGAGGTGGCGGGCTAGGTGCGGCTGAAGCGAAACGTCCTTCCCCTGTTACAGACTATACACGACCTGCAACCCCCCCTCTGTCCGTCAGGATCCCGTCCTTGACGCCAATTTATGTCACGACCCGGTAATGCAGGCGGGAGTCGTGATGGTTCGAGTGATCTCAGAGCGCAAAAGACACAGGCAGGGAACAACAACAATTTGCTCTCAACAGTTGCACACCTTCTAAAGTGCACACAGCACTTTACGTGATAGAGGAAGAGAGAGAAGGAAAAGAGAGAAAGAGAGAGAGAAAGAGCAAAAGGAGAGAGAAAGGGAGAAGAGGGGGTATAGCTACCAACAGAGAGACAGAGTCCTCGTGGTGCATGCTGACCAACAGACTTGTCTTACTCTTCCGTCGGGAGATATCGAATTCGGGTCATATCTTGAGGGGTCTCTCTATAGTCCTTTGCAAAGTTACAGGCAGGTGGCCAGCAGGTGGGGAGACCACCGGCAGCTACGCTGAAACAGGACAAAGCGCTCCACCGCTTAGAGCAAATGTCCATGTGTACAGCAATTGTCCACTGAGGGAACAGGTACAGGGCAGGTACAGAACAAACCAGTCCGAAAGCCATTCGAGATCAGTCCAGCGTGGCGTGCCCATTGTTTCCACCGGGTTTCCACGGGGATGCATCAGTCCAAGAAGCGCCCCTGCAGGCAGCGGTTGGCTGACATCCCCCCTCAGCCAGGCCAGGGCTCCTGTAGCGGGGTCTCAGGTTTTAGTCCCAATCATTTTGGAGTCTTCAGTCTCTGTCTTTGGTGACGGTGGTGAGGCAGATGAGGAACTTAGGGACCGTCTCTTACACAGCTCCCAGGTTCCTGATGTCAGTTTGTAGGAGGTGTTTGGCACTCCAAGGGTAGCCAGGCTTCCAACTTGTGGCAGCTTGCATCTGGGAGAAATCCTGTGTCGTTCCTGATTTTAGGAGGCAGCAGTCTGGTCTGAGCAGAATAACCTTGCCATGCACAGGGTTCAAAATACCAAACCCTTCACTCCAAAAAATATTTACATCTCTTTTTGCAAAATATCCATAAGACAGCCTACAGTGTTAAAACAATCTCTCAGGTTATAAAAATTTGATTCCAAAACATCAAAATGCCTGCATTAAGTGTTTTATTAGTCATCCTGGTTTAAACGTATTAGAAATGCACGTTTCAAAGTGTCCATTTCAAAATACTAGGATAACAAGTTGAGAACCATCACAGTAACCCAGTTTCAAAATACTACAATAAATCTATTCCAAAATGCTAGAAGATTAAGTCCCAACATACCTATGTCACTCCATTTCATAATACGAAATTGCAAAATATCTTTTTTTTATGCTATATATGTATATATATGATATATATACATATACATACACATCTATATACACATATATATGATGCTATATATGGATATTAATCCCAAAAGAAAGCCATGTTGTCAAAATGGGATCTGTCCAATGGTTTTTTTCCTGTCTGAAAAGTTTTCCTGCAATGACCATCAATAAATGTATTTATTTTACTCATACAGCTAGATGTAGTAAAAGTTTTCCTTTAAACTGAAACACTTGTAGTAGTTTTCTGCTTCGGTGGTGTCTGTGAGAACTGGCATTTGGGAACAAAGGATGGAATTGTTATAAATTAATAAAGCCAATTACAATAAAATAGAATTTTTTGCCAGGTTGCCAGTGAAAAAGCCACAAGCGCAAAACTCACAAAGCCAATACCGAAACGGAGCGAGGAAATAGGCAGCGCAGCGGGCGAGACCTCCATGAAGTGTCCCGCGACACCACACCCCCAGGTCTCACAGCGGTCTGTCTCCAGGCCCACTGGTTTTATACCTTTTGGCTCAGCGTACAAGTCTGAACGTGTTGGAGAGTCCAGGTACAAGCTTGAACACGTTACGAAGTCCAGCTATCGAGGGAAGCAAAGAATCTCTAAAGGTCAGTGCTACTCTTCCATTCTGAATTTCTATAGCTTCTTTGTCCCTCGATGGTTTTTGCCGATAGAATCGCAGCGGAGCTCAGCAGTAGGGATGGGTTTAGGTGCTTCCAAGAATCTCTCGATGACTTGGCCGGATCCATTCTCTTGGGCTATCAGTTCTTATCAGATCTTAGTTGCACCCGGTTTCAGCATTCTGCTGTTTGTCTAATTTACCGTCACCCATACCTGTGAATACTATATGTATAAAATATTATTTGTGAACATAAATCAATATACACAAGGAAAACGTAAAAGAGTTTCTTGTGAGGTTACCATTCAGTTCCTGCCTGAGCTGACAGCCTCCAAAACACATGTACTATAGGGAATGCACCTTCCCCCCCTCTACCAATATCAGCTAATTTAATTTATTATTATATTCCAGGAACATGAATTAATATATACTACAGAGTGAATCTGTTCCCTGGCTGCACACGGAAAGTCTGTGTAGCAGGCAAAGGGAGTCCTTATAAACTGTATCAGTATTTCCCTGAAATTCAGGGTGGACCAGCAATTGGGGGTGCTCAGGTTTGGTCTGGGCTTGTCAGGATTAGTCATAAACAACCTGGCCAAACCCCTGACCCCTCAAGGGACGTGTCAAAGAATTCAACAGAAAAACAATTCAGTAATGATCGGCAAGGAAAAATTACTGCTCATTTCTTATGATCTGGGGGGAATTTCCTCGGTAATTACAAACCTAGGACATCAGAATTTTGGAGGCAGAATGCCAATTTTGGCCACAGGCACCCAGGCAAGGATAGCTCTTGTCCACAGAAAGGAAAGCCCAGGATCTCAGTGTTTCAGGGGCAGATGAAGGTCTGTGCAGCGGAGGGAGCAACCAGCAGTACCTTTCTCCACCTCACCTCCCCACTGCAAGATGTCACAGCTCCAGGTGCGACCAGCTGCCTTCAGAGGGTTCCCCCGGCATACCTGTGCCAGGAGCCGTTAGTCCAGAGGCACCAACGGGGGCATCCCGAGCGTCCCTCCAGGAATGACCATCAGAGCATCCATCAGGGGCGGAGGAGCAACTGGGTGCACCTGGGCACGGAGCACGGCTTCAAGAAAATGCCGAGGGAAAAGCGCTGGTGCCAAGGGGCAGCACCCGAGCGACCCGGGCAGCATGCGGGGTCCCAGGGAGGAGCTCTAAACTTTCCCCTTTTATCTTGTTAGTCCCTCCCTAAAGCCCTTAGTAAAGAGAGGGATTATTAGGAGAAAAGGTGTTTAAAGTGAGGGGAAAAGCTTCCTTTTCCATAATTAACTGTGTTCAAATTGTTGGGGAATCCCCTTCCCCTGCAATTGTAATGGTCTCAATTGACAGAAAGCTTACCTTTTCCACACTTTCAGGGGTAGGGATACGGAATCCGCATTTTCCATTATTTTCCACGGAAAGGGAAAACTTTGATGATGCTCTTTCATGGGTTTGAATCAAGGGTAATGCCCCCTTTTCATCATCCTAAGACTTAAGACGGGGAAGCCCAGCTGTCCCTCCTTTTCAAGGATTTGAATTGAGGGGAAAATCCCCCTTTTTCCATCACAGGAGAGATTTAAAATGAGGAAACCCCTTCTTTTCCAAAAATTTTAGGCAATGAAATTAAAGGGGGATAAGCCATTTATTTGTCATGTTATCGGTTTACGTGGAAACTACTGCCCCATTTCCTCATTCTTAGCTGAAGGAATCTCTGCCTTTTTCAGTATTTTAAGGGTTTAAAACTGCATTTTGGGGCACTTCTATCAGTATTCCAGTACCAAGGATCACAGATGGGAGCGAGCCCGGCACGTACATAACCCCAACACTGCTGGGGAGCGTACTATTTTTCTTATTTATAGTACAGATAGCCCTATTTGGAGGTCTTATTGAGATATACACCATTCATATCACTGCCATTCTTTGCCACCCTACTTAGTCACATGTGGAGTACTACATAGTCATCACTGAGGAATAATTGCAACAAATTATCCAACTTACCTAGCTGTGCTGCCAAAACACAAAGTTTTATTTCTGCCCTTTTGCTTGAAGTAGCTGTAGCAAAAAAAGAAAGTGTCCTTACTTCCCGGAAGGGTTTTCTTCTCTGTTGAGCCCTTAACTCACCTTGAATTTAAGTCAGAGGAGTCAAAGAACTGCAGCCCCTTTGAGAGCTTTTATACCTCGTGGGATTTGCCTCCTCCCTTTTCCCAGGCATCACGGCAGCGAGAAGCAGGCCCAATCAGAAAAATTCAGCCCGGTTCTTTTTGCCGATGCCACCCGTATAGATGCGTCTCGTGCTCCTTTCTTGTCCCGTGTGCTCCCCGTTCCATTTCATTTCACTCTGTCTTCTTGTTCTTTTTCTTGTAAGGAATGAGTCCTCAATATTTGTTTAATAAAAGTTGCTCAGCCCCTCTCCCTGTTCTGTCCTGCTTTTTGTCTCCCTCCTTGCCTGCATCTTTATCTTTGTTCTTTCTTCCTTTTTTTCCTTTGTCCTGCATCACGACTCTATGTCTTCGTCCCTCTCGTCGTCCTTTTGCCCGTACCCGTCCGTACCCGCCGCCCAGTCCTTCGCACTCGTCGCACCCATCTCTCCGTCAACCTCCGCCCTTCTGGCCGCACCTCTCCGTCTTCATCCCCGCACCACGCTTTGCCCTTCTTCCCCCGCTACCGGCACATGCCACGGTCATTTCCTCTCCGGTTTCTCGTTTCCCTCTTTGCCACTGTATCCCTCTGTCTTTGCTATGTATTTGGCATTTGTCTTTTTCTCTGTCCTTCTCCATGTCTCACTCCCATTCCTTTTTCATTCTCTGTGGCTCTGTGGTGCTCCCCGTGCCACTTTCCCACAGGCTTCTTCCGCCAGCTCTCTCATCACCCTGGGATGGATCCCATCCGGTCCCACAGACTTACGGATATCCAAGTATTTCGGCAGTTTTCCGACCGCCTCCCCTTGGATAATGGGGGAACCACTCTGTTCCCTGACATCATCTACCAACCACAGAGGACAGTTGTCATGAAGGCAAGTCGTCTTCCCACTAAAAACTGAGGCAAAGTAGGCATTAAGCACTTCTGCCTTTTCCTCATCTGCAGTTAATAAGTTCTCTCCCATGTCCAATAAAGAACAAAGGTTGCTCTTACCCTTCCTTTTACCGTTAATATATTTGTAAAAACATTTTTTATTATCCTTTACAGCAGTCACCATTCTAAGTTCAAAGTGAGCTTTAGCCTGCCTAGTTTTTTTCCTACATGCTCTAGCAGTCCCCTTGAATGCTTCCTGAGACACCTGCCTCTCCTTCCATGATACATCCCCTTTTTATTTCTAAGTTCCTCCAAAACCTCCTCGCCCATCCAGGTTGGACGTTTACCCCGTCGACTTATCTTTCGGCACGCAGAAACAGCGTGTCCCTGTGCCCTCATCCCTGTGCCCTCAAGATGTCTGTTTTGAGGCAGGCCCACATTTCCCGAACTCCTTTGTTTTTAAGGACTGCTTCCCTTACTAAGCCTCCTACAAAGACCAAAGTGTGCCCTCCGGAAGTCCAATGCAAGAGTCTTACTGGTGCTCCTCCTGATTTCACCAAATACTGAGAACTCTATTATTTCGTGATCACTCTGTCCCAAGCGACCTGCAATCACCACATCTCCCAGCAGCCCGTCTATATTTGCAAACAGCATATCTAACATGGTCCCACCCCTGGTGGGCTGACCCACCAACAAAAAGTTGTCCTCCATAGAGTCTCAAACTTTCCTGGACTGCCTCTTATCTGCTGTATTAAGTTCCCAGCAGATGTCCGGTAGGTTGAAGTCACCCAGAAGAACAAGGGCTGACGATCCTGAAACGCTCTCCAGGTGCTTATAGAATAAGTTGCCCACCTCTTCTTCACGGTCGGGTGGATGATGACAGACTCCCAGGAGGATGTCAGCCTTGTTGGCCTTCCCCTTAATTCTTACCCATAAGCATTCAACTCCATCTTCCTTAGTTTCAATTGCTACAGCATCAAAAGTCTCCTTAATATAAAGAGCCACCCCTCCACCTCTTCTTCCTTTACCGTCTCTTCTGAAGAGCCCCTAGCCATCTAGTGCAGCGCTCCGGCTACGTGAAGCCCGCTAGGGACCGGCTTTCTCGCCGGCCTTAAGTCTTTGGAAGCCTACTTCCAAGCCCTTAGAAATGCGGTCAGAAATCTTTCCCACCTGTGGAATCTAGCCACCCTTTCCACTCAGGTGCTGTTGTACAAAAACGGGAATACACTTATCAAAATCATAAACATCAGATGATTTGTCCCAGATAGGGACCAGCAAACACTGTCGTGTAGATGGCCACGACACTCAGAGTCCGTCAATAAAACTCTCAAAGGCTTTAAGCATTAGCACCTTGTTATCTAGTATTGAATTTCTCGAAGAGCCAGGTGGAATTAGCTCTGTGAGAGTCCTACACCTCTGAGGGTATCCAGCACCTTACAGAAAATGGCTTAAATAATTTTGCAAGATGGCACGGTCGAGTACGTCTCGAAAAAGCAAAAAGGTTTTAATAAAAAAATAAAATAGAACAAAGCTGAGCACAGTATAGGGGCAGGTCCCATACATCTCCTACAACACCTCAAGAATACACTGAGCAGCTTTATGTTCTCCCTTAAGTATTGGACGATTTAGGTGGTTTTTTTTGCCAAAGAGCTCAATAGAGACTAGCTGTTTCTGGGGAATAGGTAAGCAGACCTATCAGTGTTTATGTCTTAGCATTGAGCCAATTACTGTCAGGAGAGCAAACAAACTTCTAGTGTTCTTCTCTTAAAAGGTTTTGTGGTGAGTCTTAAACCTTTCCCTATATGGAAACACCTGTTCAGGTGTGGAAATGCATTTCTACAATCTAGAAATCGTTCATGCCTTTTCTATGTTGCCTCCCATGGGTAGCTCCACACAGCTTTGGTTCTTTCTCTCTTTCTTCTCTCTTCCTTCTGCAGTTCCAGCTCACTCCTTCCCATCCCTAACACGGCCCCCTCACCCCGTCCGTCCCTCGTACGACGTCTCAACCTTTCCGTCCCTCGCACGCCTTCCTCCTCGCGGCTCGGCCGGCAGACTCCGACTGACTACCGGCTAAGTCGCTCTTTTATCGCACCCATAGCTGTGAGGGCAAGGCTATTCCTACTCTTGAGTAATTAACCCAGCTGCAATATATCAAAGGCAAGATTGCCTTTAGCACCGTCTCTCCCTGTCTCCCCATAGTATACAGCCGGGTGGCCTCGGATTCTCACTTCTTCTCTGTCCCCGAGCCCCCGAGGGGCTCACAGCATCAGTTTATCAGGAGTCACCCAGAGTCTACGAGGCCCATTACGTTACAACCCGCACGCCTGGCAGGGGAGGCGTTTTCCGTTCAGAATTATCCCAGTCCTCGCAGGCCGGAACATTCGGTGTTCCGTTCGGTCTCGGCAATGTTTCGGGGACCTCGTGACTTCCGGGGACATCGTAGATGTCATCGGGTTGCTGTAGCACAGCATTGGAGGTTTGTGAACGGTATTTCAGGGCCTTAGAAGGGCCTCAGAGGATTTAGGAGGTCCTACAAACATCTGAGGGGCATCTAGAAGCCCCCAAAGCCAAAGTCACCTTTTTCTAGCTCTGACAGGCCTGTTTTAGAACATCTAAACTGTTTCTATCGGCTCCTAAAAAACTTCAACATCCCAGACCAAGTCCTAAAACCACTGAAATCCTCCCAGCAAGCACACGTCCTTCCCGAAACTTTCTAAACCAGCCCTGGACCCAAGTGCCAGCAGTTTTCCATGGGAAAGACCCCCGAGAGCCCTCAAGCTTCAGAGGCAGATACCGGGTCTTGCAGAAAAGCCAATGACCTGCAGGACTTTCCTCTACCTCTCCCTACCCATTCAAGGTCAAGCAGCCCCAGTGTGATCAGCGAGGGTCACGAGGTGCCAGGTCCCCCGTGGGTCATTTTTAGGGGTTACGTCCACCCACCCGCACAGGGAACCGGCAGCGGAGAGGGACCGGCGGGGGCATCCCGAGCGTCCCTTCGGGCACCACGGCCAGAGCACGTCGTAGGAGCCCGGGAGGAGGCGGACGATCCGGGCAAGGAGCCTCCCTCCGAGAGAACTCCGAGGGAAAAGCCATCGCGCCGAGGAGAGGCGCCGGAGCCCACGGGGGAGGGTCTGGGGTCCCGGAGTCTATCTTTCAACTTTTGCCTTTCATCTTGTCAGTCCCTCTTTGCTACATGCAGTCCCTACCCAGTGCCGCCATGAAAAAGTGGCGTTACTAGGAGAACAAGGGTTTAAACTGAGGAAGAATACTTCTTTTTCTGTAATCGCTTGTGTTTCAATTGATGGGGAGTCCCCTTCCCCTGCATTTTTCACGGTATTCATTATTGTAGGACACCCTCCCTTTTCCCTCCTCTTTGGGGCATTAGTAGACAGGGAATCCCCATTTTGCTTTGTTTTCCAGTTTAAACGGAAAGGCAACACCTTGAGCACAGTATTTTACAGGTTTGCATTAAGGGTACCTCTCCGTTTTCGTCGTCCTAAGGTTTAATATCAGGAGGAAGTCCAGGTGTCCCTCCTTTTGGAAAGTTTGCACCGATGTGAAAATCCCCTTTTTTCCCCATCATTTGACAGACTGAAAGTGAGGTAAATGTGGAACTTGAGAGGGACACTGCACTCTTGAGCGCCTCTTTAAAGACTTCATTGGATTCCAAACATTAACACCTTATTATCTAGCCGTCTCTCATGTCTTTTCTCTCGAGCTTTTTATGGGCAACTCTACACAGCTCTCAGGGCCAGTCTATTTACGGCAGCAGCTACTCCGTAGACCCAGTGTCTCAACTTTTTTTCTACTCCCTTTCTTCTGCTGTTCAAGCTCACTCCCTTCCGTCCTTAGCACGGCCGCCTATCTCCCTCTGTGCCTCGTACAGTAGCTTACCTCATTTGTCCCTTTCCCGACCTCCCGTCCCTTCCTCCTCATAGCGTGGCTAGCAGACTCCTACTGACTCCGACTCCGACACAATGCCCTCCCAACTTACTCACTCTTTATCATACCCATAGCTGGGAGGGCAAGGCTGATGCCACTTTTTGATAATTAACACAGCTGCAGTGGATCAGAGGTAAGATTACCTGCAGCATTATCTCTATCTCTTTTCCCACAGACACATTCATCTTTTGCCAATGTTTTAGAGGACTAAAGCAAAGTGGCGAAGCCCTTTTATTCCCGTTTCCCCATTGTGTCAGTTTAATGCAGATAAAATTAGGGGGACCCTCATTAAAGGTTCTTATGAGATTCACACTATTCATATCGCTACTGTTCTTCCCTCATCTCTTTAGTCACACATGGAGCGCTACTTAGTAATCACTTAGGCAAAATTTCCCAAGTTCGCAACAAATTATCCGACTTATCTCGCTATGCTGCCAAAGCACAAAGTTCCATATCTCACTCGTTTACTGCCTTTTTGCTCAAAGTAGTTATAGAAAAAAAAAGGGCATTACCTTTTCCTGGAAAAGTTTGCTTCTAAACGGAGCCCCGTACCTACCTGGAATTTAAGTCATAGGAGCCAAACAGCTACAGCTCCTCTGAGGGCTTTTATACCCAGTGGGATTTGTCTCCTCCCTTTTCCCAGGGACTCATGGGAATGAGAGGCGGGCCCAAACAGGGGTATATTAACCCCAGCCTTTGCTAAGGGGCTTCATTCCCTCCTGGGAATCAGCTGGGCTAAGAGATCTCTTCTCCACTCGGTGAAGATGGTTTTTCAGCTTAGCTTGTTTTCAGCAGGTGCTTTTGGGCATTTAAAGCAACGGAGGCTTCAAAGACACTGAAGAAAGCTGCATTGAATCCAGGGAGTATTGAAGTTTATGATTTTGGGTTGTGTGTTCAAGGATGGTCCATTGCTTTTAAAACTTCTGGTATTTTTCTTGTTGTTTTTAGGAGAAGCACCACTTCCTGAGATTCTAGGTCGTGTCAAGAGCGGTACTTCAGATTTTTTCAGCAGATTCAGCATGTTACAAAAGGCATCTTCCTTGAGTTGAAGATGATCTTTGAGATTGTGGCTTCTGGTAAGGAAGTTGGGGACTGTGACCTAGAGAGGGTGGGTGACCCAGGTAGGAATTACTGTGGTGGGGTTTAGGAGGTAGCACGGTGAGAAGCAGAGTCCATTTGAGGGCCTCCCTAAGAGTTTTCAGAAGCCCAGGGGATGTATTTACATGTCTTAGGGCACACAAGCGCATCCACCGCAATCACAGAAAGGCTGTGTGACTTTGTCTCTCGCTAACTGTGGTGCCAATCACAGTAACAGTTATAGCCCTAGACTCACTATGAAACCAGCGAGTCAAAGACCCAGAGACACTAAGGACAGGGTGAGTAGCTGACTCACTGGGATTTGGCTCACGTAACACTAAACTCATACTTTGGTTTTAGTTTTCTTGACTGTAGGTGACAAAGAGACGAACCGGTGATCAGGGGGCCTTCCGAGTCACCCAAAAGATAAGTCAGGGGCCACGGCCCGGAGGCGGGATGTTAGTACGGTACCGGGTTGGGAATTCCTGGGTCAGTTTTAACAACTAGCAGAGAGGAAAAGGATGTTTTCTAAGGAGCTCCTTAGGACAGCTAAAAGGAGCAGCTCTACTTTTGATTGTAGCTCTAAGTTGTGCAGTGCAGAACAGTTCCAGCGTGTGTCATGTTGTCTCGTGTGCCATGTTGTCTAGCCTGTCTTTGGGATCCCTCAGATCAGATATCGCTGTCTTTTCCCCTCGAGGACCTTATCACGAGCGTCAGCCATCATGTCTAGATTCTCGAACATTCGCGCTTCTCGGCACAATGCCGATACCATCCATTCTTTTACGAGCTAGGCCGCATCTCTGAGTTGTATCTTAGAAGCATCAAATCGGATGTCTTTTGAGGCCTCGTTCCCGGCCGTACCATCCTCCTTTCCGGCCGTGAGTTGTAGCATCCCGGGGCTCGTAAGGTTGTACGGTTACGGGGAGCATTCTGAACGTACTATTATCTCATAGCTATCTTGCTCATCGTGACTGACAGTTTCTTTAACAGGTCACTGTGTTACAGTCTTTTCTTCTGCTCCTTAGAGCCCTCTCCGTCTGCCATCGGCATACCGTCGGTCATCTCTTTTGGCATCATCTCGGTCCTTGCTATTATTCTAATTGGTATTTTTGCTGGGATCTTTGTTTGTTGTCCTTGTGTCACGCTGTTTGTAATGTGTTGTGTTTAGCCTGGAACTGCTCTGCCCTGTGGAATAGATAAGAGGGTAGGTGGCTAGACAGACAACTTTACGGCTAATATTTTAGCCACCCGAGCCACACCTCAGACACAGCGAGTGTGGCCGGTCCGTGCAGAGTTGGGCAGAGATGGAGGGAACAGTATAGCGGCATCTCACAGTTTTGTAGCTCTTTGTCTTAATGCATGCTGTTGTCAGATCCTAGACAGTTTGCGTTGAGAAATGGGAACTTTGAGAAGCTTAAGCTTTCCCTATGTGTCTGAGTGACTTTAACGAAGAATTCTTTTGCAGAGGGATAGTAACATAGTAAACCCAGTACAAACACTGGAGACCGGAGGAGCACGGCGACGAGACGAGTCGGCGCCGAAAGCCTGAGCTACGGCCTGACTTTCTTCTCTACGTTTACATCGTCAGTCATATTTTCATCTAATTTTGAAGATGCAAAGAGCGCGACACGGTCGGCTAGCAGCACCGGGGCACCGTGACCAGATGCGTACGGGCGATCGAGAG
Source organism: Phylloscopus trochilus trochilus (assembly GCA_016584745.2). NCBI lineage: Eukaryota > Metazoa > Chordata > Aves > Passeriformes > Phylloscopidae > Phylloscopus > Phylloscopus trochilus. Next base: position 17,522,034 of record WQNJ02000011.1, read on the forward strand.
GAGTGTCAATTCTGGCATAGAACCGGATGCTACAGGCATTCTTGCGTAAGTGATGAAACTCTAAGCGGCCTTTGTTATTTTGTGTTTTACAGGTGGCCAGCAGCATTTAAAGTGCCGGTCCCGTACGACCGAGACCGTCGCAGCAGGAGGTAACATTCTAGGGGTTTCGGACAGAAACTACTTTGGCGACACGACGCTTTTGGACCCTACGTCGGTACACACCTTTCCATTTTGTTTTGCCCCTTCTTTCTGGGAAGGTCTGTCATTGCTTGGCTTTTCAGGGCAGATGTAAATGGTGGCTATGTTACAGCATTGTTCTTTATCCTTCTTTTTAGGACGTGATGCCGCATATCAGCAGTCAAGATCAAGTGGGTAAGGTGAGAAGTGACTAGTGGGCAGAAGCAGTTGTTGTTGCTCGGATGCCACATTCCGGTCTAACTCAAAGCATCCATTGTCATTTGTGCATTTTAGGTGGTTCGCTCACTTTGCACCGAGACTCCTTCACCGACCACCCGACGGACCCAGTTCGCTTCTCTCGTGAGCCCACTGGAAGTAATACAGGACTCTGTGATGAAGCCTTGATCTTTCCCACTTGAAGGTGCCATTTGGGTGGACTTTGGTAACGGCCGAAGAGTTGCGGTGAGTCAGGGAGGCAGGGAGGAGGAAGGGAGGGTCCACTCCAGTTTCAGCAATGCCACATCCCCTCGTCTCCTTTTAACGCAGGTGTACCCTACGACGATGACATCGGCCTCCTCGCACGGCCGAAGCGTGTGGGCCGAGGACCCGGGCCTTCTTAAGAAATGGTGAGTAGCAGAATTGTTGCATTTTGGCCGACATGCTGCTGAGATTGCGCATTCATATTAGTTTTTTTTAATTGTAGCTGACTAAGAGACTACAGCCCAGTGACAGCAGGAACCTCCCCGAGGGCGAGGCGGCTTTCTTTCGCACCCAACGTGGATTCGCATCCCCAGTCCAAAAGATAAGTGGGGGGCTATGGCTCACAGAAGATTTGAAACCGGGGTGGTTAGTCAGGGGTCACCGGGAGGGATTTTTGAGTCAGCTTTGGAGACAGGCATGTCCAAGAAATGGACCTTTAGGTGCATAAAGGGAAAGTGTTATTTTTAATCACAATGCTGAGATGGGCAGGGCAGAGCAGTCCCAGGGCATTTCACGTGTCCCATCTGTTGCGCACTGTCTTTTGGGCACCTGGTCTTCCTTGTCTTTTGCCTTAGCCCTTCAAGGGGTGAATAGGAAACGCCGGAGTCATTCTTAGCATCTCTAATCTCTCTGTTCCTCGGCCAGGCGCCGATCACATTGAACCTTTCATTTGGGAGCCCAGACAGGCATCAAAATTGCATCTCTCTTTAGAAGCATCCGGTGCAATGTCTTTTCAGGTCTTGTTCTGAGCTGTATTGACAGCTGTGCTCTGCAACAATCCATTCTGGTGGATTAGGATTTGTCAGAAGGCAAAGATAGGTAGAGGCTTTTAACCGCAGGACTCTCGGGCATCCATCTTTGCAGTGCTTGGAATAAGTCATCCTGCTAACATCTTCTTCCTGCAGGGTTCTCTGAGCCTGGTTAGCCCGCCATGGCTCTCGCCTTGGACATCTCATTCAGAGTTCTCCGTCTTCTTTGTGGTCATTCTTCTCGTCAAGAGTTTTCTGTCTCTGTTTTGTTCCCTTGTTTGTGGTCTCCCGTGTCACGGGTGTGGGTGTGTATTTGTCCCGGAGCTGCTCTGCCCTTCTCCGTAGTTGGGTGTAGGTGTCGTAGAGCAAGTGCTGGGGACTTGAAATTTACAATGCGGGGTGTAGCTGGACTTTAAGTAGTATCTGTAGATTGACCCAAGATGTCTGGAGCCATCCAGTTATCCTGCAGCACTTTGACTTTCATCTTAACTTTCTTTCAGATGCAGATGGATTCAATCCGTGGCAGAGCACCCCATACTGGTGGAGGACTTTCCCTCAAGAAGGTCAGTCCCTGTGTTTCTTTGCAGGGGAAGTGTGAATGGTGGCTGTGTTACAGCACTGTTCTTTGTCTTTATTTTTAGGATGTGACCTGGGGTATCGGCACTCAAGGCGAAGTGGGCAAGGTGAGCAGTGACCAGTGCAGAGAAGCGGCTGTTATTGCTGAGGTTTCAATTTCTGGTGCAGCTCTAAGAATCCACTGTTGTGTTTTTATTTTAGGCGAACCACTTGCAAGATGTCCCGGGCCCGGAGGCCTGTAACCAGGTGGGTGTTAGCTTAAGTCAGTCCCCATTTGTCTTTGCAGGGAAAGTGTAAATGGTGACTATGTTACAGCATTGTTCTTTGTCTTTATTTTTAGGTGGTATGGCGGGATATCAGCAGTCAAGGTGAACTGGTGAAGGTGAGCAGTGAGCAGTGCAGAGAAGTGGTTGTTATGGCTCAGGTTTCAATTTCTGATGCAACTCTAAGCATCCACTGTTGTGTTTTTATTTTAGGCGGTCCACTTGCAAGATGTCCCGGGCCCGGATGCCTGTAACCAGGTGGGTGTTAGCTTAAGTCAGTCCCCATTTGTCTTTGCAGGGAAAGTGTAAATGGTGATATCTTACAGCATTGTTCTTTATCCTTCTTTTTAGGAAGTAATGGTGCATTTTCAGCAGTCAAGATCAAGTGGGTAAGGTGAGAAGTGACTAGTGGGCAGAAGCAGTTGTTATTGCTCGGATGCCACATTCCGGTCTAACTCAAAGCATCCATTGTCATTTGTGTGTTTTAGGTGGTTCGCTCACTTTGCATCGAGACTCCCTCCCCAATCACCCAACGGACCCAGTTCGCTTCTCTTGTGAGCCCTCTGGAAGTAATACAGGACTCTGTGATGAAGCCTTGATTTTTCCCACTTGAAGGTGCCCTTTGGGTAGACTTTGGTAACAGGTGAAGAGTTGCGGTGAGTCAGGGAGGAGGAAGGGAGGGTCCACTCAAGTTTCAGCATTGCTGCATCCCCTCGTCTCCTTTTAACACAGGTATACCCTACGACAATGACATCGGCCTCTGACCACGGCCAAAGCGTGTGGGCCCAGGACCAGGGCCTTCTTAAGAAATGGTGAGTAGCAGAGTTGTTGCATTTTGGCCGACATGCTGCTGAGATTGCGCATTCATATTAGGTTTTTGTAATTGTAGCTGACTAAGAGACTACAGCCCAGTGACAGCAGGAACCTCCCCGAGGGCGAGGCGGCTTTCTTTCGCACCCAACGTGGATTCGCATCCCTGGTCCAAAAGATAAGTGGGGGGCTATGGCTCACAGAAGATTTGAAACTGGGGTGGTTAGTCAGGGGTCACCGGGAGGGATTTTTGAGTCAGCTTTGGAGACAGGCATGTCCAAGAAATGGCCCCTTAGGTGCATAAAGGGAAAGTGTTGTTTTTCATCACCATGCTGAGGTATGCAGGGCAGAGCAGTCCCAGGGCATTTCACGTGTCCCATCTGTTGCGCACTGTCTTTTGGGCACCTGGTCTTCCTTGTCTTTTGCCTTAGCCCTTCAAGGGGCGAATAGGAAACGCCGGAGTCATTCTTAGCATCTCTAATCTCTGTGTTCCTCGGCCTGGCGCCGATCACATTGAACCTTTCATTTGGGAGCCCAGACAGGCATCAAAATTGCATCTCTCTTTAGAAGCATCCGGTCCAATGTCTTTTCAGGTCTTGTTCCGAGCTGTATCGACAGCTGCTCTCCGCAATGATCCATTCCGGCGGATTAGGGCTTGTTCGAAGGCAAAGATAGGTAGAGGCTTTTAACCGCAGGACTCTCGGGCATCCATCTTTGAAGTGCTTGGAATAAGTCATCCTGCTAACATCTTCTTCCTGCAGGGTTCTCTGAGCCTGGTTAGCCCACCAGGGCTCTCGCCTCGGACATCTCATTCAGAGTTCTCGGTCTTCTTTGCGGTCATTCTTCTCGCCGAGAATTTTCTGTCCCTGTTTTGTTCCCTTGTTTGTTGTCTCCCGTGTCACGGGTGTGGGTGTGTATTTGTCCCGGAGCTGCTCTGCCCTGCTCCGTAGTTGGGTGTAGGTGTCGTAGAGCAAGTGCTGGGGACTTGAAATTTACAATGCGGGGTGTAGCTGGACTTTAAGTAGTATCTGTAGATTGACCCAAGATGTCTGGAGCCATCCAGTTATCCTGCAGCACTTTGACTTTCATCTTAACTTTCTTTCAGATGTAGATGGATTCAATCCGTGGCAGAGCACCCCATACTGGTGGAGGACTTTCCCTCAAGAAGGTCAGTCCCTGTGTTTCTTTGCAGGGGAAGTGTGAATGGTGGCTCTGTTACAGCACTGTTCTTTGTCTTTATTTTTAGGATGTGACCTGGGGTATCGGCACTCAAGGCAAAGTGGGCGAGGTGAGCAGTGACCAGTGCAGAGAAGCGGCTGTTATTGCTGAGGTTTCAATTTCTGGTGCAACTCTAAGCATCCACTGTTGTGTTTTTATTTTAGGCGATCCACTTGCAAGATGCCCCGGGCTTGGATGCCTGTAACCAGGTGGGTGTTAGCTTAAGTCAGTCCCCATTTGTCTTTGCAGGGAAAGTGTAAATGGTGACTATGTTACAGCATTGTTCTTTGTCTTTATTTTTAGGTGGTATGGCGGGATATCAGCAGTCAAGGTGAACTGGTGAAGGTGAGCAGTGACCAGTGCAGAGAAGCGGCTGTTATTGCTGAGGTTTCAATTTCTGGTGCAGCTCTAAGCATCCACTGTTGTGTTTTTATTTTAGGCGGTCCACTTGCAAGATGTCCCGGGCCCGGATGCCTGTAACCAGGTGGGTGTTAGCTTAAGTCAGTCCCCATTTGTCTTTGCAGGGAAAGTGTAAATGGTGATATGTTACAGCATTGTTCTTTGTCTTTATTTTTAGGTGGTATGGCGGGATATCAGCAGTCAAGGTGAACTGGTGAAGGTGAGCAGTGACCACTGTGGAGAAGCGGTTGTTATTACTGTGGTTTCAATTTCTGATGCAACTCTAAGCATCCACTGTTGTGTTTTTATTTTAGGCGGTCCAGTTGGAAGATGTCCCGGGCCCGGATGCCTGTAACCAGGTGCGTGTAGAGCTGAAGTCAGTCCCCATTTGTCTTTGCAGGGAAAGTGTAAATGGTGATGTGTTACAGCATTGTTCTTTGTCTTTATTTTTAGGTGGTATGGCGGGATATCAGCAGTCAAGGTGAACTGGTGAAGGTGAGCAGTGACCAATGCGGAGAAGCGTTTGTTATGGCTCAAGTTTTAATTTCTGATGCAACTCTAAGCATCCACTGTTGTGTTTTTATTTTAGGCGGTGCACTTGGAAGATGTCCTGGGCCCGGATGCCAGTGGCCAGGTGGGTGTAAGCTTAAGATATATGTGTGATTCCGTCCCGTCTGACTGGGGAGGTTGTGTTTGCACAGTCACTGAGCATGCTTTTTTGCTTTCTTTCCTTGCAGGTGCTGTCCCAGGCGTGCCAAAGAATAGTGGCTAGCAGGTGAGTTGGTGTCTAGGTGGGGTGACTCAAGCGAGCAGTGTGCAGCAGTTTGCTAAGACTGTACCTTTTCATTTTGCAGGTACCCTCTGGGCCATCTCTGGAGTCACATGACGATTTGAGGTGAGCTGAGGTCGTGGTTTAGAGGAGCCCTAGGGATTATTCTTTTGTAGGGCAATTGTCACATATTCTGTTTTGTTGTCTTAGGTACCCTGATGAGGTGTAGAGCTGGTTTGGATATGGCAACACCGAAGCAGTCACAGCTATCTCAACATCCACGGTGCCAACGTGTTGTTTTGCATCGCAGATGGATTTTGTCCGCTCATCTTCAAAAAGATAAGTTCTGGGGCTGGTGGTTGGGAGAAGGGGAAAAAGCTTTGCAATCACAGGAGGCAATTTAAAGTTAGCTTAGAGGAGAGGGCCTTAGTGGGATGGGCCCCTTGGAAGCGAAGGGAGAGGGTTTTATTTCAGCCTCACCGGAGCCTTTGCCCGGCAGGGCGGTTCCGAGTCATCTGCGCGTCCTAGCACGGTTTGCGTCGTCAGTCATCTTCAAGTCTCGACCGTCATCGTGGATGTTTTCGCCTGAGGAGGCCGCCTTTGGGTGCAGAGGTATCGCCACAGTCACTCCGCAGTCATCGCTTCTTTCTCTCAGGCTGTCCAGCTTCTCGAGCATCCTCCTAACAGCTTTGGCACTAATTTCTTGTAAGGAGTTCTGTTTAATCATCATGCTTTTGCCTTAGAGCTTTGTTTCCTTTGGCATCATCAGCCTCTGGCTCATCTTGTGCTAGGAATCTTGGGTCGATAAGGTGGAGCTGCCAGGGAGTTTGAACTTGTGTCCGTTATGTAGTTTGTGTCCCTTGTCTTCTGTGTCGTAGGACTTCATTACATCTCGATGCTTTGTCGGCATCATTCTGGCCCGCTAGTCACGTCCTTTGCCGGAACATCTGTGTTCCGGCATCTTTACATTTTTACTTTTTGAGGCTAGCACACGGACACAAGGGGTTCTCATCCTTTTTCCTTTTCACCTTTTGTAGGGCATTCTTTTCATGTGCTGTTCTCTTGGTCTTGCATAGGGAGAGGATTATGTTCTCCTTGCATGACTGCAGTATTTCAGAAGGTTTTGTCTTCTCAAGGCGTCTAGGTCTGGAGAATTAATATTCCAGAGAGTTATCTTAAGTTCTCACTTGCATTGTACCTGTCTTGGCTGGTATTGTGACTATGCCGCCTTATATCTTCTTCTGACTGTATTTTATTGTGCCTCTGCCACCTTGTATTTTATTGTGCCTCTGCCACCTTGTGTACTCTGACTGTATTGTACTGTGCCTGTGTTGTACTGTGCCTGTGCCGCCTTACATTGTGGGTGCCTGTGCCGCCTTACATTGTGGGTGCCTGTGCTGCCTTACATTGTGTTGTGACTGTATTGTACTGTGCCTGTGCCGCCTTACATTGTGGGTGCCTGTGCCGCCTTACATTGTGGGTGCCTGTGCCGCCTTACATTGTGGGTGCCTGTGCCGCCTTACATTGTATTGTGACTGTATTGTACTGTGCCTGTGCCGCCTTACATTGTGGGTGCCTGTGCCGCCTTGTATTGTACTGTGACTGTATTGTACTGTGCCTGTGCCGCCTTACATTGTGGGTGCCTGTGCCGCCTTACATTGTATTGTGACTGTATTGTACTGTGCCTGTGCCGCCTTACATTGTGGGTGCCTGTGCCGCCTTACATTGTATTGTGACTGTATTGTACTGTGCCTGTGCCGCCTTACATTGTGGGTGCCTGTGCCGCCTTGTATTGTACTGTGACTGTATTGTACTGTGCCTGTGCCGCCTTACATTGTGGGTGCCTGTGCCGCCTTGTATTGTACTGTGACTGTATTGTACTGTGCCTGTGCCGCCTTACATTGTGGGTGCCTGTGCCGCCTTACATTGTATTGTGACTGTATTGTACTGTGCCTGTGCCGCCTTACATTGTGGGTGCCTGTGCCGCCTTGTATTGTACTGTGACTGTACTGTGACTATGCCGCCTTGTATTGTACTGTGACTGTACTGTGACTATGCCGCCTTGTATTGTACTGTGACTATGCCGCCTTGTATTGTACTGTGACTGTATTGTACTGTGACTGTATTGTACTGTGACTGTACTGGCTTGTGTTGTACTGTGACTGTACTGTGACTATGCCGCCTTGTATTGTACTGTGACTGTACTGCCTTGTGTTGTACTGTGACAGTATTGTACTGTGACTATGCCGCCTTGTATTGTACTGTGACTGTACTGCCTTGTAATGTGACTGTGTTGTACTGTCAGTATGCTGCCTTGTATTGTACTGTGACTGTATTGTATTGTCAGTATGCTGTCTTGTACTGTGACTGTATTGTACTTTCACGATGCTGCCTTGTACTGTGACTGTATTGTACTTTCAGTATGCTGCCTTGTATTGTACTGTCACTATGCTGCCTTGTAGTGTACTGTGGCTGTATTGTACTGTCACTAGGCTGCCTTAGCATGTAGTCACAGTTAGCTAGAACAATTGTCAAACTTTACAGTTATTCCCTTTTCTGTGTAGTTTTGGGCAGAAATGTGATGGGCCTAGAGTGTGGATAATGCCTAGCTATCAGATAATCACTTGCTGATCACCTCTTCTTGTGTTGCAGGTGCTGGAGGAAGATTAGTCTCTCTCTGGTTGCTGATGCTACCTATTGTCCCAGAATCTACCATGTAAGCTGAAGAGTGTGACTGTGTCTGTCTGACAGTTTCTGTCTGCCTGTGTCTGCTTGTGTTTGTGTGTGTGTGTGTGCGCTGACTGTTGCTAACCCTGTGTGTATGTCTTTTGCCTTTCAGGTTTTTCAACTAATTTTTAAACTTAGAATAAAAAATCCCCAGCTGGGGGGTTTTTTTTTTTTTCCCCCCGGCTGGGTTTTTTTTTCCTCGGTCCCGGCCGGTCTGCGAGGCGACGTTCATCGCCAAAGTTTGGGTGCAGACCGTCTTGGGACCGGGGTTTTCGTCAGGCAGGACTTTTTTTTTGAGGCTCCCGGGAACCCCGTTCCCGAGGGGCGCCGCGAATGCGTGCCGATGGCTGGGGGTTAGCAGGGTGGTTGAGATGCGAGTGTGGGTGGGTTTGAGTGTAAGCTTAAGGAAGTGTGTGCGTTGACTGTTGCTAACCCTGTGTGTATGTCTTTTGCCTTTCAGGTTTTTCAACTAATTTTTAAACTTAGAATAAAAAATCCCCAGCCGGGGGGGTTTTTTTTTTTTTCCCCCCGGCTGGGTTTTTTTTTCCTCGGTCCCGGCCGGTCTGCGAGGCGACGTTCATCGCCAAAGTTTGGGTGCGGACCGTCTTGGGACCGGGGTTTTCGTCAGGCAGGACTTTTTTTTTGAGGCTCCCGGGAACCCCGTTCCCGAGGGGCGCCGCGAATGCGTGCCGATGGCTGGGGGTTAGCAGGGCGGTTGAGATGCGAGTGTGGGTGGGTTTGAGTGTAAGCTTAAGGAAGTGTGTGCGTTGACTGTTGCTAACCCTGTGTGTATGCCTTTTACCTTTCAGGTTTTTCAACTAATTTTTAAACTTAGAATAAAAAATCCCCAGCCGGGGGGGTTTTTTTTTTTTTCCCCCCGGCTGGGTTTTTTTTTCCTCGGTCCCGGCCGGTCTGCGAGGCGACGTTCATCGCCAAAGTTTGGGTGCGGACCGTCTGAGGACCGGGGTTTTCGTCAGGCAGGACGATTTTTTTTGAGGCTCCCGGGAACCCCGTTCCCGAGGGGCGCCGCGAATGCGTGCCGATGGCTGGGGGTTAGCAGGGCGGTTGAGATGCGAGTGTGGGTGGGTTTGAGTGTAAGCTTAAGGAAGTGTGTGCGTTGACTGTTGCTAACCCTGTGTGTATGCCTTTTACCTTTCAGGTTTTTCAACTAATTTTTAAACTTAGAATAAAAAATCCCCAGCCGGGGGGTTTTTTTTTTTTTTCCCCCCGGCTGGGTTTTTTTTTCCTCGGTCCCGGCCGGTCTGCGAGGCGACGTTCATCGCCAAAGTTTGGGTGCGGACCGTCTGAGGACCGGGGTTTTCGTCAGGCAGGACGATTTTTTTTGAGGCTCCCGGGAACCCCGTTCCCGAGGGGCGCCGCGAATGCGTGCCGATGGCTGGGGGTTAGCAGGGCGGTTGAGATGCGAGTGTGGGTGGGTTTGAGTGTAAGCTTAAGGAAGTGTGTGCGTTGACTGTTGCTAACCCTGTGTGTATGTCTTTTACCTTTCAGGTTTTTCAACTAATTTTTAAACTTAGAATAAAAAATCCCCAGCCGGGGGGGTTTTTTTTTTTTTCCCCCCGGCTGGGTTTTTTTTTCCTCGGTCCCGGCTGGTCTGCGAGGCGACGTTCATCGCCAAAGTTTGGGTGCGGACCGTCTGGGGACCGGGGTTTTCGTCAGGCAGGACGATTTTTTTTCAGGCTCCCGGGAAACCCGTTCCCGCGGAGCGCAGTGAATGCGTGCCGATGGCTGGGGGTTAGCACGGCGGTTGAGATGAGAGGGAAGGTGAGTTTGTGTGTTAGCTGACGGAGGTGTGTGTTGTGGATGACTGCTATGTTTTGTGTGTGCTGCTGTTTTTTGGGTTTCTTGTAAGAATGAAACAAGTTGTAATGAACAGTTCAGAAGTAGTAAAATGGTTCTGTTGTGTCAATATGTATCTGGCTTGTATTGTTCTGTATTTGCATTTACTGCTGAATTTCCATGTATTGCTCTATATGTTAGTTGGAGTTGTATCAGTGTATATATATAGGTTGCATTTGCAATTGCATTTGTGTACTTTGTTTCCATGTATGTTGCTGATGTGTAAATGAAAATTTTCATTCAATAAAAATTGATCCCCTAATCACCTTAATAAAGATACACCCCTCTCCCCCGCCCCCATTGGCTGCTGTCTTTATTTGGTGTCGAGTTATTTTTATTCACTCTCTTTCTTGCTTTCCCTCTCACTTTACTTCTTAGTCTTTTCCTCACTCTCCTTTTCTCTCTCTTACTTTATTTCTGTCTGTCTCTATGTCTAACTCTGTGGTTCTGTTTCTGGCTGTTTCTAGTTATGTCTCTCTCCTTCTAAGCTTATGTCTATTTAACTCCGTTTCAGGTAAGTTTGTCTGTTTCACTCTCAGTCTCCTGTGTATTTCACTCTAACTCTATTTCTGTCTATTTGTTTATCACTCTATTTCACTATATTTCTTTTCCCTGTATTTCTCTTCATTTCCCTTTCACTCTAACTCTATTTGTCTTTCATTCTAGTTCTCTCTATTTGTATGTCAGTCTATTTGTCTTTGACTGTCTTTGACTGTCTTTGACTGTCTTTGACTGTCTTTGACTGTCTTTGACTGTCTTTGACTGTCTTTGACTGTCTTTGACTGTCTTTGACTGTCTTTGACTGTCTTTGACTGTCTTTGACTGTCTTTGACTGTCTTTGACTGTCTTTGACTGTCTTTGACTGTCTTTGACTGTCTTTGACTGTCTTTGACTGTCTTTGACTGTCTTTGACTGTCTTTGACTGTCTTTGACTGTCTTTGACTGTCTTTGACTGTCTTTGACTGTCTTTGACTGTCTTTGACTGTCTTTGACTGTCTTTGACTGTCTTTGACTGTCTTTGACTGTCTTTGACTGTCTTTGACTGTCTTTGACTGTCTTTGACTGTCTTTGACTGTCTTTGACTGTCTTTGACTGTCTTTGACTGTCTTTGACTGTCTTTGACTGTCTTTGACTGTCTTTGACTGTCTTTGACTGTCTTTGACTGTCTTTGACTGTCTTTGACTGTCTTTGACTGTCTTTGACTGTCTTTGACTGTCTTTGACTGTCTTTGACTGTCTTTGACTGTCTTTGACTGTCTTTGACTGTCTTTGACTGTCTTTGACTGTCTTTGACTGTCTTTGACTGTCTTTGACTGTCTTTGACTGTCTTTGACTGTCTTTGACTGTCTTTGACTGTCTTTGACTGTCTTTGACTGTCTTTGACTGTCTTTCTCTTTACTTCTCTCTCTTTCTCTCTATTTCACTCTACTTCTCTTTGTCTCTTCTTCTCTTTACTTCTCTCTCTTTCTCTCTATTTCACTCTACTTCTCTTTGTCTCTTCTTCTCTTTACTTCTCTCTCTTTCTCTCTATTTCACTCTACTTCTCTTTGTCTCTTCTTCTCTTTACTTCTCTCTCTTTCTCTCTATTTCACTCTACTTCTCTTTGTCTCTTCTTCTCTTTACTTCTCTCTCTTTCTCTCTATTTCACTCTACTTCTCTTTGTCTCTTCTTCTCTTTACTTCTCTTTCACTCTACTTCTCTTTGTCTGTATTTCTCTTCCTGTTTCTCTCTTTCACTCTAACTTTCTTTCTCTTTCTCTTTCTTCTTTTTCTCTCTATTTCTTTTTCTATTTCTAACTTTAAAGCAGCAGTAGGGCTTTTCAGGCGACCGGGGAGTAAATATTAAAAAAAAAACTTTAACAATTTAAATAAAAATATCTACTCCCCGGTCGCCTGAAAACCCCTACTGCTGCACCGGACTTTATATTTTTATTCTTTTTATATATAGTATATATACAGTATATATACTATATACTACATATATACACCCTCTATACACAGTATGTACACCCCTATACACACCCCCCTAATTAGTATGCAGCCCACCACCCCGCCCCCTGCCCTAATTAGCCAGTCCCCCAGCACCACCCCCCCAAACCCACCCCCTACCCCTAATTAGCCCCTCCCCTAGCCCCACCCCTAGCTCCTGATTGGCCAGACCCCTAGCCCCACCCCCAGGCCCCCATTGGCCAGAACCCTAACCCCACCCCCAGGCCCTGATTGGCCAGACCCCTAACCCCACCCCCAGGCCCTGATTGGCCAGACCCCTAACCCCACCCCCAGGCCCTGATTGGGCAGAACCCTAGCCCCACCCCCCTGCCCCTATTGGTTAGGGTTACAATGGGGGCGGTGCTAGGGTTAGGGTTACATTTTAGGGTTACGTTTTAGGGTTACGTTTTAGGGTTACGTTTTAGGGTTACGTTTTAGGGTTACGTTTTAGGGTTAGGGTTACGTTTTAGGGTTACGTTTTAGGGTTACGTTTTAGGGTTACGTTTTAGGGTTAGGGTTACGTTTTAGGGTTAGGGTTACGTTTTAGGGTTAGGGTTAGGGTTAGGGTTAGGGTTACGTTTTAGGGTTACGTTTTAGGGTTACGTTTGGGGTTAGGGTTAGGGTTAGGGTTAGGGTTAGGGTTAGGGTTAGGGTTAGGGTTAGGGTTAGGGTTAGGGTTAGGGTTAGGGTTAGGGGTTAGGGTTAGGGTTAGGGTTAGGGTTAGGGTTAGGGTTAGGGTTAGGGTTAGGGTTAGGGTTAGGGTTAGGGTTAGGGTTAGGGTTAGGGTTAGGGTTAGGGTTAGGGTTAGGGTTAGGGTTAGGGTTAGGGTTAGGGTTAGGGTTAGGGTTAGGGTTAGGGTTAGGGTTAGGGTTAGGGTTAGGGTTAGGGTTAGGGTTAGGGTTAGGGTTAGGGTTAGGGTTAGGGTTAGGGTTAGGGTTAGGGTTAGGGTTAGGGTTAGGGTTAGGGTTAGGGTTAGGGTTAGGGTTAGGGTTAGGGTTAGGGTTAGGGTTAGGGTTAGGGTTAGGGTTAGGGTTAGGGTTAGGGTTAGGGTTAGGGTTAGGGTTAGGGTTAGGGTTAGGGTTAGGGTTAGGGTTAGGGTTAGGGTTAGGGTTAGGGTTAGGGTTAGGGTTAGGGTTAGGGTTAGGGTTAGGGTTAGGGTTAGGGTTAGGGTTAGGGTTAGGGTTAGGGTTAGGGTTAGGGTTAGGGTTAGGGTTAGGGTTAGGGTTAGGGTTAGGGTTAGGGTTAGGGTTAGGGTTAGGGTTAGGGTTAGGGTTAGGGTTAGGGTTAGGGTTAGGGTTAGGGTTAGGGTTAGGGTTAGGGTTAGGGTTAGGGTTAGGGTTAGGGTTAGGGTTAGGGTTAGGGTTAGGGTTAGGGTTAGGGTTAGGGTTAGGGTTAGGGTTAGGGTTAGGGTTAGGGTTAGGGTTAGGGTTAGGGTTAGGGTTAGGGTTAGGGTTAGGGTTAGGGTTAGGGTTAGGGTTAGGGTTAGGGTTAGGGTTAGGGTTAGGGTTAGGGTTAGGGTTAGGGTTAGGGTTAGGGTTAGGGTTAGGGTTAGGGTTAGGGTTAGGGTTAGGGTTAGGGTTAGGGTTAGGGTTAGGGTTAGGGTTAGGGTTAGGGTTAGGGTTAGGGTTAGGGTTAGGGTTAGGGTTAGGGTTAGGGTTAGGGTTAGGGTTAGGGTTAGGGTTAGGGTTAGGGTTAGGGTTAGGGTTAGGGTTAGGGTTAGGGTTAGGGTTAGGGTTAGGGTTAGGGTTAGGGTTAGGGTTAGGGTTAGGGTTAGGGTTAGGGTTAGGGTTAGGGTTAGGGTTAGGGTTAGGGTTAGGGTTAGGGTTAGGGTTAGGGTTAGGGTTAGGGTTAGGGTTAGGGTTAGGGTTAGGGTTAGGGTTAGGGTTAGGGTTAGGGTTAGGGTTAGGGTTAGGGTTAGGGTTAGGGTTAGGGTTAGGGTTAGGGTTAGGGTTAGGGTTAGGGTTAGGGTTAGGGTTAGGGTTAGGGTTAGGGTTAGGGTTAGGGTTAGGGTTAGGGTTAGGGTTAGGGTTAGGGTTAGGGTTAGGGTTAGGGTTAGGGTTAGGGTTAGGGTTAGGGTTAGGGTTAGGGTTAGGGTTAGGGTTAGGGTTAGGGTTAGGGTTAGGGTTAGGGTTAGGGTTAGGGTTAGGGTTAGGGTTAGGGTTAGGGTTAGGGTTAGGGTTAGGGTTAGGGTTAGGGTTAGGGTTAGGGTTAGGGTTAGGGTTAGGGTTAGGGTTAGGGTTAGGGTTAGGGTTAGGGTTAGGGTTAGGGTTAGGGTTAGGGTTAGGGTTAGGGTTAGGGTTAGGGTTAGGGTTAGGGTTAGGGTTAGGGTTAGGGTTAGGGTTAGGGTTAGGGTTAGGGTTAGGGTTAGGGTTAGGGTTAGGGTTAGGGTTAGGGTTAGGGTTAGGGTTAGGGTTAGGGTTAGGGTTAGGGTTAGGGTTAGGGTTAGGGTTAGGGTTAGGGTTAGGGTTAGGGTTAGGGTTAGGGTTAGGGTTAGGGTTAGGGTTAGGGTTAGGGTTAGGGTTAGGGTTAGGGTTAGGGTTAGGGTTAGGGTTAGGGTTAGGGTTAGGGTTAGGGTTAGGGTTAGGGTTAGGGTTAGGGTTAGGGTTAGGGTTAGGGTTAGGGTTAGGGTTAGGGTTAGGGTTAGGGTTAGGGTTAGGGTTAGGGTTAGGGTTAGGGTTAGGGTTAGGGTTAGGGTTAGGGTTAGGGTTAGGGTTAGGGTTAGGGTTAGGGTTAGGGTTAGGGTTAGGGTTAGGGTTAGGGTTAGGGTTAGGGTTAGGGTTAGGGTTAGGGTTAGGGTTAGGGTTAGGGTTAGGGTTAGGGTTAGGGTTAGGGTTAGGGTTAGGGTTAGGGTTAGGGTTAGGGTTAGGGTTAGGGTTAGGGTTAGGGTTAGGGTTAGGGTTAGGGTTAGGGTTAGGGTTAGGGTTAGGGTTAGGGTTAGGGTTAGGGTTAGGGTTAGGGTTAGGGTTAGGGTTAGGGTTAGGGTTAGGGTTAGGGTTAGGGTTAGGGTTAGGGTTAGGGTTAGGGTTAGGGTTAGGGTTAGGGTTAGGGTTAGGGTTAGGGTTAGGGTTAGGGTTAGGGTTAGGGTTAGGGTTAGGGTTAGGGTTAGGGTTAGGGTTAGGGTTAGGGTTAGGGTTAGGGTTAGGGTTAGGGTTAGGGTTAGGGTTAGGGTTAGGGTTAGGGTTAGGGTTAGGGTTAGGGTTAGGGTTAGGGTTAGGGTTAGGGTTAGGGTTAGGGTTAGGGTTAGGGTTAGGGTTAGGGTTAGGGTTAGGGTTAGGGTTAGGGTTAGGGTTAGGGTTAGGGTTAGGGTTAGGGTTAGGGTTAGGGTTAGGGTTAGGGTTAGGGTTAGGGTTAGGGTTAGGGTTAGGGTTAGGGTTAGGGTTAGGGTTAGGGTTAGGGTTAGGGTTAGGGTTAGGGTTAGGGTTAGGGTTAGGGTTAGGGTTAGGGTTAGGGTTAGGGTTAGGGTTAGGGTTAGGGTTAGGGTTAGGGTTAGGGTTAGGGTTAGGGTTAGGGTTAGGGTTAGGGTTAGGGTTAGGGTTAGGGTTAGGGTTAGGGTTAGGGTTAGGGTTAGGGTTAGGGTTAGGGTTAGGGTTAGGGTTAGGGTTAGGGTTAGGGTTAGGGTTAGGGTTAGGGTTAGGGTTAGGGTTAGGGTTAGGGTTAGGGTTAGGGTTAGGGTTAGGGTTAGGGTTAGGGTTAGGGTTAGGGTTAGGGTTAGGGTTAGGGTTAGGGTTAGGGTTAGGGTTAGGGTTAGGGTTAGGGTTAGGGTTAGGGTTAGGGTTAGGGTTAGGGTTAGGGTTAGGGTTAGGGTTAGGGTTAGGGTTAGGGTTAGGGTTAGGGTTAGGGTTAGGGTTAGGGTTAGGGTTAGGGTTAGGGTTAGGGTTAGGGTTAGGGTTAGGGTTAGGGTTAGGGTTAGGGTTAGGGTTAGGGTTAGGGTTAGGGTTAGGGTTAGGGTTAGGGTTAGGGTTAGGGTTAGGGTTAGGGTTAGGGTTAGGGTTAGGGTTAGGGTTAGGGTTAGGGTTAGGGTTAGGGTTAGGGTTAGGGTTAGGGTTAGGGTTAGGGTTAGGGTTAGGGTTAGGGTTAGGGTTAGGGTTAGGGTTAGGGTTAGGGTTAGGGTTAGGGTTAGGGTTAGGGTTAGGGTTAGGGTTAGGGTTAGGGTTAGGGTTAGGGTTAGGGTTAGGGTTAGGGTTAGGGTTAGGGTTAGGGTTAGGGTTAGGGTTAGGGTTAGGGTTAGGGTTAGGGTTAGGGTTAGGGTTAGGGTTAGGGTTAGGGTTAGGGTTAGGGTTAGGGTTAGGGTTAGGGTTAGGGTTAGGGTTAGGGTTAGGGTTAGGGTTAGGGTTAGGGTTAGGGTTAGGGTTAGGGTTAGGGTTAGGGTTAGGGTTAGGGTTAGGGTTAGGGTTAGGGTTAGGGTTAGGGTTAGGGTTAGGGTTAGGGTTAGGGTTAGGGTTAGGGTTAGGGTTAGGGTTAGGGTTAGGGTTAGGGTTAGGGTTAGGGTTAGGGTTAGGGTTAGGGTTAGGGTTAGGGTTAGGGTTAGGGTTAGGGTTAGGGTTAGGGTTAGGGTTAGGGTTAGGGTTAGGGTTAGGGTTAGGGTTAGGGTTAGGGTTAGGGTTAGGGTTAGGGTTAGGGTTAGGGTTAGGGTTAGGGTTAGGGTTAGGGTTAGGGTTAGGGTTAGGGTTAGGGTTAGGGTTAGGGTTAGGGTTAGGGTTAGGGTTAGGGTTAGGGTTAGGGTTAGGGTTAGGGTTAGGGTTAGGGTTAGGGTTAGGGTTAGGGTTAGGGTTAGGGTTAGGGTTAGGGTTAGGGTTAGGGTTAGGGTTAGGGTTAGGGTTAGGGTTAGGGTTAGGGTTAGGGTTAGGGTTAGGGTTAGGGTTAGGGTTAGGGTTAGGGTTAGGGTTAGGGTTAGGGTTAGGGTTAGGGTTAGGGTTAGGGTTAGGGTTAGGGTTAGGGTTAGGGTTAGGGTTAGGGTTAGGGTTAGGGTTAGGGTTAGGGTTAGGGTTAGGGTTAGGGTTAGGGTTAGGGTTAGGGTTAGGGTTAGGGTTAGGGTTAGGGTTAGGGTTAGGGTTAGGGTTAGGGTTAGGGTTAGGGTTAGGGTTAGGGTTAGGGTTAGGGTTAGGGTTAGGGTTAGGGTTAGGGTTAGGGTTAGGGTTAGGGTTAGGGTTAGGGTTAGGGTTAGGGTTAGGGTTAGGGTTAGGGTTAGGGTTAGGGTTAGGGTTAGGGTTAGGGTTAGGGTTAGGGTTAGGGTTAGGGTTAGGGTTAGGGTTAGGGTTAGGGTTAGGGTTAGGGTTAGGGTTAGGGTTAGGGTTAGGGTTAGGGTTAGGGTTAGGGTTAGGGTTAGGGTTAGGGTTAGGGTTAGGGTTAGGGTTAGGGTTAGGGTTAGGGTTAGGGTTAGGGTTAGGGTTAGGGTTAGGGTTAGGGTTAGGGTTAGGGTTAGGGTTAGGGTTAGGGTTAGGGTTAGGGTTAGGGTTAGGGTTAGGGTTAGGGTTAGGGTTAGGGTTAGGGTTAGGGTTAGGGTTAGGGTTAGGGTTAGGGTTAGGGTTAGGGTTAGGGTTAGGGTTAGGGTTAGGGTTAGGGTTAGGGTTAGGGTTAGGGTTAGGGTTAGGGTTAGGGTTAGGGTTAGGGTTAGGGTTAGGGTTAGGGTTAGGGTTAGGGTTAGGGTTAGGGTTAGGGTTAGGGTTAGGGTTAGGGTTAGGGTTAGGGTTAGGGTTAGGGTTAGGGTTAGGGTTAGGGTTAGGGTTAGGGTTAGGGTTAGGGTTAGGGTTAGGGTTAGGGTTAGGGTTAGGGTTAGGGTTAGGGTTAGGGTTAGGGTTAGGGTTAGGGTTAGGGTTAGGGTTAGGGTTAGGGTTAGGGTTAGGGTTAGGGTTAGGGTTAGGGTTAGGGTTAGGGTTAGGGTTAGGGTTAGGGTTAGGGTTAGGGTTAGGGTTAGGGTTAGGGTTAGGGTTAGGGTTAGGGTTAGGGTTAGGGTTAGGGTTAGGGTTAGGGTTAGGGTTAGGGTTAGGGTTAGGGTTAGGGTTAGGGTTAGGGTTAGGGTTAGGGTTAGGGTTAGGGTTAGGGTTAGGGTTAGGGTTAGGGTTAGGGTTAGGGTTAGGGTTAGGGTTAGGGTTAGGGTTAGGGTTAGGGTTAGGGTTAGGGTTAGGGTTAGGGTTAGGGTTAGGGTTAGGGTTAGGGTTAGGGTTAGGGTTAGGGTTAGGGTTAGGGTTAGGGTTAGGGTTAGGGTTAGGGTTAGGGTTAGGGTTAGGGTTAGGGTTAGGGTTAGGGTTAGGGTTAGGGTTAGGGTTAGGGTTAGGGTTAGGGTTAGGGTTAGGGTTAGGGTTAGGGTTAGGGTTAGGGTTAGGGTTAGGGTTAGGGTTAGGGTTAGGGTTAGGGTTAGGGTTAGGGTTAGGGTTAGGGTTAGGGTTAGGGTTAGGGTTAGGGTTAGGGTTAGGGTTAGGGTTAGGGTTAGGGTTAGGGTTAGGGTTAGGGTTAGGGTTAGGGTTAGGGTTAGGGTTAGGGTTAGGGTTAGGGTTAGGGTTAGGGTTAGGGTTAGGGTTAGGGTTAGGGTTAGGGTTAGGGTTAGGGTTAGGGTTAGGGTTAGGGTTAGGGTTAGGGTTAGGGTTAGGGTTAGGGTTAGGGTTAGGGTTAGGGTTAGGGTTAGGGTTAGGGTTAGGGTTAGGGTTAGGGTTAGGGTTAGGGTTAGGGTTAGGGTTAGGGTTAGGGTTAGGGTTAGGGTTAGGGTTAGGGTTAGGGTTAGGGTTAGGGTTAGGGTTAGGGTTAGGGTTAGGGTTAGGGTTAGGGTTAGGGTTAGGGTTAGGGTTAGGGTTAGGGTTAGGGTTAGGGTTAGGGTTAGGGTTAGGGTTAGGGTTAGGGTTAGGGTTAGGGTTAGGGTTAGGGTTAGGGTTAGGGTTAGGGTTAGGGTTAGGGTTAGGGTTAGGGTTAGGGTTAGGGTTAGGGTTAGGGTTAGGGTTAGGGTTAGGGTTAGGGTTAGGGTTAGGGTTAGGGTTAGGGTTAGGGTTAGGGTTAGGGTTAGGGTTAGGGTTAGGGTTAGGGTTAGGGTTAGGGTTAGGGTTAGGGTTAGGGTTAGGGTTAGGGTTAGGGTTAGGGTTAGGGTTAGGGTTAGGGTTAGGGTTAGGGTTAGGGTTAGGGTTAGGGTTAGGGTTAGGGTTAGGGTTAGGGTTAGGGTTAGGGTTAGGGTTAGGGTTAGGGTTAGGGTTAGGGTTAGGGTTAGGGTTAGGGTTAGGGTTAGGGTTAGGGTTAGGGTTAGGGTTAGGGTTAGGGTTAGGGTTAGGGTTAGGGTTAGGGTTAGGGTTAGGGTTAGGGTTAGGGTTAGGGTTAGGGTTAGGGTTAGGGTTAGGGTTAGGGTTAGGGTTAGGGTTAGGGTTAGGGTTAGGGTTAGGGTTAGGGTTAGGGTTAGGGTTAGGGTTAGGGTTAGGGTTAGGGTTAGGGTTAGGGTTAGGGTTAGGGTTAGGGTTAGGGTTAGGGTTAGGGTTAGGGTTAGGGTTAGGGTTAGGGTTAGGGTTAGGGTTAGGGTTAGGGTTAGGGTTAGGGTTAGGGTTAGGGTTAGGGTTAGGGTTAGGGTTAGGGTTAGGGTTAGGGTTAGGGTTAGGGTTAGGGTTAGGGTTAGGGTTAGGGTTAGGGTTAGGGTTAGGGTTAGGGTTAGGGTTAGGGTTAGGGTTAGGGTTAGGGTTAGGGTTAGGGTTAGGGTTAGGGTTAGGGTTAGGGTTAGGGTTAGGGTTAGGGTTAGGGTTAGGGTTAGGGTTAGGGTTAGGGTTAGGGTTAGGGTTAGGGTTAGGGTTAGGGTTAGGGTTAGGGTTAGGGTTAGGGTTAGGGTTAGGGTTAGGGTTAGGGTTAGGGTTAGGGTTAGGGTTAGGGTTAGGGTTAGGGTTAGGGTTAGGGTTAGGGTTAGGGTTAGGGTTAGGGTTAGGGTTAGGGTTAGGGTTAGGGTTAGGGTTAGGGTTAGGGTTAGGGTTAGGGTTAGGGTTAGGGTTAGGGTTAGGGTTAGGGTTAGGGTTAGGGTTAGGGTTAGGGTTAGGGTTAGGGTTAGGGTTAGGGTTAGGGTTAGGGTTAGGGTTAGGGTTAGGGTTAGGGTTAGGGTTAGGGTTAGGGTTAGGGTTAGGGTTAGGGTTAGGGTTAGGGTTAGGGTTAGGGTTAGGGTTAGGGTTAGGGTTAGGGTTAGGGTTAGGGTTAGGGTTAGGGTTAGGGTTAGGGTTAGGGTTAGGGTTAGGGTTAGGGTTAGGGTTAGGGTTAGGGTTAGGGTTAGGGTTAGGGTTAGGGTTAGGGTTAGGGTTAGGGTTAGGGTTAGGGTTAGGGTTAGGGTTAGGGTTAGGGTTAGGGTTAGGGTTAGGGTTAGGGTTAGGGTTAGGGTTAGGGTTAGGGTTAGGGTTAGGGTTAGGGTTAGGGTTAGGGTTAGGGTTAGGGTTAGGGTTAGGGTTAGGGTTAGGGTTAGGGTTAGGGTTAGGGTTAGGGTTAGGGTTAGGGTTAGGGTTAGGGT